>JAOXJK010000005.1:2898806-2957399 GCA_025774025.1 Xenus cinereus | reverse complement strand
TTTTTCATGTTGTATTACTGGAGTCACACGTGAAATCGCCACAGCCTGACTGTGCAGCCTCATCTGCCGTCCCCTGAGGGAAGGCGCGGGTCCGCCGGCGCCATCTTACCGAGCGCGCGGCGCTGCCGGCTCCGACGCACGAACGCGGGCCCCTCCGCCGCCTCCGCCAGGCCGCTGGCGCGCGGGTCTCGCGAGAACCGCCCTCCCGGCCAATCAGCGCCCGGGGAAGGGCGAGAACACGCAACCATAGAGGCGGCTCTCGGGCCAGAGCGTACGCCTGTCCGCGCCGGTGCGGCCCTCCAGCGGGGAGCCGGCACCATAGAGACGGCGGGGTGGGCCGCTGAGGGGATCGGGCCCGGGCCCGGCCGGAGCCCGTCCGTCGGGACAACGGGAGGGAGAAGGGCCCGCTGTAGGTACACGGGTGGCTAGTTGTGCCGGTTCCTGCTGCTGTTGGTAGGACGGGCTGCGGAGGGTGGAGAAGAGCTGAGAGGAGCTCCCGACCCGCCGCCGCCGGGCCACGGCTGAGGCAACGCCGCTATCTGGGTGTTTAAATGGCCTTAAGAGGTATAAATTCTGACGCGTTGCAGATTATATTCCTCAAAAATGAGCATTTTACTTAACACAGACTGGGGATGTGGCTCCAATCACTCGTTTTCAAGGGGCTGTGCGCCGCCCGGTGCAGCGGGGGTGTCCCCGCCGGGGCGGGGGACGGGGGGGAGATTTAAGGCCCTTTCCCACCCAAACCATCCCGTGGGTGTTGGTTTTGTAACGGGGACATAAAGTGCGGCCTCCAAAACTCCCTTTCATTCCAGTAGTCCCTACGTCGAAACTGGGAAAATCTACAATGTAATCAATAATTTATTATTTTAACTTATTTCCCCGCTAAAAAAAACAAACAAACAAACAAAAAAAAAACCTCCGAGTTTATATAAACAATGCTGAGTGTATAAACAAATAAGTTCCAATATTTAGTAAAACACACCATTAGTTGTTAGCCCTGTGACAGAGAAAGGTTCCTATGGACTGGAGAGGGCTGAAGCCCGAGAAAGTCAATGTTAAGTAACTCATAATCCCGATGAATTTGGCTCATGGGGAAATATAAACGTTCGAGCCGGTAGCCTTGGGAATCTCCCTGGGCTCTCCCGGTTCTTGCCGGCTCCTCCCCAACAGGAGGAGTTTCTCGGGAGACTCCCATAAAGAGGGAGGGGAGGAAGGTGCCGCCCCCCGGGAGGGTTTGGGGGCCATTCTGGAGAGGGAAGTCCCCCCCAAGCAGAGAGGAGGTGACGGGGTGTCATTCATTCCGCCGTTGCTGTTTGCAGGTAAAGAACAAAGAATAGCCCTAATTGCTTTCTAATAAGTAGAATAATATATTAAATAACTCAGCTAAAATAGGTGTGAGGGGCTGCGTGGCCCCAACACCTCTGTTGTTACAGACTGGGGTGTTCAACCAACTGCAATAGAAATTTCCCTTTCTCCCCCCTTTATTGTCCCTGAGCTACAGAAAAGTAAAACTGGGCTAAAGGCCCACCTGAGCGGTGGTTTTGTTTGTGAAAAATATATTTTTTTAAATATTTTTAGGAATTGGCATTTTTTCTGACTGTAATGTTGACAAAAAAGAAGTTTTTTTTTTTTTTTTTTTAATTTTTCTATGCAGAATATCGTGGTGTTCTGGTCTTTTTCCCCCCTTTCATATGCTTTTCCTAGTTTTCGGTGCCTCTGGTAATGTCAAACTTTGTTAGAAACTGAGCTTTCGTTTGGGAGAAGAGGCTTTACAGCCACTTCAGTTGCAACAAATGCACTTTGAATGTTACCATTGAAGCGTTTTCTTATTGAGTCTGAAAAAAAAGGTACTTTCTAATGCATGAATTGTTTTTATTTGGTGAAATAGTACTACAAGTATAAGTAGTGACACTTTATTTCATGGCAGCACTAGCTCGATGTGATAAAAATCCGAAGTATATAAAAAAAATTAGAAAAGTGTTATTCTTTTATCTTGATACGGGCCTTTTTTTCCCCTGCTAATGTTGCGGGTGCAATGAAAACTCTGTGTGTTTGGGGGAATGAGCAGTATCTTTATTTTATACTAACTTTTTTCTGATAGAAAGCTGCCTGGTCAACTTCTGCAGTCCCCTCTTTTTAATTTGTATCTCACTGAATATATGTTTAGTCATCCTATGTGTAAGACCTGCTGCTGTCTTTAATGAAGAGAACACTTAAGTTCCCTTCACTTTGCAGCCTGGGATACCCAAGGTTTTGGAAATAGCAAACTTGTTTGGCTTTCATTTGTTAAACCTCACAAAATTTAGGGAGCAGTAGAAAGATACAAAGCTGTGCAGCAACTCAGGGCAAAAGCTTCCTATGTTATTCCCTCTTTTCTAGCACTAGAGCCTGACTTCTGATAACCCTAATGCTCTCCCCAAGCTGGAACTAAACCTTTCTTTTACTACTCAGGGAAAACCTGCAAGACAGTTCTGTGACTTCAAAGTTGGGTTAAAATGCATAGAAACAAACTACTTTGTTCTCAGGAAATTATTCCGTGCCTTCAACATGCCACAGTCTTCCAAGAATCTTCCAGTAATGAGGACAGTAATAACATGAAAAGTTGGATTTTTTGGGTGAGACGACAAAATTTAGATGAAAAGAAATATATAATAACTGTAATTCAGTGCAGTTTATAGAATTTTTACATGGATCAGGATTCGATAAGTCCTAATCGCAAAGAGGTATTTTGAGGGCTGATATTTGGAATTGAGTGCAGTGAATTCCAAACCGAAGTCGCAAAAATTGCTGCCAAAAAAAAAAAAAAGCTATATATTGCAGGGAAGGGCTGAGAGTTTACCTAGAATTGGATGAGGAAAAAACACCTGGAAGTTCCTGTCAGCTGGTAGGGAAGGGGATTGCTTTATTTATGTGAATATGATCAACCCTCAGTAAAGTATTTTTCTATGTTCGTCTAGTCTATATGGAAAAGGAACTATCAGGAGCCTTGGAGAATCAAGGACCCAGAAGAATCACTACCTTGACACCAGACTTACCTATTCCGAGTGAAGTGCTGAACTCTGAGGAAAAGAGGCCTTTTTCCACATCAAAAGGTAACACCGGAGCACAACTAACAGAAATCAGTCTCTCCTGACTTAAAATTATTAATTATCTGTTAAAAAAAAAAAAAACACACCAGAGATGGAGGAGGGGAAGATAACTTGCTTATTTGCTTTTACCTGTACTCTCTTCATGGGCTAAGTCTGCCTCTAGTTTTTACTTCAAATTGGCTCGCCAGAACACTCAGTGAGGAAGAACTGAGAGAAGGGGTAAACATAAAGTAAGTTTTATATTTAAGGGCTTTGCATCTTCAAACACTGGAAAAGGTTGGGTGAGAGCAGAAGTGACACCCCAAATCTGGGGACCCCATCTCTGTGCAACACAAAGGTGATGCCTTAGTGCCTGTCGCAAATTGCAGTTTTATGGGTCACACCTGAAGACCATTGTGTGAGACAATACAAATGTAAGTCAGGCCAATTTGAAGACACACAGAGCTTAAAAAGAAGAATAAGGAAACCTACGGGATAAACAAATAAAGATGTATCAGCTGCAGAGGAAAGTCTCAGCGTAGTGACTGCCTGATAGCTGGAAAGGTTCTGGAAAGCAGCGGAAAAAAGTTTTAAGGAGAGTTAGTGCTGAGGGATTTGTAGATATCTTAGCATAAGCTTCTCTGGTATTTAAGAAGGAGAGACGGATAAGGTGCTTATTAGACTGTTTTAGACGCTGACTGATAGCCATTAGTCTCTGCTAGGATTTTCCAGCAGTGTTTTCAGCTCAAACCAGTTAGAAACTATCAGTGTTGTATGACAGGGAGCCTAAAATGAAACAAAACTCCCGTTCTGCAGATAGAAAAAAAAAAAAAAATGCTCCTTCTGTGTGCTGCCAGGGCAATGCCGATTCAGACCAGTAACCTGGGAGTAAATTTCCCAAATTAAGGGAAATCAGGCTCTAACAACAAAAGGATTAAGAAGGGAATGAGGCAGGGAAAGAATGGAGGTGCTGATGGTACTGTTGAAGTGAAGGTGACACAGGTGTTTAGTCAGCAGAGGCAGATACTCTAACAGCAAGCTGTAGGGTTTTGTGGCCTGGAAGTGTACTGTGTCTTAGGTGGTGCTCACTGGGTGTGCAAAGTGAATGGCTGTTAGGTTGAGATGGTGTCAGCCTCTTGCCAAATGCGTGAAAGAGGAATTTAATACCTGTTTCACTGCTGGATCCCCGTTGCAGGCATCCCCTGGTCACTGCGGGTGCACAATTCCTTCTTTTGCATGTTCCCTTCCCTCGGTGTGCAATTCCTGGGTTTGAGCACTCCTTAGATGCTAAATTTGTCCATTAACAACATGTTATTAGCTTTTCCCAGGGCATAAATCACAGCGCGGCTTCATCTACCAAATCATAAGGTATTTCCCCTCCATGTGCTTTTGATTTATTGTAGCACTGTAGTTGCAGAAGAAAAAATTAAAATTCTGCTTGCCTTTAATCATGGTGTCTTGTACTTTTGCACAGGAATCTGTTGGGGTTTTTTTTTACCTCTTGCTGTTCCTGTGTGAAGTAAGTATTAATGCTACCCAGTTTTACAGGTGGAGAAAGAGGCTGACTATGTCATCAGGCTAATAGTAGCTTTTTCAACATTATTCTGAGCTTTTACAACCAAAAGTCTTGTGTACAGAATGTAGACTTCTAAAAGGTGTAATCAAAATACTCCAGAGAATCCTGTAATTCTACAGAATTAATGCTAAGTATGTTTTTGTATCCTCATGTTTTCATTCCTGAATCCATCTTAGTAAACACTGCACCTATCTGGAATCCAACTGGAATCAGTGTTATCAACATATGAGGAAAAAATGTACAGGATCAGGGTCAACCAAAGAGCCAAAACTCACATTTCCAGCTGCCTAAAAGACTCTTCAGGTGTCCAGGAGTGTCTACACGGTCTCGTAGGTCTGACTGTAAACCGTGGGACCCCTCCGGTGCCTGTGAGATGTAGGTGCTTTTGGTTGCTAATATCACAAACACCCACAGTAGAAACAAAACCTGTAAACGGGAGTTAACTCTCTGTAATAATTTACAGCAGCGTGGATCCTGGAGAGCTTTTTGAGTAGCCTAACCATTTTTAAAGGGAAGCCTCCATGCGTTAGATGAGCTGATGCGGTGAACGCTTCCCTTCCATAACCTGGACCCAGAGGAAAGCATCACTGCAGCAATTGCTATTTGATTTTCTAGAACAGGTGGAGCAGAATAGGGAAAACAAAAGAAATCCTCAGTGCAATAAGCACAGGTAGGGAGCATAGCTGATGTGGGCAGCTGGGGCTGCAGGCCAGCTCCTCTGCCATGTTAATCCCGTGACAAAGCCGTACTTCTCCTGTGAGGGAAGTCACTGCAAGCAAAACAGTATTTAACACTGCTGCTGTGCAGTTTTACTTTGGCATTTCCAACCTCGAACATAACGAATAAAACTGCGGTTCCTGTGAGGTAAGACCACCTCGTATTTTTTATATGAAAACCGGGAGCAGGCATTGTTGATCCCACAGCACTCGAAAAGCCCTGAGGTGACCGGCGCTGCCCGCCTCCCTTTTTCCTCAGCGGCCGCAGGACGGCAGCGTGCGGCGGCCTAGAGCCGAGGGGAGGGGGACTCCGCGGGCAGCCGTGTGGGGAAGGTCTCGGTTTTCCCGGGAGCCGGGGACGAGAAGCCCCGGTCTGAGAAGGTCGCCGCCGCCGCGCCCTTCCCGCCGCGGCGTGAGGGAGCGCGTGGCGCCCAGCCGGGGGGCGGAGCCAACGCCCGCCCAAAGTCTTCCGGGAGCCGTGCGCAAAGCGAGACGCTCTAGGCTGCCGTTGGCCGCCATCTTGTTTTCTATGGTAGCGGGGGAGGAGCGCCCCCGCCCAGCGCTCCGGAGCGGTTGCGAGGAGGAAATGGCGGCTCGGCTCGGCTGAGACCCGCGGCGGCGGCGAGATTTCCCCCACCCCCTCCCCGCGGTGAGTGAGGGAGGCAACCGGAGGAGCACCGGGACGGGAGGAGAAAGGGAGCGAGGCCGCCGCTGCGGCGGAGGGGTCGCGGAAAAAAAAAAAAAAAAGGGGCGGCCGCCTCCTCCGGCCTGGACGTCTTCGGGCTCGACTAGAAAATGGAGGCGGGCGGGCGGCGCGGGTCAGGGCGGCCGGAGGGGCCTCGGGCGGGGAAGGGGGAGGGAGGTTTGTGTGAGGGGAAGCGGCGCGGCCTGTTTTCAGGGGACCGTCGGTGCGGCTGCAGGGCGCGGGCACGCCGGAGGCCTGGCCCGGTTCCAGAGGAGGTCGGCGACTCGATGCGGGGGCCCCGGAGGAAGCTAAAAGCCGCCGCCCCGTAAGCTCCTAACGCGGTTGGGCCGGAGCGGAGAGGACGCCCTCCTCCCCGGGCGGAGCGGGCTGGAAGGCGGGCTCCTCCATGTTGGGGGGGGTAAAAAAAAAAAAAGGAGAGGACGGTTTGTGCTCTGAGGCGATCGACGCCATACCCAAGCTGACGCCGGCGAGCTTCACCGTGACGTCACGACCGACTTTAACCGCCTTTTCTCGTTGAATTTCACCGTTGCCCCGGGTACCGGAGGAGGGCCCGAGGGGTGGCGGGGTGCGGGGAGCCTCCGGGGCCGTGCTCCTCGCCGCGGGGAACGCCAGAAATCACCCCAAAAACTCGTTCCGGGGCCGTGCTCCTCGCTGCGAGGAACGCCAGAAATCACCCCAAAAACTCGTCCCGGGGTTGGGGGGGAAAGGCTCTGGGGAGGGTGGGGGTGAGAGTTACCTGCCCTGAGGTGACGCTTGTTTTCTCTGGGAGGTGGAGGTGATCTCCGCATTGGTGAGTTACACAACAAAAGTTGAACTTTAATCAAGTTAGGATGATTTTTTTTTTTATGCAGGGGAAAAGAGGAGGGGTTGAATTTTTTAGACAGTAGTAATTGTCGGTTGGCTTTACATATTCAGTAAATTCCCTGTCAATAACCGTTCCCCACCCCTCGCACTAATGTACTTACTTAAATACCGTCTCTTGGAGGTGATGGTAGTTTGGAGTTGCTTATTTGGCTTCCACAAAGCTATTCTTTGGTGACTAAATTTATTTTCATACAGTTAAGTAGTTTTCAGTTTATACCTCCAAGTGATAGCTGCATTTTAGTAGATGGCTAAGAAAATCTTACCGGTTTAGCTTGCCATTTTTAAATTGAAAAGAACGTTACAATCTTTTCACTGTGTTACAAAATATATTTGTGTTACACTCTCCCTGCTGTTTGTACCTTCACTAGTTCAAAGTAGTGTAGCATGTTGTTTTTCTTGCATGGGCTTTCATGTTTTCCTTCTAGGAACTTCAGGGAGACAAAAAATACTGTTTCCTTGTATTTAACTCAAAAGGATATATGTAGCATTCATAATTTCCCTGGTTTGGATTTGGGTTTTTTTATTATTTTTTTTCCCCCTCGGATAATCTGTTTGGGATTTTTTTGCAAAAATAGCTCTTTTGAGTACTTAATTATCAGAGCCTTAAGTAAATTCTTTGGCAGCTGATATTCAACTATACTTTATTTTATGAGAACTTTTTCACTGTTCTTAGTCTTTCTATTTTACACAGTTTTCTTTGATGTGGTAATTTGAATTGGTTTAGGTTCAACAAACAAAAATTATGAGCTTTTAAAGTAATTTAATTGCTGGTCAGTGAAAAATGTCCATGTGTAGTTACTGTATGAGTGTAAGATACATATACTGTTTTAATTGTAATAGATATTTTGGGTTCTGCTCCACTTCTATGTATGCCAGCTGCCTGTTAGCGTTCTTTGACATTTGGAACTTTCTATAGGAATAAATATAGAAGTACGCTCAAAATAGCTGTGCAGTTAGACCTTATTTTTTTTCCCTTGATAGTTCCAGAAACGTTTTGCACATAAACGTTTTTCTAATGCACTTTGGTGGAAGAATAAAAGCTTATGTTAGCCTTCAGCCTACTTTGAGACCGCATGACTCCAGTGATTTGCAAATTGAATTATTGTTCATTTCAAGACTAGCATTTAAATACTTTCTTTAAAAAAAAAGTTTCTGTGTTTTGAGGGTTTTTAAGGGATATTTTAGTTGATTTCTATTACTGTGCAAATGAAATTTTTGCAAACTTACATGCATTACAAAATACTTACAGGTTTTAAAGCTGTTCAAATACAAAATAATACGTACGATTCACAGAGTGCTTCAGGGGTTGCTTTTCATACAACTGAAAGATGTCTTTTGAGTTTTTAAAAAAACACCCTGAAGCTCCCAAAAGCAATGCTAATAGAATTGTATGAGTCCAAAATAATAAATAAAATTGAATAAATATTTTTCAGTGTCTGGTGGACTCATCAAAAGGCAATGTTCATTCTACTTAATCTTGTTTCACTACTGAGATTTTTCTGGCAGTAGATTGTGTTTGTTTCTGGTTAAAGATACTAATTGTCTTTATAGTTGTAATTTGCAGCCGTGGGATTTTAATTCTATACAGCATGAAATTTCAGCTAGAAACATTAAGTGGAGAGAGGAGGGGTGAGGATCGTAGAGGTTAGGCTGAGAATTTATAAAATTTAACTGATAAAATGTAAGAAGAAGGGACTGTACTCAGCAAGAGTCAGATTAGATGTTTTTTTGTTGACAGAACTGGTAGCGTCTGCACTAGTTTTATTCACTTCTGCACTTTTTCTGCTTGGTGTCTCTTGTAGTAGTACAAGTAGAAGCAGATTTAAGGAGAGGATTTTAACATAAGTAAGATTTATCTAGTTCATGCAAGAACTGATTGCTTCTTTGTGTTCTGTCAAGCCTCTCTCCTCACTAGGAGAATCTTTAGTCAACCGTTGGTGCTTTGAGGGTTGTACAACTATGAAGTGAAATAAATGAATACTTCACAGTTTTTAATGGTGGTGGTCTCAATTGCATTGATAGACTTTAACGTTAAGAAAAATCTTAAATTTCCAGTTAGGGAGCTAAGACACAAAGATTAAACGTGCATTATATGGGTTCTCACAGCAAACCCTAATCAAAATTGGGAACTGAACTGTGTTTACTGCATTTTTAATAACATAATCAGTTTGCTTGTAATTACTATGTTTCAGTAAATTCTGAAGGAGAAATTGATTTGTTTTACTTCATTTAATGAAGCCTTTTTGATGGAATAAGAATGAAAATTATAACTTGTGTCAGATGTTATATTTTACCTCACTTTTTACAAATGAAATTTAGGGGGGGAAATGTAATAACCTAGGATTGGTTTTGTTCAACAGCTGTGCTGGTAGGGTCAGAAATCATAATCCTGCAGTTATTTTGAATCCATTTCTGTATACACAGTTCTACTGACAAGGAGAACTAGACATGCCAGAGGATACAGATAGTTTCATTATAAAGTAAAACTAACATTTTTTTACATATAATATTTTAGGATGTGTAACTAGTGTATGTGCTGTAATAATGCCAACTTGGCAAAAATCTCCTACAGTTTTGCTAGTTTGTGTAAAGCTGTTTGAGAAGGGGGAATTTTAAGTACAGTGTAAGCACTGAAGATTAAATTTGACAGTTGTAGAATTATAATCTTGTATGTTTAAAACCAAACAAGCTGTGGGATGTGGAAGGGTTAAACTGCAAGCTTCTCGGACTTAGCCCAAATAACTGTTGCTGTTCAGTTAACAGCCATGATAAAGAACTGACTTACTAGTATCTCGGCAGAGGAATGCCAGATTGGGAATCACCTTTCCAAAGCACGTTTTTTCCTGGGCAGTTGCTGAAAACATGTTTTTAGTGCTGCTAAAAAGGTCAAGTGCAGTAGCAGAAATTGAACATCAGACAAACAAATAGTATGCATTTGTAATATATTTTCATTCAAGATGATGGAAGAGGAATAGTAAAGATACTGTTTATTGGGTAATACCCAATAACAGTCAGAGTTTATAATTGATATTTCTGTTGTCTAAACTTAACACCACAGATTGTAAAATTGGCTCATACTGGGGTCTTTAGAAGGTTTCTTGTACAGAGATGGTTATGTTTGCTTTTTTAATCTAAGCTTTTGACCACAGAAAGCTGCCTTCTCCCCCTCTTCCTCCCCCCCCAGCCCTAATCTATATAAAAAGGGAAAAATAAAAAAGCAGAGCTATCTACCCTTATACCCTTCTTGTGATTCTACTCACAACTTTTCTTAATGAGCAAAACCTATTTTCTGTTGCATATTTGCTCATACCGTTCAGACCCTGAGAGCAGGAGTAAACTTGATACAAAAAAATCGATTTTATTTTGTTGTCTTTGGATAAAATTAGGGCAGACATGGGATTATTTTACTCAGAAGAACGTGAATAAAAGCTTCAGAAGGTATTATAGTAGTAGTAAAAAAGCCAAATGTCAGGCTGTTAGTAAGCCAACAGAGTGCATCTGCCTAGTCGTATCAGCACACATGAAGCTCTGGACTAGGAAATACCAATGGCGTGTCTATAGTACTTTTTCTTTTTTCCTCTTAAAATTAGTTACTGTCTCCTGAAATGCAGAAACACTAAACTGAATGTGAATTTTGTTTATCAAACACAATTACGGGCCTAGTGTAAGTGTTTGATGTTAAGGTTTGTCCTGTACTAAAGTCCCGTCGGTGCAGCTGGGAGTTACAGGTCTGTCCCCAGCCACCAACAGACAGAGCTGGGCTGGCAAAAGCTCCAATGTGTACACAAATATCTTAGACTCTGTTTGCTAATGTAATTTTTTTTTCATTCAAGAAATTTGAGTGAACTTTCAAAGTCCTGCTTCCTGCTGAGATAAACTGCTGCCCTACTTGGAAAGGCCTGTACTAGTGTGTTGATAGAGTTTTCTTATTATGTGTGCAATTCCACTGATAAAACCCTGCTGCAGCAGGATGGTGCACACCTGTAAAACCCCACCCAGCAAACAGAACTCCTCAGACAGGTAAAAGTACACTTTTGCAGGTGTAATTACACCAATATGAGGCGCTTACCCCAGCACAGCTCTGTTAATTAGGGATTGTACCCCTTAACGTTCGTGACTTGTGCAATTGTGACAGCGAACGGCTGTAGCGTAGATATGATCAGAGTCTTTTCTATTATTAAATAAAACTCTCACGTGTGCCAGATTTCTGGTTGGCCTGCTGTGAAAGTGCATCGAATGTTTCTATGAGAAATTACTATTTAGCTGAATTTAGCTGTGGGAACTTCACTCTGATTCAAAGAAGCACTTTTTGCTACTAATCCAGAATAAAATACACTTGTAATATCTGGTGCTGTTCTCATTCTGCTGCAGTACCTAATGAAGTGCTCCATCCCTTCTTCCCTGTAATTGATTTTTCTCGCTGTTCTGATCCTGTATGATGCAATCTGAAATAAGAAATTTTTTTAAAAATGTTTTGCTTGGGGACTTGATTTTTCTAGTCTGAAAGACATCAAAATAAACTTTGGGGTGTGTTTTTGTTTTGCGTAAACCAGGGAGGCGCTTTATGCGTTTTTGCTTGGGGTGGTTGTGTCAGGCTGTGGAGTGGCTCCGTGCCTCTGTGCACTAGAGCCTGCGGTGTGTGCACGGCACTGTGATTCTGTGTGTACCCGTTAAATGCAGTGCTTTCAGGAGGTCCTGCGTTCTCTGCAGATGTGCAGGATCACTCTCCTGTGCGTGTGCAGTTACCTGGGCATGGGAGGCACTGGCTTTCTCACGAGGCTTACGCGAGGTAAGTGAGTAGCCCCACAGAAACCATGCAGAGCATGATGCTGTGTGTGTGTTGATATCAGATGTACAGTAGAGAGGATTTATAATAATGGGTGACTAAAGAAATTTCAGTTTGTAAACATTCATTTCTTTACTATTACAAGCACAGAGACCAAGTGAATGTATTTATTGCACCTAAGGGAAGCTACTCCTTCTTGGAATGAATATATTTGCTTACTTTTTAAAAGAATTAAGCTGTCAAGTTGGTTTGCTATAAAGTTTATTGTCAATTTGGAATATTTCTTCAATACCTTTTTCAAGTGGAAGAAAGTGATCTTTTGACATTTTATAAATGTATTGAGTCTCATTTTTCATGAGAGAAAAATCTGGAAGAAAATTGAACGCTTGTTTCTGCATCTTTGGAAATTAAAAAAACATACTTAATATTTACATTTTAAATCTCATTAGGTGATTACCAAGATGCAGTGCTGATGCCAGTATTTGGTATTGTGTAAATGTGCAATTAATGGCCTCTCCTGTAACAAGATAGGACAAGTGTTTTGCACCGTACCCTGGACATTTGAAATAATTTTCCAGCTCCAAAAATAACCAAAAATGCATCCAAAGTCAGAAAGTTTACAAACCACAAAACTTCATTTGAATGATTTTTCTGGTTTTCCAGGCGTGTCTGATGGTAGAAATGTGGTAGTGATGGACACTACTGAGTTATTTCTGATACCACATCGTGACACCTCAAGGTCGTACAGTACCTTCAATGATTCTGTCATAAAATCTCAGCAAGATTGAGGAAGCGGCTTTTAACAGAGATGAAGAAGCTTCTGAATTAATTCTCTGCCCTGAAAAATTAATAACTTGTTGTGTTATGTGCATCTGGAGTTGAAATAGTTTTGTGATACTAAAAGTTATCTTAAAACTAGATCTTGGTGATACTTTGTCCTGATTTGGTTCTATAGTACTGCTTATATTTGCCTATAATTATTACTGGTTTATGCAGTATTTAATGAGAGTACACATTTCTTAAATTAGGATGAGGTATTTCTGAGGATCGTGGCTGTTGAATTGACTGAAATGACACGGCTGAAATGAATTACATATTACTGAATCTACACTGAAAATTTCAAAGCTTGTTAATGTGTTAATTATTCAAATGGGTATAATGTATTTATTCTGGAATAGGAAGGAATTAACTACCACTTTTAAATTGTTAGTATTGTGGGTAAATGAGGTGGTAGGTTTGTTTATAGTCTTAGAATTAATTTAGTGTTTATAGCCAGCAAACCATTTACAGATAAATGTTACATTTTTTGTAGCATTGTTTGTTTTATTCTACTGGGTCTAACTATAAGCAGTGAAATACTTTGCTTTTATGCAAGTTTTATTTTAACACGGTTTTTCAAATGTAAACTTATCCCTGGCATAAAATCTTTGTATTTGCCAGGGATATCTGGACTTTTGACCTTGAATTGCAGCTTGTCTGCAACAATGAAATAGTGAGACAGTAGATTATTCGGGCGGTGGGGGAAGGAGATCAGGATTGTGTCAATTTTCTTGCGTCTCCCCATATCCAGACTTGAGCCTTACTCTTCCACTCTCACTGCTTCTCTCGTCACAACATTCCCATTTCACAACTTTTTACAAGGTGTTTTCCTTCTGGGAATGAAGAAACTGGATTGTGCCTTGGAAGTGGATTGTACCTTTTGTCTGTGTCTCAGTGAGACTGCTCGTTTGTGTACAAAATTGGGTTTGCCCTCCTGCCTTCCTTTGGGCTGCTTTTGTAATCCTTGTTGATGCAAGAGATGAATTTTGCTGCTCAGTGGAAAGAGCGCGGGTTTCCCAGGTGTCTTCTTTGACAAATAGGGATGCAAAGTAATTTTCAATGGGATCAGTCTTCTGGGTGGCACTGGCATCAGCTAAGCAATACCACCATTTCTTTCATTTCCATCAGAAGTCGTGTCCTTATATAAGTTCTCAGACAATTTATTTTTTTTTTCCCTCATGTGATATTAATGCATTTGCTTATTAGGAATTTTTTACACTTAAAGGAGGCATAGGCCAAGCCCAGTGCCTCTTTTTACAAGGAATAAAATGAGTAAACAGTCTCAGCTGTGATTGGAATCACTGTTACATCATTCTGGAAAGGATGTTTTCTGTCTTCTTCGTAACACCCTGCAATTTCTTTGATGCTTAAGAAACCTATTCTGGATATTTGGTTCTAGCCAAATAGCTTGCATGTTAAGCCTTCTAATTCTGAAAAAACTCACAGAAAAATATGACTAAATGCCAGTTACAAGTTATTCTGATTGAAGCTACTGTCTTAAATACTGGCAAAGGCTGGATCTGTGTCTGGATGTGGAGATGAAACTGGTCACTGATGAATGATACCTGCTTTTAAAAGTTAGAGGGTGTGAGATGTTTCCAATTTCTTTGCAGATGCAAATGTTCGTCTTTTCACTAATCCTAGTTTTCAGGAGGTTGCTGAATCTTATATTGTCCAATGTGGTTGTTTGAGATTTCTGTCCTGTCCTTGGGCCATTGCCATTGAATTTCCACCGTGTGTGTTCCATTAACTGGAACTTCAATGTGAAGACTTAAAAAAAAAAAAAAACCAAACCTAAAACAAAACACCAAAACACAGAAAACCAACCCCCCCAAAACTCAAAACACACCGTTGTTTCTCTGTCACGGTAGAAGTAAAATATTTGTTAAGTAACAGGTCACACTGAAACAACTCCTGCGGGTACTAGGGTCTGTCACGAGTCTTAAATACGAGGTGAACCCCCTTTCCTGGGTGCTTGTGTAGGGGTGAGTATGTGTGAGATCTTCAAAATTGAAGACATCCTTCTGTAGAGTTCTTAGGCTGAGTAGGAAATAAGAGGACTAATAGGTGCCAGATATTAATCATTTGGACTAAGGTATTCATGGAAGGTGCTCGTAAATATTGCAAATTGGCTGAATATTGAAGAGTGCTGTCATCCAAGAACATGGAATAAGGGGCAGCATATTTTGTCATCTAGATGTTGACACTAAGGATTAACAATAACAAGATGATAAAGATCACTAGTCTTTCACATAGATTCCTCAAAAAAACCTAAGTAAAATAGCTAGTAAACTGAAGAGATGAAACTGAAGAATTTACCTTGAACTCTGACTTAGTTTTAGTTGTTGGGGTTTTTTTGTTACGCAAGTCCTGAGATAAAGGAGGAATTAAGATACATCTTTTGTGTTTTTTTTTTTTATTTCATGTTAAAGATTTTATTACTAAGCTGTCTTTCAGGATTGTTTTTTTTATAGAGTGAAGTTTTCCCAGCTAACTGAGGCAGGGAGTTCTTAATACAGTTAAAATGATAAGTTCTAGAAAAGAGAAAATTTTTGCAGTCTGTGGACACACTGAATGTTTTGTTACCTCTTCAGGGACATGAGAAATACATTCACATCAGTATCTCCACTTTTTGTCTATTTGTTGGCAATTTGTTGACTTGGCCTTTGTCTAAAAATGCAAACACAAAAAGACAGGGAAATGTTGGTGTTCTTTACAAGCTTTGCTCTGTCATCAGATTAAAGTGTTATATTGAGGTATCTTTAAAATGGCTTAATGAAATCAGGATCAGCAGGTCCAGGTGTCTCCGAGCTGCTGGTCCTGCAGTGAACACCCCTCAGCCTGGTGTTACTGGTACAGGTCATCCGTCTCTCTCCTTCCTTCTGGTCTGACACTTGTCAGCTGTTGAGTTACAAAGATGGCAGTAGATCACAGTACACTTTTTATTTACAGAAAATGGAGTGAGATTACTAGCTTTCCCTATTTTTTTTGTTAAACTGATTAATAAGATATGTTGGAGGATGGATTTGTAATATATTGCATTTGTGAACAAGCGGTGAATTTGTGAATCCTGCAGTAGCAGCAGGATTTGGAATATGGGAATATCTTTTCTCTCGTTATATTGGCTGCCAGTACTGCTCTGGAGTTTCTCCAAGCCCTGTGTGCTGCAAGACACAGGTTTGCAGTATTTAGAGAATCCGCAGGGATGCTGGATGTGAGTGGTGGCTTCTGGAGTCTGACAGAGCAGGCAGCCCTGTGTTTTTGGGTTTGTCACTGCTTGAGTGTAGTTGACCAAATTGAAATTAAAAGTGTTAAGAATTTTCTAGGATAGTATATTTCTGTGCTTCGATTGCTTCTGGAATTTAGGTCCGGGATGAAATCAAATGCCTAACTTTTTGGGGGGAAACTGGAACATTTAACCTGCAAACTAATAGGGAAAAAAAACTGAATAAATGTTTTCTTGGCTGAATATTCTTTCTCAAGATACTATGCATCAGCTTTATGCTCCACTTGCAGACAAGTGACTGTTGTGTCTCACTGCAATGCTCACGTTATTACAGTTTGCAAGCTTAAATCGGAGTCTTGACAGAAGGGGGTGGCCGAAAGCTGAGGAGCGCTTGCTGCCTGGGTGGTGACATCAGGGGCTCCATCAGGGTCTTGTTCCTCATCCCTGTTCTTACATGTCTTTACACTAGTTCTGATGTTAATTTTATTTATCCTTTTGGATCAGTCTTTGGTGGGTTCATTTTCTGCTGGATTCCCAGGCTGAGTGTTTCCTAAGTATCAGGGTGACTGTGGCAGAGGGATGTGGGTGGACGTGGTGTAGCCCAAGTAACTGAGCACAGGAGAAGGGAGCAAGTACCAGCCCAAATCGGGTTAGGATTGTACTTTGTTCTTCGTAGTCCATAACCACGTATTTTTAATAAGCACTTGTTCAAGGAGGACTTGCTCTATATGTTGTGTGACCGTTTAAATCAACCTGGGTTTTGTATTGCCAAAGCTTACTTCATCTGTGAAGGGGGAGGGAGTTTTCCTTTAAGAAACTCTTGATTTGCGTTTCTACCTTTATTTTTAGTCAGTCTTAAAAGCTTACACGTTTTCACGGTGGAGATTGCTTATTACACAGGTTGTCAACCTGTGCAAAACCAGAGGACATTATCAATAAGCAAGAGTATATATTTTTATTATTGACATTATTTTGCCTTTCTGTCCCTCAAATATTTCAAGGCATATAATATCCTTTCTAAAGAAGATGTGGCAGAAAGGATGGTGCTGATGGGAATTGTCTATTAGGGGAAGTACGATAATTTCAGTTTTCAGCTAGAATTATCAGTTTCAGAGATGTGATTAATGTATTGAATTAGGAGGAATGAGATTAATTGATCACAGATGTTCGGTTCATTTAAAACAAGATAACCAGTTTGCGGCTTCATATTACCTTTCTGTATCTCAGCTCCAGTTGAGTAGCGAACTTGAGAATTAACAGAGCAAAATATACAAACAATCGTACTGAATTGGGAAGAGAAATGGATATTTGAAGACTGCAAAGTTGCCTTATGTTGTAGTAAATATTTTTGCAGGCAGTAGAATGTTTGCTTAGAAGAGCCAGCTTGCTAGGTTTAAAAGTGTGATTGTGAATTAAGGCTTTGTGCTTTTATGTTTTGATAATCTTCGATTTTTCAGCTTTTCTTAGGCATTTAAGTTTAACATAATGTATTAAGATGCAGTCTGCAAAAGCAGATTAATGTAAAATAAGTTTGAAACTTACTCTGTTTTCACAAAAAGTAATTCGGACCAAAAGGGGGGAGAAAAAAATGAAGGTACTAAATAATAATAGTAAAAAACCCAAGCATTTTATAGCAAATGTAGGGGGTCTGCGATTTTAGTGTTTAAAGCGTACTGAATTTTTATACCTCTCAAATTAGAAATGATTTTAAAATTGCGGTTCTGTTAAAGTTTTGTCCTGTAGATAATAGAGGTAATAATAATGAGATATCGTACTTCTTTTTGCATTAGTAGATGTTTCTTGCATAGAATCTTAGTTTTCAATTATGTGTTGAAAATGCTGGTTTATGTGACATCGGAGCTGTAGACTCTGCACTGTGCAGCCTTGCCACGAGGGGGGGGTACGGTACCACTGTAAAATGTATTCCCTTCAGTGATCCAGCACGTCTCCTAGGGAGGGATGATGCCAGTTCCGTTTTTGGAATGCTCTGCCAGCCCTGTGGCCCAAACGTAACTGTAAAGAGCGCATTGCACACAGGGCCTTGAATGCACAGAGCCATAATTGTGCACTGGGGAGACAGTCCTTTAGACAGCTCTTTCTTAACTATGTTACTGGATAAATTATTCAAAGAGGATGCACTTTTTGCATGTTCTATAGGCACAGTTTAATATTAGAGTTGAACAAGGAGTGATTAGCTGACTTTCCCCTCTTCCTTTAGGCATATCACTTAAAAATTGCGTGATGTGTGATCAGTTGGAGATTCTGAACAGGGAGCTTGAGAGGTTGTTACAGAACAACAGCGTGGAAGAAGGCACTTTAAACTCAGATTGTCTTCAGCCATCAGTGACTGACTCCCTGGATACAATCACTGATTCAGACAATGGAGCAAAATACGTATTAGATCAGGTATTCGATACTATGAGATACAGCACTAGGGTATTTAAAATTAGTTTGTTCTATTGTCTTTTTTTTCCTCAATTTTTTTCTCCTCTTTTTGGAGTGGGAATAGTTGGCCGAGGGAAAGAATGTGGATAACGTACATAATCCCCTATAGAGAAGATAAAGGGGAAGGAAATACTGATGTGGATCTACCTCTATATTCATAATTTTTTTCCCAATTCTGCTTTGCCACAGTCATGCAAACTTTGAGATTTCCTGTTCATGAAATAATAAAGTGATGCACTGTTTAAAATTAGATTTAGGGAGGGGTTTGTCTTTTCCCTCTCATTTTTGGGACAGTAACATAGCATTGGGGAGCACCTAGAGGTGATAGTTGCTTTGGAAATTAAACGTGTTTCTAAGCAGCAGCGATGCTGGAAGAGTTGGGAGCTTGAGAGATTTGAAAATAATGAGGTATTCTTTAAAAAGAAAAGTCAGGCTATGTATTGGCACATTAAGGACGATGTAATCTGTTCTTAAATGTATATATCTCCCCATTGGAGTGTTAACAATCAAATTTTACTCCTTTGAAAGAATAATTAATGTTTTAGTTATTTCCTACACCTACTAAGGCAGTCCCCATGCGTCTTTAATTGCAGAACGCTGACACGCAGAGTCTGAGTCCAGTACTGTTCTTTTGTCTTCACTCATTTATTTTATAGGTCAGTTGAAAAGTGGCTTTTTCTGTCCTATCCGTCTGGTCCTCCTTTTCTTCCCAATTTTTTTTCCAGTGTTCCAGTAGTTTGATAGACTACCTTGGGTTAAATGCAGGCATTTCCTACTGATTTTTAAACTTAGGTGAGGTCGGAAGGAAACAGCCAGTGTTGATCTTCCATTGCCAGCCCCCGGACTAAACAGTTGCTCAGATGCTTTAAATGAGATTTTTGAAATATTTTCTAAGGGTTAATTTTGGAAAAAATGTGTTGTTACTGATATAATCTGTTCTTGAAATAAAGCTTCTGAAATTTTCTACAGTGCAAACCTTATTAGTGAAAGGGATAGCGATAAGGAATATTCCTTAGTTCTGAAGCTCAGCTATAAATTTTTATTATATCCCACCTTGTAAAACCACTGAGTAGCCACTTGGATTTAAATCCTCAAAGCTGCAGATGTCTTCTGTAATGAAATTTAGTAATACAAACTGGTAAACCTCTCCTACTATAAACTTGAACTGATAGAGTTTAAAAGCATTTCTGCATTTTCATTGCACAATATGTGCTTGTTAAATTTCCCTCTGCAAATGCTTTTCAATACTGTAAATGGAATAGACTTGTTGATTACAGTTTGTTACTGTTCTTGGAAGTCTTAATGGGTTGTAAATGAATAGATAAGAGGTCCATCGTTTTTTGTATTTATTTAAAGGTTTCAGTTGTTGGTGAGTGGTGGAGGGTGGTATTGCTTTACTTCGACTTTTCATTCCAGTTTCATTGTCTTTCTGAAAGCAGAAAACTGTCCAAAAGGCAAAATAACAGAATTTGCTTTATAATGTAATAGAGGGAAAACAATTCAAAATTTATGTAAACATTCGTAAGGTAAGTTTATAAAAATATCAGTGCCTTATTTTGTCTTTTTTTTAATCTTTCCCCCCAGGAGGCAGCAGGAAAAGCAGGATTGATAGTATTTGGTCTTGCTGACTACTCTGAGGCTCAGCCTGGCACTTCTGAATCGGGAATAGCAGCATGTGCTGGAAGGATAATGCTGAATGACTCTGATCCTTTGCTGCCCTCCTCTGGCTCTCCTTTTCACTCAGCTCTACAGGGAGAAACCATTCCAACCTCTAATGCTGTGTCAGGTAAAGCATAGAGAGGACATTGAAGAGACTTCTTATTTCTTTACGTTTTATCTGGATTTTATATCTCAGAATTTGGATTACCTCTGCCTGTAGCTTTTAACTTCATCTTCCAAGGTAAACAAAGATGTAAACTTTATTTTGACTTGTTCCCTTCTATTTCAGCCTTTTTTTGGTGTGAATATAATTGTAGTGTTGTTTTTAATTATTTTTTTAAAGATATACTTAGTGATTCTTTTTTTTGGGGGGGAAAAATGGAATTTCTTATTGAGTTAAAGCTGTTTCAGCTTTTTACCTGTGTAGTACAGGCTTAAAATTCACTTTTTATTCTGGTTGAAATGTTAAAATAATTGGTTGCTATTTAAATTGCTGTTCTGGAGTCTGCTGCTTCTACTGCTACATTTATAGTATCTCATGGAAATGACTCTTAAGTTACAACTTCAGTGTTAACTTTTAACATAGCTGCCTGGATGTTTACGTTTTCATGGCATTGCCATGCGTTTCTCTCTTAACACTGTTAAATGTAATACAAGAAAGCAGAGGAGTCACACTATAGAGTGATGGTGTTTGATAAGGCATAACATTATTGCAACTGCTGCAGTGTATGAAATAAGGAGGTGTTTATCACCACTGTATGCTGCAAGATTGGGAAAAGCTTACTGAAGGGTGCCTCTGAAAACTTGTAGCTGTAATACATGCAGCTGGTAGAGATATCTTTGATTCTTTCAGCATGTACTGTTATTTAGGAATTCTGTTAGTATTCCCTTTTTGGCTTCGCTGCACGATGCTTGAGCCAGGAATATGCATATAACTACTCCAGAAACACTTGGGGGAGACTTGGGGGATATTTCTTCATGTTGTTTTTAAAACACTGTTTTCTGTTTACCCAATTCATTGAGATATACTTACTGCTGCGTATTATAGTTTCCCGTGAGCGATGTAACTGCAAGGGCTGCAAACAGTAATTCCTGCATTCATTTAGGAGAGCATTTGCATGACGTGCATGAATTACTTGTTTGTGCCAGGTTGTTCCTGAATTGCTCCAAATGCAGTCTCAGATCTTATATTTATTTCTGTTATTTGCTTTTGTCTTTTCAAATAAGAGAGTCTCCTACTATGCTGGAAATGACTTTTTGAGAATAAAGGGATCCTGGTTGTCAGCACAGATTTTATTTTATTTTTATTTTTCTATGGTTCTGTCTGTGATAGGTGGAGGTTCTTTGTGGAATCTTTTTCTTTTTTTTTCATCACTCTGGTAGATCATACAGGCTGAGAACTTTTTTTTAATATATAACCACATCAAGGAGCCTTTCTCAAGTTTCATTGAATGCAGATTTTTTTTTAATCTTTTTTTTTTTCCAGAGAGATGTTTGAGAAGATTTTTATTTTTGTTCTTTTCTGTATAATTTCTTCTATGCAACAAACCTTGTTAGAGAAATAATGAAAGGAAAGTGTGTTGCTCTGTCCCACCAGTGTTTCTGAAACAACTTAAAAATAGTGGCTAAACTGTTTAATAGATAGATATAGACCTAGTTTATCTTAATAGGGAAGACTGGGATATTTCTCTGGTTTTACGTTTGTTTAAAATCCAAGCCCTCAATATTCTTTGACTAACTCTGTGTTATCTGAACAGCAATAGCTCATTAACATGATGAGATTACAGCAGAATATTTAATAATCACTTAGGCTTTGAATATTTTTGCATCTCAGTTTTGAGCCTTATGTTTCTTTTCAGCATTTCAGGGTGTCCATACTATGGAACAGGCTGTGAATTCACAGCCAGTGTCGTTAGAATCTGAATCTAATACTGACAAGATGGAAAATAGTTCTCCTGGTAAGATTTCTTCCTTTTAAATTGGGCAGAAAATATGCTCTTTTTGTCCTCTGTGTATTTGTGTGGATATATGTGTATTTAAATAACAAAAGATTTTATAACAGCTGGATTATGTTGGCACAGTGTTCAATGACCTACTTAATGGCTACTGCTGTGGCATTGCATTCACAAGGAAGTATTTTATCTTTTATGACCCTGAAAATCTTAAGATTTTCAAGGTCATAAAATGAGGTGGAGGTACTTGCATGTCCATATTTATTATTACAAAGAAAATAATACTATGTTGGGAAGAAAAAAACCCTTATGAAAAAGCATATTTCTTCACCACCAGTTTAATAACTCTTCCCTTGCTTTTAGCATCAGTTTTGGATGAGAAAGGTGAACAAAGCAACGAGGAGGAACAAAAGACTATCAAGCCTACAAGTAAAGAGTTCAGGAAAACCTGGGGCTTTCGAAGGACTACGATTGCCAAGCGAGAAGGTGCGGGAGATATCGATGTGGACTCCAGTGAGCAACAGCCACAACAGCAGCAGCAAAGCTTAAACCTCAGGCGTAGTGGACGGCAACCAAAGCGAACGGAAAGAGTGGAAGAATTTCTTACGACGGTGAGACGCCGAGGAAGGAGGAGTGTTCCTGTTGCTCTGGAAGATTCGAGTGAACCGGCATCCTGTCCGGCTACAGACGCTGAAACCGCTTCAGAGGACAGTGTTGAGAGCACTCCAGATACAAGACCTGCAACTCGGAGGATGGGCACTAGGAGTAGTATGCATCAGAAAAGCTCTAAAAGCAGACGTGCAAAAGAAGAAGAAGAGGAGGAGGAGGAGGAAGAGGTAGAAGAGGAGGAAGGTGATACTTCTGATAGTGATAGTGATGGGTTGACACTAAAGGAACTGCAGAATCGGCTGAGGAAGAAACGCGTTGAACAGAAGCCCGTGCAGCTGACGCTGAAGGATATACAGAACCGTCTGAGGAAGAGAAATACAGAACAAGATCCTCCAGAACCAGGTGAAGTCCAGGATGAAAAACAAGATGAGACCGAGTTGCCCATCAAACAAGAGCCTGAGACTGCAGACAGCACCGAGATCGCGAGCCAAGTGGTCGTGTCCGAAGAAGACACTGAAGATCTTCAGGTTCAGCAGGAGGTGAAGCCTGCCCTCGGCACAAAAGGCGTCACAGATGAAGAACCTGAAGAACTGCCCAAAAGCAAACCCGAGTCTGAGATTTATGACCCCAATGCACTGTATTGCATTTGTCGTCAGCCACATAACAACAGGTAGGGAATGGTTTCAGCTACAAACGCAACACAAGTAGTTGGAAGTTTTCTGTGATGAAAAATTAAACTAAATGCTTACTTTTTGAGTATATGTAAATGGGCTGTTGGATTGGTTTGAAGCTTTGGGGGGAGTTTATAACAGATATTTAAAAGAGGAGATAAACATGAATACAGAAATGAACAGTGGGGAAGAAAGATATACTGGTGCTTTAGCAAGGTACTTAAGATCTGCTTGAAATAGCTGTTGAGCGTTAATTGTCTTTTCATTTCACAATGTTTTACTATTCCTTCGTCTTTTGTTTTTCCAGGTTTATGATTTGTTGTGATAGATGTGAGGAATGGTTTCATGGTGACTGCGTGGGTATTTCAGAGGCTCGAGGGCGATTGTTGGAGAGGAACGGTGAGGACTATATCTGTCCAAACTGCACCATTCTGCAGGGACAGGACGAGCCCGTTTCAGAAACAGACCAGCAGGAAGCTAAAACAGGGCAAGTAAATGTAGATGGCACAGAATTCACAAGCATAGGAACAATTGAACAAAAATCTGTTGAGGACCAAGGAATCAAGGGTAGGATTGAAAAAGCTGCAAATCCAAGTGGGAAGAAGAAACTAAAGATATTTCAGCCTGTAAGTATTTGAGTTGTTTCTTATTTTTTGTATTTCACTGAGTACATTGAGACAATGGCTTGCTTGTATGGCTGTAAATCTGACTTGGTTTTTTAAAGCTAAACATGAAGCTGAACAACCCGCTAAATATTACTATTTAGCAGAAGTTTATGCATAATTTTATCAATACAGGAACTAAACCTAAGAAAGTGTTTTTATCTAGTGGGAGATCTAAAAGTCTTACGTAGGTGTAAGGAAATGCCACGCTACATGCTTTATGCTATTCTGGCCTTTCTAAATACTGTTGTGGAAGTCAAATAATAAAGTGTTCTTTTAATATAAATACTAGAATTTTGAACTGGTTTATACTAGCTTTGAAATGATCTCAAACAATTTTGGATGTTTTTAATGATAGTGAAACTTTTTACTGAACATTAACGAGCGCCTGTGTTGGAATTAATTCCAGCTGTGCTTCCTCTGTACTTCCAATTAGTCTTTGAAGTTATTTTCTCCTGATGCTTCAAGTTATTAGTGCGTAAAGAATTGTTTGATACTGCCCTTTTTTTAACATTAATGTGTGTTTTGAATTATTGCAAATTCTGGTGTAAAATATAAAAGAAATTTAAATTTTATAACAGCAAGCTCCATGCCCAGTCCAAAATACAGACAAACAAGCTCCTTCAGCTCAGTGTACACAAATGAAAAATCCTCAGGCCACAATGGTTGTCTCTGTACTGCCCGAGCTACTGTCCTAATGCCAACAGCTTGAGCATTTTCCTTTCCTTCTTACTATGCCTTGAAGAGCACATTTAGTGTATTTGCTGTTAGAATGGTACAGCTGTTCATATTTTTTTCTGTATGAATTTGTTCTTTCACACCTAATCTTTAAACTTTGAAATCATCCCTAGAATAAGTATTAAAATTTTGAGTCTAAATATCTCTCTGGGGGAATGTTTCTGTTGTAGTACATTTCCTACAAAGCGTTTATGAAACACCCCCCTCTTCTAGTCAATTTAAATAGTAGAGTTTTCCTATCAACAGAGTGAGGTTAAGGCATAGGTCAGAACAGTTTGAGCTTAATATATAAATATTTACTACTTTAAGAGAAATGTGTTGAAAACATCTTTGAGAAATATACTGTTTTCTAATACAGTTTCAAAAACATTTCTACACCTTTGTACACCAAAATGGTTTTGAGAGTCCAGTTCTGTTGGTGTTGGCCTGCCTTTCACTGACTGTGTTAGTATTAATTTCAAGTTTTGCTTCTTGAGTATCACCAATTACTCTTTAATATTAGCATGCTAGCGAATTCCTTGAATATGTTAGGCATCTCTGCTTTAGTGAAAGAAAAACATAATTATCGTTAACTCATTGTCTCTTGTGGAAGAACTGCTTATATTTTAGGTATCTTTTGGCATTTGGAAATGAAATGAAATTGCTCTGCTTGTGTTTGCCAGGTGGTACCACGTTTTGAGAGGCTGAGCAGTCGAGTGTTTCAGCCCATGCTGTCCCTCAAACATCAGTTAAGAGGTTTTATTCCAGCCTCTATGACTTGTATAAACAATCACCACTCGCACTGCAGAATTCCCTGCCCATTCTGGGCAAAAATCATGGCTATTTCTTATGTTGATGTGCTGAAATTGCTGTGTTAACAGTGACTGAACAGTCTCATTATTCAGTTTATCTGTTCTCTTACATGGGTGTTGTACACACTTTGAAAAAGACTCCTGTTTGTTGCTGTCCATAAGCACCAATAGCTGTGAAGTTTTGGTTTGTCACTAAACTCTTAGAAATTGTTTAAGTACAGAGGTCAATGCTGAAAGTTTTGTCATCATCTGAGTAAATGCCGTTGATTAGAAGTGACAGCTCAGTTAGTTTGAAGTTTGCAATAACATGAATTGATAGTTCTTTCTTGAACTTCACGGTTTGGTGTGTACACGATGGAAAAGTATTCTAAAGCATAAACTTAATTTTTATGATAAAATTCCCAAACCCAGGTTTTATCAAACTGCAGCACATAATGCTGTCTTACTGACTTTTGCCTGGGGAAAAATAAGCCACACTATGCAAATAATATTTTATTTTTTTAACTAGAAATATTCCCGAAAAACCTACTTTTGGTAATTACAAATTGCAGCTTATTGATGTGGGAGAGGCTGTGTAGAGCTACAGTAGTTCTGAGTGTTAGGTCCGTTATATAACATTTTTAGGAGTAATCTAGAAAAGTGAGACTAAAGGTATAATGCCCAGAGGTGATGTATTGGAGCCTACAGAGCTTTCGGGTATTTCTAGGCTTTGGCCTAATGTGCTCTGTTTTCAAGGAATGTGCTATTTTCTGAATCTTAACATTTGAAGAGGAAGCACATAGTGTATAACACGCCGATATAAATGGGGAGTAGTTGTGAAGTAGAGGAAAACAGAGATTGCAAATGCAAACTTTTCAATGTATAAGAAGTATCAGGCTACGGCAAAATTATCTGGGAGAATGGTTGTGTTGATGTAAGGTGGAAACTTCTAAAATTAAAATTGGTAGAACTCTAGAGCAAGAATTATCTGTACGCCTGAACAGCCGAGTGCTTCCCTTTGTGTGAGTGTATGGTTGAAAACAGCTGCTGATGGTGATACAGAAATAAAATGTTTCAGAAACCTTGCTCTTGAGAAACCAGTTCTGCATATTAAGGAGATTGCTCACATAATGCAGAGGATCAGAAGAAACATTTGTGTCCTTACAGGATCTGAAAATGTAGGAAACTAACCTCTCTTAGCTCACTGCCAGCAGACCAACCACCTGAAAATACACCACCTTCTGAAAATAGTGTGCTACAAGAGTGAAATTCTACACTTTTATGGGTTATATCATGAATGAAAGTTGTTTTCATACTGGCAGTTGTGCAAGTCACTAACAGTCCCAGCTGCGGTCTGCACACATGATCTATGAGCTTTTCTTCATGTTCTAAATGTATGTTTCTGTCGTTTCCTCTTTGAAGTTTGAACTCACTCCGTTTCAATCCACAGGTGATTGAAGCTTCTGGTGCATCGAAGTGCATCGGTCCCGGCTGTTTCAATGTGGCCCAGCCCGATTCCGTGTACTGCAGCAATGACTGCATTCTCAAACACGCCGCGGCCACCATGAAGATTTTAAGTTCTGGCAAAGATGCAAAACCAAAACCTAAAGAGAAGATCAAACCAAAATCTGAAAAACCTGTCATACTAAAATCTCAGCTACAGGTAAGCTAATGTTTGAGATCCGAAAGAGTTGTGGCTTCTGCCTCTGCTCTCCTTTTTGGGACAAATTGCCAAGTCCTGCATTGAAGAGAAACTTTTTTTTTTCTTCTCTTTTTCTGTGGTAAAAGCACTGTTTAATTCTTCTGACAATATAATATTTTCTTAACAGTTTTTTAAAAAATCTTAATAATAACCCCTAGATGGAGATAGTTTCTTGTAAGGGCCTTCTAGATGCCAGTGCACTTCTTAGGGAAAAAAATAAGCAAACAAGCAAAAAACCAAACCTATTTTGATTAGTTCCAAATTAATTTACTTTTTAAAAAAACTATAAGCAGTGCACTTTTTCATTTCGTTCCAAATTAATTTAAATTTTTTAACTCCAAATTACTGGGGTCTGGGCAGTAATTTGGAATTACTGTGAATTGTCAACTAATGTGACCGCATTGTATGTGCACTTTGGGAAGAAAAATGATGAAATCAAAGCCACCTTCTTTCCCTTTTGAGACCACTATAAAATGGGCAGTAGTTTTTAAAACAAACAAGTAGAACCCCCACAACCTGAAGATAAATGCTGCTGTTTTGAGGTGGTTTCTTTGCTGTTTTCTTTTCCTGAACTTACAGTGTATATTGCCTTTGCTTGAATGTGAAATTACATAATTTCAAGTGTATTTACAGGAGGTTACTATAAAAGAAATTTGTGTACATGTATGTAACTATATCTCTGCTTGTTCGTAAAATATAATGTATTTTATGATTATTAGTAATTGAGCTTCTTTTAATCATACAGGTCAGTATTAAGCCTCTTTCAAACCAAAAGAGACAATTTCCTGAGAAAAGGGAGCTGAATGTGAAGAAGACTGTTTTGACAACAGCCAAGACGGAGCCAAATGCTCAACCTATTGCTAAAGAGCCAGCAGTAGAAAACACCACGCCGTCCTGGGCAAGCGATCATAATTACAATGCTGTAAAGCCTGAAAGGACTCCTGCCATTTCATCTTCACTGTTGTTCAAATGTATGTATCGCATAGGGATATTCCTGAATAATCATTTCCATTTTCTTTGAATACCCATCCATTCTGGGCTCTGCAAGACTAGGGAGTTTAGGATTTTTATTTTTTTTTCTTAATATGGCACCAAACTACTTTTCTTCACCTTCAAAGATTTGCACAGAGATAAACACAAACAGGAGACACTTTTAGGAGTTTCAGTTGTATCATATGACAGTTGTATGATTAAGAGCCTGTCAATCTGCCCAGCTGATTTCTGGATGAAAACTACGTGATTAAGCTTTAAATTTTTCCCGTAAAGACAATAATTGTTTCTAATCTAGAAAAGGTAAGTATTGATACATTCGTGTTCAGTTTTATAAAAGGGTTGCACAGTGTGCACCGTGAATCAGCAATTGACTGTACTAATTGGAATTGTATTTTTGTAATTTAGATTTGGCACCTTTCTCTCAGGTCTTGCATTTTCAGTGCTAGTGCCGAGAATGAAATCTTCAACGTGATATCAATGATACTTTACACTTCTGCACCAAGTCCTTCCTGCTGCTTTTCTTCCTTACATGAAGTAATTTAAGGATCATTCTTTACTTTTAAGTTTGGGGGGAGGCAGTATTTTTTTTTCCTTCCTTTTTTTTTCCTCTGTATATTCATACTTCACACATTATCCACACACACAAGAACACCTCTGAAGTGGATAATAGGCAGAGATACTGCCTTGCATATTTTTGCAGGTTTTTGAATTAACATCCTTGTAACTCATACAAAGGTAAGTAATTACTGCTTTATAGCCTCAACAAGTCTTTCTGCTAATGCCATTTTTTTAACTTAACTCCAGCTGAGTACTTCTATAACGCAGTGGTGGAACTTCAGCTGAAATTTTACATTTCACGTTTACAAAACACATGACCTGGTGTGTAATGTTTACTCACTTGAAGATTAATGAATTCAGGAATGCAGTTCTCACAGATTTCCTAGCCACACTTCAGACGTTTTTTCATTTTATTTTCTAAAATAAACCTAATTATTAAACACATCATATGTAAAGTAACTGATAAGTTTATAAATTATCTTTAAGATGAGAGTTTTTTTAGATGTAATTTTTAAATACTGAGGGAACACCAGCTACCCTAAATTGCTATTTGTTATTATAGCACATAGTAGCCTTACTAGGTATATTTTAACAGTATTTACCCATGTCAAATGTTTTTAATGGCTAAAATTTTTTCCTTGCATATTTTGGTGCTGGGGCCCTGTGCCTCTTTTATGGTAAACTTTGTAAGAGACACATTTTGATAAACTTGCATTTTTTTTTTTAAGCTTCTTCTAAAGAAACTAGCTTTTTTACCAGAAACAGTACTGTTTTAAACATAACTATGACATAGAAAAGATGTAACTGAAACTATAAGGACTTATTTTACATGCCAAATTATTATGACACTTTCTATCTCAACATAATTGCAAGTGTCCGTGTAACCGTATCACTTAAAACATCCTTGCTGCTACAGGTTTTTTTTCCTAGGAGACAGGAATTACAAGTTTAGGCTTTTTTTAAAGGGGGGGGCTATTCTTAACTTGAACTACACTGGAGATTATACAGCTTTAACAAATTCCAGTAGAAAATTGGGTTACTATAGCTAAATTCTTAACTTGTTTCAAAAATATGTGTATATACCGGACTTCAATAACGAAAAAAACCTAGTCTATGTGATGAAGAACTCTCATATCAAATGCAAGGAAGAACTTCAGATTGCTATTATGAAGGTAAGTTGTACTAATGTGTGGGGTCTCTGTGCCGTTACTAAATTCCCAGGTAAATTGTTTGTGTATTTGTGAAAAAAATTTATCCTGCTTTTTGCTTGGACGGTTTTGAGGTGTAATCGTCCTGAGAAGCTGCTATTGCCTCGTCTTTAAGAGTATTCTCCAAGATGTTATTTACTTAACAAATCTGTTATGCTCTTCAAAACAGGAGTTAGAGCATGATGGAAATCTGTGAGAGTCATCTCACTTCACTTCGGTATCTAAAAGTTAGAACTCGTGAAGTCTGAGTCTGTCAAGAAAAACCCCTTCAGTGGACAAAACATAATCTGGTTTAGACACTAATACTGGAACGAAGTGACTCACCGGTTAGAAATGTGTATTTCTGAACATTGATTATGAAAGACGTTTAAATAACTAGTTCAGACATCTGGGTGTCTTAAGGTCACCTAGAGGAGGGGGAAGGACAGGATTCTTTGATGTGCTGTATTTTAAAGTACCGCCTGTGTTCTCCCAGAGCTTCAAGCCGTGTTCTGCAAACCCTTATTTGTCACCTCAGTGTACAAGGCCCGTGAGGATTAAGGAAACTTAATGTGATTAGCAGAATTACTCTTTTAATACTCTTCCCATCAGTCAGTGTATCATTTCAGACACGGATTTACTTTATATATTTACTCTGTACTTGTCAGGTACAAGAGTTGGGGGTTGTTACATACAACAGTAGTTTTATTAGGTAATAGCAAGAAGAAAATCAGCCGTTCGTACAGAGGTGCTGGGTGGTGGGGATACGTAGTGCATCTGCATCTAAACCCTGCCCCCAAACTCCCTTTTCTCCTCCCAGCCTGTTTTCCATCTAGGAAAAAAACCAAAAGGATATTTGATGCCAGTAGTTAGGAGTTTATATAGAGCAGCGATTTCTTTTTTCTCTGTTACCCATTACTTTGTGTTTCTTCACCTCCTAATTTTTTTCTATAGCTTTTTTGGGGATGAATTAGGGCTGTACTTGGAAGGGAGTTTTGTACACCAAAATCTGGAGCTGATTGCTATCTGCTGATAGCTTTTATATTTAACTTTTTACACGAATTAATAACATGTATAAAAGATTAATCCAAAAGGAGGGAAAGAAGATAGATGTTTGCAGTATCCCAGTTTCTAAACCACCCAGTCATAAGTAAACCGAGTACCTATCAGGGCTTCACGTCTTTGTTGAAGTTCAGCTGACTTACTGGACCTAAAAGAAATACATGAAGTGATAATTTACTCAACTCGGGTGCTAAAGCTACTTAAACATCTTCACTGCATTTATTGATAAAAGTAACTAGGTGCAGCAGAGAGTAAAGAGGATTTATTAGATAAAAACTAAGTATTGAGTTTCTTACTATTGCTCTTGGGATAGAACTTCCTGAGTAAAAAGCACTTCTTTGTCACACTAAGCCACTAAACTCCTATTTGCTTAACTGCAGACAGATAAATAGTATGAGTTTAGAGCTATCTTTTAGAAGATAGCTATAGATATATAATATCTTATTTGGTACTAGTATTTCATAAAAGTTGTTAATGAGCGGGACTTTGAAGGGGAGGTGTTTCATTAAAAGCACAACGTTTGTGGTACCTCTCCTGCTTCCCAGCAGTGAATTATGGAGAGACAACGCTGCCACCTCCTGGAAGTGGGAACCCGGGTTTGTAGAGCCCTGGCTCTGGTGACACAAACTTCCTTTTATTGTCCCCTTTCAGTTTTCTTCAATTCTTCCGCAGCTGAACTTTTCTACACCTGAGAGCTGCTCACAGAGTGACCAGTGTTTGCTTCTATAGTTAAAGGTCTCGGATACAAAGGGCACTTGGTCTGCTTTGTTCCTCTAACAAAATATGGAGAGTTTATAAAAGGAAGATAGTGATGTTGGGAGCCCATCATCAGAACGTGTGATGTGTGTACCAAACTGCTTAGATTATAGCATATATAATTATGTATTTTTTTCTTGTGTCACTTTTTTTTTTTCTTTACATAATAACAGTCCGAAGTCAGGAAAGAAAGGAAATACACCACTATAAAGAGAGTAGGGAGGAAATGCAGTAGACAAGACAGAGGAGTTCTGGCCGAGGAGGTAAAAGCAGTGTAGGAAGCTGTAAGTACCGTTGGGAAAATAAATAAGTACGGCCTTGTCTGCACACAGACTGGTGCCAGTTTAGTGCTTCTCTTCAGGCACGATTGTACCAGCTTGTCACTCTTCACTTGAGTGCAGTGTCTGTGGATATACTGCTGCTGGTTTAGATTAATCATTAAAAAATTTTACATAAACTGAGGAGCTGCTTTTAAGTCATGAATATGTTTGTCTGCAAGGACTGGTGGCAGTTCAACTCGATGCCTTTGTTTTGGTGCAAGCGCTTCCCCACAGGAAAAACTAGGCCGTGCCAAGCTCCGTACTGTTGTAACCAAACTACTTCTGGCATCAGAATGAGCTCCTTGAAAGCAAAGGTGTCTTTGCTTAATGCTATATTCTGCAACGTAGACCCATCCTAAGAGACAATAAGGATTGAGTAGTAGCAAGGGAATAAAAAGAATTATTTATATGTTACTGGCAACTTTCTGGGACATGCGGCTGTAGGTCCGGCCTTGACCCTTTGCAACTCGAGGAGTTTTCAGAAAGGCTCCTGATGGACCGAATAATAATCAGAGCACCCAAGATGAGTGCTAGAATTTTGGAGAAATTCATCTTGGAGATCTGGCTTTGGGAAGATGATAGTCCCAGGGTGGCTGGTGTAAGGCTCCAGTGCTGACCTCGCGTCACGAGGATGGCAGGGGCTGTGCTGGCCCGGGGCTACGGGGACCAGCCCCCTGGCAGTGGCACGAGCCAGACCAGTGGTGGCTGCTGGCGCCAGCATCCCCTGGGACCCGGCTGATTAAAAGGAGCAGTGGAATCCTTGGGGAGCCGTTACTGTCTCCTGCCTGTGAACTGCTGGAGCTCCCCTTCTCTGCTCTACAAGGTATGTCACGTCTCTGCTGTGGCTCTCGGCCACGTGAAGGTTTTTGCCGTGGCTCTTACGTTAGGAAGGCTGATCCCTGCTGCTGGCGTCGTTCTTATTTTGCCTTTCCAGCACCCCCCAGGCACTGGGACCCCAGAAAGCCAGCGTTCTTGCCATGATGGGTGGCTTCAGTATAAGGAGCCGTTGCTGAGGGGAGGGGCTGGGGGTCAGAAACCCAGTACAATTTACAGATGCACTGTGAATATGAGGGTGGTGTATCTCTTGTTATCAACACCGAAAGTGATGAAAGTTTGATTAAAAAAAAAACCAAACCGACTCGCCACCCTCTATTGCTGTTTTGCTTTCTTTTACTAATATTACTTTAGTTCTTTGAACTTGCTCACTTGACTGCGTAGCCAGTGAAAAAGCTCTTCCTCTGCTAGTCCCCGAATAAAAGGGTGTTTTTGAGGTGATCTCTTGCACTTTGGAGTCAAGTTTTGCTGCTCATCTTGGTGCTGGTGATTCGCTGCATCTGATCTGTTCTGAACTCGGAGCCTGAACCTGACCCTGTCGCTGCATGGAGTGACAAGACCAATCCATAAACGGTCTGGAAAATAAGGAGCCCTTTTTTTTTTTGGCGGCAAATAGTGCCTGTTTTTCACTCGGGAGTGGTGTGGATGGGAAGATGTAGTCGTCTAATGTAGATCAGATAAATCACTATAATTTCATGTAGATTAAAACAAACAAAGCTTTGAGCGTCGAAGCCCCAGATTTGCATGAGTGTAGCTACAGCCTTGGCTTGAACGCCAACAAATCCTCGCCACACAAAGGCCCTTGTTTCAGTTTCCTAAATTAATTAACTTTAAAGCCAGATTTTACTTACTTTGTGTGCCCAGATGTAAAGGCCTGGCACACGGGCAGCTTAATTGCGAGCTGCGGTGCAGACTAGAACTGATGGAGGGCTTTAAAGCAAAGCAGCAGAACAGGAGGCACAACTCCGAAACACTGAAATACGGTTTGATTTGGTCTCGAAAGTGGAAGCAGACACGACTTTCCGTAGGCAGGTAACAGAGAAAACTAACACTGAAACCTATTTAAGAGCAGTTCTAGCCTTGTGAATGACGTAGAACTAACGCTAAGCTGTGTTTGAGGGAAACGACGGAAAGTTGAGCAAAAGCAGGTTTCAGGAAAAGCGGCGGTTGAATGACCCTGGAAGTGAAGCGGTTACAAACGGCACCTTCACAGCCTCGGGCACTGAGCTCTCGGTGCCACCAGAGGGTGCTTCAGTGGCACCTGAGGGGACCGGCTCCTCCCGGAGAAGGTTGTGAGGCTCTGAGATGTCAGGCGTTCGTCCCGGCGGGGTGACTCTGCACGGGCTGCTCTGGAGGAACGGCTGGGAACGGGTAAGTAACCTCCCGTTGTAGAGTGCTTCATAAGGGACATCTAAAGCACCGCCTCGCCCATGTGTTCTGTTCAGTTTTTTAAGTTCAATAATGCATCAAAAAGTTTCACTTCGGAAGAACTCCTGGATTAAAAGTATCAGCCGCTGCGTTGGGGTGGAGGGGTAGTTTAAATTCTCTGTTAACATTATTTTTCTCGTGAGTCGTGCAGAAAGGGGTTGTTCTGCAGCTGCATCGGACAAGTCTCTTTAGGATGTGGGGGGCTGAGTGGCGAAGGGGACCTGTTGGAACAGCACCAGTTTTGAATTTGAGAAACCTCACCCATCCTCCGTTTCAACAATTTTCCAAAGGGGAAAATGCAGTACTGGCAAACGGGGTGAAGGGGGGAGATATTTCATCTTCTCTGAGCCAGGAGACTGTCCTTTTGCCCTGCGCCGTGTCCCGGACAGGCTGCCCGTGCTGGTGGTGCTGCTCAGACGGGGCAGCTGCGGAGCACGGGGAGGACGGGACAGAACCTGCAGCGGGTGAGGAGGAGCTGCGGGGCCGTGGGGACTTCCCAGGACAACTCCACGGGCTGGGCTTTGAGTGACGCTCGACGGCTGGGATTTTTTGTGAATTCCTAAATTATTGCTTCCGGCTGGTTGTTTCACACCCGCATTCCTAGCGGATATTTAAGCTATTGTAGAGGCCAGTGCTGGTACCTTTCTTCAGAGATTAGCTCTTCCCAAAATAGAGAGTTACTTGGCTCTGGCCAGCCTTTACGCAGGCAGTTGGAGGATACCTTCTAACAGGTATTTTTACTTTTTTAACAACTGCAAAGCTGCACTAGTGTGAATTTTCCTCCCTTTAATTTGAAGTTAGGCTCCTTTTGAAAAGGACGTAAAAATCCTTCCAAGTGTCGTAAATGATCCACTTTAAAAGGTGGATGACAAGTAGCTTGACTCTTCTTTGGTTTTATTATTTGTGTTACGGATTTTTACAGATTTTATTTTTTACTTTTGGTACCACACTAACTCGCATACTGTTCATACGCTTGAAAGCTAGTTGTGGGTTTCTGTTATGTTTGGGTTGTGTTTGTTTTTTTTTTTTTTTAACCTCTCTATTGTAGTGACGGAGAAGCATGAAAACTATCTGTAGACCCAGACGTGCTTCAGCCGACCCCGCCATCTCGGGCTGCCCACCTCCGGCTCCCCCGGGGACAACTGCCGCTGGACAAGACGACGCAGCCATCGGCCCGTGCTCGCCACACACCTCCTTGAGGAGTTTTATCCCGGGGTGGGGAGGGTGGGGGGAAATAAGTGGATTAGTGTAGATGGAAGAGATCGCAGGGAAACTTTAAGACAATATTAGCCACCCGAGGCAAGAGTTCTTAGGCCAGATAGCAGCCTTATGCCAAATTCTTAATTCTCTAGGGAAACTTCTCATAATTAGTACTGTGTAACAATGAGCTTGCGTGGCTGCGAGCATTTCACTAAACCGTTTTTCACTAAAGTCTTGTTAGGATTCTATGGTAGTAGCTGTGATGCTTTTTTTTAAAATGAAAATATTTCAAAAAGTAAAAATCTGAGTCTTACAGACTCAGTAGGAAATGGGCTCTTCAAGCGTAACTGCTGGTGGTTTGTCTACAGCAGCGTTTGAAGCTCTTACGTCAACTAGAGCAAGAAACTGAAGATCTTTAAAGTGTGATTTGAGTAATTTTAAAATTATACGAAGAAATGTAATAGCACGTTTCTTCAGGTATTTAAAAGCTGGGAAAACTAGATAATGTCTCCAGCAAAATTCCCCATCACAAATGAGATAGTTTAAGTAGAAAGGAGGGGTGGAGGTGGTGTATTTTTGCAGTGGGTTTGTGAAGCTGCTATTGCAAAGAAGGGTCGGGTGGAGAAGGAAAGGGGGAAGCCCCAGCATAGGCTTGGGTGCTCTACAGAAACATTTTGAAGAGATCAGAGGAAGAGCAAAGTTTCCTTTGGATAATTTCTGTGCTGGTGGTGTGAAACAGCCTCCCAGTGCAGGAGAGGGATTATGATACGGGTGCGTCTTCCAGATCCTTCGTGTCAAATCAGACAGCACTACACAGTGAAAATCACTCTTAAATCAGGCCTCAGCACCCACATGACGATGCTGAAACGCGGATGTTGAGCTGCACGGAAGTGAAGGCTGCGCAACCGTCAGGCTTTCAACGGGCTCCTCTCTCACAGCGGATACCGGGGCAGTTCATCCTCCACCACTCACAGAAGTTTTGTTCTTGGCTGCAAACTGTAATATTTAGCTTAGTGTCGTGAGGGATTTCCTCAGGGGAGGGGTTCTGTATCTGTCGACATCTACTGGGAGAGATAATACTTCTGTCTGTAGTGAACGTACCACCGTAATGCTATTTCTTAAGCCCTGCGAGGAATGCGCTTCCTTCTGCCAGAGGATTCATTGGGTTTCATTCTGGAAACGAGCTGACTCAGCAGCTCCATCTGTAACCTGTTGATCTTTCTAGCCCATTCCTCTCCCCAGTCAATAACACTCCTGTTGATGTCCTAATAAGTGATGTTCAGGACAAAATGGGGAAAAATAGGAATTAATGCTCTGTTTTAAATAGCCGAGAGAGGTACACCTCTGTGCTCAAAAGTGCCAGGTAGAAGAGGCACTGAATGCCTTATTCTGGCACTGACCTGTCTGTGGTGAAGCTCCCTGGTATTCTCTTACACTGATGTGCTGGAGTCGTCTCAAACCTTTTATTTTAGATTTGTTTAAGGGCATTTATTGTAGGTGTGCTGGATTGACTGAGGAAAAGGACCGGAAACGTCACAGTTAAATATACAGTGGCCAGTATATATAGTAGGCATTGACTTGAGGCTTCTCCTCAAGTTGTTGATGGACTGCAGGGCAAAGGGGTTTGAAACTGGTGCTTTGAGAGAATACCCGTTCTGTTAGAGCTCCCCTCAACGTGCTGAGCGACTGTGGTGTCTGTTGAGGAGCTCAATTCCACACGCGTTGCCGTACAGCTCTGAAGAGAGCAGATACTTCTTTTAACTCTTCCAAGGAAACCCTTGCCGTAGTTTCATCCCTCTCGGAAGCCAGTGGGAGCCTGGGCGGTGCTCCCGCTGCAGCCAGGCCGGTGGAAGAGCGAGCTGCCGGTGGAGGAGGCAGCCCTGCACCTTCCTCCTGCCCCGCCACGGGCTCCTCTGCCTCGGATCCGAGACCCCAGTGAGGACACAGTGAGTTGGTTCAGCTGGATGATGTGGCACAACACTGAGCTCAGTAAAAACCAACACCCGATGGGACAAAAATTCTGGTTTCTCATACTCAAAACGGGGGATAAGATTTTTTTTTTTTTTAATTAGGTTCATCTACAGCCATCACAGGTTATGCATATGTAGTGTTTAAGTAGTCTTGGTTCTTTGTCAAAACATGCGTATGGTTTGACAGTGTCCTTCAAATACAGTGAGGCATCCTAAATCTGGTAGAGTAGTTGGTGGATGTTCTGAAGGGCCAAATAACCTACGTGTGACCGGATTAGTACATACAAAATCCATACCATCAATTCCTCTAATCACAAAATCACAGAATGGTTGGAGTTGGGAGGGACCTTAAAGATCATCAGTTCCAACCCGCTTGCCCCGGGCAGGGACACCTCCACCAGACCGGGTTCATACATACTTCTAGGTAGATGTTTTTAATTGGTACAAAGTAGAATTGTAGTTTGAAACTTAAACTTTCATGAAGCTGATGAGCTGTTTGCACGTTTTCTATTGACTAAAGAAGCACAGAACTACGTTCCTCACTTTGGAAACCTTTCTAAATAGTCCTGGTGTCACCCTGCAGAATGCTAAAGGATGCTTCTGCATCTTTCTTCTCAGACAGTTCTGCTGCCCTTCAACCCTGGAAACCTCAGTCTCCCTTTGTACTCGTACCTGTTAGTTATTTATTTTACAAGTACATATTCCTGTATGGCAGAGCTGTTTGTAACAGCTGGGTTTGGTTGTAATTCTCATACACAACATCCGATTGACACACAACATCTGGGCTGTGCTATTTGTAATTTTTATCGATGTAGTTCTTGTTAACCAAATTGAATCAATCATCATAAAGGTAGCACAGAGAGGATTAAATACAACTTTAGAACTCCACGTTTTATACTCCTGCTATAAGCCAAAAGAACTAAATGTCTTAGCACTGAGGAGTGAATTTTACCTTCATTGTTTTGAAACCTGGGCTGTGCTCTCCTGCCTTTCCATGAGGAGTCACAGAAACCTGCCTCTGTCCTGCCCTCCTGGAAAGGTCCAGGTCTCTGCAGAAGGTCCAGTAAACCAGGAAAAAGAGAATGGGACCAGAGTAATTATCAGTGCTCACAGTTTGGATGTTCGCCTTCTCTATGCAGGACTAGGAACTCAAAATAGTTTGGCTTTTTACCTCTGTTAAGCTCCTGGTTTGACCAGACCAAAGCCCTCAGCAATAGTTCCCAGTCCCCCCTCTCCCTCCTGGGGCTGACAGCAATTGTGGGGTGAGAGCGGGGCTGGAGGTTGAGGACAGAGGGAGGGACGTTTTGAGTCCCACGGAAGGTCTCCCTGGCACAGGCTCTTGGTAGTAACCAAGACCAGTCTGTAGGGAAAACTGGGAGTAATGGAAGAGTAATAATTTTAATTACTTTATAGCAAGATCCTCATGTTCTTTTGAATTATTTAATGCATTACGGCAACTGTTACATTTTACACTTCAAAGTTCAATCTCGCTCAGAAAAATTCCTCAAGGTGTTCACTTGGAAAATGCTTCTAGGAAAAAAAACGTGGATAAATATATGGTGTTTCTGGATCTTCTGGGTTCTCCTTGTGTTCCAGCAGAAGTTCAGCGCACACCCTTCACTTCGCCGTATGGAAGTCCAAGTCTAGCATCGTTTCTTTGTTCATCTTAACCGCTGGTTTCTGTGTTTGTGGTGAAACCGCCGGCAGTAAGAGCCTGATAAAGAACCTGGGGTTAGAAGCATCTTCCTGCATTCAGGGGGTACCTGGCCTTCAAGCATGGAGAAAGGTTGCAAGGCTTTTTCCTCCCGGAATGAGAGGGAGGAATCACGCTGTGTCCTTTAAACATTCCAAATATTCCCGATTTGAGGGGAGTTTCCATTGTGAGCTTGGGCTGGTTTGTGGGGTTTCTTGAACAGACTTCACAGGAGCTTTGTCCCCTTCTGTCCACCTCAGAGACAAGGACTGGACTGTTAAGACCCTTCTTGGTAATTTCTGGTTCGGTTACAGCAGATCTGGAAGGTGAGGAAGGAACCATTTGGTCCTTGGTAAAATTCTGGGAAGTTAAATTCCTGGATTTTTCTCAGTCCCGCATTTTGCATCTAAGGCTTCTGGGCTGATTCATTTACAAACCTGCACTGCCTAAAAACATCAGATTAAAAATTACCTTGTGAACTGGTCAGTGGTTATCTATGGATTTGTGAGGAAAAAAAGGCTTTTTTGGGAGGAAAAGTTGGCTTTTCTCATCAATTATACTTTGGGAGTTGTTTTTTGGTAGTTACCATCAGAACCCTTCCTTGTTTGTTCTGTCAGGGTAAACGGGCCAGTGTTAGCCCACTGTGACTTTAGCATCTGGTAAATGATGAGGGGTTTGTTATGGGGCTGGGGGGGCTTTTTTTTCTGCGTTAAATTGTTCCTGTCGGAGCCAGAAGATGGACAGATGAAATACTCTCTTAACATCAGAAAAAAATTGTTGAAATGGATTCGTGTGAATGGAATAGTTTGTGAATGGTGGGCTTCAGATGGTCACAGCCTGAGCAGCAATATTAATATTTCATTACTCTATAAATCTAGAATTTAGCTCGGAACTGGATAGGAAGATCTAATTATGGTTTATGGTGATGTCATCAGTATGATATTAGTGCTGGCAACCAAGTATATTGAGTATGTGTTTAAATTTTTTAAGCAACTTCTGTGCTACGTAACTTCTCTTCTTTGCTCTTTAATAAAAAGACTGGGGGAAAGGTTTTCTTGAACTTCAATAATACTAAACTTAAGGTTATATCACAGTTCCAAATTTATGGACAGGCTGTAATAAACAAGTTCTGTAAGTTGCTGTGGGAATTTTTCTGTTAAAATGCAAGATGTGGGTTGGATTGCCTTTTTTTTTTCTTTAATGTGTGAAAGTTTGGTGTGTTTTTGAAACTCATCCCACTTGGAAATCTTTGAAGGTGGTGCCTTTTTTTTTTTTTTTTTAAGTTTTCTTACGTAGATAGTAAATAAAAGTTTCAACTTTTAGAGCCAAAATGGAACTCTGAAACTCTTCAGTTGACCTCTAAGACAAAGTACTGTCTGAAGGATCAAAGACAAATTTCTTCACAAAAATCATTTCAATTTCTGCCTGGTTTTTAAAATTACTTTTTAAAAAACCTAGTGAAAGTAAATAGCTGAAATTGCCTATGATAGTTATTCTCTGGAGATGTCATTTCACAGACTTTTCTTCATAGATTGGTAACCGATCTTCATGAACAAGAAGCTATAAAGTTAAGTCTTTAATATTGTATTTTCTTCTTTGTTTTAACAGCTCAAAGGGAAGAGAAAAAGCACGAAGACAGAGCAGAGCCTACATCGGCATCGAAGAAGGTTGTTGCATCTATAATGGAGAAACAGACGTCTTCTCTCACTAAAACTCTTCCTTCAAAGAAGGCCCCATCCTTCTCTGGCACACCACTGACTAAGCAACCACTTAAACCTTCTGCGGGAAGTTTCAAAGGTGTAATTCCCAAGAAACCTTGGCCTTCATCAGGCAGCGTTCCTTCCAAACAGTCGTCTCTCTCTCATGGCTCTTCGGTTTCCAAAAAACCAGTTCCATCTTCCAGCTTGGGTGGAGGACTCAAAAAGCCTTCACTGTCTTCCATTTCCACCGCATCGGGAAGTAGTCAAGCCAAAGCATCGGCTGGTCCTATCCAGTCACAGCCCAACTCTCAGATTCGGCAAAACATTCGACGGTCCCTAAAAGAAATTTTATGGAAAAGGTGGGAATTGAAAGCACTTATTTTATATAGGAAGCTACAGCTAGACATACGTGTTTAGCCTGCAGAGTCTTCTTTACTTGATAAAGGGTATTGAGGGACTGAATTTATACTACGAATTACTAAAAGTGCAATTGGCATTTTAGGTTTATATTTAAAACAAAATTAACATCCTGATATAATTTTGCATGTGAAAAAGCCTTTAAAAAACCCCAAACAACCTCACTGTTCCATTTATATTGAGGCAATTGCAGTCGGAGAATTAAATCACGGCATGGAAGCTTTTATAATGCCGGTGCTCTGCAGCTGTAAAATCTGGCAATGGCAGTGTTTGGAGATGTAGAGGGTGTAGGGAACACACCATAGGAAATAGCAGTGAGAAAAGTTAAAGGCTTAGTGGAGATTCCTTCCCCTCCCAACGTAACAGTCTACAAGAACAAACCCTGGTCAGTGCACAAATGTGTCACTTAGGAAAGAAAAATAAATAAATAAATAAAACATAAGCCAAATAAATAGAAGCAAATTATCTCACAAGGATTAAAGCTAATGCCAGCCATCTGGATGGACTACAGAGCTCTGCGTTCTGCTGTTGTCTCTAGAATGGAAATGCTCTTCATGGTGGGAAATGCGGGACTAAAACTGAAGAGCTTGGGCTCCTCGTGTTGTTCAGGGCACAGAAGCTCCTGAGTTCAGGGCAGGAGTGGCTGTAAAGGCTGATGGCCACTCACAAGGGCTATCTCTGTGGCCCCGTGGCCAGCACTGCCAGGTGAGATAGACTTTGGCTTTGAGGTGTCACCTAAAGAAATCTTGAGCCCTCACTGGGTGAGGAGAAGCCCAGGTCAGCCCCTTCCCCTGAAAAGTTAGGTTTTATGAATGGTGCCTGAAGATTGACGCCTGACACAAATGCACGTGCCTTTTCTTGTTTTTAACAGAGTCAATGATAGCGATGATCTGGTCATGACAGAGAGTGAAGTAGGGAAAGTAGCGCTCAATATTGAAAAGGAGATGTTTAATTTGTTTCAAGTTACTGACAACAGATACAAGAGTAAATACCGGAGCATCATGTTCAATCTCAAGGACCCCAAAAACCAGGTTTGGAATTTCCTTAAACACTAAACATATACTGACATATACTTTTGGGGTTTAATGATATGTCAAACTCTATTCTCAAGATCAAGAGTTTCAAGATGGAGACTTATGAATTATACGATAAAAAAATAATAAAGCCATTCAAATCTTTTAAAAGAGTATTTTATCCAGAAGGAATTCAAAGTCTCTGTAGTTGGTCATGTGTATCTATTATGTTTGGGCATTTGGTGTGAAATATTTATTTACAGAATGGCTTTCTTAAAATAAATACAGACTTTATTAAATTTCTCCTCTTGTGACCGTCTGTAATATGTATTAGGTACTACCTGTGTAGATGGTCGTATTTATGTTTTAAAATGGAAAAAAAAAGATGCTGATGCAGACAAAAATATCCACTGGAGAACACTTGAAACTACTTTTTTTTAAATTTAATTTCTATAATAGATCTGAAACAGGAAAGCGGCCGCTCAACTTCTGACATTCCTGTTGAGTTATCGTGACGGATATTGATGATAATGAGGAAAACTCGTACTTGGTGTTTGTTTCATCCTGATTTTCTGGTTGTTGCACCTTTGCAAACTTGCTTATCAGAAGCTGGTATTTTTAACAGATAATTAAGAAACTGGAGCAGGTTTTTCCTGTTCAGTGCTGCAAACCTTGTTAGGCACCCAGGTGGGTTCTCCTCAGCGTGACAGTAAAGTCTGGTTTGTTTTCAGGGACTCTTTCATCGTGTCCTCCGTGAGGAAATCTCGCTGTCAAAACTAGTGAGAATGAAACCAGAAGAACTTCTATCTAAAGAACTCTCTGTATGGAAAGAGAAACCAGCTAAAGCAGTAAGTAACAGAATTTTCCCTTATGTCCTTAGTTATGAATTAAGAGTGAGTTTGCCAACCCTTAGCACCCGTGTTATGTTAATGCACCATTTTCTTTCTAATGAAATACCAATAATGCTCAGTTCCAATATACTTTTTCTCTACAACCAGCCAAATAATACCAAAGTACAGAATAAAATTATAAAATAAATATACGGATTTTTTACCAAAATGGTTTGGTTTCTTCCAGGTGATAGAATCACGAAGCAAATCTCATGAAATCAAGAAAACGGCTGTAAAACGGGAGCATGCGTCAGTTGTAAATATGGAAGATTCTCCGCCAGTGTCTGATTCTGATGTAAGTATCAGCTCTTGCTTCAGCACAAAAACATTGAGGGAGATAAACAGTAAATAGGGCCTCAAATTTTTCACCAGAGATATTATTTGAGAACTCTGTCTGATATGATATGCTTTAACTAAGGCTTTAATTTATTTTTCTTAAAAAAAACCAACTGAAGTTAATGTATTCCAAAGTATTTTTTTATGGTTGAAATTAATGATTGGCTGGAATATTTTTTGTGTTTATTCCCTTTTAGGAGCAGCAAGAGTCAGCCCGAACTGCGCCAAATTCAAACAGTGCTCCTGCTCTAGATGTTTTTAGCAGTATGTTAAAGGATACAACAAGTCAACACCGAGCCCACCTTTTTGACTTGAACTGCAAAATCTGTACAGGTATCTACAGCGCTGATATTTTGCAAAGTAAAAGGGTTGTTACGTAAAGAGTGTTGTTTGTTTATTTGTTTTTCTCCAAGGTATTTCATTGTTAAATAGTAATCAACAGCTTTTGAAATACATTTACAGGTCAGATTTCAGCGTCGGAAGATGAAGTACCAGCTAAGAAGATGAAGTCATCGGCTCCAGTTAAAAAGGTGGAATCAAAACCAAAACCTGAAGTTCAGCCCAAGTATGAAAGTTCTGCCCCAGCAGCAGAGCCCCCCAAAGAGGCCGTCTCCGAAAGCGCAATGGAAACTGAAGCAGGACCCGTGGCAGAAACAGTTTCTCAGCCAAGTGTTGAAAGAACTTACATTCCTACAACCCAGGCCCACAACAATGCAGATTCTTCTGTACCTGAAGAGGCTTCTGCTTTTCCTGCCTCTTGTGCTGGGGGAGTTGTCACCACCGTAACGGTTTCTGGCAGAGACCCCAGGACAGCGATGAGCAGCTCTTCTGGTGTCACGACACCAGCCCTGCGTTCTGCTCCTGCGTCTGACAAAGTCTCAACAGGGGAAACAAAGCAGGAAACTGCAAAACCGGTTATGACTGTCCCCAAATCAATATTAACAAAACCATCATCCTCGCCAGATCCGAGATACTTAGCGGTTCATCATTCACCCAATATCAAGTGCGTATATTTAATAGTAAGCCAAGCTACCGACTCTTTAACGTGGTTATCTTCAAAGTCCCATGTGTCCCACGTCCCTTTCCCCCCATCAAAAGGCATGTTTGACTTTAAAGCTCAGGTAGCCTGGTTCAGATTTTTAATTTACCATCTCATTGGCCTGAGCCAATTTTCTGGCCTGGCCTCATTTTCTGAGCATCAGTGTATGTTGACAGCAAAGATCCTACAATGTGTTTCAGCAGATAAATAAAACTTGAAGGAGTTATGCAGACTTAGAAGTCTGCGTGGACATGAATATCTAGAAATCTCTAGAAACCAGAGATGCCTTAAAGGCATTTCCAGGTTTTAATCCTACATTAAAATACTGTTAGATGTGCACTTAGGAAGATGAATTAAAATTAACCGGTTGATCTGCTGGAAAGGAAGTGGATTTCTTTCATATTCTGAGTATATACGTTATTAAAAGTAAACATTCCAAAGTACCTCCTTATGAAAATGCAGTTAAAAGATTTTTGTTCATAGCATATTCTTTTACTTGAGAATCTTTTTCAGATGCATATTGTTGACTCAATTAGTGTGAAATATATAATTATATTATAGACCCAGGATCACAACAGTTATAAAACTGAATTTTATAGAAGTCCTATATTTTGGCATCTTTTTGCCTGTCTGCAGCTACAAGTTTAGTTTCTGTTACCCCTTGCTTTTTTCACTAACACCAAGTTAATGGAAAACATTAACAAAGCATTTAGTAAAAATTCAGTTACTTGTTTGAAATGAAGTATTTGTTTAATAGGAGGAGGGAAGAAAAGAAAAAAAGGGGCTATTCTTGTCTGTGTTCTGTAACCTATCCATTTTGGCTTTGTTTTGCAGTGTTGCGGAGCCGCGCTCACCTCAAGACAGCGATACCTCCCTCTTCCTCTCTCGCCTCAACACCATTTGGAAAGGATTTATTAACATGCAAAGCGTGGCCAAATTTGTCACTAAAGCATATCCTGTCTCCGGGTGCTTTGATTATCTTAGTGAGGTTAGAACTTGACACATTCGTGTGTTTAGAATCAATCTATGCTGCAGGTCCTGTTGCTAGAAAGGCTGGGAATAACTGTATAAATATAATTATATTGAAACTGGAGCAGTGGTAATGGCACCCCTTTAGTAATCGGAAAAGTAGCTCAACAAAACAACAACAAAAAAGCCTTCTAAAAATTCCTCACAAATTTGTGAAGAATTCTCATGTCTTTAAATGTCTATGCACATTAGGAACTGACATACCTTTATTTCAGCTTCATTTTTGGAAGTTTTAGAGCCAGTGTTTTAAAGCAGATGATGTCTTGTTCTGTTCTCAAACCAGATGGGTAACTGGTGTGATCTGTTACAAAAGTTTTATTGAAAATATCATCCTTTATACTAATTTTCAAATAAAACCAGTCGGATGATATTCTGGGAGGGTGCGTGCTCAAATAATGAGGTAGTTTACAGATTTATGCTAAAACATAAGCTTTTCTTTCTCTCTTTTCTCTGACAAAGTGCATTTTATGTGACCGATAGGAAGTTTCACACACAAGTGTGTTGTCTTAGGACTTTGATTAGCAGGGTTGGTGGTTGGCATTACTTTTGCTAAGATGGATTTCACTGTCCTCTCAGAGGAAGCTCGCTAAAACTCACATGGCTTGGAGTCACGAGGGCAGCATTTCCTGAGAAACTGAAAGTGTGGAGAAAATCTGTATTTCAAGTAGCAGCTTCCCTATAAAAACAAAGCAAATAATGAGCATTCACAACTATTAAGACATTTTGCTGTCAGCCTTGTTTGGGAATGCTTTTTCATAAATACTGTTAGCCTTGTGGTAACACGCCATAATTAAACACCCCAAAATTTAGAAATAGCCTGTCTGAAGTTAGAAAAGTATTTATAAAAGTTTACTAAAATATAGTAGTGCATTACCCACTAGGCTGCTGGGATGGGGCAACCTGTGCTGCTTTTAATTGTTAGTCTTGTTTGGTTTTTCTCACACTGCCCTGTAATGCTTCTTGTTTAGGATTTACCAGATACAATTCATATTGGTGGGAGGATCTCACCGAAGACAGTCTGGGATTATGTTGGCAAACTCAAATCGTCGCTTTCTAAGGTATACACTTCAAATCCTTTGCAAAACCCAGAAGAAAAATACAGTAATATAAAATGTCAACTTTTTATATTATAAATTAGTAAACAGCAAATGCTGATATAGCTCACACCTGGAAAACTACCGACATCACTTATTCTTTTGAAATTTTTGATTCATTGAAGAAACATGTTTATTGAGCTGCAGATCCTCTTGATCGCTCTCTCCTGCAGTTAAATCTTCATACTATTCATTCATTTTTAATGATTGAATATAAATAATCTATTTATTCAGTATTGAAGATTGAAATTCAAATTTTAAAGGAACTTAAGTGTATGTAGTATATTTTACTATTGAAAGCACTTCAGAAATGAAAAGAATTATGCACAGTATCCAGATATAATTATGAAATTAAGAATTTTCCATTTATCTCATATTAATTTGAGCCCCAAGATGTTTAGTTTGTTGTGAGATACACAAGTAATTTGTGTCTTGGAAAATGACAAGCCTAATTCTGTTTTAATATTACCAACTGAACAACAGTTCTCTCTTAAAGCGAGAGTATTGCCTTGAAAACAGTTGGAGTGATAAATGTAGGATTTGTTTTTACCCCTGGAATTTGCCCTTTACCGTTTGATTTGCTGGTGTGTTGCAGGTTGAATTTTTCCACTTTGCTTTTGTATTTCAGGAATTGTGTTTGATTCGGTTCCATCCTGCAACAGAAGAAGAAGAAGTTGCCTATATCTCTCTCTACTCCTATTTTAGCAGTCGTGGTCGTTTTGGTGTTGTAGCTAATAACAACAGACATGTCAAGGATCTCTACCTGATCCCCCTGAGTTCTAAGGACCCAATTCCTTCCAAACTCTTGCCCTTTGAGGGACCAGGTAAGCACAAAACAGGGGAGGTTAAATACTAGGTAAAACTCACAAAACAAAAGTCAATCAGAGACAAGTTGTTGTTGAATGTTCCATGTAAGCGTTATTAAATTTTTTTTTATAGAAACCCAATTTTAAAGTATGTAAATAGGGAAAAAAATGGAAATCCAAGATAAATCAAGAGAAAATTGTCTGAAATTTACATAACACTTTCCAAAAAGATGCTTATATGCTGTTAGGAGAATGAGGTTAACCTGTAAAATCAAGTAAGTGGAACTATATTGAAAAAAAGGCAACAAACACCCCCACCCCAATCTTCAGCGACCCATAAATCCACAAAACCTGGGCTCTTACAAGCCATTCACCATCGCTTAAATCAGGCAGGAGGCTTAGCCCACAGAGGAGACAAGAAATCCATGAAGACAAAGGTAATACTCAGTAGTGGTTTCACTAAACTGTTGTTGTCTCATGCCGAGTGTTAATCTGCACCTGCAACACGGTGCACAAGGGGTTGGAAGTGTTTTGTTCCAGGTGGTGCAAACTCGAGCCAAATCACTGACTTCTGAGAAATGGATTGTTCAGGGGGAAGAGGATCCACATTCCTTAAAGTTAGCAGGTGGCAGGCGGTAGTTGGTGTAGGCAGGTTATATTATAGTCTCCGAGTTTTAGATAGAATTACCAGTGGTAACGTTTGGCTTGAGTTTTCTCTATGTTTGTGCGTTGAACACGGTGACAGAAGAACTGAGAATGAATCCAGCCACAAAACACCCTTCTGTTGCAAAATTTGAAGTCGCCTTCATCTGAGGATGGGGGAGGTGCATATGCGTAGTTTCCAAATAAGTGTCTGGGATTTGATATTATTGTGACCTGAAGAACTGCAGGTCACAATGAAGGCAATACTTCATTGTCAGAGCAATGGTTTGAAAACGTGACACGGTAGGTACAAAACAGCAACCGTGGCAGGAGCTGAGCTTTCTGAGAAGCTGATTGTCCTCTACGCCTCAAATACCAGTTTAGGACTAAACTCAATAAAGCGTTCTCAGAGTTATATGCAGGAGCAGCAGTGCCTGGGACAGGATTTCATGTGTGGCATTATGAGTTCAACGGCTGGTACGTTGTCAGTTAAATTCTCTCCCTTCCTCCCTGAGATTGCAGAGGGCACTTGCTCTGCGTCCTCAGGTGAGATTTCTCTCATGCAGGCCAAGTCTGTCCCGTTTCATAGCCCAAAAACTAAAACACCAAGTGCAAAACACTTGCACAGGGATGTGAGCAAAGAGTCTTAACTCATGGAGTAGTTCTGCCAGCCAGAACAGAAGAAATACCCCTCTTTGTGGGCAGTAATGCAAGAGGGGGCTTGGCCACAGACTGGGCTGTACCTGTCTGCAGTTTCTTGCTGTAAATAACCTGCTTTAGGGAGGCACTTACCAAATTGTTGCCTCCTTTTACTCCTGCAGAAATCCCAGCTTTCCTTTTCACACTTCCCTTAACTTTTCCATTCTAGATTTCATTAGATTGGAGGGTTGGCAGATGTAGACAAACTCTACTGTGTATTGGTAGGGAAATATGTAATGTCAGCCTAGTTTTGCTGAGTTTAAATTGCAAAGGTTTTCCAAAACTGGAAGGGAATTGCTCAGGAGAAATACAGGTGTCATTTGCAGGTGGTGTTTGTGGAGGCAAATTTTATAAGTCAGGTTTTTAGATTGAAATACGTATTTGTAGGCAAAGTGGGTTACAGGATAGCGATAGAAACAAGGTACCAGAGGCCATAGGATGTAAGAGCTTCAGAGAAGACCCACTTCTACCTGACTTCTGCCATCAGTTCACTCTTCTCGGAAACTTCTGTAGCAGCCTTTTTACCTCAGGGTTGTGCTATGTCGCGTTCGTGTTTTAAAACCAGATCCAGTATGGGGTGGCACAAACATCAGGTAAGCTGTTTTTCTGGTTTTGCGTATGTATTAAAACCGCAGCGTAAAAGACATGTAATCCGTACTTTTTAATGCCGTCTGATGGAATTTACTGCTTTTCCTTTCTTTCACAATCAATAAAAATATTTTATGGAAAGTGGTCATTGTCTCCTTAAATTTGATCGTGTGCCTTCAAGCAGAGTTTAGCAAGGACTCCAAAAGCGTTGTGCTCTAGGGAGCTGCAGGTGATTTGATAAATAGGAGCCGGGGGGGAGGAGGGAGAGGACAACAAACCTGTCACTCCGGAAATCCTAGTTAGAGGATATCCCAGCTGTATCCGCCAGTTCCCTCAGGCACCTATGGATTATGAATTCCTCCTGTTCTCTGATGGACTGGATGTGGAGCACAACTGAGGACTTCTGAACGCTAGATCTACAAAAAACTTGACATGGGTGATACAAAAACAGAGGAAAGCGGAAGGTTATCCGTATTTATACTGATCTCAGTCGTTTTGTGCCAGATTTTCTGTATCAGTGGGCTCTTCTGCGTTGTCCTTGTGCAATGGTTCACTGTGTGTGAATTTACTTGTCTGTTCCACGTACACACGTTATTTAGCGCTTTCATCTGTAGATCTCAAAGCGCTTCTTAAAAAAACCAGGATAATCAGACTTTATTACCAATAGAAAGTGATTTATTGAGGGATTTAGTGGCAATGTTGGGAACGTAACAAGAAGTTAATTTTAATAAAACAGCCATATATCAGCAAAGGATTCCACAAAGGTTGATCTATCTCTTTTGGTAGTTTCCAGTAGGTAGTGTGGGGTTTTGTTCTTAAAATATGAAGGCATGAAATCTTCTCATGCTGTTTAGAATGCTCTTAGAAATTGCAAGAAATGGAACAAACTGTGCCCCGAATGGAGTTGGGTGTCTTCATCTCAGCAGCTACCACTATGAAAAGCAACAGTGGTAGAAGAACACGGGTTACAAACCTTATTTTCTGTATCAGCCAGTCCCATTCAGCAAATGTACCTCAATGTGCAGCTGTGCTGTGATGCTGGAAGTGAGCTATAGCCCAGAGTTAAGGGTGCACAGATTTGGTGATAGTTAATTGTTCTCATAATTAATTGGGAAAAATACTAAAATGGCGGTAATAAAATTTAAGGAATATCTTGCATTGGTCTCTGCAGTTTAAAAATGTACACCATGGGTGCGCTTAGTCCATTCCCGTGGGTTTGTCATCAATGTACACAAATTATGCATTTATCTTTCACAGATAACTTCTTAGCAGCTGAGGATGGTAGGGAAAGATGTGGCCATTATATGCATAAATACGGTAAAACTAATTTAACGGAAAAATGCATTTAAGGGTAAGAAAAACAAATATTCCTCCAGTACTAATATTTAGTGTATCCTGTTTTAATGGCTTTAGCTACGGGATGTAACTCAATAAAACCAGCACATGGACTTCAACTACGTAACAGGGACAATATTTTATAAATCATTTAGCACTGAAAGCTACCGGCTCTGTCAGCAAAGCCTGTAGCACTCTTAAAACTCTCATTGGGAAAGGCAATCATTGAGCAGTGCTTGGGGACCGCAGCCAATGTTGTCCTTATTACCTAAAATCAGTCATTTAACCTATTTATGGATATTGAAATGGATGGGACTGGCCCTGGAGGTGCTGGTCCAGCACCGTGTTTCCAGTCAAAGGGGGCATTTAGCGTTTGATCACTTTGAGTGAATGTAGAAGGCGGGTTAGGCATAACTCCTAATAGTCCTGTAAAATTACAGTATCAAAATGTAACATTTTAATGGGTTTATATGATGACTAAACTCTGAACAGATATAACTAATGTTACTACTTTACTACTGGAATTATTGTCTTGAAAGTGTATTAAAATTTTACCTTTTTTTTTTTTTTTTAATTAGTGCCTTGATCTCTGTTTCTTACAGGGATCCAAACCTGATTTTTCAGTAATTGCTGTTTCTTAGATATTCTGTCTGATGGATTCTTGAAACCTGTTCATTTCAATTATTCAGTGTTTGAGATTCATTGTGACTAATTGCATAAAAGTAGATAATCACAACTTTAACGACAGGCAACCGGCAAATGCCCACGAGGAGATGCTGGGTGAGCACCAGTTGGTGAGGGACTCCGCACTGGTCAGCACCGACCAAACGTGGAGTCATAAACAAAAATACAAAGCAAATTCCCATACAGTGGACCGTTTCTGACTCTATTCTGACTGTAAATTGTGAACGTTTTTTTTTTCCTAGTTAAGTCGTCTTCCTTTTGACGTGTGCCTTGATCTTGTCTATTAATATAATTTCATTGAAAGTAGTAAATTATTGTGAACAGAACTGCTAGAATTGCTTTTAGGCTGTGGGGTTGGGGTTTTTTTGTTGGTGTCGGAATGTTTTTGATGCTAATGATTAGATATTTAAAAATTGTTCCTTAATGAGCAGTTGGTTTGATTTTATAAGAACAAGGAACATTTATATATAAAACTTACAGGATCATGAATAGCTGGAACAATGTAGGTCAGTGTCCTTGCCTTACCACGTAACCACAGTGAATATTGCCTGTTACTTTACAGATTGGTTTGTGTTTCTATATTAGTGCTTCCTGGCTGGATGCAAATCGTATCTAATAGCACGTATGGGGGAAAGACAGCGGCCTCAAATGAGGACCCTTTAAAAGTCATTAAACCCAGAAGTTAAATAGCCTCTCTACAGATTTTCTACGTTTGCCACCAGCTGTGTGTTAAAGGATTTATTCCCTGCCCTTCATTCTGGTCATGTTTATCTTCCACAAGAGCCAGTGGGAACTGTGCCTGTAAGAGGAAGAACTACAATAACATGGGACAGACCTCCAGACCTTTGCGTTTTAGCTCTTTATCAGAAACTCTCCCGTTGTTTTTGGATGTCCTCTTCCAAGGATGCAAGTCTGGAGCTTTCACAAAGGAGTAATTCTGCTCACAGGGGTTTTTACTTACAGAAGGGCGTTAGGGCATCAACCTGGATGCTGCGACAGCGGGTTTCGGGTCCCCTTGTCCTCTGTGTCCCAGGCTTGTCCCCAGTCACCGTGTCCTCGCCGAGAAAACCAGTGCAGCCAGGGCCCCTGCTCCCATGCACCCAACGCGGGTCTGCTCAACCTCTCCTTCTGCCCGTACACTTTCGCTGCTTCCATCCTGTTTTAAAATAATATCGAGCTGGAAAAAGCCAAACAAACAGGGAGCAGTTTACAAGCTGTAATACTATTTCCAAACACAGTTGGTTTGAGGTTATTTTCTTAGCAATTACTGGTATTTGTTTAACTTCGAGCTAGACTAAATATTTATAGACTGGTGTAAATGTCAATGGAGTCTTTTAGCAGGGATTATAAAAGAAAGATAGTTACAAAGTTCAGCCCGGGTTTTCTCACTTTTCAATATCTCTGTGTAGGCAACATATTTGCAAACCATTTAAAAGTAAATGTGTGCTTTTTCAGGGGTAGGTTGAACAACAACAAAAACAATGTAACGATACAAAAAATATAAAAAGTTTCTTTGGTTTTGAACATCTGCAGAGATGCTTTTTAATGATCATACCTGTTGCTGCCATCTTCTATTAAAAATGTCAAGGAAGGAATTAAAATGTTTATTTTCCCATATACAAATATATATAGAAAGTAAAGAAATATAGATGCATACGCTTATGGACTAATGAAAATTGCCAGGAGGTCATCTAATGGAATTTAGAAAAAGTGTTGTCTTTATGACTTTTGTGGCTGCCACTATATAAAATAAGTTTCTGCCAAAAGCATAATTAAAAACTGGGTTTTTACATACGCGGTCTTTGTGTTCTCTTTCAGGTCTTGAATCCTCTCGGCCAAATTTAATCCTCGGATTGGTTATCTGTCAGAAGGGGAAGCGTCCTGCCTCTGGTGCTGAAGCGGAAAAGATGGAGGAAAAGCGAAGCAGAATTCAAGCACACGAGGAAACGGAATCGTCGCTGTTCTCTAAAGGGCCACTTGCTGCTTCTCAAGAGAAGAAAACTCCAAAATACACACTTTATTCAGATTCGACCGTCAGTACGACACCACCTGGATCTCCTCCGCCTCCACCTCCTCTTCCCGTCCCAGACGCCTCAGCAGTTACACCTTCAGTGTTAAAAATACTCTCCTCAATTAAAAGCGGAACCACAGCTACTGTGACCCCACCAGTTTCCACCGCTGCTCCTGCAAGCGTCACTGCTCCCCAGTCTTCAGCCTCGAAGACCGCCACCCCCCTCGAGCACATCCTGCAGACGCTTTTTGGAAAAAAGAAAACTTTTGAGCCTCTCTCTAAGGATTCCGAAACTGTCCAGTCTGCGAATCAGGAAGGTCCAGCCCCTGCTGATGGAGGAATATCAGCCGTTCCTCTGCTAGATCCCATCGTGCAACAGTTTGGACAGATGTCGAAAGACAGAGCAATAGAGGAGGAGGAGGATGACAGACCGTACGATCCTGAAGAAGAGTATGGTCCAGAGAAAGCTTTTGAAATGCAGACTAGTGAGAGTGAAAAACGATATAATGTGGAAAAGCCATCTAATGCAGCAGAACTAGAGGATGAGGCCTACGATCCAGAAGATGAAACCATCTTGGAAGAAGCAAAAGTTACCGTTGATGATTTACCTAACAAAATGTATACAGACACTAAAAGCAGTTCTTCGGAAACATCTGCTTCGTACGTGCCTGATTTATCTGCATCCTCATCCCTGGTAGAACAGCAAAAAATGTTGGAAGAATTAAACAAACAAATAGAAGAACAGAAAAGACAACTAGAGGAACAAGAAGAAGCCCTCAGGCAACAAAGAGCAGCTGTTGGCGTGTCAATGGCTCATTTTTCAGTGTCTGATGCTTTAATGTCACCGCCGCCAAAATCTTCCCTGATGAAGGCTGAATTATTCCATCAGGACCAGCAGGCTACCCAAAAAGTCGATTTACCTTCATCTTTAAATCAACAAGCACAAGTTTTAAACCAGGGCTGTGACCCAAGGCAGAACAGAGATCCTCGACAGGCCAGAAGAATGGCGACAGAGACTAATGACAACGTTGATTCCCGAATAAAGCCACAGGTGGTGCAGAACGAGATGCCCGCGGGAGAAATGACTCCGGGTTTTCCCAATACTTTGCAGACTTCACTTGGTAAGGAAGATAAGACTTTAATTGCTCCTGTTCAGCCTGGTTTTACTAGTGATAACTGGGTTTCCATTGAAAAGGCTTCTACGGTCTCCCAGCAAGAGGCATCTAATAGCAAATTTGAAAACACTCTTCAAATTAGTTTGGAAAACGTGAGTCATACAGCTTCTGGAGAACCTCCTACATCCAAGCCTTTACGTAAAGTGCTGCTTCCAACACCTCCAAGCACATCTTTTCAGCCTAATTTCTCCGCAGTAAGTGACGGTCAGTCTTTGCAGTCATGGTCAAATGAGTCCAACGACGTAATGGGAAGGGATTCTTTTTCAAATGCAATGTTTACTTCTCAGGAAAATGCCGCTGGTCACTTTGAACCAGAGAGGGGGCTTTCATCAGTGCAATACGATGAACAAAGAAATCCTCAGTCTCATCAATTTGTAGAACAAAGCGAATCTCCGTCAGTTCAGGGTGAGGGTGGACCTTCCCCACAGCACTTTGAAGAAAACCGAGGTGGACCTCCATTCTCTTTATCTGGCCAGAAAGGGGGGCCTCTGCCACCACTGATGGTCAATGCACCAGGAGGACCTCATGGACCTAATTTTAGAGGTCCAGCACCACAGTTCTCTGAAGAGCATGATTCTCCAAATAACGATGGGCAAAGAGGACCTCCGTCTGGAAGGTTTGGAGGTCAAAAGGGTCCCATTCCTTCCTTATTTTCTGCACAGCATGGACCACCATCTCTCTTCGGTGATAATAGGGGCCCTGCCCCTCCTTATCATGGTGTTCCAAGAGGAATGTCACCATCTCAGTTTGAAGATCATAGGGAACCTCACATGGAACAAAGGGAATTCTCAGATTCCCAATATAACGACATGATCCGGCCTCCAGGACAGTTCGAAGGACCAGATCCACCTCAGTTTATGGGAAACAGAGGACCTTCACCTTTTCCTTTTGGAGGTCAAAGACGGCCCCCACCAGGTCAGTTTAAAGGACAGAGAGGGGGCCCTCAGTTTGGAGGGCCAAGAGGTCCAGCCCCGAGTCATTTTGGGGGACCAAGAGGGCCTCACCCAAATCAATTTGATGGGCAGAGAGGTCCAGCTCCAAATCATATCCCTGGTCCCAGAGGACTTTTGCCACAGCCATTTGAGGAACGGAGAGGGAGTTCACCACCCAGATTTGCCAACCAGAGAGGTCCAGCACCGCTTCAGTTTGGAGGACCAAGAGGAGCCACACCTGGCCTGTATCCAGAAGAAAATGAACCTCCCTCTTCTAGATTTCATTTCCAAGGTCAGTCACCACAAGGCATGAAGCCACCCCCAAGACCACTCCTGGACCTGCCAAGCCATCCACCATCCCACAGAAAAGAGATGTGGGAGGAAGCTGGACCATCTGCATCTCTTTCCAATATTTCTGGACAGGGATCTGAGTCAGAAGGACAGTGGGCAGCACCTGACTTCCGAGAAGGCAAAAATTCCGAATTTAGAGGCCAGACGTTTGAAGGGAGGCAGAGAGAGAGATATGAGGGAGGAAATAAAGAAAAGGGTTTAGATCAGCCGGAGCCTCAGCAAGGAGATAATCGACAAGGGAGAGCCTTTGAGGAAAGACGAAGGGATCGAGAACACGGCCGACCTTGGGACAGAGACCGTGGCAGAAACTGGAACAGAGACAGGGACTGGGAGAGACACAGAGACAAGGAGTGGGATAAAAACAGAGACAGAAACCAAAACAAAGACAGAGACAAGGATTCAGAGCGGGGAAAAGAATGGGAAAGAAACAGAGACCGAGACAGAGCACGAACCAGAGAGAGAGAATCCTACAGAAGACGTGACAGAGAGCGGTCGAGAAGCAGAGACAGAGATCGCGACCGAGAGAGAGACAGGGACCGGGATCGAAGCAGGGAAAAAGAGAGAGATCGAGAGAGAGATCGAGATCGCGAAAGAGACAGAGGGAAAGACCGCAAAGATCGGAGTAAGAGCAGGGAAACTGGTAAAGAGATGAAGCCGGAAACATCGAAGGAAACTCAGAAGCCACCAGAAACAGAAGCTTCATCTTCCGCTAATCAGTCATAGAAATATGATTGATATGATATTTCCCATAACTAATTTACAACACAGCAAGGACTGAGGCAGCATCTTCTGTACATACTGTATATTCTCACCTTTACAAAAATGCTGTTGTAAAACTCGCCTTACAAAATGTACTGACAAATTAGCAATTTTTGATCAACTGTGAATGAAAATACTCAAATAGATAAAAGGCAAGAACATACTGGACTTTCACTTGCTGCATTTTGTGCATAATGTTTTTCTTATAAAAATTCACAGCGTTACCTGTACTGAAATTTTGGTTGTTTTCTACTTGCATCTTTATCTTAAAATTTCCATTTACAGTACACAAATGGAAAAAGTCTAAGAAGAGCATATTGCTTTTTAAGATTATAAAGTTATGTTTTCCAGTAACTTGAATTGTAATTTTATAAGAGAATTTAATTCAGACCTTAGGAGCCATACCTTTACATCTCATTTACGTGATATTTTGGTGTCAACGTTGTTCCTACAGCACACACTTTAACAAAAAAGGGCGTCCCACTGTTGCTGTCGAGTTTATTTTACAACAGAAGGGTTGTGTGTATTTAGGAAAAGGCTGCAGAACAGTGTTAGTAATTACTTGTGACTGATGGAGGATTTGAAAACGGAATGTTATAAGCTTAAAGTGCACTATCTTCCTATACAGGTATTTTGTGTTTTGGAATCCATCTGTTAAGTGTACAGCAAAGAAACAAGTCGGACTTGGGTTTGGTTTTTTTCCTGCTGTTGAGGGGTTTTAAATGTCGCATTTTTACAAATCTGTAATTGAAGAACATACGAGAGTAGCACCTTTATAACCAGCAAAACTTATAAAACCATCAGACATTTATTTGAAAAAGGCTAAGATAACAAACGAATTGGTGTACCAAAGGGAAGGAGAATAAGTTGCTTAAATAGGCCACTAAATCTGTGACTTCGATTGAACTGATTTAGTGGAGCCATTTTTTTCATTTCATTTTGGTTTTGCAGCATTTTGCCATAGACTTAAGAAACGTCTCCATTTTATTGTATTTTTCATTCTAAAAGTGTTTTGCTCCTGGAAAAAAAAAAAAAAAGAGCCACTGTTTTGTTGTTAGATCCCCCCCTCCCCTTAGGCTGGTAGTGTATATAAAACTCCACTGAAAAAGGTAAAACTGCATTAAGCTTGAGAAGAAGAGCGGTGCTACTTCGTGTTGTGATTCCAGAGGGAGGTTTTTCACTGTGAAATACATTACATCGCTACTTTCCCATGTATTCTTCAAGTCCGTAATTCTAAAGTATGAAATAAAAAAAAAACCCACTAATTTATTTGACCACGTAGATGAACAGTTGGGTAAATATTTTGATATTTTTATAAAAGAGTTTTGGAAATGTTAAAATTAGATTCCTCTAAACGTTTGCATCTTGAAGGGTGCATCACAAGTAGCGTGTGTGCCGGGTATCTCACTCACAGCTTTCACCACACGTCGGTGCATCTTCAATGTCCTTCTCCATCAAGGATTTGCGGGTTGGAATGATCGGGGGTATTTGGAACCTGGAGACAAAAACGTGGAAAGGCAGAGAGGTGGTTATTAAATGCAAACATCTACTATGGTGTAAGTTTTGTTTTTTTTCTTAATGAGATGTTTCTAATTTAAAGACATACATAAAAGTATGCAAAAAGTAAGTGTGTTTGTTTAGGTTTACTTGATAGAAATTTCTGTAAATTGTATTTTATATGGCAAAATATATCACTGTACATTAAAATATGGGACTTCACAGGTTTTTGTTACTGTAAGTAGAATAAACATCTACAGAGAGCTGTTGTCGATTTCTTACATCTGTATCTGTATATTATTTTATAAATATTGCTGCTTCCTGAGAAGCCACAGAGGAGCCACCCCAAGAGCCCAATGGCACAGGTTTCACTTCCCCAGGGGTTAACGAAATAAGATGTTTTGCGGGACGTCACTGCCTATTGATGCTTAATTGTAGGCATCCTAAAAATCACATGAAAATCCCTGCGTGTGATTTTTCTCAGCTCTAAAACATTCTCTCAGACCTCTTAGCAGCTTTCCACTATCTGAAGGGAGCTACAGGAGAGCTGGGGAGGGACTCTTTGTCAGGAAGTGTAGTGACAGGACAAGGGGCAACGGTTTTAAATTGGAAGAGGGGAGATTTAG
>JAOXJK010000005.1:2874095-2887111 GCA_025774025.1 Xenus cinereus | reverse complement strand
CTCTTTGGGGGCCGGGGGGGCTGAGGGGGGGCTGGAGTTCAGAACGACCCGGCTGAGGGCAGACAAGCGCGTGAGAAACTTCTTTCAAGGCTGGTTTTGGCACAATTCGAATAGCACCGGGATGAATCATTTAAAAATACTAATTTTAGAAAAATGAAGGACATCCCAGACAAGGTGACCTCCGGAATAATTTCCTTACATTAAAGGTCAACATATCTTTTCTTATTAAGACAGAAAAATAACAAATCTCGGGAGCCATCTCGTCTTCAAGGATCTACTCGTCTCCCACTAAATAAGGCAAATAAAGTCAGTTTTCTCCCAGTAACACTCACCGTTTATCATTTCCCCACAGAGTTCTCTGATCCGCTGCTCACTGGCCTCTTTGCCCTGCAATGAACAGAAGGGTCTGTCCTTACACAAACCACGTTATGGATTAACCGGCCCCGACAGGAGCTCCGGGAGGGGAAACTCCTTCCCAGCAGCTCCCTGGGAAACGCAGGATCCCGCGGGAAGAGCGGTTGGGTTTTCCCTCTTTCCAAAAAGTGACGGCTTCAGTTTAGCAGCTCCGTCACGCTAATGGCAGAGATTCCTTTTAACGGTCAGATATTCCATCTGGGGCTTCTCCTACTGACTTCCTTACTTTCTTCTTTCCTCACTGACCTCGGGGGCTCCCCGGCTGCGCCCCACAAGCGGGTGATACTTACGGGAGGTCCCGGTTTCCCCGTGACGCCGGGAACGCCCTGCTCCCCCTGATGGCCCATGGGTCCTGGGTGTCCCGGGATCCCCGGTACTCCGGCTGTCCCGTTAGGTCCTTGGACACCTTTTGGACCAAGTTCTCCTCTTTTTCCTGGCTGTGATGAAGAAAGAATAAAAAAAAAACCCAACCACTTAAAACAGAAAACACGGTCCATTCTTTTCTCTTGGGCATTAGTTAAGCCTTTGGGTTTCTTTAACTGCTCTGGCTGATCACAAACGTTTCTTACGTCATAGGGGTGATTTTATAAATACAGGTTGTGACAAGAGGAGTCCCTGCTGCAGCAAAATCAAGCACATTTTGAATGTTTTGAATGCCCCAAGAAAATTGTCATTGTCATGGATTTTATAAAATGGCCACGAAGAAAAGCTGCTTCTAGGAAGCAACGCCAGAACGTAGTTTATGGAGATCCATCACCAAAAGATGTGATAAGCACATTTACTCCCAAACCCTTCCGGGCACGAGCCCACAGTGTCTGACACGTACCTCTCCTTTTTGGCCGGGGGGACCAAAGGGACCCTGTTAAAAAGAAAAGGGAAATAAGAAAGAATGATCCATTCAGAAAACGCGCATCTGAAGTCCAGTCTCCCAGGTTCCGGGAAGCCGCGGTGACATGAACATGGCACCTAGACCCATCTGTCACCTGGGGAGCCGACTCCACTGAATCGGAGGACACCTACCAGTTCTCCTTTGTCACCCGGGAGGCCGTCTGCTCCAGCAATGCCCTGGAGGTGAGATACCAGAATTAACACTGCACAAAGATTATTGACAACAAGGCTCGCTCCGAGCTGTGGGTAACCTACAGGAGATGGGGACACTTAGCACTCACACGGCTGCTCCAGCAAGAGGACGTTCTCTCCTGCCAAAGCTGAACTCTACAGCAGCCCGTTCCCCTCGTGCCCCCTGCACCTCGGGCACGGCTTAAATATCTCTGGGGACTACGTCATCCCAGGAGAAAGAGCAGCTTCACTTACCTGGTTACCCTTGGGACCGGGAGCACCAGTAGGACCCTGAGAATAAGTAAAAGAAAGAAGGCAAGTGAGCTCAAACTGCTATTTTCCTGTGAATTCCTGCTGTGGTCAGACATTCCCTCCCCCAGCAAGGGCCTGGGAATGAGTCTCCCAACTGCCAAGAAGGAGGGACTAAATCCTATTCATATTCCTTTGAAACAAGAAGAGATTTTAAGCATCCTTTTAAGCCACTTGTGTGTTGTAGGACAGTTTCTCAGGCCTCTTGCCTACGGCATCAAGCAGCTGCAGCTCCCAGACCAGGTAGGACCTCCCAGCTCAGGCCTGATGGTCTTCTGCCCACCACGTCCTCCTCCAACCGCACCAGAGAGACCTCCTTGAGATGGTCAACGCATCGCTCCCCACCTGCCTGGCACAGGTTACCTCCAGTGGCCTTTTTCACACCATCCTCCTCAATCTCCTGAATAAAACTACACTGAATTATGTGCTTTAAATCCTACTCTTCAAAACCTGTTTCATCTTTCTCATCCTTCCCAGGGGATGGATGTCTTTTATTTCAGCCCCTCTGCTTTTCATTATTGTCACCTTGCTGTCATGACCAAAACAGCAATTTAACAAATTCACAAATTAAAGGACGGGGTCCAGGATGAGACTGGTGGGCAACTGATCTCTGCCTTCCACACCTGATGGTGTGAGGAGGAGATTGAATTTACTTACAGTATAAAAATGGAACGAGAACATTTATTGCCACAACGGCAAAGAATCAGGATGGTTTTTCAAGGCTTTATCAGACTGTCAGTTTTCCTGGGGATTTAGAGTTAGGTGCTCCTGACTTCGAGATTCACAGAACAACGCGGCCACAGGAACGAAACACTTTTAGATGATGCAGTGATTATCACCCTCGGGATAATTCAGGCAGCTTGAAAAATCCCTCCAACTTTAACTCTCTCTACCTGGCACTCACAGAGATGACAAGGAGACACTTTCAGCCCAATTGTGTGACGGTGGGTCCCTTTTTAGCAGAACCAACCAGGAGGTCAGAAGAAACCCCAGGATCTTTTCTCTACTGCAAAATCTACGTGGGAAATTCAACGATTTTACCCTTCATATGAGATTTCTACAGCACATTCATCAATCTGGCATCTGCAAACTGACCTTTTTTTAATAAGTGGATCTGCAGAACATAATCTCCGAGGAGGACAAACACATCCAACAAGGGCATGTCATTTTGCTCAAGTCAAGCACTGATAAGTTTAAAAAAAATGGGGGGATTTCCATTAAAGAAAAAAATAACTCTCGGCAAAACAGACCATGGAATGCAGAATTGCAAGAATTGCTGTGGCTATTTATAACTCCCGTTTTACGTTTGCTGATTGCAAAGGCAATACATTCTTTTCTGAACGTTATCACCCAGATTGACACCTCCAGCTTCACAGAGTCCGAAGGCCCCATGAAAGTTTCCGGCAGTAAAACCCGGCTCAGTCACCCAAGACACGTGTCCCGCAAGGAACAGTCCCTTCAGGAAAAGCTCAGCCCAAAAGATTTGGATTCAAAATGGTATAATTCACAGCAGTAATAATTCCTAGCAGCAGGAACAAGCCACAGGACTTTGGGACCACCAGCTCCACGGCCACCAGCCGCCCTCACGAGTGACATTTCTGCCCGGCATCCGCTGATGCCAGCGGGGAGCCGAGAGACCCTGCCCCAGGTGGCTGCCAGCACCCCGAGTCCCCAGGAATTCAATCCTAATAAAAATCCTGAGGAAAAATATTCAGCAATAACAGTCAAATCCTTCCCCTCCCCAATGTCCCTCTCCCACAAGATGGTTTATATGTCACCTCAAGGCTGTTTTATATCTCACGGTCAAACGCATTAAACCTCTTGTACTTTTCATGCAAGAAAACACATTTACTGATGCGCCGGTTTATTTTCCTGGCCACAGTCAGTCCAAGGACCGTGCAAAAGCGTATCAGGACCTGTTAAATCAGGCTTGCAGGAAAATATATATTTTTCCCTTTGGAAAAAAAACCAAAACAGAATTGATTTCAGGAGAGCACAATGGGTTCGCTGCGGCTGGCGCGGTGTAACCGTATTGATCCTGCATCTGCAGCTCTCCTCTGTGTACGTGTGGGGACCAGCACCCTGGGCTGGCACCAAAGCAAATCATTAAAAGCAAATCATTAAAAGCAAATCATTAAAAGCAAATCATTAAAAGCTCCTTGTCCACCCCCAGCAGACGCCATGCCCACCCCCCAGCAGCAGAGGCTGTTTGTTTAAGCTATAGAGACACACTCGGAGGTTTTAGGGTCTTCCCAGCCCAAATTTCGGGTGGAAACTGGCCGTGCTGATCCCTGGCACAGCCCTCGCTGCTGCCCATGGGGAGGAGGACTCCGGGCACACGTGGCTGTCACTGACACCGGTGGGACAACTGGACGTTACCCTGAGCACCCACCGCATACGTGGAGGTGGGAAGTCTCCAGCCTTACCCGAACCAGCCACAGCGTGTTTTCCTGGGGGAAACGAGCTGGGGTGTTAAGAAATAATCAATAATTACATCCTAGAGTAACTACACTCAACTTCAGAGGCAGAAATAAAACCTAGATTATATTTTATTTCACTTTAAGCGTAACATTTTCCCTCCCTCAGCTCGGAGCGGCTCCCTGGACACCCAGCTGCTCTGTGCAGGGGCCTCTTCCCCTCTAAACATACATTTATTCACCGCAACGAAGCCCCGAACGCCGTCGGGACCCTGCAGCTCCACAATAACCCTCCTGTTCTGCGCTTCCAGGCCCACGGTCCCTCCAAGAGGCTCTTTTAAACCCGCCTGGAGCCGGCACAGAAGGGCCATTGTGAAGCCCCCGCGGTGCCGCTGTCATCGCTTACACGGGAATTTCACCTTCAGGCTGGAGTGGAGGGAGCCGGCGAACACACGGCTACTGTTCTCCCACCAGCCCCGAACAAATGTCATTCACTTTACCCTGTTGGCTTCTTTTAAATGAGAATGAATTCATTTAAATAAAAAGTTGCATTTATTCTGAGGTGCGGGACCCGGGTGTGCTGCTGAGTAAACTGTAATTTAAAAAAAAAAAAAAAATCCAGAAATCCTAATCAAGCACCTGACTGACAAAAACGCATCGATCGTCTCTCCTGTGCTCCCAGGGAGCAAAGCTTTGGTGAAACCAGCACACAGAGCAGGAAAAACCCCAATCAATCATCTATTCTGGCTAGAAATGGAGCCCAAATGGAGTTAAAAACGGAACAATTTTGAACAATTCCTGCCGTCTGAAAATAGTGTGAGCTGCTGAACTGAAATGGAAGCAAGGGCAGAGACGTGATGCACGAGTCCTGCTGCCTGCCCCAGGGTCCATCTCGGGCACGTCGCAGCCCCAGAGGATGGGCTGGGACACCCAAGGAACCCACCGTCTACCCACCCTGCTCGTGCTTGCTGGGGTGACATCAGCTACCCCGTGTCCGGGGACCCCGTTACGCTCTAATTTCACATCTCCCGAACAGGAACTGGTTACAGATGTCTTCTCCTTACCCTGTCACCTGACTCTCCACGAATTCCAGTTGGACCAGGAAGGCCAGGCTCACCGCTGGCACCTTTGGGACCCTGTTAGGAAAACGACAAAGGAAGAGCTACAGCTTAAAGTTCCAGGAAACCCTGACTATCTTGACATCCCCAAAGTTCACCACTCTCCATGACACGTTCAAAAAGGTCATTTGTCTTTGATGTCCTCTCTCCTTTCCCCACCCAGGACCTAGGGATCGCTTGCTGACTCCTGGTACCACTTCTGTTGGTCTGAAGAGCTCACTGACTTCTGTCCCACCACGTTTCAGCCACCCGGGCAAAACGCCCCAGGTCTTTTGCTGCAACTCCTGACCGAGTGATGCTCCCAGAAGGTACCACCCTACACTGGTTTTCAGCTGGTTTCACTGGGGAAACAGCGACGCTGGCTGTGAACACTCCCATGGAGAGGGGAGGACAAAACAGGAGACCCCCCCATGCAGCAGAAGGAGGAGTTGACTGAAGATGGGAGTGCTCAGATCCAGGAGAAATGAAGGTGTCTTTACAGAGGTCAAACTCAAGCCCTTCCTTTGCAAACAAATGCTAAATACACATTGTTCCACCAGGCAGAGTGTCCAGCCTTGTGCTTCTTCTACGGTACGGCGTTAATGAAGGTGTCAATCTGGTTCTGGCCATTTTTTCCCATCACTGGTTGCCATCTCACACGTGTCTGGCCAGAGCTTTGCAGAACAGTGGCTGGCCAGGACGTGAGGCACGTTAAATTACCCCTGGAAATTAACTGCACGTTAAATTACCCAGGTCAGCATACCTACCTGGAAACCTCTGACACCGGGGGCTCCCACGGGGCCTTGAAGACCAAGTGGGCCCTGAAAAAGAAAAAGAAAAGCTTTGGTAAGGAGAAAATTTGGGGCCAGGTAAGTCACTTGGATGATTAAATTGGCTCCTGTGGCTCAGTGGCATTGCTGATGGACCTGATGAGCAACTGCGAAGTGGTGCTCGGGGTTTATTGAGATTGTTTAATATTATTATTTGTATATATTAACGCTCAATGACACAGCATACTCATGAGCAGTAAAGATCAGCGACAGCAAAAGATGGAAGCACGACAGAGCACAGACAATATACATTAAGGGGGATCGTGACCCCGATGTTACACTTTGGATTGATCCAGCTCTGCAAGAAACTACTGTAAAACACATGCTACGTGTTCTTGGCCATGAAAAATGGCAATTGCATCCACTTGCTTGGACATACTTTGTACCAGCAACATAGGAAAAGCCCCTTATGCTGTTAGTGCAGGTGCTTTTAAGAGCACGGCTCATTAGACAGAGCACGAACATTAGAACATTACCATTAGGAGTCTCTATTGCTTTCTACTGAGAAAAATCACATGCAATAAAAATCTTGGGCGAAAAGAGCCCCAAGTAATTTAGGTGTCTAAATCCCATCTCGTAAAGTGTCTTCTTGAAACAGATGCCTCAGGCAAAGCTCTGTCACGAGGTGGGACCTGGGCTTTATCTCTGCTGGGTGCACTGTTGAAGGACATGCATTAAGTCCCTCGTCCACATACACAGGCACGTAAATTAAGTGCCTTCATCCTCCTGCAGGCAGAGGAAGGGTCAGCAGGGACCTTCCCACATCCCCAGGGAACCAGCCGTCCCCTGGAGTGCAGGGGTGCATGAGTTAAATGGCAGCTCTCTCCTTTCCTTAAGGATTTCTCCCCTAATTCTACTAATTCCCTAACTTCCCTACGAATTCTCCCTGGGATCTGAGCATCCACCGTGTCTCAATATTTTTTCTGGTTGTCACAAAGAGGAAATCCTGGTGCAGTGTGCGACAATGTGAGATCTAAACCAATGGCCCTTATCCCTGCCGGGCTCTCAAGGCTGTCACCTTGCACAGAAACCAGGCTCTGCCCAGGAGACGGGTGGAAATCAAGCCAGAGAACTGCCTGTTTCCATTTCTGATTTCTGCTTCTGTAATTCAGTGAGGAACTTTGAGAGTTATAAATACAAAGCTCTAAGAAAGTTACGTTAAATTGCACCCAGAATGACTCCACCGCACCGGTGCCTTTACAAGTGGTGGGACCTGATTGAACCTGACAGTCCCCCAGTGGGAAGAACCCCTTGATATTCTATAATAAAGCAAGTCAAATTGCTTTGAGCCAAACAGCCTTAACACTAGACAAATCCTGCAACTCTTAGATTAGCCCAGGCTTAATGATATTTCACAGAAATCAGCACTTTAATAACACAAATCAGAAATTTGAAATAAACACAGGTTCATCTGCCCCAATCCCAGCAGCTCGACTGCATGTGGTTATTACCAATAATAGTACGATACCTTTTGTGGGGCCAGCTATTTTGATGAAAAACTGCAGGCATAAAACCAAACGTTATTAATCTGGTTTATTTCTAAGGCTGATTTCCCTCTGCTTGGAAGTTTAAAGAGCAGGTGCTCATGAACAATAAATCATTGTATTGTTCAATTTCTTGCAAGCGGCACGTACCAGAAATCACCTTAGACTTGCTGCAGGCTTCGGGATTTCAAAATGAGATTAGGAAGGGTGTGGGGGGGAAATAAGAAAAGAAAAAAAAGCCCAACAAAACCACGGGGAGGTCAGGTCCAACCACAACAGCAACACTACTTGGGGAGCGACAAAATAAAAGGTATCCCAGTGTTTTTAGAAGCGTGAACAGAACCAGGTTGTTATCACCCTGGTATCACTTGTTACTATCTCTGCTGTGGAGGAGGGACACACCGGGCAGATGGACAGTGATTTTCAGTTTTGTGGTGTCACTCCTGCTGCTTTTCATTTCTCAGGCTCTGAGACGATGCAGGGAACACAATGAGAGCTGGAACAAGATGCTCCCCTGGGCACCTCAGCCATTCCTAACCCCAAAGTTTCCAAAAAGTTATCCATTCATGGAATAAGGGTGCAAAATTGCCAGAGTTGTGTGTGTGGAATTATTTCCTGGGGGGTCGCACCGACAAGCCCCCAGCAAGATAAAGCTGCTGCGGTGCTGGGCGGGAGGAGGAAATGTGGGAGGAGATCTCCCACCTGAAAACCGTTCTGGTGTTGCACCCACCGTACGGTTGTGAAGCTCGGGGCATTTTCAAGGAGTTGGGAAAAGCAGGTAATGATGGGTAAGAAAACCAGATTCCCAACAGGTCTGAAGCTTTTAAACCCTTTTCAAGCCCCTGCCATTCACCCTGATGATGGGTTTCCCTGCTTGTGCGGCTTCAGGTTTTGCGGTGAAATTCTACTGCTCCAAGGAACGCGACACAAGAACGGGAGGGATTTCACATTCTACGTGCCGGTGGCAATAACGCACGTAACGTCACGGGAGTTTTGCTTCATTAATGGTTCAAATTCAGCACAAGCTGAACGTGATTACCACCACCCAGTCAGGGAAGTGCTGACTGTCCCGGCTCTGCTGTCTGACTGTAGCAGCCCCACAACCCCCTTGGACAACTACAGCCTTCTCTGCCAAACTTTGCAAGGGCACGGAGCTGCCAGGGAGAGCAGGACCCGGCCCACTTACGGGGCAGTAATTCTTCTGTGGCCAGACCCCCCCAGAGGCAATGCCAAGAGAGAACGTGGCCTTTTGTTTTATCCAGAGACTAATCCCAGGTACGGAACTCGACTTCGGTACCCGTTTGATTTACAAGCAGCCTCGTACTCACGGTTGCTCCTCTGGGTCCCGGCAGACCCCTCTCACCAGGAACACCAACGTCGCCCTGGCAAGAACACCACCGTCAGCCACCAAAGTCATTCAGGAGCCACAAATCCACCCTTTCCAACCCACTGCAGAGCCAGATTCCTGGATCCCAGGTTCTTTCAATCCCAAATTCACTGCCCCATCCACGAGCCCCGCTTGCGTGGGGCTGCCCGGGAGGGCTCCTCCCCGTGTATTACAGGCACTTATCGTGTTATTAAAAGCTTTATTGGTGCAGGGAAGCAGCACACGAGCCCCAGCTTCACCGCTTGGATTAAAACACCCTCAGCCAAGCTCACGATAAGTGTAAATGATGGGGATACGTACAGGGATGCCCGGCTCTCCAGAGGGACCCGCCTCTCCCATCTCTCCAGGACTGCCCTGCAGGGGAGAAAGCAAACACTGTCAGGGCATAACTTTGGAGAACGAACAGAGGAGGGAGTCAGAACCCGGGTCAGGAAATAAAAACAGCTTTAAGCTTTTACAGTTTTAAGACCAAGAAGAGAAAACTCTAAAGAATGGATATTTAAAGAACACTTCGTGGACATTTAAAGACATTTTATGGACATTTAAAGAGCAGACGAGCTGTACGTCCTGTCCTGGGAGCAGGGAGAGCTGCCAGCCCCAGGTCAGTGCCACCACAGCCCATCTTGGACTGAGTGAGACAGGGATGCTCTTTCGGAGGGACGCTCAGGACACCCCATTTCATTTGTTTCCTCATCACCTTGACGCAGGGAGAAGCGTCTTCCTGCAGCACTATCTCATGCATGAGGATTAACAAGAATAACGATGTAGGTGACAAGTTTAGTAGCTTTCCCACCAGTACCCACCATTAGAAAGATTCACTTACTGGTTCACCCTTTGAGCCTTTAATACCTGCTCTTCCAGGCAGCCCCTGAAAAAAATAAAACCCAACCCCAATATTAAAGCAAGATCAGAAGAAGTGGAGTCATTAGATTTGTTATTCTGTGATTTGACACATAAGGAGCAACGTTTGCTTGAAGCAATGGAGGATTTACATTTCTGCAGCTTCCACCATGAAAATTATGGCTTTAATTTCCCTCTTGTTGGCTGCACTAACAGCTCCATGTATGCTAATCCCGGACAATTAGAGCAAAGAGGAGGAATATACAAATAGAGCAACAGCAGCAGCATTTTGCACAGCAGAAACCTCTCTCCGGAGGAGTTAAAAATATTCTGTAAGACAGGAAGAAAGGAATACTTTACCTCTATTTAAATAGTTGGGAGACTGGAGAGATGAAACACTTTGGCAACAAACACTCGTAAGGCATGGACAGAGCTCAGGATATTGTTCAATTGCGGTTACTTGTATCCCAGCTCTTACCTTCCTGCATGAGGGATGCACATCACTGGGATGTGAAAGAGAAAATCCCTCTCAAATATAAATTTTAAACAGAGCCAGAGCGGCCAAAAGCCAGGGTATCACTGTATTAGTATTTGGTGCTGCTCCAGATGTTTTCTGTTCTATCTTGTACACGGCTCCCCCGTTTGTATGGTGGGAAAAGGGCATTTCCTCTTGGCTTAAATGGAGCCCCTTGTGAGACAACACCCAAAACAACCCCCCTTTCCCCAGGAAGGGTCTCTGTAGACAGGCCAGGCTGCTGTACCCCCCGAAGGTGACGGGTCCTGCTGCCATACTCACAGGGAGTCCGTTTGGTCCCTTCTCTCCAGGAGCACCCATGCGAGCTGCGTCACCCTGTGGATATCAAGAGATCAGGTGGGACCCTCCAGTGCTGGAAAACGGTCTGACACAGGCAGGGGACACATTCCCAAACAGGCATTTGTAATAGTCTCCCTCCCCAGGGCCAAGAACCCGTTGTGTCTACAGGAGGTGGCCACCCACTGGACACCCAGAACTCTCAGGTGTGTCCCTTGTCCCCTGGCAGCTCCCAGCCTTCCTTGAAGGACACGGTCCATGTTCCTGTGGGATCATCGTTCAAAAACCAGGCAACTGGTACCTGACAGCACTTTGTCCACAGGCAATTAAAATAAACAGATGCCTCTGTCAACAGCTCTGAAAAGGCATCTCTGAAGGCCTCGAGTCAGCCAATAGGAACCGCAAAGTCTAGGGACACCGCTGAGTTTAGATCATATGTACATGGCCCATATGTGCATCTTCTTTCTTTAGGGAATTTCCTTGGGATTAATTAACAGAAGCAACTTCTCTCTTCTTCACTAGTTACGCTGTTGGAAAGGCTCTTTAGAAGCAGAAGCTTTCCAGCCATGGTTTTTCTTGACAAGCACCAGCAGCTCTGCAATCCACATGGGACACCAATGGAAATCTTTCCTGCAGCGTTTAAGTAGGATTTTACAAACCTTCTCACCATCGAGTCCAGGAGCTCCATCTCGCCCATCCTTGCCAGGCATGCCCTGCAACCACGCACGACACAGGTTAAGGCTGTGGAGCAGATACCATGGTTTGCAAAATACATTCACATCAAAGAACCTTTTGGCAACGGGTCCGACTCCAGTTGTACTGGGGGACAGGGAGGTTTTGCATCCACAGCAGTACAGCTGGGCCTGGTCCAGCCAGGGTTACATTGAAGGTTACACAGACCCACAGAGCAGAAGTTTGATAGCAAAGACTGTAAAATGCAAGATTCCTCCTATTGTGTTTTACCTCACCATCCACAAGCAGAACAGTGAGATTTGCATCCTATTTAATTGACTTACAGGTTCTCCTATGAGCCCCCGAGCCCCCGGGTTTCCTTTTGGTCCAGGTCTACCCTAGAAATCAACATGAAATTCCATGTTACTCAGGACACAACGCTTAAGAACAACCAGTCAACAAAGACAACACTCAAACTCTGTGGGGACATTTCATTCAGCTTGTGCTGGCTCCTGTCCTGTTCCTGGAGGTACGGTGGTTCACACCAGAAAACTGGCCCAATGCTGGGAAAATTCTTGGTCGTTTCAAGGGGTGGAGATGTAAGATCCGATCCCTGCACTCTGGAGTGTAAGAAGCACTTAGGCATCTTTAGCAAGAGTTAAAAATCTCATTTTTGAGAGGAATACTTTCATGTTGTTTAAATAAAGGGAGGGCAAGCTACAATAGACACATGAAACAGACTTCTTTACACGTCACATCCAAAATTTGAGCAGACGGGTGTTTTTCTGCACTTACAGTATCGCCTTTGGGCCCCCTGAATCCTTGAGGTCCTTTGGTTCCTTGGTCTCCCTGTGGCAGAGGAGGAAAAGTCGTTAAACATCTTCACCAGGCGGTGACAAACACTAACGTTTCAGGGGTGCAAACGAAGGTTTTTGTGCTGTTTGCTGCCATCAGCAGAGACGGGAGCACGCACGCTCCCGCAGGAGCTCGGCTGCACCTCCTCGGTTACGCTCTGTAATTCCTGACACACAGACGAATCGACTTCGCCAACAACCCCTCGGGGCAGAGACCATCTTCCCCCTCCTTTAATGAGGCGTTTTCTTTAACCAGAACCAGGGTAGGAGAAGGGCTTTAATATTTACTGTCTAGATCTCGCTTGGCGTAATTAAATGTTTGGCGGACAGCAAGCAGCTTGTTTTATTTTAGTTCGGATGAATTTCTTCTAGAACTGCAGAGGCTGGGGAGGGGTCCCCAGGGGGTGGTGCTGCCTGGGGGTCAGTGCAGATTGCGGTGTGTTGGCTGGTGTAGGCAGGGGAAGGCGTCTGGGATCGAGTGGATGTGATATTACCCACCCTAAGGAGAGGCTGGGTGGCAGCCCGGTGGAAAACGCTCTTAGAAAGGCCATAATGCTGCAGATGAGGCTCTGGTCTCATATTTGGGGACAGTAAGGAAGGTACAAGGCTCTGCCCATACGTAGGCGTGTGGTTCAGTGTTCTACACTTCAGTCCAGAGCTCTGCAGAAGGATGAGGACTGCACCTTTATTTAATACACAACTATTCCTGCTTCTAGCAAAAGTCCTTGTGAGTTGTGGGCACTTGGGAATGGACCAAGGTTTAGGTGAGATATTAGGAAGAAATTCTTTGCTGTGAGGGTGGTGAGAGCCTGGCCCAGGTTGCCCAGAGAAGCTGTGGCTGC
>JAOXJK010000005.1:2834148-2864528 GCA_025774025.1 Xenus cinereus | reverse complement strand
GGTCTGAGGGCATCCTCGGAAAATACCTGTTGCTGTGGCAGGGAAAGGAAAAGGGGACAGAAAGGGATTACAGCACGAGGCTTCCTCAGTCTCTCGCCAACCCAATTGCCCAAACATTCTCAAAACGCTGCACAGAAGCAGCTCGTGAATGGTGTCCTGAGCTGGAATTAAATGGTTTCTACCCCTAGGACCACAAGGACCGGGCAGACCTGGAAAATCTGCCAACACGCTGCTGCTTATTGCAATCCCAGGGATGATTCCATCCCTTTCCTGACATTCCGCCGTACCAAATGAGATTAGAAATATTTTCCCTTGTTAAGCTTCAGGAGAAAGATACCGGACCCAAGGGCTCATTAGGAGCAGTCTTGTGGGGAGAGGGCTGTAATCCAATAAAAATCAACTCTGCTGCAAATGTCAGCTCATTCCCTTCTCGGGCTGCAGGTTACTCTGCTTTTCTCCCAGTCAATTTTATCGTCAGGTTGAAGTCCTTACAACTACCGATGGCTGTAAAGGACACACTGGGATCTCCTTGTAAAGAAATCATCAAATTCCAGGCACCTACTGACCTACACCCTAATCCTGCCCCACCGAAACCAGCTGTAAAGCCCCCTCCTGCTTTGGCCCACATGCCAAAAGGTTGGCAGATGTCCCAAAATTGGCACTTTACTCCCTTTAATTTTGATATCTCTGAGGGTGTAAGGTGCAGCACGCAGCAGAGAACATTCAGGGTATGGTAAAAGATCATCAAGTCCCTGAGCGACCTGATGTGACTCCATTAAGCTCAGAGGAGAGGCTGTAATTTACAGCTCGATTTTAATAACATTGTCTGACTCAACTCATCCTCCTGGTAACAATGTTCTTTCTCTTCTGATTAGAAAACAAACCCGCCATAATTTATCGCTATAAAGTGATATACTTTATGAATATACAACTACGGAGCACAGGAAATACTTGATTAAAATGAGATTTGTAAATAAATATGAATTATTATGTTTTCCTCATCGCTTGTAGTGTAAAGCGCCAAACTTCGAAATGGCCTCTGAAAACTCTGCAATGAAGGACACCAGTTTCTAGTGCTGAGGTCAGAACCCAGCTCATTCTCGGCTAAAAATGAATGGATTTTTTTAATTGAAAAAAACCACATAGGCTTGATCTGATCAGCCTGTAAACAGAACCATGAGAAGAGCTAATGGATGCTGATAGCGATGGGAGTATTTAAGATAAAAACCATTTTGGTATGCTGCCTTCGCAGCGCTCTGACACGAATCACCGTTGGACTGGTGAATCGTGGCATAGAGAGGAAAATAAACATTTAGCAATAACGTATTACCAAAAAGTGTCTTTCCTGAACCCAATTCTGTATGCTGAACACCTTCGCTCCCAGGCGCTCCAGAAAAACAAGCTTATTCTGCAGAAGTCAGAGCGTTAAGCATGAATTCAATCCCACAACAGCCAGTAGCCACCTGCTTATTTCAGTGATTCCTGAGACCGAGATACGTTCTTAAAGCTGGGCAGAAGAAAGCAAGCCAGGATAACAACGCTCCCCTTTTAGAGTGCTAGAGATTTACAGTTTTCCCTTTTTCCGGGCTTTTATTAGACCAATTAAAACAATTTTCCAGACGGACCACTGACCTTGAAAAGCTCCCATAAAGGACAACAGGCTCCAGGTTTGCCCCATGCTGACAGCTTGGGTTACGGGACATGGGAAAGCACGTCAAATCAGGGGACGTAGTTACGGTAACGTGTTTGTGTTCTTCTACTGAACAGCTGAAAAGGAAGTTCTCGTACCCAGAAATTATCTGCTCAATTACCTTGCAAACCAGGAGCTTGTGTGCTAAAGTGGGCATGGGCAAATACTACCACTGAACATAAAGCAGGGCCACAAAACTGCTCAGTCTTCCGTGTGTGGTCCTGGGCTTTTCTATTTTAAAAGCCAGGGATCGGTTCCCTGAAGGGGCTGGACTCTTGCCACAGACTGTCCAAGAGAGTCAGGATATCATGGCCCTGGATCTCCGGGGACAAGGATGGGCACGAGGACAAGCAAAGGAGATGGGTTTTAGAGCAATGCCAACGGATGGAGACTTGAAGCTACGACCCAGACCTTGGCTCCTGCCACTCAGCTTTCCCAGTGATCAAGGAAACTTTGTCTCACCCGTGGGAAAGGAAGAAGAGCGTATCAAGGAAAGGAAAAAATGTCTTTATCACTCATCCCCTTAACTAAATGAGACAAACTCACATAGTTTTGAGCTTTGGGTACCTCCTTGAGGTGACAAATGGATTATTGAGATATACTGGACATGGTAGAAAACTCCACCTTTTTTAACCCCTGCACGCTGCCATGTGTGTTCAGCCCATCACTGCAGCCCCCGGTTCATGAGACCAGTAAACCAGCCGTGGGTAGGAGCCTTATCTTCCCTGGGAGACAGGAAAATAGCCATTCTGTGCCGAATGGCTCACTAATGTTTAGTTCTTAATGTCACAAGGAGTCCTAAGTGCCTTTCCAGCCCCACTGTAGATGATGGGAAGGACATCTGTAACATCACAGGCACATCTCCATCCCCGTGGTGCCCCTTAGCAGAGCTGTAATACGCAGGAAGCAAGAAAAAACTCTTATTTCTTGCTATGCTGGCTGGGGAAGTCTATGCCAAAGCAGCTAATGATGTCAGCCATATGGACAGCCCCAGAACTAACAAAAGGCAAAAGTTAAAACAGTCAATAGACAGTGGCAGTAATTATAAACGTAATGGAGCTGCACACTCAGGCTGCAAATAAAGGCCAAAATAGCTTCACTTCGATAAACTTTGTAATTAAGTCTATCAACAGCCTCAAGGAACTTTTTAGATACTTGAAATATCACCAGAGCTGTTCTGCTCTGGTACCCACTGAGCTATCCCAGCCCATTCAAAGCTGTGGAAAAGAAAGGTGGATCTCATGCCTTTCCTAATGAAAAGCCATCTGGGGCTTTATTTCAAGGGTCCAAGTATTCTGCAAGGGTTTACAGATAAATAAGCCATTGTCATCAGCACTCAAATGTCACCAATTTACAAAGGAATGAGAAATCATCAACACAAGCAGTGACAATGTTCACTTAGAGGGACTCGGGATCTAATGTGGTACTCACACGGTCTCCTGGAGGCCCATTCAGGCCAGGTGGGCCATCCGTTCCTGTTAAACCCTGTAAAAAAAACCCCAGATAAGTGTGAAATCAGAGAAATACAATAATAAGAGCTGTAGGAAGTCCCTTGTCACCCACACAAATCACCCAGATGCCAAGGTCTCAGGAAATCCCATTTTATTTCTCTCTGTAATTAATCACAAATGCAAGGCCCAGAAGCAAATTACCAGTACTGTTCCTTGTATGGGTGAACACCACCACGTAGCCTCGTTACTGGTGTTTGTTGATTTGCAGCTGAGCTGTGGAAGCTGAATGAAGGCTGCCTCTTGCTTGATGCAAAAGAAAACGTCCTGGCAAAAACCTTATCCATGCTCAGCTGCCACGGCAGTACGTTGGTAAACTGGGAAATCCGACTGTGTGCAGTCACCTCTCCAGAGCTGTAGGGCAAATCCCAGACCAGTGGCCAGCAAGCCCCAGCTAATAGGTGTGACTGGATTTCTGAAATGGGCTCCAGAAATGTCAACCCATGCCCATGTCTCTGCAGAACTGCCCAGTGCTCCTCTGAAGAACCACAGCCTTTCATTATGAGAGTGCCATCCTACCAGTTACACATCTCAAAATTGTTCTCATATTCCTTAATTCAATCAGGAGATGCTTTCAACTCTTGAAATTTCTCCTGATATGTAACATATATATGTAGATCCAGTACCCACTTTGCTTCTCCGGCAGACACAGAGAAAGGTCAATGAGATGCTTTGGGAAAGCACCCGTGCCCTGTGTGAGCGACTCAAAAGGTCTAAGGGAAGATGACAAAATACTCACATCCACTCCAGGAAGGCCAGGCAATCCGGCTTCACCAGCTGCTCCAGGCTTCCCTGGTGCACCTTTTGGCCCCTAAATCAGATAAAAAGGCAATTCTTTTTAACATAATAACAAGAGAAACACAGCATGTGTTGATATGGGGTACAAGTTTATTTGTTGATGTGTTAATCTTACACCATGGAAGAATTCTTGCAGAGATATGAAACTTGCCACGAATCCACATCCAAATCCTAACTACGTTTCAATGCTCTGGCTCAGTTCTCTGCAGCTCAATTAATCATTTGCAAATACAATTATCCATTAGAGGGGCAGGAAAGGATGGGAGAAGCGGCCCAAAGCAAAGAGCTGTGCCACCTGGTACAGTTTCCAGCACCCTTTGGCAAACCAAGGAGCTGAAGCAGACTCAAACCAATGCCAGAAATAACCACAAGTGTGGGGCTGGGTACCAGCTTCTGTTATACTGGTGATTGGCCAGCTTTATTTCATGCATAACCTCCCCTAGAAATGGAAGCAGGAGAATGCATTTGTCCCCAGGACCAGCGCTGAGCATCCCTGCTCCTGTGTGCCCCTTATGGGAATTCCGCTGCAATCAAGAAGAGAACTGATCCAGTATGTCTTAGCTCTTGCACTGTGTCCTTCTCAAAAAGATGAACAGGTCAACGTCAACCAGAAGATACTTACTGGTGGGCCTGGCAGACCAGGAGGGCCCGGTTCTCCCTAAATGAAAGAGAAAATACATCAGTGTTAGTTCTGAACCTCAACTTTCTGCTGACTGTTTGCAAGAGTTTTCCAACTGTCACCGCCCACTCCAAGATCTACCACCCTCATCCTCGTGAAGCTGATGCTTTGGATCAAGGACAAACCTTTTCCATGCCTACAGTAGCAGATTTGGTGAAACCCACATCCTCCCAGAGAGAACTCGTGCTTCTGAACAGAGCCCAACACCTGCAACTTTTTCCAGATACGCTTAGAAATTATTTGCTCTTGGGCTTGTCTGCAAACGGGGCAGAGAGGAAGGTGGATGGCTACCAAGGCTTTCAAATGTCTTCCTGATGAAACAGAGGGATACAGGGATAAGCTCCAGGTACCCAGGACACAGTATGAAACTGTGGTACTACCAGGAGCTGGGGATATCAAAAAGTGAAGAACAAACAAACCGTCTACAATGATTTTCTTCATATGACTGAACTTTGACAGGAAAAGCAAATGAACAAAGCCCCCAACTGATTTCCACCTAATCCAATTGCACAATCTGGATTAAACCCCACTTTTATAAAATATTTCAAAAGCACTCATTTTTTCCTATCCTAATGGAAAGCAGCTTTTAAGAACAGCATTAAAATTATTTGAGAGACAATATTTTAAAAGTCTTTGAATCAGTCCTTCTAGTTCAGCCACCTGGAACATCAGTCAGGAGCTTGCGTGGACCTCAGACAATAAGATATTTGTGTTTTGTTGTTAGGCCCCGAAAGAGGCAATCATTTGTGGGCAACTGGAGCTTCGTTTCCCATCTCAAACTGCATAAAATCACTTTGTGTCTCAGTTCCAGACATCTGAATGGTACTCTCCCCTCCTGGTTTGAGGATAAGTGCAGTAAACAGTGGGAGAGATGCGGGTATTGCAGGTGAGCAGAGGGGAAGGGGCATGTTGGTACCCTGGAAGAGGAAAATCTATATGGAAAAAGGGTGGTTATCAACAGAGCGAGGCCAGAAATAACACCATCCCCACCGTGGGGCTGATAATTAGGAGTTAGAAGGCAGTAAGAAGAAGTGTGGAATTCATAGCATGTTTCTATATTGACCATGCCGGCAACTGTGAAGTCTGTGGGCAAATCTCTCAAGACTGGCTGCCTTGATTCGCTCAGGCCAGGATTTACGCACCGCTCCGGTGACCCATCAACGCACAGACCAGAGGGTCGTTGAACAGAGGGATCTTTGTGCTCTGGCTCGCTAAAGCAACGCCTCTGCTGTCCTTTGCCCATGGATTTTCCATAAATAGTTATCATTATCATAGGTGGGGAAGGTGCCCTGCCAAGGAAATGAAAGGAGCAGTTCTTTTGCAGTGAATGGTTTGAGGAGGCAGCTAGAAATGGCAATAAAGGTGGTTAACTCTCTCCTCCATCGCTCGAGACTCCCAGCTCCTTGCATTTTTTCTTGCCTGTGCGACGGCAATCCATACAGCGAGGTCACAGCATCAGCAAAGGCTGTTTGGCACCATCTTGAACCTTGATCCCGCCAGCGTGGACCCCTGTGGGACTCTGCAGGAGCCCCAGAACTTCAGTCAGCTGCATCAAAAGCCTAATCAGCGTTTATACCCCTTAATTCCAGATGACTGGGAATTAGAGGCAAAGGCTGTCAGCAGAAGGCAATGCTCTCCTGGTGCTACACCAGAGGGAGGGAAGTTTACTCTTTCTTAGCAAGTCAAGCCAGGAGATGGAAAGTTGATGGGGGATGGGGGGAAAAGCAAGCTTGATTTTTGAAAAGTGACAATTGCTTATTAGCAATTTGGGGAATTACATCCCCAGAAATAATTCTCAGGAACTTGTCGCTAATTCTTGCCATCATAACATGCTGTTTCTATTCTTAGGAGAGAGAGATTTTGCTTGTTACCGATTATGAAACACGAAGCATGTTAAAGGCTATAATTATAAAAGATTTCAGAGGGACTCAATGTTGCAGCTCTGTCTGAAAAGCAGGAAGGAAAGCAGCAGCTTCTAGAAATTGTGCTTATGGGGTTCATCCAAGGTTTGTTCGGAGATACCCTGACTAATTTAGCCGCACGTTCTGCACCGCTCGTGCCTGATGGTGAGGGACCGCTCAACGGCCATTCAGTGACTCTTCCCACACAGCGTCCATCCAAAGCCATCTGTGAAGATGGCCCAGCTGGAGCAGCTTAGAAAGTTCAGGAAACGTACATGAATACAGCCCAGAAAAGTTCTGATTGGGCCTTAAAAACAAAGTCTCATCTTTAAAGAAAAGAAATAAAATAATGGTCTCATTATTTGGAGTGGTAGAATTGATGCTGCTGCTCAGGGTCCACACAATCTCTCCATGCAGTGCTATGAAAATGCAGAGCAGCACTGGATTTTATACGCCATAATTTTTTGGCAGTTACTGCCAGAAAAATGGTAGCCCTTAACCTGGGAAGCTGTATGACTCGACACATGTGGCTCGACACCAGCCACAGCCCTGCACCTCTTCTCCTACGCAATCCCTTACAGGACTCCATGTCCTGATGAACAGCAGAAACCATCCCAGAGCCCGTCCCTGACCAGCTGGACCATGAACATGAAGCTGACAACCTACATCCATAGGAGAGATGTAGATCAAGTCTGCTCAAATGAGAGACTACTCCCCTGTAGCCAAAACTCCAGGCTCAGGCTGGGACTAGAATACTGAGCACTTGAAATACTTTAACTCAGCTGTTTGATTTATTTGGACTAAGTTCTTCATATTAATTAGATGTTGCTATTTGGTCCTGCCCCACAGGGAGCCTTCCGAAGCCTTCAGCAGTGGATGAAAGGGTGTAGGTTCACGTGACCAACATCTCCCCGGCCTCCTGTCCCCGAGAACAATCAGAAGCAATGCTGCTGCTGTTCCAGAATTAAGGTTTAAAATATCCCACAGAAAGCAGGAACTGAACGACACAATCACAGGCATCTGTTTCTTTCTGATTGCCTGCACGCAGAAGTTGGTTACGACCTGAAGTCTGAAGGGCTTCATCCCTCCCAAATTCTTCTTTTTCACTCTGTGCAGAAACGCAGCCACCCTTTCCTGAAGCCCACTGGCCACATCGATGTCCTGCTGCCAACATCAACTCATGTCCTTCACCCTCTTCCAGGGCATCCCCTTAAGCCTTTTCTCACACCGTGAAAAACAGCGGAAAGAAACCATCGAGGTACCAGCTCTGAACTTTTCACGCTACAAAACCAGAGTGAGATTTTCAGTGAAAGAGTCTCCCTGAGTCGAAAGCACCCTTTGGAGGGACTGGCTGCAAATCTGAGGTTCAGAATCAATGAGGTTCTCTCTTCAGCCCAGCCTTGCTCACAGCCACTATGAAACCTCACCACCGCACACAAAAAAGCTCCTTGTTCACCATATACCAGGGAACTCATATATCTTTTTTTAACCTTATCCAAAAGAAAATGTCCTGCATGGAATGAATAGATTTTTTTCAAGGTTGCTTAAAGGCCCAATTCCAATAAACTTGCTTCAGACGAGCTTTAAAAAACCCTGCCTTATTCCTTAAGCAGCTTAGAGAGACAAGCGCTACCCAAACTGAATATCGAAGCGGGAATTCAGCCTTTTGCATTTGATGTGGTCTTGTTGAAGGTCCATCTGATGCTCTTTTTATCCTCTGCCAACTATGGGACACAATTCAGGCCTTATCCACAGACATAAAAATTTTTCATTTCTATGGAAACATCAATTAAAAGTAACAGGACAAGTTTTTCTCCTCCAGTAGGTCCTGCAGTATGTAGCCTTCTACCTCTGCAGGAGGTGTACGTATAAGGAACTGCCTGCTGAAATAAAGGGTGCCCGTTTCATTTGCCTTTTGTGCCATTAAAGGCAACTCATGTCTGACAACACAAGAGCCAACGTAAGTTAGGGCTAGTCATACTGACAATGATGAAGTAAAACAAATATAATGAAGAGCAGTGTCAGCATTGTCCAGTGCTGCATATTTGAGCTTCTTGGAGCCTCTCTAGTAACATGGATGCTTTGATGGGTCACGTAAACCTCTCTCTCAAGTACAGAACATGCAATGACTCCAACATACATCGTACCCACGCACTCAACCTTATGTCTTACCTTCCTCCCTAGACACCAAAAGAGAAATATTCTACATTGCAAGCAGGGTCAGGAACCCCTGTGCATACACTGGCTGTGTCCTGAACTCTCTCTTGAGATGGGAAATTGACCCTGCAAAGTACCCGAGGGCCACTCAGCTCCTCCACCCACTGTTCTGACTCTTGCAGAGCAGGGTCTCTGGTGAGAAGGCTGGTTCTCCAGGTCCTCCATCTCTGAAGGGTGGCCCAAAGGCTGGGGAGAACAAGAGCAGCTTCTCTGCTCAGTTGGCTCTGCCTCTGCTCCACCCCTCGCCCGAGCCTGCCCACTGCCATGCGGCACTCACATCTATCCCGTCCTTGCCGGATGGTCCAGGGGGTCCTCGTGGTCCAGGAGGGCCTTGTGGTCCTACTCTCTGAAAGGATTGGGGGGAAAAAGAGAGAGACAACAGTTTATTTTTGCATCAGAAGAAACATAAGGGCTAAACCAAAAAGCAATGGCCAAGTCCTACAACATAACCCTCTATCTGTACTAACCCTCCATCCCCAAGGTCTCCTGCCACCCTGGGTGGGCTCAGAGGAGCTCGTGATCGGTGCAAGGCTCTTTGGAAAACCCTTCTGTCTGAGCACAGGGCTCCCAGCTTGTTTAACTGGTGGTTTACACTGGGAATCAGAGCTGGTCAGTGGGCAGCAAATGGGTTTGATTGCATAGGAAACGGTTCTCACTGCCTACAGGGGTGTTTCGTTTAGGGCAGAGGAGGATACGTAAAGCCCACGGAAAATAGGTGCCAAGTGGTTGGCATTAAAAATTAATTTATAGTCCCAGTCTGATGGGGTGGTGGAAAACCAAGACGGACATCATTGAAGACAGGAGGAGAAAGGGAAAATCTCCTCTCTGAGCAGGATGCCGTTTGAAAACCTGGGATTTTGGAGGAGGTCTGAGGTGGGGGAAAGGAAAGAAAAGCCCAATAAATGACTTCTGTATGGAAAGGGCTCCAGAGAGCAACTTGCTGTAGCTTCAGTGAACAAAGGTTTCATTGTGGAAGCAGCTCTGCTCGCAGCAGATGAGGGCAGCTCCGAATTCCCAAGCCAGGCTGCAAAAATTCCTCACTAACACAATGAAAAACCTCACCGAGGAGTTACTTCCCCAGGCAATAATATTAACACCGTACAGGGAAGCTTAATACAGCTTCATGTTGGAAGTGAACAAGGGTTAAATGCGCTATTTCATAAATGTAAAATTTGAAAATTGATTGAGGGAAGGAATAAGAAACTCTCTGATTCAGATGAAGACCCAGATCAGGAGATCAGTCTCACTGGCAAGCTACCACTTCACTGTAAAAGAAAACTGTTTCTCTCACATGAACAGGTCTCCCCTTCCCCAAGGCTTTCTCTCTCGTAACTGCAGCCCTGAGTGGGAAGACAATACTTTTACAGAAAGTTTAAAGCAGCAGTTTCTACACGCGAGGATATGCTCTCAAAGCCTTCCTATGCAGGTAAAAACCAGCTGTGTTTGCCCGGCACTCCCTGTGTAACAGCACAAGCGACAAACACATTTTTAATAAACTTTAGACTCTAATAATCTGCCTATTGCCATTTCATCCCGCAGGTATAACAACAGCAGTATCTTTTTCGCTCATAGACCTTTTTCTTGAGCATAATACATAGATGAGGCTTCTTACCTGAGCCGACGCTGTGGCTAATAGCCATAGGAACAGAAGCCCGAGAGTGGAGAATCCAGCCATGGTGCCCAGGCTCTGCCTCTCTTCGTCCCTCCTGGGCAGCGAAACCCTTTCTGCTCCAGGGTCCGGCAGATCCCTCCCTCCTCCTCCTCCTCCTCTCCTCCAGATAAACCTGTGGCTCCAGCCGGAGGGCAGAGCTCAGGAGCAGAGGCAAAGGGGCTGAGCTGGGAGGAGAGGGGAGGTTTGGAGGAGGAGGAGGAGGGGGAGCTGAAGGCAGGCAGAAGAGAAGCTCATTCACGTCCCGCTGGGCAGCCCCAGCCCTCAGCAAACAGGGAGGGAGCCCACGGAAGGGCCAGACTCCTGCAGGAGCAAAATCCGGCTGCTCCAGCTGGAGATACAAAGATGTTCCTCGGGTCTCACCTAGGGCATTTCTCAAAGCCCATCACTGCCCCAGACAGATAAAAAGCATCACAGAGCGAGAGTTACCCAGTGCCTGAGGCTCCCTAACTTCACTAGAGAAACTAATATACCTGCAACGAGCACAAATGCACTACAGAGAAATGCACTTACTGCTTTGCAAGACGGTTTATTAGCTCTGGAGGTGTATTCACATCTGTCTGGGTTTTTTTTCAGGGAGATCTAAAGAATGCCAACTGATTTCCTGGGAAAGTGATCCTGACCAGGGAATGGATGCTCGCAGACAGAAACAAAGAAGAAGAAAAAAGGAGAAACATTCTCAGAGCCACAAAAAAAAGAGGAAGAATTGCCTTTAACTATTTGCAAGGAAGGAACAGGATAACAGTTCCCATCAAGGTGATCCCAAACGGCAATATATTCAAAAAGATGCATCTCCTGCAAATAGCTTCATGCTTCCCTTTATCAATTAAAGACAACTTCATCCAAAGCAGGGCTTGGAAGTGGAGAGGAACAGTGGAAAGACTCATCGGGAATGGAACGACACAGCTCATTTGGTTAAGCAAGAGGAGAGAAGTGGAAAAGCAAAGCTTAAAAAATGAAATACCAGGTTTCAGTTTGGCATCCTTCTGCCAGGAGGTTTGTGTGAGGACACAGTGTGTGTCTGTCCAGCTCCCCAGCAGCCAATATTCCACCAGCCTCGACAGAGGGATAAAGGGCTCAAAGATTTACTAAGTTCCCACGAGATTTTGAGGACCAGGCAGCTGGGGAAAGGGAGTGTGTGTCTGTACATCTTTGGATGGCTTCAAAGTAAATCGAATTTTATTAGACACCCCAAACCCCATCGAGGAAGAGCAGCACAGTCACAGGAACTGCTCCGCAGAGCTTGTACTTCCTCCTCCGCTCTGGGACCAGCTGATGGTGAAAGAGAAGGCAAAGCAGATCCAGATTCCTTGGCCACACGTTGTCCACAAGCCAAGGCTCGACGGGGCTGCTGGAAGCTCAGCCTGCTTTTGGCCATCAAAGGAGAGCCCAAGAGCATTCAACTTCACGCCCACCCCACAGGACAGAAGAGGAACAGTCCTTCACTCCTTCTGTGTCCTCAGGCAGAGGGGGCACAGCTGAAGGGACACAGCCACCTATGGAATCATCACCACCAACACACCCTTGTGCTTGTGTCCTGGAGAAAAAGGTCCAATAAAGCCCCCATATGCAGGAGAGCCCCAAGAGCTGCTCAAAAGCAAAGTCCTCATGAGCTCCACAGAGCATCTCCACGCACGCTTGGGAGGATGGCAGCACCAAGCCAAGATGCGGCATAGAATCATAGAACGGTTTGGGTCGGAAGGGACCTTAAAGATTATCCAGTTCCAACCCTTGGGACACCTCCCACTAGACCAGACTGCTCAAAGCCCCATCCAGCCTGGTGAAACATCATTAACGAAGAAGCACGTGGCAGTGAGGAGTGTCTTTTTGCCACAAACATTCACTGGCCACATTCTACAGCGGTGGAGGAAGACTAAGCATCATCTCCACATGGACCAAGCAGCAGAGGTTTATCTCATGGTGAGTCCACAGACCTCTGCTGGCGATGGACCCGTTCACTGGAGGTACCCAAGCAACAGCAAATGCGTGGTGGTGGTGGGGCAGATGTTTGGTCACATCCTGCCTTCAAAGATGGAAAAAACAAAAGTGGAAACTGGAATGCATTAAAGTCATGCTTTAATAGGTGACATTAATGGAACAGACTCTGATACACCTCGTTGCTGGAAAACATCCTGTGAACTCACTGCAAACACCCACAGCCCAAACTCTGAACCTGACTACGCCAAGGAAGAGTTTGGGTTGAGTTCTCCAGACCAGGGCTCACTGTGAAATCCCATTTAACACAAAAACAAACCACATCTCACTGTAACAAGATGTGCCCCAACTGAGCACGTACTCACAATGAAAACTTCATTAAATAAGAAAATTACTATAAATCTGTACAAAAGCCACAATTAACAATTTCTTATGAATCTTTTATGAAAGAATTTTCACTTGACAACTTCAAGTATTTATATCTGTAGTTAAGTGTATTCTTATTGGCAACTTAATTCCATTCGTTCATAAGAAAGAAAAAGAAAAGAAGTATTTTAAAAACCCCAAAAGCCTTTTCCAGCACACGTGTGACCGTGAACGTTAGATGTTAAAGCCTGCAGACTTTTATTCCCACACATGTGTACGCAGCACGCTGGATCAGGACCTAGAATCTGGGAAGGCAAGTCACCCATCAAATTCTTTGAAAGTGAAGCTTTTTAAGAGCTGGAGGAGAGAGGAAAGACATTGACATTGCACAGGCTACTGCCTCTGGTCGCTGGCAAAGAGGGGGAGCCTCTAGCCACCTCCTACACAAAACAAACAGCACTTAAATCCAACCCCCCCAAAACTAAAACAAACAATCTGAGCAAACGGCAAGACCAGACCTTCTGGCTGTTGGAAACAGGTTTCCTCCGCTTCATGAAACGGGTCCTCTGTTGTAAACCTCTAGGAGCCAAAGTGCTAAATTGTTTAACGCTCCTTCAGACTTGGTTGAACACTGTGTGAGTCGGGCAGAATAACTAACAGAGGGTCAGCAACTTTAAGGCAGGCAAATAGCTGGCAAGGTCTGAAAGTAAATTCTTGAGGGCCATAAATAAATGAACCAGACAAGCGTACCCCCTGCAATTAAAGTCTCAATTAACCGCCCCACAAAGCCCAGTGGTTTCCAGACATGTTGCACTCGAACGTGCCCTCACTGTCTGACACGCTGGTCGTTAATGGCCAAACAATCCTGCCCTAACTAGGAGGTGGGTTAAATTCGACACGTCTAACTCGATGCCATGGGCCTGCAGAAACCCACTGCAAATCAACAGCAAAGTCTGAAGAAAACAAATACTCGTTTCTATTTTGGCAATTAAGGACAGAAGGCCTTTAAACCAGCAGTAGATAAATATCTGTGGAAGACTATCCAGGGTCAGAAAGCGGTGGGAAAACCTGGAGAAGAAGAGCTTGAGACAGTTTCAGGCAAAGTCTGAGGGTTTTTCCTCTTAGAAACCAAAAGACAATTCATATTCTTGATTCTAACAAGCGCTACAAAGCAAATTCTGTGCGGGATAAAGGGAACAAGTCACTCGGAACTTTCTACCCAGAGAACAGCACCTGTACACAAAGGAAAACACTGGTCAGAGAAAGGCTTTGACTACACAATTTTATCCCAGTCTAAAGTCAAACCTACTTTCTTTATGGAAGGAGAGGCAACTACACTCTGACATGATGGGAAATACTCATCTCTTTTAGGCAAATGCCACAAAAATAATGATTTATGCCCTAGGAAGCAGACACACAGCATTGTTGCCAGGAATAGATCTCCTGGGAAGGTACAGCCTTTCAAAATAACAAATAGAAGTTAGAAGGTAATAGAAAGGCCTGGCAAATTAGGTCATGCTGTCTTACATTGAAAATCATGTATTTAATAAATACTTGACTAGTTCAAACAAGGAAAAAGATTAATTTTCCTCTTCTCTTCAAGAAGAGACATACCAGAACCAAAGCGAAGTGCAAAAATCCCTGTTACTCCAAGATAATCCTGAACATCAGATAAAAAAAACAGGAACAGGACAGCCTGCTCATGAAGATGACTCGAAGTTTTTCTCTTTAGGGTAACCAAGGGCTGGATCTCAATGAAGTTACAACAGATGATTAAAAAAGCATGGAACGGTGGAAGTCAGACAGGGACTAGCCTGGATCAGCCCAAAGGAAGTTTATTCTTCTGGGTAGTTCTGCCACCCAAACCACTAAAGCTGGTCCCCAGCAGGTAGGACAGTGTCACCTCCACTTGCCCGAGCGCTGGCCGTGCCGCTCTCACTCCGCTGCTGCCTGCTCTTCATCAGGTTCTGCTGCGCACTCAGAGCTTTTGGGTTTTTGCGTTGCAACCTCAGCACTGTCTTCTTCATGACAAGCAGACGCCATGCTCTGCTCAAGGCTCTCTGGAACTTGTTTCTTGCCCGTGACTTCTGCTTGCTCTTTTTCGCTTGCATTTTCTGCCTTTTTATGCTCTTCTACCCCATCTATCTCACCTCTGCCTCCCAGGAGCGTGCTGTTGCAGCGGTGTCGATCGCTCCTTGCTGTGTCTTGATCTCCACTCAACTCCAAGCCATCACTTACTGTAGAAGTCCGGCCCGTTTTGGGGATCCTGGGGCCAGCTGGGGCTTTCACACCATTTGCATCACCACCTCCCTTCTCACTGGTAGCTTCCACAGTCGCATTTTTCTCACTGACATTTTCTTTTTCAGCCTCAGCATTTGCAAGAGGTGGATTTAACTTGGCACTAGAGGCAGAGGGCCCCATGTTCAGGTTTATGGCCAAGTTGACCGTTTTGATTCTTGACGTTCTTTTATCAACTTTCCTCCGTTTTACAGCTGCGTCGGCGGTCTCTGGCGCCGCCGCGTCTTTGGTGCTGGCATCATCTTCCCTCTGTGTTTCCTCCTCCTCTTCTGCTTGTAAGAGTGGAACTGAGGAGGGGATTTCTGCATCAATCGCACATTCTCCCAGATTACGGGAAATGTTTTCAATATCACTCGGGCTTTTCAACGGTCCACTCTTTTTAGCATCTGCCATATTTGCATCCAGTTTTCTCTTCTTGCTCTCCTTTGTGCAGTCGTTCTCTGCCGCACCCTGCACTTCTCCAGTCTCACTGGTTAAATCCTTCTCCTCCTCCTGGGTAAGTGAAGACTCTTCCTCCTTGTCACCACCCTCTCCCTTCGAAGCGCATTCACTTAACTTCTCTTTTACATCATCATCATTCACTCGAGGCTGCGAGTCTGCAGCATCTCCAGCTTCCTGTTCTTCTAGCGACTGGTTCTCATCCTTTTCCAAAGGATCGCCACATTTTTTACCTTCCTTTGAAGCACATTCACTTAATTTCTCTTTTACGTCTTCATCATTCACTTTAGGCTGTGAGTCTGCAGCATCTCCAGCTTTTTGTTCTTCTAGAGACTGGTTCTCATCCTTTTCCATAGAATTATCACATTTTTTATCTCCCTTTGAAACGTGTTCACTTAACTTCTCTTCTACATCTTCATCATTCACTTTAAGCTGTGAGTCTGCAGCATCTCCAGCTTTCTGTTCTTCTAGAGACTGGTTCTGATCCTTTTCCACAGAATCATCACTTTTTTTACCAGGAGTTTGCTGTTTATCTTCAGCCTTTTGGTGCAGCTGTGACTTGGTGGAGCGGGGTCTGTACTTGAGGAGTTTGTCTTGTGGCCCCCAGGCAAAGCTTCCCCGGGGTTTGAAGTGTTGCCAGGCATAGTGGACCAGTTCCCTTCTCTTCCGTTTGCTTCTGATGGTGAACAGGAAGTAATCCAAGGCACTTCTCTTGACATTTGGTAACGTCTCCTTAACGAGGGTTTCTGTTAGGAAAAACTTCACCAAGTGCACTTGATAGTGTTCGTACCCCATCTCCCCCAGGCACTTCAGGATTCGCGTAATCCGCAAATTGTTGTGGCTAAACCTGGAAGGAAGAGATAAGCAGAGTCCTTAAGTGAAAGTCCTACAGGCCTGAAGTCACAAGGAACCCCCGGGGTACCTGCAAAACGTTCTATGAATTATTGACTGTGATCAATTAAAGACTATTTGAGATTCAGATGGGAGGGCAGGCGGGATTAGTGCTGCTCCCTGCCTTCAGCAGCACCTTCCCAGCCCCTCTTGGGCTGCTAGGATTAATCACCTCAGCTGCTTAAAATATGGTTTTATACATAAGCTCTGCTCCAAGTCTGTATTTCGTACTCCAGGAGCCCAAGGTGCAGAACGCCTGCTGTTTACAGCTGCACCACATACAAAAGGAAACCAGCCTCAGCTGGTTTGTTTGCTTATTATACTTGTCACTTAATAAAGTGACAGAGAGTGTGATGACCTACAGTCAGAGGCTAAAACCACTTTGGGTAGCTAACTCTTTTATCAACAAAAGCCTCTGTTCCTCAAGGGCTGAGGATTTTCCTGACTTTTTTTCACTTCTCACAGAAGTGCCTGGCTGTAGTAAATGACCAGTAAAATAAACACTCACCGGTTCAAGTTTTGAAATCGTTCAGCCCAATTCTCTGCTCTCTTAAGTTCTCCAGTTTCCTCGTTGATGAGAATGATTCCATAAAACCTCAGCATGAGCTGATAAGCTCGTATAAACCTTTGCATAACTTCCTTGGATTTCTTAAAGGCCTGAAAACAAGACAGACCAATGAGTACAAGGTGCAACTCCCTAATTACCTGCTTAAGTCACACCTGAATTATAAACAAGGCTTGATTGTATCACTAAACATTTCATCTGCTGGTGTAGCTACTGGCAGACACAAGACAGAAAAAATGTTTAACAGTGCTTGAGGGAGCTCTGTTCACATCAAGGCCCCAAGGAAGCAATGTAAAAAAACCTAGATTTCAGATATAAGGCATTTAGGGAAATTCCTAACATCCTTCAGGTCTCAAAAGAAGAAGAAGAAAAAAAAAAAAAAGACAACAAAAGCTTCCAATACCTGGATTTCTTGACACGTGAGTGGTCTGGCACGCAAGTTCATCCCGTGTTCACGTAAAGGGAATAGCCTGAAGGGAAAGAAATTTTCAGCTCAGATGAGCAAGGATGACAAGCAACCCAGGGTACCCATTTCGTTAAAACTAAAAAAGATTCCAAAACCTGTGATATCACAGGCATCTCTTGGAGACCTCACATGGACACATAGTTTACTGGATGACAAATAAATCCCTCCCATAAAAGCATCACCTATACCAATGATAACAGCATACTTTGCTCATCTGGATCTCCCTCCCTGCCCTGACACTTGGTTCTGCACTGGCTGTAAGACCAAGCATAACTGAGATCTATTGCTGCAACGGAAACCCAAGTCTTCAGGATTTCCACAGCATTGTTTCCAGAAAACTACAACTTAATAAAAATAAAATAATTCTGGGCCTTTTGGGAAGCTGAATTCAGGAAGACAGATAGAACTGACTCATAAAAGAGGCACTATATTGATGCAGACACTTTACCACTGTATGTAAGAATGGTTTTCTTCCAGAACTTCATAGTTGTCCCACCACAATTGAAGCAGAGTGTCAATATGCAAACCTGAAAATGAAAGAGTCAGGCAAGAAGAAATGACACCAAATGAAAATTAAAGTTAGCCAGGCACCCAAGGTGGCTCATTACCCAGAGCCAGGTGCTGGCACACAGGCATCAGCTTCTCTAATTAGACAACCACTCTTGTAAGACAGAAAAAACCTCTCAGTTTTCTAATACCAAACAAAAATTTAGGAATATACAGCAGCAATGAGGACATTTAAAATGGAAATTCTTGGTGGTTTTTATGTTTTGGGTTGTTTTTTTTTTCTCCCTTTCTTTGTTGTTTTGTTTGTTTGGTGGTTTGTTTTTTTTTTAATAATTGTCCCACATGGATGAAGCTACTCTTTCACCAATTCAACCAGCAGCAGCAGAGTTGCATCAAACAAGGTACTCACCCTGAGGCAAAAAACAAATCTCATTTTTATAAAAGCTTAAGTTCCACATCTCTTCTTCCTCTTCATTTTCTGATTGTATCAAACCCTGGAGATGAGAACAAGAAATCAACATGCAGCACTCTTTTAAAAGGCAGCATTCACTTCAACACTTCTCCTTGCTTTCCCTCAAATTTCCTAAACGTTTCAAGCTAAAACCTTAAAAGGTGTTTTGGGAAGGAACAGCTTGTTTCTGAAAATGCATATCATCCCTTCCCCCTGACTAATGACTCCTTTAAGGGTTCTGAGCCCGTGTCGTGGTTTAGCCCCAGCCAGGAGCGAGGACCACCCACTCTCCCCCAAGGCTGGGGTGGGGGAGAGAACTGGAAGAGTAAGAGCGAGAAAAAACCTGCGGGTTAAGATAAAGACAGTTTAATATGTAGAGCAAAAGCCATACACACAAGCAAAGCAAAATAAGGAATTCATTCCCTGCTTTCCATGGCAGCCACCCCCAGGACAGCCGGGCTCCATCACGCATCACGGTGACTTGGGAAGACAAATGCCATCACTCCCAATATCCTCCCCCTTCCTTCTTCCCCCAGCTCTATACACTGAGCACAATGTCACACGGCATGGAATGTCCCTGTGGTCAGTCAGGGTCACCTCTCCTGGCCGTATCCCCTCTCAGCTCCTCGTGCCCCCCCAGCCCACGGCTGGCAGGGGGTGAGGAGCAGAAAAGACCTTGAGAGCTCAGCAACAATGAAAAACACCAGGGCGCTATCACCAGTATTTCCCAAACTCAAAACACAGCACTATGCCAGCTCCTAATAAAAAGCCTTAACTCTACCCTAACTGAAACCACATTAGCCTGAAAAGGTAAAGACAAAAGGGTGCCCTCGAACCTAGAAGGTGTTCCTAAACTTAGCATGGGATGAGGAAGAGCCAGGAGAGTACGTGCATCATCGTTCAGTCCGTACCGGGTAACGATGTCTGTACCGCTGCAGGTCCTTTGCTGCGTTCCAGTTGCGCCTGCCTGAGAACTAGAGAAGAGACAGATCAGAGATCCTCAATAAAGTTGTTTTCTGCAAAAAAAAAAAAAATAATCCACTGACTGAACTTAGCATCTCTCACACGTCATTCTCCTGTTCGCACCCTCTCTGTGCCCCCAAAACCAGCCAGTTTGTTACTGCATTGTTTTCTGCATTCCTGGAGGCAACTTTGGATTAAGGGAAATTCACATTTAACCAAAATATTTACTTTTCTTTCTAGTCTTATTAGTCAAGGTCTTCATGTTTTATGCTCATCTTTTATCCCAGTTAGTTTTTCCTGCAGAAACGGTCAGAACTAGCTGGAAATCCTAAACAGTAAAATGTCATTTTCTTCCTTAACTCCAAGACTTGAAAACAAGACAAACTACACCCTGCCTGTCTGTGTGTCTCTGAGTCACTAGATGCCCTAGTCAAGAGAGAGCAGATTTTAAAATCGTAGAATTCAAGATGCAGAAATATCCCTTAGACTCAGAATTCGCATTCCCTGCAGACATTATCCAAATAAAGTTTCTTTCATCTTTGCTTTATGCTGGAGAGGAGCCCCGTGGGTTGAGCACCATGCTGATCGACAGTCAGCAATACCAGAGCCACACGGTCACATCAGACATTTATTTTATTGGACTTCCATTCCAATCATCATCTTCGTTATTGCTCATCTCTCCAAGTAACCAAACTTTACGTCAAGCCTACCTGAAAACCCCTCTGAGACACTGGTGACAATTTGATCTTTGCTCCTACAAATAAAAGGCTTTTGGTTGGAAACATTTGGAAACCAAACTTCACTAATCAAATAAAAAAAAAATATATATGCGAAATAAGAATATCTCACAGCAGTGACTCACATGATCCCTATTAGTTGCCAAGTGACAGATTTACCTAGTTACAGCTGAATTCACTTGATTTTATTCATAACTCAAATTGCTGTAGAGAAAAGCCTGTGGTGCCACAGCCACCTGACAATTAGGTGCCAGATTCATTCCACATGTAGCATTTGGACAGAAATCACAAAGAACAGCTTCATTTCCTCCTCTGAACTTCATTAAAATAAAAGTTGCAAGTATGACTTAATTTAAAATGCATTTGGATGGAATTATATATATATTTTTTTTTTTTACAGTGGATGATAGATTTTGTGACACTTCACAAGGTTTAGCCTTGCAGAGTGCTGAACCATCTTGTCCCAAACCACTAAATTTGTTCTGAAATGTCAAGGCAGAACCACCCAAGGGCACGAGGCTGCTCAGGAATGGAAGGACCCCCCCAGTGCAAAGCACGGTGCAGGCAGAGCGTTCAGTGCCGTCCGACAGCAGGAGCAGGGGCTTTGGGACCCAGGGGTAAGATGTGCAGACTCTTGCAAAATAATAAGCATTTTAAGCAACTTAGAAGAAAGAAGCAGCAAATGCTCTCCCCAAGTTATTTTTTAACTTCGTTTGATACTTTTTAACCTCATTTGAACAGCGGAAAAAACCCCAACTTTTTAGCGAACGCTGATCACTGGTTTATTAATTATTAAGGCAGAAACTGGATTAGATTTTGTACCATCTCATTGTAATGAAGTCATCCATTCGGCCGCCCCGGTGATGGTTCATACTTAAAATTTATGAATCTTGCACAGCATTTGGGAGATCAAACTTTTATCCATAGAGGGAAGTCATCAACACAGAATTTTTAAAATTACCTTTGAAATATACATTTACACACTAGGATTCCCCCACACTTTGGTGACAGGAATTAAATAAAGCTCGAGTTGTTTTTTAAACGTGATTACTTGTGATGACCTAAAATAATGCCTGTCTACATTGCAGCAGATTTCCATTTTATACATGGCAACACAGACCGAAATAGGCGGCAGAACCTCCCAGAGCCACGTGGCCCACATGGGACTGGAAATCCCAGCGCTGGTGTCCATCCCCAGAACATACCCAGGCTGCAGGAATGCACACAGCTAAGAAAAAGCTTTGCTACACCGTTAACATTTGGGGGAAAAAAATAATATAGAGTGGCTGCAAACACAACACTAAGAAATATGTTCAGCCAGAACAGATTGATATTGTTCTTTTGTTCAGGATGTTCGCAGAGACTGGGATTGAGCACTTGAAATTCATTGATGCTTTTGACTATAATTTTTGAACTCCAAGGATAAAATTCTAATACACGTGGAAGTGGTGAAAATTATGCTCCCAATTACAGAAAAATCAATTTCCAGGCATTCTTTACACTTGAGGGTCTAAAAATCACGTCCTTTAACTCAGCCAGGTGGGACAGGCTAACAGTAAACTGGGTCCAATTTTGGAAAAGAACTGGTCTGCTGCAGAGTAAGGCTAGATAGAGAGAGAGATGCAATTCCACAGTGCGAGGGGCTGCAAGGCTGGTTTCAAGAGAAGCTGGATGCAGGAAAAAGACATTCTGGAGCACGTCGGAAAGAGAACAAGATAGGGAAGCAAAGAGAGCAAAACTCAGCCCTCCCTCCAAGCAGGTTTTGTTCCTGGGTGTCTATAAACTTCTATTCAAGCACCAGAGAAACAGAACCTTCCCTTTCCTTCCAGGTTAGACAGACAAACCGAAGTGCCCGAGTCAAACCTCCCTATTTTTCACCACACCAATAAGCAGTTTAAGTGGGTGTCTCCCTCCAAAGCTGCAACACGTGGATCAGAACGTGCCTCGCTCTGCAAGGAGGGCAAGGAAAGCGGAGAACAAAGCCAGGAGAGAGGAGTGTGAACAGCATTTGGCTGAAAACTGGAAACCAGCTGCAACTGAAAGGGATGAAAGAACAAGCCACAGGAATGAGGAAGTTGAGAGAATTGAGTAAAAGGATTGAAACTTGTTGATGGAGAGCAAGGAGAAGGCAGAAGTGCTGGGTTTGTTATTAACACACGGACTCCATGCTTTACAGCAGGCAAAGAGGGTTTGCAGAGACACGAGTGAGACGCAAAGATAAAAGCAGAATTTTAGGGTGGTTTTGAAAGTGTGCAATGAAAACAATAATAATAAAAAAAAAAACTCTAACCTCAATATTGAATATAAACATTAGCCACTTCAGGCATACAGTATACCATCTAGGCTGAGGGGAGAAAAATGAGAATTAGTGTAATACCAGCAGAAGTAGGAACTAGTTTTAGAAACTGATTCATGCCCTTGGCAGGTTGAAAAGGCATAAATAGATAGCAGCAGATTTACTGTTTCTTTTTGTATTCCTACTCACTGCCCTTCAAAAATTTCCAGGCCCTGTCTGACAGAGGTGAGTACAGAGTCCTGACTGAAGAGAGATGTCCTCTTTTAAAGATGCAGAACAATATTCCAGGGGCTGAAAGTCTCAGGGCCAACATCCTCCCTTGTAAGGCAACGTTTGAAAAGTTGTCACAATGCAGAAGCTGCTCTAAGAAAAAAAATAATCTGAAGAACAAACACATTTAAAAAGAATAATCTGAACGTTCTGGAGGCGTTAAAACTTGTGAACAAACCCAGGACTCCAGCCACGTACACGAGAAGATTGACAGCGTGCCCTCAACGCAAAACACTTCAAAGAGAATCCCTGTCTCTTTCTTTTTAAAGTATTACAGCTATTCCGCCCAAAATACCTGTGAGCTTTCACAGATCTATGTGCACAACTAAGGCCCGACTACATTCCCTGTGGCAAACTCTATGAAGATGCAGAGACAAGCGTGAGCACGTCCGTCTGCTGTATTTAGACTTCGATTTCCTTTGCAAAGTACAAAGTGTGTAATTTTGAGGAAGTCACCAGCATTAGGAATACTATGTTGCATAGAATTATTTTTTCTTTAAAGGGAGATTATTTTAATAACTTAATGCTTATTAAAATATTTAAAGCTTAATACTAAACTCCTTTAAAAGTATATTAATTAGAAAGCTTTATTGGCCTATTTATAGTCTAAGAATATGGGTGAGTCGCTGAAATGAAACTCAAGTGAAGCATTAGTTTCCCTTTCCCCGAAAGGGGAGGAGTTAAATTAAGTGACTGTTCCGTGTTTCAACCGACCCAGGAAAAACTGAAAAACAGAGACTTGGTTTTGCAGAGAAGAAAATCTTGATGGTCCATGCCAAACTGAAGAACACTGATGGTAAAGACGGGAACCTCAGATAAGACTAACGAGGTCCTTTTATTTCAAAGTTATTTTAAGGCACCGGAGACAAGCGTTCACACCTTGCAGCGCTGCCTCACCCATCGGAAGTGCCCACACACCTGCGGGTGCTAAAACATCAGCATGTCTAAAAAAAAAAATTAAAAGTTATGACTCATTTTTGAAAGCGAGCAGATGTTGTGTGATGGCTTTTTATCGACGGCATGAAAGAGTACGAAAGGCCACCACACAAAGATGAGGATATCAACAAAAAACTTAAAAGTAAGGAGGTTCTGAGGAGCATCAATGTCACAATGTCAAGCTCAGCAGCCGTTGGAATGCGGTGGCCAGGCAGGTGCCGTACGGGAGATGGAACCTCTATTCATGGGATAAAGTATTCGGACCACAAGGAATGGTGGGGAAAAGAAATATGAAATCCCAGCTCACAGCGGTGTAATAAAATTGAAAGAGATCTCAGAGGCACAGCACACCTCTGCCTTCGCCACCCCCAGAGCTCATTTCTGGACGGGCCTCAGGCTGCCTCCTCCCTCTGAAGATCTGCTCCACCGGGGTGAGGACAAAACCGCAGCCGGTAATCGCTGCGGGACAAACCCCTTTAACTTCCTCCGAGTATTTTAAGCTGCTCCAGTTCCTGACGGTAATTGGGACGGCGGAGAAGGCGCCCAGATACACCGAGGGGGTGGCCCGGGGTGGGGTGGGGGGTGTCCCCATCACTCACACACGCCGAGGTCCCCGAGCAGCCCCGAGGGCCAGGGTGACTCCCGGGGCACCGACGGGGCGGTCAGACCCAGCGCGCTGCCGGACGGCAGAAGGGCTGGGAAGGGGCTTCCCCCCCGCCCTCGGAGGATTACTCCGTGCCCCGGGACACCCCCGCGCCGCCGGTACCCACCTGGGCCTGCCGGCAGCCCTGCGCCCAGCCGGGTACCGGCTGCTCCGCCGCATCCTCCGGCTCCTCCCCGCCTGCCGCCTCCGCCTCGCCGCCATCCTCATCCTCTTCGTCGTCGTCGTCCTCCTCCCAGGTGGAGTCGTACCTCCAGAAACCCGCCTCGTCCTCCGCCGGGCCGCTCTCGGCCCAGCAGCCGAGCCAAGCCATGGGCAAAGGGAAACCGAAAGGGGCCCCGGCACAAAGCCCGGCACGTGGGGGGGGCGACGGGAGGGAGGACGGAAGCGCCGACACGCCCCGCCCCCTTCCTGCGGTACCGCCCATCCCATTGGTCGCCGCTCGCCTGGCCGCCCCCCCGCCATTGGCCGCCTCCCGCTGCGCCGCGCGGTCCCTGTGCCCGCCCGCCCCGTCCCTCGCCCCGAACTCACTTGCGCCGCCGGGGCCGCTCCGTGCGTTCCTTCCCTTCGGTCTTGAGGGGGGAAAAACAGGAGAAAACGTTAATTCCGGGCAGCAGTAAGGGGTGCTGGGCAGGATATGGAACCCCCCAGGCCGCACCAATGGGCTGCTGTTGGAAACCCGGCGCTGGAGCAGCGGGGGAGTCCCCCGTTCCTCCAGGGAAGGGTTCAACAAGACCTGGAGGTTCAACTTCACACGGACAAACGCTCCACGGATCGGGAATTCTCCTCTTAAGGGAAAGGAATATAAAACCAATCCTCCCGAGAGCCAGGGATCAGTGAAAGGGAAGGGGGGAAAAGGAGAGCTGCAGTACTCAGGTCACATAAAGCATTTATGTCTTCCAAAAGTCTAACGGCAGCCAGCAAATTCCTGAAAAAAACACCTGTGGAATGGCCACGAGATCCCAAGTGGGGTCTCCCTGTTCCAAGGGTGGTGTTGGGAGATACATCAGTACACCGTAACGTCACGTTTCTAAGCTACAAAAAAACATTTCATTGGTATAGCTAAAAAAAAAATTGAGTAGAATCCTTTGGATGACAGGGACTTACCCACAAAGCAGGGGACTTGAAAGTAACAAAATTTGCACTTTATGGCCAAGATCTCTGAAGATCACTAGAAAGTAACAAGCACTTCAATTTTGCTGTTTCCTGAAGAACTGAAGAGGCATTCACCTTTCAGCGCTCCCGTGGGTGACAGACCTGGAAGCGACACACGATCGCAACTTCTAGGAACTTGATCCTACCAAATAAATTGAGGGTTTTTCTAAAACTTCAAAATTAAAGCCAGGAGCCGCCTCACTCAAGGTTACGGAAGTTCAATTTCCACCCACGGAGACACCCATAGGACCTCTCCCAGGAAGCAGAGCTCCGTGGACCTCTCCAGCTGGTGGGAACCTCACTGGACAATTTGCAAGACTCATCACTTGGAGCGCAGCACCAAAGCCAAGGCATTTCATCCCTTCCGGGTCGGAATTTGTTTATGCCCCGCTATTTCAGACCCTAAAATGCCTTAAGAGTGCTCAGAGTGGATCATCCCGGCAAAGTTCTGGCCTCCCCGAGCCCACCAGTGCCTCCGAGATGGTAAACTGCTGAGCTCCCAACAGACTGCGACAAAAACTTCATCTTCTCAACTCAGCACTTCACAATTTCTCGTTAGAACAGAGAAAATCCTCCAGTTTGGAAACTCCCAGCAGCCTGTCCGTGGAGCCCAGCAGGCCAGGATTTCTCAACAAACATCTTACAAAAATAACAGGATTGTAATTCCCAAGATTCAGGTAAAACTAGTTAAAAACCAAAACCAAACCAGGTAGGTACTTTTGACCAATTTCACTAAAGGTTCAAGATACCTAAAATACCTTTCAAAATAAGCTAGGCCAAATTTTTAATCAAGTTACACAACAATAACCATTTAGTAAAATAAAAACAAGTCCAATTTATTCTTGGTATAAAACAAGTGAAGCAAAGAAGGCAGACAAGAACTTGGCTACGTACCTAGAATAAAAGCAAAAATGTGTGGATTCCTAGTTCCTTGCCTTGAAGGCAATACTGACAGATTAAGAAGTAATTCTTCTTTTTATTAATTCATAGTTAATACGGTGAAACAAACTCAGCAACATTTCAGCCTACTCCGTTCACCACTGAACGCATGTTTGTTGATTGCGGTCGGTTTTTTTTCCAGAAAAATAACAACTTCATCAAATCTTAACATTCCAGCATAGAAAAGATAAGCGTTACAACGTCAGTAAGATTCATAAGATGTAAAACAAAACTAACATTTTGGAATACCAACTCCATTGAAATCTACTAAAACTGCTTTAAAAAAATAAATAATAAAGTACAAACCCCACTGTTACACACTGCTATAGTACAAACGCATGAAGCAACGTCTCCAGGTTCACGCGCAGCTCAGCTGATCCCTTACAAAACCACGTGACATCACTGGGTATTTTATTTAGGACACAACTAATTATTATTCTAGGGGTATTATCATTTTCATTTTACTTACTGTATATAAACTTATAAAGATTGAAAAACGTTACGTCACTGCGGGTGAAAGACGTAAAATTTCCTCCAGCAAATAGAGTGAAAGAATATTTCAACTCAGCAGTTATTTGTATTTAAATGAATTTCAGTTTTACTGAACCAACAAATCCAGACATTTGATACAAATGTTATGTTTGTACGAAGTAAAACAGCCAAACGTTACCCACTGAGGGTCTGTAAAATCCAAAGGCGGCAACAAAGCAATGGTGGAAAAAACTGACCCAAAATTGATAGAAATAACCTATGCTTTTCATCAACTGCGGCTCCATGTTCAACTGAGCGCTCGTTTGAGGAACTGAGCTGACGCAGAGCACGTTACTTGTTTGAAATGCAACCACTGGAATTGTCACTTAAGTGTGAACTAACGCTGCCAGCTTTCCCCCAGCGCCCCGAGGAGGTGCCCACCGCTCAGCTGCTCCCTGCCGGCAAGAAAACACACCAGGAAAGACAAAGCCTCGCGTGTATTAAAGCCAACGTGCAGATTCTTCAAATACCTGGCTCAGATTATCTTTTCCTTTCTCAAAAAGTTTACGTAGCGACTCTCCCGCTACCGGTTTTTACCGTTCCCTTCTCGCGTCCCAGAGTTTGTTCCTCCTTTTCACAGCTTGCTTTATGTTCTGCGCCGTTTCGCAGCACTCGGACTGGAGGGGTTACTGTTTGCGTTTAAGACCTTTTCAGTGACTCTGTTGCGCTTCCTCTTATCGGATCCTTCCTTGGATCCAGAATCCGATGAAGTTTTCTCTTTCTCTTTGCTGCTTGGCTTTTCAGTGGTTTTTCCTAAACTTCCAGAGGGTGCAAAAACTGAAACAGGATCAGAGTAATGATTCCAGATCAGAGTTATACACATAGGCAAACAAGAAGTGACATCAAATTTTTTTATATTACATAAAAATTTTCAAACCACTCAATTCTCAGCATATTTAAACCACCGCTTGAGTATTACTTTCACTATTAAAGGAAAAATCTTCTGTAGGAAAGGCACATCTTGCTTTATTATTTGTTTTAAAGACAGGCATATGTTGTGACAGGCTAAAAATTAAATTCATTAAGTGGAATTAAACAGCACTTAAAATTAAAATACTTAATAGGAACACTTACAGAACACAGGACCAATCTATGAAATTTATAACCTGCAACGGTCATTACATTTGGTATTAGAGATAGATTTTAAAACTGAACACTCAAAATGTGAAATTTAATATATTCTTAAAATACAGTTTTAGATCTTTTATTACACTCAATCTTAACACTTATTCTGTGATAGAAGTATCACCAAATTATATAGTTAACAGTTGGCTTGGTCTGTTAAGGTAAATAGCAGGATCTCTACTGTTCACATTTGACTCTCTGTTCTACAGCAAAGCGTTATGAAAATAAGCCTTATATTTAAAAGAAGCAAGATAATGCAAATAAAAATATAATAAAAAACCCCACTCTGCCCGCCTTTCCATTTAAGCATACAATCTTACAATCTTTTTGGATTTATAGGCCCTATTTTTCCCCATGACTACAAAGATGCTAACACAGAGTGTTTAGGTTCACTAAAACTGGACTCAACTTTCTTGCAGAGATCCTTAGATTACTTCAGACTCCCAGGGGTTTGTCAAGTACATATTAAAACCAAAAAAATCTCAAAAGCTATACAACTTTGTACATATGAATTAGGAGCAAAGGAGAAATCTTCCAAAGTATCAGATATTGGCAACTGCTTACCCTGTGCATTCTTAAATTATGCTAGTTCTCAGCATGAGCATATGTTAAGTCTGAATACAAATTACAAAGTACATATTTGGGATTTACATTTTAACATTAATTTCTCAGAGTTACAGTTGTTTTTTAATCTTATATTACACAGTAGAGAGTTACAAATTTACCTTCTTCTGGCCCTGCATGCGTTTCCATCTCTTCTTTTATTTCCTCTTTCACTTCCTCTTCTATCATTACTTTTCCTACAGAAAGGATTGTTAGGTTAGATGGTTTAAAAGAAATTTTTCTGGATTAGTAGTTCTGTTAAACTACCTGTTCCAAGATGAGATTAGAGCAACCAAGAATAACAGACTGCTGTCACATCTTACCTTCTCTCACTTCTTGTATCATTTCGTCAGGAAGAGCAAAATTCTTCTCTATATTAGGGAACGGCAGAATCTCAGATTCATGCTTAGAAAGAAAAGAAAGATCTCTATGAATTCCTTTGTTAAAAACTTTAATTTGTATTTAGAAGTGCAATCTCAAGTTCTATTTTACATGCAATTAGTAGCTAAATCATTCTCAACAAGATGCTTCAAACTCTAGAGAGCCAGGAGGCTCCTCATGTCAAACTGATTATTAAGGTAAAAATACTTGAGATCATGACTCATGATCATCTGAGATCATTTCTGGAATCCAACCATGGCAAATTCTTATGTACACACAATATAACCTCCCTGTTTGGCACTTAAGTACCTATGTTTGTTGTAACAGCATTTAGGCAGTAAAAGTCAGAATGCAGCATGGAAAAAAAAAACAAACCCCAACAACAAAGCACTGCAGGTTTTACTGCCCTCGATGAGGAAAACCTCATCAACTCACAGGAATGACAGATAATTCTTAATGACATCAAAGGCATGTCAGGCCCAGTGATTTTGGCCTATCAAAAATCCTGACCTTTAAGAAACAATAACGTGCTTGCATCAGTCCTTTATACTCACAAGAGCTTGCATATCGTACATGGTGCTCAGGTGGTCCCAGATCACTTTGGAAGAAATCTGCCGTCCAATATTCTGACTGAATTTATCTCGGATACAAATCATGTGGAAATGGCGGTTCACACCTGGGGGAAGAACTCAGTGCAATTAACAGTTCTACCTGTGCTACACAGCGAAAAAAAAAACAAACAAAAACAATTAAAAAACCCATCCTGCCGTTACAGGGAAACCGTACAGCGCGGGAGGGACCTGGGCAGCCCTGCCAGGCTGGTATTTCACCCTACATTACAGGTGATGCTCTGGAGAGAGGCTGAAGGTGCCCCACTGGGTAAATGCTTCCCCACAGGGCTGCAGCCTGGGCTTATAGAGCGGCTGATGAAACACAACCGAGGGGAAGCCTGAGCCAGCAGGTCAGGACAGGCGAAGGCAGCGGGGGCCGAGGGCCGCCCGCCTCCGTGCCCCGGGGAGGGGTGGCCGAGGAGGCCGGGCGGACACGGCGCTCTCTCCCCACAGGGCCCCGTTGCGCTCAGAAGAAGCCCCGGAGCCCCGGGCCGGCAGCGGGCCCAGGAGGCCGCTGGGGGCAGCACCGCGGCACGGCCAGGCCGCTCCCCCCCGCTCCGGGCCCAGCGCCTGGTTCTCCTCCCCGGCCAGCGCCGCTACTCGAGGCCGCGGCTCGGCCTCGGCCTGCTCTCACCTACGGGCTTGTGGCCCAGCATGGCGTGGAAGAGGCAAACCTCCACTTCAGGGCTCCACACCACCACCGCCTCCGCCGCCGGTACGCCGGGCTCCGGGGCGGCGGCCGCCGCCGCTGCCGCAGCTGCAACGGCGGCCGCGGCGGCAGCGACGGCCGCGG
>JAOXJK010000005.1:2788199-2833923 GCA_025774025.1 Xenus cinereus | reverse complement strand
GGTTTACCTCAGGTAAATGGCCCCCGCGGGCCTGTTCGGTCTTTGGGGTGCCCAGGGGCCTGGGGAAGCCTCGGCCGCCCCAGCCCTCGCCCTCCCGGCCCAAGGGGCGGCCGAGGTGGGACCCCGCGCTGGGGAAGGGCCCTGAGCGCTTTGGACGCCCCAAAGTCCTCATCCCTGTCACGACATTATTGTTTTATATCGACCCGAATTGATACTTAACACATAAACATACTCCAGCATGTTTACAAAAAATGCAGAACCCACCAGCTTTGCTCATCGTTTAAAGTGTAAAACCCCATTTTCTTCGGGAAGAGGGTGTATCATTCCCTCAGTGACATGGGCGTTTTTCCCTTGTTAGGTATTATTAGACACACAGGCATGAAGCAGGGCTTCTGTTGCTTAGGTGATCAGGTTTTCCTATTGCTCACTCCTCACTTGAAATCTTAATCCTTTCTGTGACATTAAAATTATTTCAATGGCAAATAACAATGACATACGCAAAAAATGGCTGTTCTGAGTGCATAATAAAGCAGTGGGGGCAAAAACTCACAAGCAAAGAGACATTATTTCAATGCAAATTATCCAAAGAATAAAAAGCAGGACGGGAAAGATGGAAAACTTTCTCTGCCTTTGATACCCAAAGAATTGACTTCTTTGGGGCTTGATGTAATGCTTATAACCCAAACAGATTAACCTAACATTAAGTAAACATCTGAAATGAGTTAAACCCAAAACCTGCTGGTGAAGCCTTGGCAAGTTTGGTGGTGCCTGGATACAAATCCTTGCTTCCAGTGGGGTTCAGCCCCTCAAATGGAAAGGAATCTCTCTTCAGTCCATTTTCGATGCTGTTGAAATTTTCAAGGAATCACTGTTTCTGACAGCTCCATTTGGAGTGACAGAGATCCTGCTGGAATTACTTTTCTGCGCCACCAAGACTACAGGAATCTCCAGAACTATTTCTTCTGCCTCCTGTCACTTTACCCATGTCCTGGATGTGCTGGACCTGCCTTTACACAGCTCAGGCTTCACACAATTTTCCTCAGAGCCAAAAATTACCTGTCAGCAAGATTTTGCAGATCTTGAATACAAGTCTGCACGCTTTTCCAGTTAAATCCAGCCCTAAATCTAGCCCTGGCTCTCAGACCTGTTTCATCTTCCAATGTTTATTTGCTCTACGCTGCTTCCTAGTCTGGAGCTGCTCCCGAAAGAGAGGGTTGTGATTTCCTGTGATGACTGCGCAGCAGGAGCACGTGAATTCCCCAACAACTAAATTTCTGTTTTCATACAAATCTTTCTACGCGTGGAAAAGCGAAGGAAGACGGAAAAGCAAATAAATTACAGAGTAGAAAAATTGTTCCCCCGTAGAATAGTTTTGAAAGTTTTGCAGGAATAATTATTTATTTTTATATATTAATTTTAAGTCTGCGTGTAACACTGAGCTTCAACGCTCTCATCTGTCACATTATGCTTCTACTTAAAGAGTATCATCAAGAGGGAATAACCGTGTCAACTCAGATAGCAATTTTTATGTCATTAACTTCTGATGACTAAAAAAAGCAGCATGTGAAACAGAATGTGAAAAAACATATGGCTACCTCTGGAAGTACAATAGCATACAAAAATAATTGAATTCAGTAGGATAATGTTAATTCAACAGGAAGAGTATATGCATAAATTGGCTGCTATTTTGTTTCAATCACAAATAATTACATTTCCCTGTGTCTAAATGTCCTTGTCTCTTTCAGTGCCTCCAGGAGACATGGGAGCTTGTAATAAAGCCACACACGGCCTCTGCCTGGATTCAGACCAGAGTTATGTTTTTCTCTCTTTAAATTTTAGAGATTTTTTTCCCCCTCACTGAACAGATTTTTCAGATTCTGAAAAATTTACCCTCCTCTCGTTCATGTTGAAATCTTACTTTTGTTTTTCAGCAGGTATCAGCCGTGGAAGACATGCACAATTTATTTTCCTCTCTTTTTCTTCCTACTTTTTAGGCTGTTTTCAGCCGTAGAGATGAAGGGTGCTCAGCCCTTTGCTGGATCAGGTCGTGTGTGTCCGTCCGTCCCCCAACAGACGATCTAATATTTCAGAAGACGCTGCAGCAACTGAGAAATACGCCTGGCATTTGGCATTCTCTCTAGAAGCGTTGGATTTCTGGGATAAGCAATATGGCTCCAACTATTTCTGTCGTTATTTTAGAACACCATGTGTTAGTGCCCTTAACAAAGTCAAAACTTCCTTCCAAATCCTGGATGATTCTTGCCATGCCACACGAACCTTCGTGAAAGAATATCATCTGCATACTTTTGCATTAAAACCAGTCACTTAACCTTTGCTGGGAATTTTAGTGCATCTTTGATGGAGAATCTAACGGAATTTTTCTTACATAGGTGAACGAATCCTCCCGAGAGCCCTGGGGAGCGTTACCAACTTCATCCTACAGAAATTGAGAAGTGCTGCAGTTTGCTGGAGCCCACATAAAGGTGATGGATGTGCTCAGCGGTCACTGCTGCCTGATGCTGGGTTTAATTTTTGTCAAACTGGGTAATTAGCTCCCATACTATGACATTTTCATTGCATACATAGTTTTTACATGCAGAAGTACATAGATTTGGAGCCTAGTTCTGCACCAAATTGCTCTCAGATCCATAAATCCTCCAAGAGAAGTAATCTCAGTGCCTTGACATATTCCAGTGTTTCCAGATATAATACCCTTTCTGACTGATGAGGACCACTGAAAAGTGGAGTTCTGATCTGATTTGTAAGCTTTAGCATCACTTTCAAAATCCATTATTTCAATGTGAAATCTGTAGGAAATTTCACTTAACAGAGCTGCAGAGGGAATTGTCCCAAAGTTGGAGCTTGATCATTTTGCATAGCTTTTAATAAATCAATGAAGATGGTTCGATACAGATGTGCTTTTCTCCCCATTAAACCTATCAAGGAGGAAGAACCAAAAATATAAGTCTATTTGTTGTTTGAATCTTATCACACAGCCCTTTAGAGCTGTCTCCTGGCAAGGAGAGACTTCCAGCTCTCTCCCAGTTAACTAAGTTCTTAGCAAAAAGATGTGTTGATTATTTCAAACAAGATCATTGAACAGTGAGCTCACACTCAGATCTAGCCTGCATGGCTTCTTTATAGGGGTAAAAATATGGAATTTAATTCAAAACGGGGGGGGCGTGGGGTGTGGGAAGCAGCTGGCAGACAGAGGACACGTTCTGTTTGCTGAGACATATGTTCTTGAATGGAACTTCTCCCTTGTGATCAGTCGTGCTCATTCTCCCAGCAGAGAGAGGCTAGATATTAGATGGGCATCAGATGGCAAGCCTTAGAAAAATAAACTGAAAAGGGTGCAAATAATCATCTCTAAGCACGCACAGAGGCCTTCGTTACTGCCGCTGTTCCACTGCAAAACAGCCCAGTGCGCAGTTGCAGTTGGGACTGAGATTGGTCAGATCATCATTTTCTTCTCTGGGTCATTTTTGTATATTTATATTTCAAAACAAAAATGCTGCTATTTAAAATAAAAAAGAGCCAGCATAAGCAGGAAGGATCCTCAGAAGGAAAGCAGAGAAGCACTGAACCCGGCCGCCTGACATTAAAATGACGACCAGGCTCAGCCTCTCGCTGTGGCGGAGGGTGGCAGCAGATTTTCATAAAGCACCTGTGCTCCTTTAGGCACAAACAAACCTGGACAGAGCTCTGGAAGTAAGGGACTCGGGACACTGTTTTTGGGCCCTATTTTGCATTTCAGCTTCGACTCCCTGAGAGTATTCCCAAGTGCCCTTCAGCATCATCCCTTAGACGGCATCATCTGGGCGATGTTTAATGTTGCTTCCTAGTATGGACCCTACGCATCGGCAAACAAGAGCGCGTTAGGAACAAACTGCAGCTGCAGCCAGTAGGATAGGATGAAATTTGGCTTGAAAAATGCTAAATCAGTGGCACCATCCAGGACTAAGCCAAGTAATTTGTCAGAGAACGCCTGAGATTGTCCGAGGGCTAGAAATATGTCTCCAAATTCAGCACGTTTCTGAAACGAGCCCACAACGTGCTGGTAACAGGGTCTTTTTTCCTCATTAGTCACGGAAAACAGGCCTATCCTGTCTCCTGTTTTGTTTTAAAAACACTTCTGTTTTGATTCCAGAATTTCAAGCCTGAGTTTGATATACAGAACCAAACCAGAGCTGTGTAATTCTGGGTTTATCCTCGTGTGCGAAGAATATAATTACTCATAGTAGGGAACACTCAATAAACCAACATATCTCATGATCTGTTGAGCCAAATGCCTTGCTGGGTGATGGAGTGATTTCCATCACATGGAGAAATTGGCAGGAGATGCTCTTAATATGGGTCAGAGTTTGCCTTCAACCAGACAGATGCAACTGTCCTGGACCAGGAGCAACTTCGACTGCTGTTGCCTGAAGTCTCTGAGTTTTACCCTTCACCATTTTCAATGAACCACCAATATCTTTAATAATCCTAAAAGAGACCAGCTGCAAAAAAAAATTAATTATTTTATGGTTAAATGTTAATCAAAAGGGAAAAAAATCCATTTATTTCAGTCAAGGTGGACTTTCATATAGATTGGATTCTTTTTTCTGTTTATTTGGCAGTTTCAGAAACACCTGGAAGAGGAGACAGGAGACAGTTTTTTACTGTATTTCAGGCCTATGACTCTTACTTTTTTGCTTGCAAATTACACCACATATTTCAAAGTCAGTTACTCCTTCTAAGACAGCACAAAAATGTCAAAGTGACTGTATCAGTAATTCAAAGTGCTTGGATTAGATCTGAAGCATCGAAGTGTTTCCATCTTCATAGCCAACGAAGTGTCAGCTCTCACCATGTGCATGCCTGCGGCATCTCAGGAGGGAAAAAAAACCCTCAAATAAATAAACAGGTTTAAGGAAAGGCTGCAGACAACACTGTCATGACTGACATCACTATATAAAAATATAAATATATGTATATATATATAAAAATATCGGTTCCTGTAAAAAGGAACAGATACAGCTAACAATACTACCGAGGCAATATGTGCAATTCTTTTTGTTATGGGTTGATACATTTAGAACTTTGGCAGAACTTTGTTTCAGTGCTTTGTTGCTTGCATACCATAACTCAGGGATTTTATAAACTGTCCAGAGATTATATAAGTTGATGTAAAAGGCAATGATGCCCATGAGCTATCGTGTAAGAAGTTTGGCAAATTATGTGTGTTACCTTGATGAGAGACTCAATTGCATAAACCTGCCCAGTGGACCAGCAGTTCTTTACTGCACTCCAAAATTCTAATTACTGCCCTCCCCACTGCTTCCTACCAGGAGCACTACGTAATTAAACTCTGGTGTTGGAGGGATTTATAGTGGAGGGATACAGGCTGACTTAGCCAACTTGCTCTACTGCTTTGTCCGTCTTTAAATTACTGGTCTTGCTTTTATCCCTTATTTATTTCGCTCAGTAGCCTCTACCCCAAAGTTGCTATTTCAAGCCTGCAGAAGGGAGTGCTCACTCCGAACTCCAACTCTGATTCCTGTCAGAATGCATTCTCTGCTGGGTCAGGTCTGCAAGAAATTTTACCTATATATCATAATTCCCATCTGAACACATATGTTAGGGTATTCCGAGGCCAGCTGTGCTATACAGACCTCTTATTTAGAAGAGCCTCCATTATTTTCTGGAATGTAGGTGACTGAAAACTTGCGCATTTAAGTGGATTTTATCTCCTTGCCTTTCGGGAATAATCCTCCTCCCTTTGTATAACAGACAGCACGCTTAACACTTCCCGTTTCTTCAACTGTACCAGTTGCTTAGAATAAGGATCTCATTTTCACATGAATCCTATGGCAGGGCAACCTGACGGATCTAAATTCAATGAAAATTACATAAAATTGAAAGAGAGCAGATGCCATTGTAAATGACGGCAGGGCAGCACTATTACTATCGTCTACTTTGCATAATCATGTCAGCATCAGAGCCAGTTAGCACATTTCACAGCTTTTCCCAGCAAGCTGCCACTGTAAGCTTTTTGGAAAAAGACAGGGCTTCTCCTCCTATTCAGGATTTTTCAATTGCCTCAGCCATTCAAGCTGGTTTTGTGCTCCTTGACACAGTATCAGAGCTAAAGTATTAAATTTAAGCAATTTTCTAAATGGTAGGAAGGCCCCAATCTCTTTCATAATAGTCAACGTCATCGTTTATGTGAGAAACTTGTAAAGAAAATATCTATTTGATTTTACCCTGTGTGTTGGGGGGCACACTTTTAAAAGCTCGCTAACTATTTCTTTATAGATTGGGAGAGGAAGGTGAGGCATGAGAGACAGATACTCAGGTGCACATCTTGCTTTGGCTGGCTTTGGATCCCACCTACACGTCCTGGGGCTCCTGACTCATCCTCCAGCCTCTGTCAGAGTAATCAAGTATCTCTTGCTCTTATCCCATTCTCAAAACCGTCTCTGCTGATGATCTGAATTACTCCCACTTTTCTTACCTTCCCATTAGAAAAGGACCTCCACTGTCCAAAGGAAGTGCTGGTACAGAAATGTTCCAGTGTCTGGGGGGGTTCTTTCTCCTGGCTTCAGAAGACTTTAGATCAGCCCTTAGGAAGCCATTAGGGGTGGGAGGTAGAGAAGGAGCATTTGCTACAGATTGTCCCTTGGAGTTGGAGAAGTAATTTGAGAATATCCTAGGGAATGTCAAAGCTCTGTGATTCCACAGCCACTTTATACCTTTCTGTAAGTCTCAGGCCCTGGAGATCCTTTAGCAAAAGAATTAGGGAGGAGAAAAATCCTCCTTTTTTTTTTTCTAATCTTCCTTCACTGTCTAGTTTTCAGATGTGCCAAGGTGTCTCGATCTGGCAGGATGGGATAGAGGCAAAGCTGGCCCTTCGTTCCCACAGAATCTGTGCATTTGTTAACTACTAATGTCATCCCAGTTAAGATTTGTTAACTCCCACGCCTCAGATCAGGTATCTGCACTTTGTATTTTAGGGACTGTATACCCGTGAAGGAAAATTTGATGTCTTTTATCTATATTTGCCAAACTTACTTTCATGAGAGCTAACTCCAAATATTTCAGAACGGAGCTCTTTTCCCAGCTCTCTTTGCTGCTATGAGATATCAAAGCCTGAAAAAATAGAAAATTCTTTTTGCAGCAACTTCAGAGATACCAAATTAGGCCCTTGGTTCCCTAGCAGTCCTGAGATAAGAATTATTCAACCACATTATATTTCTGACTTTCAAAAGTTTTTCTTTTTTTTTGTTCACCGTTAGGAGCAGATGAAAGTTTATTTGGGATCCTTACACATCTTACCATATAATAGAGCACAATGTACTTTAAGAAAATAACAAGAATTAAAAAAATAAATATCTGGTTTTCTTTAACAGTAGGAAATTTGGGGCTCAGGTGAACTATAATGGGTCCTATTAACATTGCACACAAGAATTCTGAATTGCTCATGCGATGATAATAAATATTTACAAGATTGAAAGGATGGCTTTATTCCCAGTGTTTTATTTCCCCTCCCTGGAAGCTATTACCTGAAGTGCTCTCTACTTTTGGTGATGTTAAACATAATCACCACAATTTTCCTTTTGAATGACTAAGTCTCCACTAGAAAATATTTACAATTGTGTTAAGTTTAGAAGAGAACTTGCATCTATCAATGTTTTGTTTGATGCTTTTGAAGGAAGAGTCGTGTGACCTTAGAAGAACCACCTAACCTTGGTCAGAGGACAAAATTATCCAGCTCTGTGGACTAAAGAACCTTCCACCAAATCTACTTATAAGCTGAGTTTCTCAGAAATTCCCTTTCACGCTGGCCTTTCTCATGCTGTCATTTCCTCCCTCGATCTGGTTTTGCTGTCCTCCCGTTTACTTATTAGCCTGGAGACCAAATGCTCAATAGCCAAAGAAGAGAAAGACCTAAAAGGAAAGGTGGAAAAAATGTTTGCAGCAATTTTTAAATGCTGGGTCATTCACTGCCCTTGTTAAATCATCCCCTTTAAACTAGTCTCATAATTGTTTGTTTTGGGTTTTTTTTTATGGGAAGGATTTTTCATCAGTGAAAGTGGTAGAAACATGGATGTAGAATTAGCCCTAGGTCTAACACGACTGATGTCCTTATACAGCTGCCAAACTTCCATCCTCAGAGGTGATTTTGGGGCTATTCTCATTGCAGGAGCTCTACTCTTGCACAGGACAAGATTTAAATTGCTACTGCCATTCTGACAGTGTCCAGCTATAGCCATCTGTGGTGACTTTCAAACACGGGCACAACAGGGAAAGTGGCCATTTCTCCCCATTTTGTGTATAGCAGTTTCTATAGAGAGTCTTGTTAATACATTCATTTAATTTCTCTCCATCAAAGAGGAATCTGATTGATGCCATGTTGAGTATTCTCCGTGGTCAAAGGCGGGTTGAAACAGGAATCTTTCCACCCTTAGAAAACAGCTCCATATAAAAGGTGTGTAGATGTTTATGCACCCACATACAGGAGGGTAATTTATCTTCAGAGGGGAAAGTAGGGAGGGCTGATGAATTTTCCTCTATATCTACAGACTGTTCTGGAAAAGAAACCCAGGAAGATAATAAGCTGCATTCACCACTTTGAATTTTCTTAGGTTATCCTTCTTGGATCAACTTAGTTGTTAAGAAAAATAATCTAATCTCATTTTCCACTTTATCTGTTATTGCCGCAATTCATATCTGTATATTACCTTATCTGTGTGCCCTGATGGGATTGTTTCTAATTTGTTCAAATTCAGAACAGTTTTTTTGCTCTGGCTATGATCAAGGCGGGCTCATGCAAAACTCTGCTCTTCTAATCAGTTTTATTAGATAGCATTGCTGATTGGGTGTCTTTATACTTGTCTTCCAGACCGATTTGTAAAATGAATTCTGACAACGGCTGTTTGAAGCTCCTGATTCTAATGCAGGTAATATTCAGGTTCATAATAGGAAGTTTATTGACAAGTATATTTCCAGAAAATAAAAATCACAAACTTACTGGAACAATGAGTACACAATGTACGCGGCTCCCCTTAGTTACGAACAGACAGTGCTTTGAACAACAGACAATTAAACATGATGATGATCTCTTGTTTTATGTCACTGGGCTAAATCTACTAAGTTCAGGCACTGGGATTGCTCCTGGTTCACAGTGGTGCAAACAGGTGATGCTGTGTCTGGGCACCAGTACAGCTCACACCCGCTCGCTACTTGTTTTACACAAGGCTTTTTGTGTTTAATTAATCCCACACATCCTGAAATATAAGTCTGTGAGTAAGTTTGCCAGATTGTTTTTTTTGTCTGAATACTCTTGTGTTCCTCTGAGCTGTGTGTGGAGGGGCACGGCAAGACCAGGAGAAGCAGCCAAGTGGTGTTGGAGGTGGGCTCCTGCCTGGTTTCTGCAGGAGAACGGGCTATTTGGGGAACCAGTTAGCGTAAATAATTCCCAGCAACGCACTGGACAGCAGGCTTTACTGGGACTATCCTCTTCACTTCGACTCTGTGTCAGCAGCACAGTAAGATCCTGTAGGAAATGCCATTATGGGCTGTAATCATAAGTGGAAAATATTTGGTTTCACAGCATTTAAGTGGAACTGCCTGAGAGTGCTGTTTTCCATGCGAAACACTTATTTTTAGTCCCCTTTGTGGCATTATCAGTCATTTGGAAACAGCCCCTCGAGGTGCTTTTGTTCCCGTAGCAGCAGCCTGGCCAGTTCGGTGCTCCCTGCTCCAGACCCACTCCTGGCTGGTGGCCACAGCTGGGACTCGTGGCGATTTGGAGGTGACCATTGCCCCCACCTTCTCCTGTGTGGCCTGTGATGGACGGTGGGTGCCGTGTTCCCACCATCGCTATGTGATACCTTATTAAAAAAGGCATCAGAGCTTCTTGGAACCGGTTTATCTGAGAGCTGCAAGGGTTTTGCAAGTGAATGGCCACCAGAGGTGACCAACCTACTTGGAGGAGACTTGTTTTAGGAGCAACTTTGCTGGGAAGAGTGGGGTCTGGATTCTGAGTTGTTATTCCAAATTATCCCATGGCAGTGGATTGTATTCCTGGCCCTGCTGGTCTGTTACTGGTAGGAATCCTGTTCTAAAGCACCTTCTCCAGTTTTTACCACAAGGAGTTTGTAGAGAAAAAAGCCTCCTTAAATGATTTTAAAATAATTTGTAATAATTAAAAAATCATAATAACAGACTAATAGTGGAGCTCCAAAGGCTTTGCAGATAACCCCCCGGTCTTTCACAATTGAACTAACAGAAGAAACCTTATAACTGCCTGTTTTTTTAATATCACACTAAATATCTGAGTGGGGCAGGATCCAGGTATTCCCACGGCTCCATTTTCATTCTTATTTCTCGCCCGTTCCTCTGCCGAGAACGTGGTGTTTCTGTTCGTTATAAAACCCTCCCAGACATTGATTTTTTTATTCTCTGCTCCTCTAACGAACTACACGCCAGCATCGATGTGACTCAGACAGGCACAGCCCTGAGACAATAGCAGTTGGGTATAGAGGGGAAATGACAAAGAATGCCATATGTGGCTGCGTTGTGACAATAACAGGCTTTAATGGTCGCAACTTCACGCTGGAATCGGCTCACTGGGCAGATCCGAAGCAGCGGTTCTGCTCTTGCTGTGCCCTGGCTGGTGGCACCAGGACAGCAGGTCAGTGATGCCAGCGCTGGGGCTGTGACCCAGGCGGGCAGCAAGAAGGGGAACAGGGCAAACGTTTTTAGTCCAGGTGGCTGGAGATAAAACCCAAGGAGGCGGCTTTGCTCGGGGCTGGCACCTGGGCTCTGTCGGTAACAATAGCTACAGGCATCACATCCAAATCTACTTTATTATTCCCTTAATTGGGAACTCTGCTCATCAGGCTTAACGGGCAGTTAACATCACTTGGGTTTGTTGTGTCGTCTGAGGCTGCTGCTTGTTATCTGCATTTACAGTGCCAGCAGGGCTGGTACAGCAGAGCTGGCGATGCTGTCTGATATCAGACAGGTACCATGGGTATGAGCTCCACGTGCCGAATTCCAGAAGAAGGAGCCACGTCCAAACTTGGGATTTAGTGAAACCGGTGAAGACTTTCCACAGATGTTTGTGGACTGTTGATCAGACTGTTTACAATGAAAGTGCCTGCAGATTATGTGATTTCATTTCCAGCTGGGGGGCATCAGGTATTTTTGCATATTTTTTTGTAAGCAGGTGCAGAATGATACTTGCAAAGCCAACAATACCCCCCAAATAGCAGGGGACACGACTTGTTCAGCAGCAAAGCAAAAGGAAAGGGAGGATTTGAGCTTTAAAGCCACCCACCATCCAAAGGACAGACCTCTCCACTGTCCCAGGAATGACTCGGGTGCTTCCCTTGGGAAAATCCTGCTGGTTCTGATCCTGGTGGTTCCCGTGATGGGTGGGAGAGGTGGCACCGAGCAGGGGGAACCCAAACAAATCCAGACCATGGACAGGGGAATTTGTTTCTTGGTGATTTCCTTCTTTTATTTCAGGCCCTGTGGGTAGACAGAAACCCGAATTTTTGTAGGTATTTGAAGATGACCAGATGGTTTGAAAATAAACTGCAGGTTACCTGTTACCTGGCTGGTACTTCACTGAGCAAGCCAGGGCCTGCAGACAGATAACCTTAGATGGAAAGACTTCCTATTTTTAAAAATAATTTCAAACCCTGTAAACTTGGCAATAGCCTCCATTATATCTTCTGGGGTTGTACTTCATAATGTAACCTTCAAGTCTGGATGTTTTGCAAAGCAAAGGTTAGTTAGAGGTATTAGAGGCATAGGGGTGTAACTTTTGGAGGTAGTAAAGCTTGGCAAAACTTTAATTTCAAAAGAAAAAAAATAATCCAAGCAAAGCCAGTCACTCTTCATTTTCTGCTTCTATAGTGAGCCTAATCTTATATTTCATTACATATTCACGTGGGCGCTTGAGTCCTTGTACAGAGGACCTGAATTAGAATTTAATCATGCTGCCAATTAATTTGCAAATAAACTTATTGAAAATGCTGCTAAATGCAAGAAGTTTTAGAAATGTAATATAGAAGCTCACCAGGTGTCTGTTTTTTAAATCTGAAGGACTCTAATGTAATCTGATAAGTTGATTTTGTAATGAAGTTGCTGTGCTGAATTTCAAGGCCTTGGGCAATGAAGAAAGCTATAATCTTTTGTTTCATTAGACCACTGAGGTAGGATATATTCACAAAACTGAATTAAACAGGCTAAAAAGCTCTAGCCAAATGGTCTGGCAGGAACTAGAAAATTGGGTATTAGGGTACAGACATATGTATCTATAGCTCTGCTTCTCCAACAGCAGTGTGTGACTCACTGCAGCTGCCTGTCACATACAGGAGACAGCGCTTCCTCAGAGGGTTTAGCACCGTCTCTGGCAGCTCTCCCAAAACTTTCCTTATTGCTGTTTATCCTGGGTCCTCCTAACGGGGTTCAGGGATTCTGCACTGGATTACCAGCGTCTTTTTCCCACCCATGTATCATAACCCTGGAAATATCCTTGTTCTGTCTGCTAGTGCTGAGATTTATCCTGCCCCGAGTCACAGCAAATACAATCAGCTTTAGGAAACAACATTTCTGTCCAATAAATCCCTTTTTATCAAGGAATATTAAATTAAAAGGAAATAGTAACATCTGAAATAAAGAATGAAGCCACCATCAAAGCTGAGGTTTTACCCCAATGTGCAAGAAACAGAAAGAATTAACTGAAGTTTGCATTCACTCTCAGTTTTTATGTGGGAAGTGTTCAGATACCATGCTGATGAGGGCTGATATAAAATGATTGCATAAAATCAGAGAATTTAAAGAAAAGGGTGTATGAAGCCAGTACAAAGATGCCATATTTCTGAGGAAATTTAATTATAATGTATCTAGATGATGATGCAGAAGGATCTTTTGTAAATTCCAGACACCAGGAATTGAGACTCTCAGTAAAACTTCCCTTTCTCTTCAGAAAGCACCTTTGAGCAGACCATAGTCTTAAATACTGTGGGCATCCACAGGGTTCATTTTTGCAGGGATGATCGCTTGGGAGGAAGAGAATTAGCAAAATGCTTTAATTTCATCTACTATTCAGCTGCAGTAGTTTATCAGAGTAGGCATTAAATGTCTGTGTTTCTAGGCAGGCAATGAGCCTTTGCCTTTGTTCTTTCTGTTGCTGAGGTGGCTGCTAAATGTGTTTTTAAGTAGGAAGTTTTGTGAGACAAGGACTGAGATGGATCGGAGCGAGGAGAAGCCTGATGCAGCAGATCTGAAGTTTCCATTCAAGGAAAACTCAGGAACCCTATTATTTTCCTTAAGGAGTGAAATAGCTCCTAGAAAAGCTATCTCACAGTTATGGAAAACACAAACATTTCTATTAGGGCAGAAAACCAGCTGGAAGGATAGGAAAATCCAGATAGTAAGGCTGATGATGCCTTCCCAGATCTGAGGGACTCTGCACTTGCAGTGCTCAAGGGGATTTTTTTTTTCACTTTCTTCCAAAGCATCTGGTGTCAGAGAAGGCGAGTGGAGTAAATGGACCTTGGGGGTGATGCGACCTGGCAATTTCCACCTTTCTGAGCGATACAATGACATATCTAGTGCTGAGGTGTCGGGAAAAGGGCTGTGTTGGTTTCCCGCATCCAGAAGTCCAGACTGAGGTGGATACCACCCAGGACCAACAAATGGGCAGACGATGTGTGGTGCGAGCTCCATGGAAACCCATCATCTTTGGGAAAAGCGTACAGCTGCATCCTCTCTGCCACTGTCATCTCCAGCCTTTGAGGCTTTAGAATATGGCCCTTTACTTCCCCATCCTCTGCAGGAGGCAGAAAAGATGCTGCTTCTGCATTTATTGCTCACTGTGCCAAGATCTGAAAGTGTCTGGTGTGCTAAAAACACTTAATAGCACAGAGCGGAGCCGGCTGCTTTCCATTCTTTCCATGTGCTGACAGCTCACTTCTCGAAGGTTTAGCTGTGGAGAGGAAGCAATTCGTCTGCAATCTCTGATTATTATTTTTATTATTCTGCCTTAAAGGAGGATTCACAGTAGAAAGCGGTTCAGAGTCAGCAGCTCAGGAGAAGACAGGTATTTTTTGCAAACTTATAAAAGCATCTGTGTCTTCTGTTGAGTTGATGTCGTCGCTCGGCTGACCCCTCTTGGATGGCTGCTCCCAGGGGACAGGGTGGTGGCACAACAGCAATCTGCTGGCGCTCCTTGCCAGAGGGTCAGCAATGAATTTACAGTTGGCGGAGAGAACGCCGGGCAAATTGCAAACAGCACGTGCCGGGGCAGAGAGGAATCGCAGGCAGAGGCTCCCGGGTCCCCTCCTTGAATCTGAGACACCCGAGCAGCTGGTTGGCAGCATCCTCTCTCTCTTTCAGGGAAGTTGCATCTCCCTGTTTCCACCTGAGATCCCAGCAGCACATTTAAATTTGAAATTGTGAAAAAGAACGCGCTGGTGGAAATATTGCCCTTGACAGCGGGCAGTATGGATGGTGCTTCCCACCGGGGGGAATGCTCTTGGCAGTGGCCAGTCAGCGTGAAACAAGTGTGAGTTTAAATCTGAGCATTTATTTTACAGATTGGCACCTGCCCGTTCTGCTGTGGCTGTGGGTTGAAACACTGCCCACCCCTCCTTCCTGCAGTCCCTCCTGTAGAATTGCAAAGACACGTCATTTTACAATTCACCTTGAAAGACTCAGAGATCCGTGTGGAAGGCTCAGGTATAGGGAACACGAGCCCAGGGAGGATGGGGTAATCTGGGTATGGTCACTGGTGAAGTGTCTCATCCTCCCCAGTCTGGGGGACCATGGCCTGGTCGGAGGTGACCACGTAGATAAACTTGTCGTTACCTCGTTAATCAGACCTGGAGCTCCTATTGATTGTGGAACATTTGAAAATCTGGTCTCCCACAGCAGCTGCCGCAGGCTGGAGTACAGAAAGATGTATTTTTTTTGGATGCTTTGAGCCGCCTTCCCCTCCTGCTCCCGCCCACCTTCCCACACACTTGTCAAGCGGTTAGTTTGTACGGAGAGAAGTTTTTGTTCCTGTAGTTCAATTTGTCACAACAGTCACGTCAGGAGGAGATTGTTTGGGGGTTTTTTTTTGTGGTGGGGTTTTTTTTGTTGTTTTTTTTTTTTTTAAACTAGGCACATGTCAAGTGTAATATTCAGGGAGTCAGCCCAGGAAATGGCATCTGCAAAATGAATGGAGGACGTTCAATTGACTGGGAGCCCTTCTGAGGTGGTGGTAGCCTCTTTGAGTGAGTGTTTTGCTCCTCATAGTAAGAGCCTGTAAAATGACAGGATTAGCAAAACCCATGGCTAAAACCATGGCTTTAAGCTCAAGTCGTGGATTTGTGTGTGGGAACGGGAACTCTGCTGGGGGCTGGAGCTGAATCACGACCTCAGCTAAGCTTCAGGGCCGACCTGCTTTCCCAGCTCCTTTCTCAGGGGCTGGACCCTCTTTTCTGGGTTTCAAACTTCTGTAAACTACAGGTTCTGTGGGTTTCTTTTCCTGGGGAGGCAAAAGATTCTCTTTCTGATCCCTGGGCTTGTGAGAGACCTTTTATATTATGTGACAAATTTGATGAATATGAAGTTTTTTCCACCTCACCTGTCTTCGCTCTAGTGCCATTAATATTTGGGGAAGTTTTTGCAGAGAGCTGAAAACAGCTTCTTCCCCATATATTTTTCATCCTGCTGCTTTCACCAACACCACTAAATACCCTGATGATGTTTCTGCCTTCTCTTTTGCCATTAACAACTATGTTTTGTGACAAGAGCTATAGTTGCAGTCAGCATGCAAAATTTGCTGTTATTTTAAATAACCATCTGCTCTCCCCACAGTCTGCTACCTCATCCTTAATTTCTTTATTTTTTGGATGTTTATTTTGATTAGCCTTGTCACATGGTGCTATGAGGAAATCTTGCTTCACTTCACACGCTGCTGCCATGTTGATACAGAAAACTGGCTTCCAACCAAAAAGATGTTATTTTTTTCCATTCCCTCCCCCCTGACTTTTTTTCCAGAAAAAAAGTTTTATGTAACAAAGTGTTGTGTAAGGAGGAGAACAGCAGGGAGTGCATCAGGACTCGTGGATTTTCTTTTCATCTCTGTCACAAATCCACTGCGACACGTTGGGGCAAGTCACTACAGTCCAAATCTTCTTATTGGGATCAATGCGAAAGCTGCTGGAGTCGCTTAAGTAGATCCATAGTCCCACCTGGGTAACCAAGATAAAACCCTAATCTAGAGCAAAAAGAAAATCCTGGAAGAACCATCTATATCAAGGAAGAGCTGATGTGCTGAAGTAGGTCACCTTTGTTTATTTGCATTAAAATTACTGGTAGAGACGGATCTGGAATTTCAGACTTACATCCATAATTGCCTGCCAGGTTTGCATTTTTAAGATTTATGATACATATGCTGGTTCCCTGTTACACGAGGAACAGTCTGCGGTAACTAAAGAGCCACAATTCTGTGTGGGGAATTTGTGCATGTGATGGAAATGTGACATACCATAAGAAATGACACTTTGAGGAGCGAAAAATCAGAAAGAAATCGATCCTCACTTTGCAAATGCAAATGTAACTAGTCTGGGAGGAATAAAGATACGCAATTTGGCTTCCTGGGAGAAACATTTTTCGGAGGAAATATGGTCCCAGTGAGAGCTTTGCATACGCGACAATTCTTGCATATCTGTGGGGAGGAAACTGAAGTGTGGTTGTATTAAAAGTACTGCTGGGCTGTATTTTGGTTGTATTGTGCTTTTCCTTAGGCCTGACCTTGCTGTTGGCTGTGGTGGTGTCAGACAGACGCGGCTCTGCTGCCCTGGGCCATTGGGTGCAGAGGTGGGGAGGTGAGGCTGGAATCAGCCCCCTAGAGAGCAAGCTGCAATTAGCTTAATGAGTCTTTGGAGAGCGTTAATGCCCAACCTGGGTTTACTTATTCTCATGGCTTTTGTCAGTGTAAGCTGCGAGTAATTCTACTAGTCAAAATGAAAGGGGAATAAGGTCTTTTGGTTCTGTCAGGGATTTCAGAAGTTCACTTAAGGTGTAATTTTTATGTTACAAACCACAAGGGATTCCTCCAGAAGCTTTGAGAAGATTTCTTCCACTGTTCCAGTGCCACTCGTGGCTTTCAGTGGTGTGTGTCAAGAGCAACTCTTCTGAAATCAAAACAGTTCTTAAAGTTCTTCCTGAATTAATGAGACACCGATCTCATTGTGTAGTAGGTTTTTAGATAAATTAGAATACATTTGTCTTGCTTTTTCTGGGGCTGGGGTAACTCATATTATTACACAATTTCTGCAATCTAAATACTAGCAGGGGTAGTTGGCAAGCCTATTTCATGTGTTTCTGAGCCCAAAATTGTCATGTTACCAATGAAAACAGGAGCAGGAGTGTCCTCAGGTTGGCTTTTCCTTTATCCTTCCCTTTACTTGTCCTAAACTCTAATCCCTATTGGCTTCTGCTGGTGTTTATTCTGCCCACCCACTGTTAGGGTTTTCTTGGGAAAAACCCCCACAAACCAATAAACAAACCCCACCAATAAGAAACCTCCAAAAACCCCCAAATAAAAAAAAATCCAACCCAAACCAGCATTTTAGCAGTGATGTGCTAACACTTACTGATACTGGCCCGCAGAAAAGAAAATCTTCATTACCGCTGACAGCTAACTAAGCAATACTTATCTACACACTGCAGCCGTGGATTCAACACAAGAAATGTCCTTTCTCATGTCATAGCCCTTTCTCCAGGCTGCTGCTGAGTACCCTTGAGTCCCGATGGGAATTCGTCGAGTTTATCTGGTGAATTAATTCTGTGAGGGACTAGAAAGTACGTTATTTCCTACGGCTGCTACTGCTCCTCACGTTACTCCATGAAAAGCAGTGATGGATGGTCAAAAGAGGTTCACCTGTCCAAGACAAGTGAAAGCCACATAAATCTTGTTGATGCAGAGCTGCGGACAGGGAAGCTGAAAACACTTGTCCACAAAGGATGGGTTGAGAGATGTCCTGGGGAAAGTTTCCTGAGCTCATTCGCAGAATGCTCTATTCCGAATATTGTTAACTTGAGGCAGCACCAGGCAATTTTCAAACAACCAGAAACAGAGAAACTGTCCAAAATCTTTAAGTGATTTAAATTATTTTTTAAAGGGGAAGGGAGTAGCAAAGAAAGGGTTTAGTAATTTAAAAAAGTCATAAGTCCTAATTCTGTTTTGTTCCATCTACACTCAAAATGGTCTTTTAGCCGTGTCCTGTGACTGAAAAGGTGTGGATTTTGTTCAGTGCCCGGGTGTTCTTCTTCTTTATGTGACTGTGGTACTAGCCAGAAAATCCAGGAAGAATCCTTTCACTTCAGGCATTTGTAGATGGGTCTTATAAAACCAGACCCTCTTCCCAAGTGCGTATAGTCTCCAGCCACTGAAAGAAACAGGATGATAAAGGCAGGAATTACAACAGGCCACGGCTGCCCTATTTGAAATCCTTAGGTGTCCCCAAAAGTAAGAAAGAAAGGCTGACTTTCAGCGGATCAGAGATATTTCACATCTCTCAGCTTTTAACTCATTTTCCATGGGCGTTCTTGTGTAAACAGACTCTGAGTTTGTCCCCAAAATGGTCGGCTTTGGTTTCATTTCATACAATAGGAAGAGTCCCTGAGGAAATAAATATCTGAAAAACCTCTCAGCAGAAGGTAGCCTGGGAAGGAGGCTGGACTTTGTTAGTGTTCTTATTGAGGGAATGGTCACAGACACCAGAGAAAACACACAAGAAACAGTAATTTTGAATATTGCAATCTTTGGGGAAGACTTCAGACAAGAAAATACGCCTTAATTAATCCTAGAGAATCCAGCCATGAAACTCCAGTTTGTAGGCTACAGGCTTCATTACTCACAGAACAAGGTGCTTACGAATATCCTGGGAGCATCCAGGTTTCCCCTCCCCAGCTGTTATCCCATGCTTTGTCCCATCACTGCTTTGATTTTGTAAGTGAGCTCCTCAGGGCAGAGGCTTTAGATGATGGAAACAGAAAGCAGGCACAATTAGACAACATTTCTGTCTAAGTACAGGCTTCCCAGCTGACCTTGGAAGGCAAACCGTGCCCTTCTGCTTCTTTATAGACTGCTGTAAAATCCACTGCGCAGTATTTCTTGCTGTGAAAGTCTTTAATTATGAAGCAGGTATCCTGCTGAACACTGGAACACAGCACATCTTTGTCATCTGCCTCGTGCTGGCTGTGATTATTCTGCCTGATGAACTGCAAGAGAAACTTTCCATTTCCCCCTGCTCCTCTGGGGTCTGCCGCAGGGCTCTCTAACCTGGGAACTCGTGTCCCCCTGCAAGCTGTAATCCATGGCCCTAATTTCAACCCTTTTCCCAGAACTGGCATCTTTCAGGCTTGGGATGGCCAGGCAGAGCCGTATTACAAACCTCTCATCATCACTCCTGGGTCAGCGGAGGGGAAGGCTCTTAAATGATGTGAATTAACCCCTTTGGTTAGTGCTGGGCATGTGTCCCTCAACCTCCTGCCCCAGAGAGCAGGGCACGGGAACCATCAATCAAGGCAAAGCCGCTGGCCGAGCAGCGCGGGCAACTCTCCAAAGAGAGCACAGCAATCACAAGGATCCTACAGCAAATTGCAAAGGTTGGGGCGATGCTATTTAGTTCAGTGCTTCATCCCCTTTCCTGAGACGGCACTTACCAGCCAGCATTTGCCTCCAGAACCCGTGAATTTAGTTTAGCTACAGTAGAACTGGCAAGACTTGAAAGGTAAACGCTGGATGAACTGGAGTATGAAATTTCAGCGCACTGCAGAGATGAACGTGTAACAGAGAGCAAACGGCAAGTGTGAGGGAGAGATTAAAGCATCGGCTGATGTGAACTGCCCTCTTCTTATACTGAACAGGCTTAACTGATACCTGGGTTTAAATCGTACTCACCAGCTGGCATCTTTTCCTAATTATGCTTAATTATATTTAGACTATGAAAATTGCCAGGTCATACAGTTCTACCCAGATTATGTTTTAACTAGCTAAATCAGCAGTAATTGGAGGCATTGCCCCAATATATAATTTACTTGACAGCTGCATTGCATACTTAATTTCCACAGGGGGTTCCCAGCCCCCATTGAGTTCTGTAGTTCTCATGGTACTTGCCTTGTTTAAAGCCACCTCAAGCCTATTTCCAGCCACGAATGGGACCTACCCTCAGTGGTAAGTGCAACAGCTCAGCTCCATCCATCCATCCATCCATCCATCCATCCATCCATCCATCCACGGATGGATCTACCTTTTCTGGTGGATTTCTCAGGGAACAAGGAATTCTGATCCTGATTGAGAAATGCTGTAGTTCTAATTCATTAGAATGCCCACAGGTGACTAAGTGCTACTTGGGGCTACAGCTGCAGGGAGATTTTTGGTGGTAGCACTCAGAACTTCCACTTAACAGTTTAATCAAACTCCTACTAAGCTTACGACATCCCAGTGCTTGTCAGAAAGTTGGTGGCTGGAACGATGGCGTGAAATTCTTATTAGTGTCTAATCAGTGATTGCATGAACTTATTCCTGAGATGGCAATGGAGGCACCTGCGATACAAAGGAATTTGAGAGATCTTTTTAGAGGCAAAAAGGGCGGCTCTTTTCACTGAAAATACCTCACTCACTGGTAAATTAGCAAAGGGTTGGTGGCCAAACCTCCTGCTCTAGTGGTCACACAGCAAAGGGGGCTGAGAGTCACAAGCCCAGTGTGACACGGCTCAGAGAACTGAGGGCACCAGCCCTGGTTTGCAATCACAAGGGGACAACAGCCCCGAAGGGCCACCATTCCCCAAGTGCTCTGGCACTGGGTGTCTCTGGGTGCCATGCAGTCTGCCCTGGCTCTGGGTGCATATTCTGGCACTCGGAAGATGAGTTACGTTTGCTGGTGGTTTACTCTATTCAGGGCACAGTTTGCTAAGCCATTCTTGAGGATTCAGCCTATTATTTTGTATTAGCAGCTTCAATTTTCGGTTGTTGCGCTCCTCTCCCATTCGGAGATCCTTTAGTTCCGCTTGGGGAATATTTAAAATAAAGGCACGTCTGATTCAGCTGGAACAGTTTTCTTTCCCTAACAGCTTGACAAATTATCTGCTGCCGTCGTTTCTTATTACATAATTTTAGCATTTCATAACCTTAATCCTAAACTGGGGCTGGTCTTGATCACGACGTAAGAAGTTTCTACGTACTCTGATTTGAAGTCTGCCTCCAATCCCCACTGGTTTCCAGCCACGTGCTTCTCTGGGGTAACAGAAATTTTCGCTCAGTACAGAATTTGTTCCCAAGTTTAGAAGACTTTTGATTTCTGCTGAAACAGATCCCAATACTGTTTTTTGGGTTTTTTTCCTTTTTTTGTACAAGTAAAGAATGAGACTGTAAGATCCAACAGAATAAAAGTATTTTTTATGTGCTTACATGACTCAGTAGATAAATGGCTATGGTGACTTCAATAGTTGTAATTTTCTTCTGCGTCCATTATCTAGTGGAATACTCAGGAAAAACTGTAGGAAAATAAAAGATAACTACGGTCAGATATTTACATCTGGCTATTTCCTTAAACGCTGTAAGAGAGATTTGTGCAGGTCCCACCAAACTCAGTTATCCACCTTACAAAGTATTTAATCTGTGCGTGGCCTCCACTTCTCACTCTGTGTGAAAATAATGGAGACCACGTACCTGGTTTCCACTTATTTATTTTTGGTAAAGGTATAGCAAAGCAGCTGTGAAATATTTCAGCCTTTTTTCCATTCCATCTATAATTTGCTCTTCTTTTGCAGTAAGTAACAGATCCACACTTCTCTGTGCTTGATTATGCCATATGGCTAGTCTTCTTCACGGTAGAGAATGGAATAATATTTGCAAATAATTAAATGCAAGAGTGAAAAATTTATAACCAAAGTCTATGGGAACCAATACCTGATGCTTCTGAAATTTTTTCCTAATACTTTATCCCTATATAAATTATAATGTGTGTGTGTATATATATATATATAAAGTATACTTTATTATTTCTCCAAATAATAATTTCTCAGTAACTTTCAGGAAAACAGCAGCGCATTAATAATTTAATAAGGCAGTGCCTCTCTGATGGCAACATTATGTCTCTTCATCTGCAAGTCAGTCCCTGGTGCTGCCGAAGGAGATGGGAAACTGCGGAGATGTGGCCTGGGGATGGCTGCACTTTGCCTTTTCCAGGCTGTAGAGACTTGGGGATACATTCATTTTAGGCATCTTCAAACAGGTCTTCAGGTAGAGGTAGAGTTTTCCTGAGATAAACAGAAATCACACTACTTCAGGGGTTATTACTGAGAGCAAAATTTTGAGCTAATTTTCCTGATCTTCTATTTAAAGAAATACAACCTTAAACAGACTTCCCACGCTAGGAATTTGAAGGTGCACGGCAAAATTAAAGAAGACTTGGAGCTCTCTCCCCGCATTACCTACCAGTGAAGTATTTTGTTGTTACCTCATTTGTTTTGTGCTGTTTAGTGGGATGCTGACCAAGCTTCACAGGGAAGCTGTCATTAATTATTAAGAAATTGTCTAATCCATCAGGACATCAGTACTGCTATAATGTTTCCCCTGAGGAGACAAAAAGAGCCTTTTTGTTGAGTAAGGAGTTGGAGGTGTTCCAGCGAGAACATGCAGCCCCAAAAAACATTCTTAGTTCTTAAGTTTGTTAAATGAAATTTCCAGATGTTTCCTTCCTTCTCAGCATTGCACACCAAAAGGCTACAGCAGTCAGATTTTAGAAAATGAAATTTATTTTCCAGAAAAGAAATACCGCTGAAGGGACTAAGAGACAGGATCCTGAGGGACTAAATTATTCCGTCGAGACAAATTCCTCATGTCTTTTGGGCATCCCAATGGTATTACATGAAATAATACAAAAGCTCTGACCAAGGACTTCTTTATAGTCGTAGTACTGCAGCAACAACCCCCAGGTACATCACAAGCATGAGATTTCACCCATTTACCTTGCTTTTGACTTATTTATGTCTGACTGCTACATGGTGAGGAAGACATCCAGTATTGATTTAAAGATAATAAGATCTTATTTACTCTCTTGCAGTCTCGCTTCATCTTTTAGGTGCTGGGTCTCGTTGTGCCCCGGGGGCAGCAGCCCAGGACCAAGTATGCATCAGGTATCTGCAATGGCAGAGGACAGCCCACTGTGCTCACCCTCAAAGAGGGTTTGGGGCATTTCTTTTTCTGCCAGTAATTCCCTATTGTGTGGCAAAAGAAGTCCATAAAAGAGCAGCACGGGAAGTTCTGTAGCTGGGTTTGAACTAAATCTGTGCCTCCCGGTTTTGGCTCTTTACATTCTGGTCGAAAGCATCTGATACTGCCCACTGGCATTTTACTTGACAGGTGGAAGCAGGAAAAACCTCAATGAAATGTTATCTATGAATCACTGGAATTTAAGAAGGGATTCTCATTTTATCTCCTATTTCCAACCTTTCTTGTCCTCTCTTCTATTAAAGTCCAGAATTAGGAGTGAAAGGCTCATGAGCATCTGTCTGGAGTTATGAGGATGCTTTCTGTCAGCTGATAAAAGGCTTCACTTCTCTCCGTGAGAGCCAGGCTGCGGCAGGGCTCTTGGGGCTGAAATCTCAGTTTCACTCTCCGTTGTTTCCGGGTGCAGGTGGCCGTGAGTCATCTTTAAACTCTCGAATAGCTGGGATGTTCCAGGGTGCTCTGCATCTGGCTGACAGCTACAGCCAATACTGCGCATCCCCTCCCTTCTTTAAATACGTCTGGGACATGATTGTGAGCAGGAGCTGATCAGAAACATCTTTGATGGAAAAAGCAGGTCCTTTGGAAAGGAGCCCTTCACAGGAGCAGAAAAAAAACCAGTTTGTATAAACTTTTGTCAGAGATTGGTTCTAGTGTTCCATAAAATTAAATTTCTGTTTAAAATGAAAGAGCATCTAAGAAACACTCACTGTCCATTCATGATCTTCAGAACAGCCAGGGGCGATATTAGTCGCCCTCAGGGTTTAATTTCTACCCCAGACTTTCAGGAAAATACTGCTTCTATTCGTCATGGCATCAGCATTTGTTGAAAAATTTTGCAAATAATACAGTAATTCTTGTCTACATTAAAGACTTTGCTAATCCAGGGTGAGAAGTTTGAACACGGCAAACATTATCCTGACACAAGAATACAGCTTTTCCATGGAAAAATGATTTCTGAAGGGGTTTTGACTGCTCTGTGCTTTGGTATCTGGTAAGTTTACCAATAACTAAATACACTGCAATTTAACTAATTGTTTGATTAGGGGCAATTCTCTAGACTTTGTAATGTGTCAGGTTTTCAATGTCAGAGCTGACAGATTAGTCTCATATTTTTCTTTTGCTATAAATCACAGGGTACGACTTGCAGAGCTGAAGTATGGAAATGAGATACAATGAAATGCACAACCACACAGAGACACCAGTGTTTACATTTTAATCTAAGCAACAAAGCAAGGGAAAATAGCTAAGGCAGAGAGAGTCTTTGTGTGCAATCGGGTCCCTTACACGCAAAACCAAGCCTTGCACAATTATTTTGAGGCACAATTATATGGAAACATAGAAATTTGCATTTTTATATGTGTTCAGTCAAAACACAGTTTGCTTTGTCAAGAGTTTGTAATAAGGAAGTGATAGCAAAAGGAGTGAAGGTAAAAGCAGTTATAAATGATGGTGAGAGAAATGGATGTGCACAGAACAGCTGTAACAAACTAGAAGGAATGGGCCCGAAATTCATATATTTCTATCACGAGAATGTCCGAAAATTATTTTCAAAAATTTTAAGCTGAACTTTTTCCATCAGGGCAATCCATGGCCAATGGAGACAACCCCACCTCACCTCTCTGAGATCCTCAGGGATCCTCACAGCAGCGGGAATGGATGATTTCTTGGCAGTTTCAAACAAATCCTTCCATGCCACGCACATGGGCTGAAGCACAGCCCTGCAATGTGATCAGTGCCCGCCTGATGCATGAAGCTGTGCTGATTTCACTAACCCTGTGCTTTAATCATGGCTTGAGGAAAGTGGGCCATGGATGGACATCTGTACAAACCTGTCCATGGCTGTAGTTTGTGCCTCTAATTTTCTGGGGAGAGCAAAAACCACTGCAAACTAGATTAAAGGCGGTGTCTGGGCATCTGCATTCTGAGCTATTTTAGTGAAACTGGTTTGAAAAGTTACTGGGATACCCCAGCTTGACTTCTGTGCATGGACAGCCCCCGTTGCACACACGTTCCCCATACTCCAGGCCTTTCCATCACAGCCTGGATTCTGATTTTTCTCTTGGCTTCCACCCTTCTATGTTGGCTGCAGAGCGTGGATGGCTCTTTGGTAAAAAACACAGTCCCCGCTCGGTGCTCCTTGCTCCCTCCCCAGCAAACCCTAAAGCAACACAGAACCTTCAGGAAGGGTCAGGAGAAAGATGAGGAGAATTCACTGCTCACCCATCTTGGGGTGAGGATGCTCTCCCCCTCTCCCGCGGATATAGAGGAGGAGTGGGGTTCCCTATCAGGAGACAGGAAAGAAGAGGTGCATCGTTCACTCTGTTTATCAGGAGATTGTTCCTTGTAAGAGTTTGGGGCCTCCTGTTTCAGGTAGATTGTTTTCTCTGCTTTTGTGAGCACCGCTACATAATCTGGCTTTAAAAATATGCAAAGGTCTTTGCTAGTGAAATAACCTCTTTCAAGAACTGTTCCCATTTTCTACAGGAAATCTGACACTGTCTTTGTCTATGTCTCTGTCCTTTTTTCTGTTTCCATCAATCAGCCCTCTTTCCCCATGAAAGCCTGCCCTGTGTAGCTCCAGATCCATTTCTTTTCATGGCCATCAATGCATTTGCCAGTGCCTTGATGGCTTTCAGTTCTTGGAATTCCACGGTTTCCTTTGTCCTTGCATCTGAAGCAGTTTAGATGCAGATCTGCTCTTTAAAGAGAACTGGAGCATCAGTCAAGTGGATTACAGCGAAGCTGGCAGGTTCAAAAAGCGGCATGAAGAATACAGTCCTTTTTGGCAGGAAAATTGTCCCTTGAAAAGGGAGTTCCATCACAGCTGAACTTGTCTGGATCTGAGAATTTGAGATCGTTTGTGGAAAACATACATGCTTCATTTTTTCCATAACACGGATACCTCTGATGAGGAGAAATTATTTCTCTTTACCATTCTTTAATGTTCCATAAATTAGAAAAGAGCACCAAATAAAATAAGAGTCCATTATCACTTTTTATTCCATAACCTTTCCATTCAGACACAGTCTTTGAAAAACTAATTAAGGAACTAGCGGTGTCTAATGCATGCACTCAAAATAATGCACATTCAGACACTATTTTCAGCAAGAGCAGCCGAGGTTCATTAACATTATACACTAGCAAATGAATTCAGTTTGGGATAATGCCATCCGATTAAACTTTCCACAGCCCACTTAACTGGAGCTTTGGTGTGTATTTGACAGACACTTTAAACTCCCCGGAGCCCCTCTGCTTTCCTGTTTTCATTTCGTCCCCTTCTAAAGGCCCGATTCTGTCTACTCACAAGTTGATTAGTGACTTGCTCTCTCCATAGAGTTCCTGGGGTTCAGGTGAGAGGAACTCCAGAGCTAAATGTTGTCCCCTCTGGGGAAAGGTAACAGAATGGGATCCAAAATGATCGAGTTAACAAAAGGGTAATTTTTCAGTTATCCCTTCACAACCACAGCTCAGAAAATGGGTTTCAGGTAAAACCTTGGGCTGGGATTGAAGAAATAGGTTAGACTTAAGCTTAATTCTTAAACTTGAGTGAGGTTCTAGACCCTGTTTCCCTCCCTTGGTTGTGCACTCACAGAAATAGCTACCCGTTAGCTGCAACGTGTTTTCAGCAGGTCCTGCCTCTCAGAAAAAACTTGTGCGGTGACGATTCCTGCAGGAAAGGGGCAAATTGGTCGAGTTGCACAAATTTGTGCTGTGAGAAGTAGAAAAATGGACATCCCCCCAGGATGGGAACAGAGGGATGGGACCATCCTCATCTCGAAGGGAGGACAAGTTATAAAACCCCAATCAAACAGCCAAGGATCCTGCAGAGGAAGCTGTTGCAACCACCAGCAGACATTTAGAAGTGGAACCAGCTCCAGGGGCTGCCAGACACATGCGTTCAGCAGCGTGGGTGTCCCTCTGCACATCCTGGGGGATTTGTTGAAATGAGATTCAAACAAGGGCTTTATTTCTTATAGGTGGCAGCTCTGTGCAAATTAAAAAGTGAGTGTCAATAAATACATGCTTTGGGATCACCTTTATCACGCATTTTGATTTTCATCTTGAGTGTTTTGCTGCGTTTCCTCAGAAAAGTGAAGAAACAATTTCTGTGTTAATAATTAATGGGTTGGCTAATTGAATTGCTGCCCTTTTCACTTTTGTGATTAGCCAATATTCACAGCTTTTTAGAGTTTTTTCCATTAGGGTGAGAAGTGGTTGGTGTCTGTACCTCCTTTCGCAATAATTTATGAAGAACATACACAAATTCCCAGTGAACACCGCAGAAACACAGCGGGCAGTTCCCTTGATAAGAAAATCCTTGTCGGGCCCTCCTGTGGGTGCTCTCTCCGGTGAGATCTGCTTTTCTGCATCCTTTTGAGAAATCATAGAAACCCAAGGAGGCTTAGAGAGCCCTGCTCCATACAGTGTCCCTGTACGATATGAAAAGAAGGCGTGAAGTGGCAGCAGCAAGAGGGTTTTTGTGAGATACAGTTTGCTAAACTGTGCTTTGTAACAAGGACAGGGAGCTACTTCTGGAAAAACATTATCATGTCTAAAAGCAGAGAAGCTCCTGTAGCCTCTCAGACTCCCTGAATTGCCAGTAATCCATTTGTTACCCGCAGCCATCTGATCCATCTGAAAGCTCTTGATTGCACCATTCATGAAGCCTCATGGCACAGCAGCACTGAGTCCATCCGTGTCCTTCATGGCCATGCAGAAAATCATTAGAAATCATCACCAACTCCAAACATAGTAGGAAAAAAGTGCCTTGAGTAAAGGGAAAGGTATCTGGGGAGGGTGGATCAATTAGGAAATTGCTTTCTATTACTCTATTTTTTTTCTCTTTCAAATATGCATATTGTACAGTATTTCCTCATAATCCATTCAACTTTCACGTAGTGCTCTGTTTCCTGCTTAGGTTCTTCGGATGGATGTTCTCAGACACGCACACAAAACACCTGCATACGTGCGTGTGTTTGTGTGTCAATTTACACACATATGGAAGTGCATAAACAAAATTGAATATAATCTTTTGATTTTTCGGTGCCCATAGCCAGACAGGACTGTAACCACACTTTAGCTTCAGAGATATGTAATAGGGTCACCTGGGATTCGAGATGTCCACTTTTACCCATTGGATTACCATGTGCCTCCTGGCATGGAGATAATGTCCCCACTGTCCTGAGCTGGGCATGCGTGTATGTGGCAGCGAATTAATTTGGCCTGAGACAGCTCAGATGGCAAAAATCCTTGACTTATCTGCCAAGGAAACTGAAAATGTGCTTCAGCTGAGATCTGTCAACATGAGAGGAGCAGAGGGTTGCCCAGTCAGCCAGAAGATGAATTTGTGCTTGTTCTGTCAACTGCTGGAGATTGGAATGTCAATATAGAGCCTAATAAACTTCTAGTTGCTAAAGAATTAGCTGCTCTGAGATCATGTTTAATAACAATCTGGTCTACCTGAGGCCACGCAGCCATCTGCAGCGTTGTCCCCAGGCTGGCAGCGCTGCCAATACTTCGGCTTTTTGGGTCTGCTTAGGTGCGTGAGCCACCCAAATTAAATTTTGGCCCCTGGCGGCTTCACTTCTCGACTGCAAAGCAAAGGAGATAATTAAAAATAAAAGCTAGGAACTAGAGACAGAGAGATTAATATCTTACATTAGATTGCTTCAGAGGAGCTGCAGCAGAGATCGGGTACCGAACGCACACAAGCAAATATCCTCAGAAGAAGGGTACGCCACCCCAAATTTGATGGAGGTCAACCCTCACCAAAGGGCTGATAAAATCTTTTGTGACTGATCAGGCTGTTAGGAGAGTAGAACCTGAAAGTCTGAGATCCATGAAAAGGCCTAAATACCCCTCTTTGGTGCAGGGAACCGTTTCCCATCTCAGCGCAGCAGTGGCAGTTCGGGGAGATGCAGGGGGTGCAGGGGGTGCCTTGTTACACCGCCTTCTGCAAAGTGCATTTTAGTGGGGGTACACAATGTGCAAAGAAAATATTGAATGTGGAGATTTCTTTCCTTTGTTTTTGGCTTGGCTAGATTAATTAATGATGTCGTCGATCCTGACAGGACTGCCTTGGGGCAATATGGCTGATGCTGGGCTTGCTACAAATAGCTGGTGATGAGGGTAGACGCAGCGATCTTTTTGTGCTGCATTATTCCATTCGAGTCCACTCGAGTTCCTTTTGAGCAACATTTCTCTCTAGAACCATTACATTCTCCCTCTGTTTATTGATAATATACGGTAACTTATTCCATGACACTGGAAATGAAATTGGTTGTTGGTGACCGCAGGGCTTTCATTTGAACAGTCTTTTAATGCAAAGCAATAATTTAGATGGAGTTAAAGAGAAGTCGGGAGATACTTTCCACCTTGCGACGCTGGTATCTCAGCACTGGTGAATTAGAATATTGCTCCTCTCGCAGCTATCACAAAGCAGTTCCCTAAATATTTCTCATTAAAGCCAAGATTCAGTTGTCAAACGCTGGCAGGTTGGGGCTTGCAGAGATGGGGAAGGGTGGAATAAATGCGTTCGTGGGCAGAGGGCAGGTGACGGGGTCAGGAGCACAGGACAGATCCATTTCTCCCACAGTCCTGCAATTTGTCCTGTGACTGTCACTTCCATTTACAGGGTATGGGTTGAGCTGGTGACCCATAGGTGAGTGACGGGCCAAAGTAGGAAGCATCTGTCTTGCCTCTAATAAGGCTGTAGTTGTGCCATTACTTGGGTGCCTTAGAGGCATGAATGCATTTATCACTGTACTATCCATCGGAGTCTGCAACAATATTAAGATTTTTCTGATTTTATTTATTTTGGAGACAGCAGGAGAATAAATGAGATGTTAAAGGTCACAGGGAGAGTTTTTTGCAGAGCCTGGAACTAAAGCATATTCTTCTAACTCACAGTCTGATATCTGAACTGCAAGGCTCAGGTGTCATCCTAAAAACCTGGTCTATTTAATCTGTTCCTCCAGGGTCCTCTAAATATATCCATGTTGAAAATATATCTGCAGAAGATATAGTTTAACAAGTTTTTCGCTGCTTCTCCAAGAGTGAGATCACTTTAAAATCAGCTGAGTCCTGTTTTCAGTATTAGAAATTATTGTTTCTGACAGAAAAATATCAGTTGTACACTGGCTTTTACTCCATGTCCATTTATGCTTGATGTCTCTCTAAATCGGTGATGGCTAAAATACAGGTGACTCATAGAGAGCGATCCAGTGCTAAATCAAGTTTCATTCCTTTGATGAGAAGCCTGGAAGACAGAAATAAGGTGGCTAAAACTTTAGATCTTTCCCAAGAAATCGGTTTTTCTTCCTATAAACCCAATAAATGCCTGTCTGTTACCAGGGTCAGAGGTTCTAAACGGGGCTATTTCCAAAGAGCGTCTCCAAGAATAGTTATTTACTTGGTGGAATATACTTTAAAAAAAATGTAAATGGTAGGATCCTTTGTAATTTAAAAAGAAGAAAAGTTGTCCATCTGTTCTCAACTTCTGTGGCAACACTTCTTTCCTCCCCCATTCTGAATTCCCTTAATTGCTCCTTTCTTGCCATGTTCAGGCCATTCCCTGAGCCCCAGTCGTTCTCTCACAAGAACTAGGAAATGTAATTATTTCCACTCTCTCTGTTTTCATTATGTCTGTATTAATAGTCTTCCTTTTTCAAACAACCTCTGCTGACAGCAAACCATTACTGTCTGATTCACATGCACCGAGCACAAATCCAAGTTAATACACCGCGGTGCTGTGTAATACCCTGTCCTGCTGCTGGGCTTAATCTAATCCAACGTGATGTAGGAGGCACCATGACACAACTTGGTATTTCATACCAGGATTCATTATCTTGCAAAATTTTGCAGAGGGCTTGTTTAAAAGCTCTCATTTTCCACCAAAATCTCCCAAGGTATAGAGGTTGTCTATTGCCTGCAGGTCTGATATAGGTGTCTGCTGTGTCTGAGCCACCCTGTCCTCTCCTGACCATCTCTGAGAAGAGCAGGAAGGGAAGGAGGGGTTTCAGAAGGGAATCCCCAAAATGCCACCGCCAGGCAGTTCAAGAAGCTTTACTTTTTACAGCTTTTCTATGAAAATGAGCTGGCTGGATCAGAGAGAGCAGAGGGCACAGAGGATGCCAGCAGAGGATAGGGGGAAAGGGTGATCCTGTGGTTGTATGCAACCACCCAAAGAAATATTAAATTAGAGGTGAGAACACAGTGGCTACATGGATCCTGCCAAGAGGTTTAATGGAAGTCACTTGCTGCAGCAGAGCGACCCACTTTGCCTCCCAGCAATCACACAATCACATCAGATGTGATGTTTGATGAGATGGGCTACAGCAGCAGAACAGCATTTCTATCTTTCTATCTTTTTTTCCCTTTTTTTTAGTCTTTTTTTTTTTTTTCCCCTTTCCTAAGCAGAAGAAACGACAAACATGCATTGCAGGCAAGGAGAGGAAGATGAAATTTGTGTGTCCCATTTGTGGCAAAAAGCACTGACATATCACATGGCTCTTCTGGATCCCAAGCTCTGCCAATGGCTCTTTCAATCCCATATTCCCTTTTTCTCTAGGGATAAAGTTTGGGTGGGGGGACAACTCTATCTGGAAAATTTGGGTGCTACATTGGCCTTGCCTTTGTCTTCCATCCCCACATCCCACTGAATTGACATGGAGTCTGTATTTCCCATCAATGCTCAATCCCCACAGCATTTCTCCACCTGGGACAGACTCTGCATTACCCCTGTCTCTTCTGGACGCTCACAGGAAAAGATCCCCAGGTTTTGGCAACTTTCTTCTCCCCATCTTGCATCTTGTTACTGCTGAGGCATCATTACAGCCCTCTATGATGGGGGAATTTTCCCCATCTGTCTTGGATCTGCTGACAGAGAAACCAGTGCAAAATGATGCACAGTGTCTGGGAAACTGTTCCAAGCGTTCTCCTAGAGCCACACGGACTGTCATCTTTCATCCTGTTCTTTCTCCTAAAAACAAGGCCACACCACAGGCCAGAAGAAACATCAAAGTGGAAATAATTTGGCTGGTTATTTTTTTGATTCTAATAGAGGATTTGTATCCTCTCACCAATGCAGTTACAGGTGTTTAATTCATTGGCCCTCAGCGTAACTCCATTTGGCATCCTGTACGGTGGTCTGAGACCCAGCTCTGCCATCTGCAAATCAGCAGAAAACTCCACTTCTCTCTCCACAGAGAGACAGATTTATGACAGCTGCTGCCATCTCTTCATTTTTATAGCAGGCTGTTAATTTAGACTTTTCATTCAATTCAAATCCAGAGAAAATACCAGTCCACAGCAGCAGCAATGACAATCATTCCTCTTCTAGAAACAATAACACTGACTAAACAATAGAATCTTTATTGTGAAGACTCAATAAAAGCTGTGCTGGCACTCGAGAAAGATAAATTGACTTATCTTCAGACGACAAAAGGAGAAAACTCACCCGCCTGCCATAGTGACGAGCCCAAAATGAAACTTTTGACCTTGTGCTCCTGGACCTCTAGATCTTGGGGACAGTGAAATTCAGATGTAGGCGAGCGACTGTTTGAGAAACATCAAACCCAGAGACACTCTGCCTTTGCTGTCATCTCTCGGTGCTTTAGTAAACTAAATAACACTTGTGAGGAATAGCTTCTACCAGCAGGTAGATATCCATAGCATCAATATTTTCCCAGCTTTTCTTATTAACCTGGTGTGCCAGGACAGAGATATTGTATGTCCATGGTTCATATGCGTTTCATGTCTCCACTTCCCAGAGGCACCAGTAGTGCTTCCCCTTCCCCATGGTTTCACACTGAACAGAGCCCATACAACCCCCAGAAACCAGCCAGCCCACTGCTAGAAAAAACACCATCTCCAGAATTGGGGAAAGAGAAACAGTGACAGCAGAGCTGGCCATTTAGCCAAAAGACTCACATGAAGAAACATGCTGAGAAAAGATCCATCAATTCAGAGAGATTTCATTTCTTCCGAAGATTGCTTTGGCTTGACCTCTTTTCCCATTTATGTAATTTCACACGTTTCTGCCCTTAGCTGTGTATCATACATCCTGTCATTGTTGAAAGGAGAGGCTGAAAAGACAGCAGAACAACAAAAAAAACCCAGAAATATTCCAATTCACCTTTGCCCTCCAGTCCTCCTTCCAAAAGAGAGCAATAAGAAGCCTCATTGAAGAACTCGCCCCTTCCAGCTGCCTCCACCAAGCTGTTTGAGATTAAACGGTTTCATCCTTGGGGCGGGTGGATTGCTAATTGCTTCCCTGTCCCACATCCTCCCCCAGGGCTGCTCTACGCATCCAATTTCTGTCAGAAGAAGCAAGTGAATGGCAGAAAGCTTCAAGGTCCTGCAGCTCCTGCTGTGGATGTCACTACAAACCCAGGAGAGGCAGGGACACGGGGGGACAACCCTGGGAGATGATGGAAATCACCAAGGGTGGCCCATTGCCCTAACACAGTCTGGGCACTGTGGGCCAACCTGCATCTTTATAATTACATCTGAGGATCTTCCTGAGATGAAGGAAGAGCCTTTCACTGTGCTCTGCGATCGATTAACTCCTTTTGCTTTGCTGTGTTGTTTAATCAATATTACTAAAGCTGAAGCAGTTATGGGTGCCTTTGATATAATAATAGTTGGTAATCACATACCTAACGTTAGCATGTATAATTTGCAGTCTGTCTCTGTGCATATGAACATGACCTTGACATTTTGCTCTCAAATTTGTGGCTTGGACAGATGCAATGGGAGAATTTCTTTCAAAGGCTCACAAAACAGGCTTTGGTAAGTCTGAGGGCTCTGCTCACATGAGAGATTAATAACACTAAGAGAGGTTTTATCACAGTCAGATTATCAACAAGACATGATGGAAACTATTTGGGTCATTGAGAATGAAGAGGCTGTGAAAGCCAAAGACATACATGAAACGGAGTAAATATCAGGGGCAGCCTTTTCTGGCGAGAATTGAACAGATGAAATTCCTTGCACAATACTCCTGGCCAAATCCAGATCCGCTAAGTATCGAGTGCCAAGGTTTTTATGCACACTTTTATTTCTGTGCACGCTCATCCCAGCATGAAAAAGGGTAAGTGCAGATTAGTGAGACACAAACCGTAACCTCTTGGCAGTAAAGGGCTTGATCCCTCCTGTACCAAAGCTGTGACATTTTGTTCCTAATTAAACAGCAACAGCTGAGCTGCTTGAATGTCCAATGTGCAGAAGAACTGGAATAACCAACCCCTGAAGCTGGTAGAGCAGGATGGAAGAGCAGTGTCAGGAGGGTCTTGTCAAGATCCTCTCGATGTGTAGGAGTGTCCGATTATCAAGTCAACCCAGACCACGTAGCACAGATGACAACCTGCTCTTGCCTGGCCGAGATGAACATCTCATCTGTGCCCATCAGGTCGTTTGGTCAGTTTTCCAAGGGTTGAGCAGAAAACAGATTTCACCTGAACAAATAATTCTCTGACAGGACACTTCTTTAAATAAAACAAAGGCTAATTTCATGCTGGGGTGATCTGTTCCCACCTACCTGAGCTTGTTTTGGAACGGGTTTTATCTCTTCCTTCACCAGATAATTACTCTAACAGGCTACAAGTTATGTCATTTTCTGTGAACTTATTTTGTCCTTTTCCCTTAAATATATGGTTTTATATATATAAATTGATGCACTTAATAGAAAATATACTTCCTGAAGAAGTTTAAAGAAGTAGAGAGACTCATTATGAAACATGCACAGAGCATCTCTAATAGAATTATATCATGTGAGTCTATTTGAAAACAATTTGTCATCTTGGGACAAAGCTACAGCCAGGAAGGAATATTACATGAGAGCTTTCTCTTTGCGCAACATATTGCTGCTCATCTGACTGGAAACCCACAACTTCAGAAACCTTTTTGTTTATTTAAGTGCCAGATGCCTGATTTAAGGCAAATTGGGCCTGATCCCAAAGCCTATCAGAGATGATGGGAAATCATCCTTTGAATTCAGTTGGCTTTGACCCAAAACCACAAGCTGGTCTCTCACAGTCCCGTTCGTACCACATTCAGCGCCCCTGACCAAGAGTATTTATTACAAACGCTCTCCTTACACTCTGGATTTGAGCTTTAGGCTGTGCTTACTGACACCAGAACTCATAAATGAGGACTCCTCATCTATTTGGCCTCAGTTTTCAGTATGAACTTGTGGCACTAGTGTTTTGAGGCGTCCGCTTCTGAATAAATATGCTTGAAATGGTGCGGGAAAAGGAGCTCATTGTGAAGTTTTGCCTTACAAAATCACGTTGTCAGTATCATTTGGTCCTGGTCTGTGATGGGAAATTCAGAAAGTGGGTTTTAAGGGCACAGAGAGAGAAAAAAAACCAAATCAATTGGATAGTGTGTAGGCAGCAAGACTAAGGAAACATGTAATGGAGCTGAGTGATAAATAAGCAAAGAAAAAGCAGATTTGTAGGCGAAAGTGGGTAAACAAAATAGGTGATCATTTCCCCAGGCTGACTTTTCAGTAACAGATCTTTTCCTCATGTTTTAGATCGTCACTGTACTACACCCTGATGTTAGGACATGCTCTTCTTCCAGCCACATCAACATTTATTTAATGTGGCTTTAATGTGGCAGGTTTTTAACTAGCTGGACATTTCTGTCCAGTTTCATTTAAGCTGCCCTCTGGCATCCCAGGAGCCACCAATGCTGCCCTGAAAACTGGTGCTTCAGTATTTCAGGAAGAGCTGAAATAGCGGGGGAAGAGTAATGTGTGTTCTTCTGTGGGCGTCTGGAGTTTGATGAAGAGAATGAACAGAGCTGATAAAGGATGCTCACAATTAAATCCAGGCCACATAATAAAATCGGGTGAAGAACCTTTGCCCTGAAGCTTAAATTCTTATTGGCAAAGAAAAGAGAGTGTTAATGCAATTTCATGTGCTGCTGCCTTGACTCTCTTCTCCACCAACAAATACGCTTGTGTATTTGCTCACATCAAGTTTAAGGTTCCAGCAAAAGTAATTCAAAATACCTGTTCTCCTTCTGCATAAATTCTAAATTTGGAAGCCTGGATTTACACCTGGGCCGATGGAGAGTGGCTTCAGCTGGTTGTTACGGCAGTATCTATATCTCGAAGAAATTCTAGCACAACTGAGAGAAGGGAGAAATAGGCAAGATCCCATCAAAGTTAATATTTCAAGGAGTGAGAGCTGGGAGGGGGGCAGACCCCTTTCACTGTGGATGTAAAACAAAGCTGTGCAGGTTTTGCTGCCATCACTTCATTGGACAGCATATTACTGTCTGCCTTCAATGTTGGGCTGCAGGTTGGGCATGATTATACCCATTTTATGGGTATAATAATTAAAGACCGGGATGTGCTCACTAACCAGTCTTTGCCCATGATGGCAGAAGTTAATGTATTATTGTCCTCGATTGCAGAGCACACCATCTCATCAGCCACCCTCCTGGAGCTTGCCCATCCAAACCCCTCCATCAGCGAATGCTCGTTGGATTATTTCTCCTCTGGTCCTTCTGCTGCCAATAGTCTCTGCATCAGTTTGTGGATGCTGTGTATTCGTGTTAATGCCATCGCTGCTTCTGTTTCTGATTGTGCTTCTGCCAAGGCATCTTTCTGTCTGGTGAAAGACATCACAGTACGCCTGAAAAATGAGTATTGAGAATAGTAATCACTCCGGCACGGGGATATGAACTTCTACTCATCCAAACCTGGATCGGGTGCCCAAACAGTTGGATTAACACAGCTCCACTGCGTGTGGTATTTAGCTGAGAATAAATCAGATGTATCCTCTATCCAAAGGTGTAAGCTTTGATGTACTTCTATTATTTGATAGAAAGCCATTGACATTGGCTCCTCCCGATTTTAAAATGCTGCCAAGGGGGTAGGATTTGCATAGATCTAAGCTGCAACCCTGCTTCATATCATGCAAGCTGGGGTAATTTTGGCTGTTTGGGGTCTATGGGGTGGGCAGAAAGAGTCTATGTCTGCTGACTGCCACTAGAAATGCAGATTGTAGCACTGAAGGGTTTTTTTTTCCCCTGTACAAATTGCCTCAGTTCCACTTTCCTAAGTAAACAACCAGCTACAGCATTAGCTGCAGCGCTAAATGAAAAAAGGACTTGAAAGAGAGTAATGTAGAATAATTGAACAGGAAGAAAGGAAATACGCATGTAGCAGACCTGAAAAAGAGACAGAGAGCTAATTAAATGTAGCACAATTAATTTCACACATTGTCCTTTACACATGGCGTCAGAAAATGTTTTGCCGAATGAGTGCACCAAAAATCAGCTGCGCTTCAGGAACTTTTTACATCTCTTTTGCTCTGGCTTACTGTTGTCAGCCTGATGTGGAGAGCTGTTGTGAGGAGAAAACCTCATCGCTCACCGGCCCTGACTGAGCTCAGGGTGAAATTCCACCATCTCTAGCAATGAATGGTAAGAGGGCAGCGCAAGGAGACTGAAGCTCTGGTGTGGGTGGCAAGTCAGAAAGCCAATCTACCGCCTCCGCTTGCAAGAATTCATGCTTATTTTTTACATACACATATACAACATGGGGTGTGTCCTATTGCGTGCACGTATGGAGGTGTCCGAGCATCTCCTTGGAGCTTAGTGCCATCGCAAATGTCATCCTTCCGTTGTCGCATTTTGGCTGTGCTGAGCCAAGGAGCAGAATCTGAGGACCAGCTGTGGGACCCCTAATCATTTCTTACTTTCATATACCGCCACGCTGCCTATATTAGAATTAATCCCTAATTAGAATGTGCAGCAAAATGAATGGTAATGAAAAGAGCATAAATTTCATTATTGTTGGATGAAAAATATTATGAGTGAAGCAAACTGAGAGTTACTGGAGGATGATGGGGCTAAAAGGAAGAAATGAAGTATGTGAACATTTTTTTAGGATACTGATAGCTCTGTACTGGTGATTTTTTGCCAAAAGCAGAACTTGGGAGTGATATTGCTTCCTGCTCTGGCTCTAATCTTCACCAAACTGCCTGGTTTTCTTCTAACAAAATGTGCAGCCGTTCTTTTCTGTGCTTGTGCCATGAATTGCAGACACTCCTGGGAGCCTGACCAACACACGCAGCTGGACACACAACGCAAGCACATGTGGAACCAGTTTCTCTGGTCTCGAGCCTTCCATGTTCCAACCTGCTACATCGCCTGTCCTTGTGACACATGGTGACTGATGCCCATCTCAGAGGGGCAGATGTTGTAGGCAGAAGTCTTCCCTTTGGCTGTGGATAACTTTTCAGCAACTGATTACTTTGAGTCTCACAAATGAAGGCAGGCTTTTCCTTGGCCATGTGGAGAAGACTCTCATTTTGGCGCTATCTAATATTTAACTGCCCATCTGCAGGAATAAATTAGAATAACAAGGTAGAGCAATGTCCCTCAGAAAGGAGATGCACTCCAGTGTGTTCCTACTCCTGTCCTAATTTCTCCTTTGTTGTCCATAAGGGGACTAATTGAATCATAAGGTGCTTTGGACGTCAATGCTAACCTCCTGGGTCATCCTCTTTACGTGGGATATAATGAGAGTAAGTAGAGCTCTAGATACTTACATTATAGCTCGTGACTTAGGAAGGCATCCCTTTGCTCGTCAGCGGGCTGGAGGTTGCTACGTTATATAGTCCTCATGATGGGAAAAAAAGCGCAATTATTATAAAGCACTGTTATCTCCTGTCACATTCAATAAAATCAGTTTGGCTTTCTGGAATTCCTATGAGGAAGGCATTGGGATGAAAATTCATGAGTGCAGACTAAGAGACATTGGTGAATAAGACCTTCTGTCAGTCATTACTCCACGGATCCTTTTTTTAGGGAGGGAACGTGTAAGCTGGGGGTAGGGGACTGTGCTGTGTGATTTGCCAAGTATTTCAAAATGTCAGCCCTTTGGGTAATGACCTGTTATGAATGCAAGTTGTTTTAATGAGCTTTGCACTGCAGCAAGTTGGGTTATAAGAACAAAGCAGCTCTGCCTGATGATGGATGTTGGCTTTGATCACCAGGCCAGAGAAGAAGTGACTCTCATCAAGGAGGAAACCTTTGGAAAGGCTTCATAGCATGAGATCTCTCATGGATTCACATGTGGGCAAGGATGAGTGGGCAGCATCCTCAGAGGCCCTGGTGAGCATCCCTGAACAAACACTAAGTGAAAAAGAGCTTCTGATAAGGCCATTGGATGGACAGAAAGGGTGTTTTTTGCTTGAGTTGAGATTCCTTCACTGAGGTGAGATCTCTGTTGTGGGCCAAGGAAAGCCACTGGCTTTTTTCTGTCGTTGCTGTCAGCGGAGCCTCCGTAGCTTGTGTTAATGCTTTCCTAAGGAGGAACAACTCACAGTGTCATTGCTGCTGGCACACCCGTGAGTACTGTCATCCTTCATGTCCTAAAGTTAGGAGAAATTAGTGACTTGATTTCTCCTGCCATCAAAGGAAGTGCTTGGCTGAGCAGAGGTTTGGGTCCACCATTTTAAGTAGTGAGAAACCGAACCCTTTGACACCCACGTGGCCAGTTGACCATGTTTGCTGGTATTAGCCAAGTCTTGGGTACCAAGCTTTGCTCCGCTTGTGAGAAGACTCCTTGGGAAAAGAGTGATGGGTCGGTGCATTTCAGTGTGCAGCCTGTCTTGGGAGCAGCTTAGGAACCCAGCACAACCAGAAAGCCACTGGTGATATGCTTCCCAAAGCTGCAGGGCTGGAGAGGAGCTGGTACTCAGTGTCTGCTCTGCTTGAGGAATGTTAAACCCAGACTTCTTCTTCCTGGGTCTGCAGGGTTCAGATCTCGTGGGGTTTTTTTTATTTTGAAGTGCAAGTGGCAAAAAGCAGGTTGCTTTTCTGGAAAAGCTTCCCTGACTGGGAAGAAGCTTTATCCTGCAAAGCATTGACAGCTCTGCACCCTCACTGACTTCAGGGTGCAGGGGGAACCTTGAGTAGTACCTTGTAGAGTGAAGCTCATCGGGGAATTTGAAAACATTAAGGTCCCTGAGATTCACAGATGCTGCAGCAGTAATTTAAGGCACGTTTATTTTGCATGGGGATTTTGTAAAGGTAGCTGAATAACAACGTTGTTTGCCCGTCTTGCTCTTTCTTTTATGACTAATTTAGGATCTTTGATGCAGATTCCCAGGAATGTGTGTTTAAATTCAAACTTGACCCTGGGAGGGGAAGAAACCATCTTCTGCTCTTGTGTCAAGCCTATCTTATGATGAATTGGAAGGACCTGCCTTTCCGACATAGATATTTTCACTTAGATCCATTTTAGTATGGGGTAGAAAATGAAATTTTTAAGCCAAATGACCCCTCTTAACAGGCTGGTCCTTGTCCTTGCTTTGCTAAGCGTCAAACTGAAACAGCTTATGTCTTCCTGAGACACTTTGTTAGCATCCCGTGGGAAAATGGGATTAAAAGACTGCAACCAACCTTTCCGCAGCGTTGTTCCAAGCAGTGTGGGCAGCTGAGCAGTTGATGCTTTGTCCCACCAAGTGTGCAGAGTGTCGGTGGCCACGTTACCCCATTTAGCTGACAAAGCCCTCAGCACAGTCCCTGTTTGAGCGAGAGAGCTGTGACACCAGGGAGACAAGGTGTCCCCACTTCGGCTCACTTGCCCCGTGTCAGCACCCAACAGTTGCTATAAGGTAGTGGGGACAGCCAAGAACTTCTCCAAAGAAGCTGGGCACCTGTGAGTAGGATTATTATTTTTTTTTTTTAAATTGGTTTCCACCTGTCAGACTTGTCAGTGGTGAAACTGGCTGTTTGCAGAGAGAATAAAATCCTTCCCCCTCAGCCGCCCCCGCACCTCCTCCCTCCCCGCTGGCCTGTCTCCAGGCTCCGGTGTGACATCTGAGCAAGTTTATTTTGGCACCCGCTGTCAGCAGGAGTGGAGGAGTTTGTGAGAAGAGGCATCCCACGGCTCTGGTTCCTAGCGGATATTTTGTGTCTGATCGGTGTTTGGGAATCATTTCCTTTGGACGCCGTTGAGAATCTGTTGTGATCCATGCCCTGGCCTTCAGGCTCAAGGAGCTTCTGAGATGTGCTAGTGCTTTGGCAACAGGTCTGCACAGGTAGGGTGAGATGATCGGGATGGTCCCAGGTCAGAAAGTCCCAGGTACCACGATATTGGTCTGGGAGGGATGGTCATCAGACAGAAAAGACGACCAGCCAAGGTGCTTACTGCAATAATGAATACCCACCGTGTGTATGTATATTTATTCCTTTTTATCCATTTCATCCAATCACACAATATTGACTTCAGGGGCAACAAGGGGAAATGGGAAATCTGATATAGTAACTGGAGCAGAAGACAGAGGCAGAGGAGTGAAGAACCCAACCACAGCCACCTTGTCTAACTCTACTCCAAAGTCCACTCTGCTGATGACTTCCCCTCTCATATCTCTTCCCTGACTGGAGCTATAATATAAGAAAGAGTTAGGTGATGAAACCAAAGTGAAAGAGGACCACAACTTATGGGGAAAGTGACTTTGTTTTAAAAAAAAAAAAAAAGGAAAAGGAAAAAAAGGAAAGAAATTCCCTTTGTACACAGTTGTCACTTGAGAGATCTGAGATCTCTGCTTTCAGAAAATTCACAAAATTGCCTGAACTAGTGAGACAGAATGTATTGGTCCAGCTTTGTGCCAACAGCCAATGGAGATGACAACATTATTAGTGTTCTCAGGTCAACCCCGTCATGTTGAATTAGCAGTTCATAAGGCACAAGAAGTACCGCTTCCCCATGTGAATCAGAACTGAGACATCACCTGCGCAAATAATTGTATTAGTTTTGAATCAGCAATGAAATCAAAGGATAAACAATTATCTACTTAAGTTCTTCATCCTTTTTGGTGACATCAGTGCGCAGAGTAATTGAATTACCTTTGTCTTCTCATTTGTCGTGGGGTTTATAAGACACCCTTTCTTCCTTTCCCCCTTCCCCGTCGTGCGCAGGAACACTCTTAGCAAACAGCCTAATGGGCCTCTGTCTCTGCATCCAAGGACGGGAGCGTGGGTTCGAGATGTCTCGGTCCCCAGCTGCCTCCTTCCTGGGGACATCACACTGCAAAGTCCTGATGTGGTTGAAAGGGGAGGAGAAAACACAATGTTGCTGCACCAGGATCTTAGATCACCTCTTGGAGTTTGATGAGATTGAGACACAGAGCTAGATTTGGCTTCTTCTGGTTATTCACTTGTGCTCCACATGCTCAGGGGTGGCACTCCTGCTTGTCACCCACATGTTCCCACCCTGAGATGGTGTTAAGAGAGCAGGGATGGCCCAGGGATGCTGCTGGAGGTGTGAGCTTGTGCTGCCCTCTGCCATGGATGTCCAACACAGGCAGTAACAGCTCATGGAGAAGAGAAGGCTCTGGGGAGACCTTATTGTGGCCTTTCAGTACTTAAAGGGGGCTTAGAAGAAAGATGGGGACATACTTTTTAGCAAGGCCTGTTGTGATAGGACAAGGGCAAATGGTTTTAAATTAAAGATGGTAGATTCAGTCTAGGTGTGGAAGTGTCTAGTGGGAGATGTCCCTGCTCATGGCAGGGGATGGGTGGACTAGATGCCCTTTAAAGGTCCCTTCCAATGCAAACTGTTCCATGACTCTCCGAGTCTATGGTTTCCAGTTCAGGCAGAAAACCTGGCTATTTGCAGCTTTGTCCCCATTTGTGCAAAATTGCTGGTGCTAACGTAATGTTTGCAAGGGTGGCTTTTAAGGAGATGTAAATTAACCGACAGTGCTGAAACTCTGTTGGCACAGTAGGTCTGGACTGCTCACATAGAGGTGTGTCAACGTTAGCTTTCAGCTTCCCTTCTGCTTACCAGAAATGTCTGATGCGTCTTCCCCTGCTTTTTATGGCTGTTTTATTCCCTGTGACTGTTACTTTTGAGGAGGAGGTTGTGACATTTCTGAAACTAAGTGGGGTCACTCAGAGTCAACTCTTGGATGGGGAACCATGATGAGAGGCTGTTGGAGATGTGAGACAAGGCAACCTTTTCACCTGAAAAGTGAGCTCCTCTTTTCAAAGTAATGCTCAGAAAGAAACTGCTCTCTACCTACAGAAGTTCTCTCCTTCAGGTGAGCTGCAAAAGTGAGATCCACATGTGGCTCCTTATGATCCCCACGATGGTGCTGGAATATCTCGGTGTCTTCACCTAATCCTGGTTGTGCAATCCCAGTTTTGCCTGTCTCGGATTTGCTTTCTATGTATCTATGCAAATTTCATGCATTGACTCTCAGTATAGAGCGTTGCTCCCACTGCAGTTCGTGATTTATTTGAGATGAAATCCATTTTTCTGCATCACAGCTTTTCTGGGTACGTCTGATTATGATGAGGTCTCAGTGTTTGACTTCTGAAACACTCCATTTTCTAGTAGCACAGAACAGTTTAAGGGAAAATAAGGACTTTTAACTACAACTATTTATGGTTAGAGTTGGATTGTATTTTATATTGCAATTCATTATTGCTGGTAGAATAGTAGATAGAAGCTAACATTCAATTTAATTGAAATATTTTCTCTTTTGTGCCTTGACCAGTGAGCAAATTTATCTGAAATTTGTATACTGTAAGTCTCTATGTTTAAATCCTATTAAAATAACAGTCTTATTAAAGAAAACAAAGCTTGGAATAAATCTGCCCACAATGCCAATAAGCCAGAAATGTTTCTGCTCACAAAGAGTAAAAATGTAAAAATTGACTCAAACGATTTTATAGAGCAGGTACTTTGATGTGAACAGAAACACAAATTATCCTGAAATGTCCTTAAACGTTCACAGCTGCTCAAGTGAAAATTCTGCTTGTTAGTCCTAAATAAAAGGTGCTGGTTGGAAAGACGGGGGTATTTGCACTGGAGATGAAACACATCAAACCAAACACACACTCATTAAGGGTCTGGGGCTGAACGTTTTCCCCAAATTTGGAGGATGACTGTGAAAATATCTGTGATCAGAAAAGTGGGTGTGGGAAGAGGGGTGCTGGTGAAGATGCAGCTTGTTGTGCTCCGGAGCTGTATTTGGCAGCAGATAATCCTGCAAAACTCCCCAGATTTGAATGTTTAGCTCCTGCCTCGCTATCCCCCTTCTCTTTTTATCCTTTAATCCAGGTGAGCACCCCGTTCCTCGCCCTTTCCAGCATTGGCTCAGACCCTTTTTCCTCCCTTCATCTCTTTTCTCCCACTGAGTTTCCAAGTGTCTTAGCAGCTCTGCCTGTAATCGGGTATGCACAGATTAGAGACTAAAGAAAGAAGATGCCTTTAGGTGGTACCAAACTGAAGAGACGTGAATTTCATCTGAGCAGAAGGGAAAACGTCCTCAGTTGCACTTTGGAATAATTGCTCTAAGAGAGAGTTGAGAACAGTTAAAAAATACAGAACTCTGGCCAAAAAAGAGATGGCAATTGTGGGAACAGGCATTTTGCTGGGAGACGTGAGCGAACTTAACTCTTTGCTGCTCTGCTTTGCTCCGCTGCTCGGTGAGGCGATGCTTTACTGAGCAGGTCAATGGGGGTGTACCCGTGTCCTTCCTTCATCCCACTCCATCAAGTGCCTTGTCTGATCAGCCCTTTCCTCTCCAGTTCATTTCCATCACGGTCCTGTTCTGTATTTCTGCCCAATTAAACAGCTTCCTGGGAAACTCCATTTTGTGCCTCACAAGAAACAGGCTCAATTTCAAATAAATATGCAATATCCTCAGCTTTATCAATTGTCGCCCCAACAAAACATCTTTCCCATCCTATCATCTGATTCAGTGCTTCATTTCATTACACCTCCTAATTCTCCAGTACTCCGGTGCCAACCGCTAAGGAAGTCTATTGGGCTCGTCAAAGTCTTGCTGTGACTCACAGCCCCTTCTTACATAAAACAGCCTTTTCGTGTTGATCAAGACAACCAATCTTCAAACCCTATGGTGCCTCCTGGAGAGATGGATATGAAAAACAGGCAGACCCCGAGCCCTGGAGGCAATCTGCATGGAAAATGAATAGCACAGGGGGATGAATTGTCGTAAACAAGTGGAAGTGAGATTTGGGTTGAAGAGAAAGGCTTTTGACTGATTTGTGAAGATGAGAAAATCAGACAGGAGCCGAATGTTTTCTTTTTTTTTTTTTTCTCCTATTTCTTTTTCTAGCGTTTTTTATTACATGCTGATGTGCTAACACAACTCTGGAAAAAGTCTGCAAGTCCTTTTGATGACATGATGTACATAGAAGGACAGAAAGCAAATAGAATTCTCATTGTGCACTTATTTCTCCCACGCTTTTGGAAGATACTTGGAGTCCTTTGTACCTTTTCGCCCAAATCTTAAGCTGATATGGCACAATCTTCCTCAAAGCTGAGCACTGAAAAGTCAGTAGCTTTTGGGTTGGAATGCACTTCAATGGGAGGCCAGAAAAAGTTGAGATCTTTTCCCAGCAGAAACGTTTTCTCTTCTCTATCTTGCT
>JAOXJK010000005.1:2715481-2782976 GCA_025774025.1 Xenus cinereus | reverse complement strand
GGAGAACTTTGTAGAGTAGGGTTGATGGTTGGACTTGATGATCTCAAGGGTCTTTTCCAACCTGAATGATTCTATGATTCTAACCTCCTTTCAGGAGATGGATGGGATTTCACCAGTTCAGACCACAACCAGGCAGCCCGTGCTGTATGATAGAGGTACCGCTGCCGTTTCAAGCATAACCAGCCCAAGCCTTAAATTCAGATATTTATTTCTTAGGATCAATAAATGTCAAAATAAAATAAAATAAAATAAAATACCATACAGTACAAAGGCTATATCAGGAAGTAACCATTTCATTACAGTTTGGTCAGTAAATACAGTATCAATAACAGCATGTTACATTGAAAGAGTGTTTCCCATGGCTACACAAAAGGATTTCACACCCTCTTCCTTCCCTTTGTCACAGAAAATATTACAAAGGAGACACTGACACACTTGTAACATTCTTTTTTTTTTTTCCCATTGCGCAACAGGCCACAGAAAATAAAGCACATCGACATTTTGTATTTCAGAAAAAAAAAAAGAAAAGGTGCACTTTAAAAAATATCTGCCATAAATACAATATGTGCAGGACTATCAGGTGGCACGGCTGGGGAAGGACTCTTGATCACAAAGCCAGGACACAGCATCATGAAATTTCGGGTTAGCAATTTCTGTTTTTCCACCAAACGAATCCAGACCGAGAGCAGAAGAACTTTGTTGAGCTGCAATGTTAAGAACCGGACGGAGCTCGAGCAGATACAGCTTTGTTTAAAACAGCTACCGACCATCACAGCCGGGGTGGTCTCAGTCTGAGACTCGAGGGGTTGCACGGGAAAGGTGCAGCGCACTCGCGGTACCCGGTACCCGAGGGCAGGTACCGATGGAGCCGCGCAGAGGATGGGCTCAAACCCAACACCAGCTGCCGGCAGCAGCAGCACATCTCGGGGCTGCCTTTCACTAAGCACTGGATGCTCTAACTGCAAAAGGTCCTGCTACGGTTGTGCTCACAGCACGTGTCCTGCTCACCCTCCTCACCAACTCTTCCGTTTAGTTTTTGAAGCGAGGTCTCACACACTTTGCAAAAAAAAGGCAAGCTCAGCAGAGGGTTCCAGCTGGGCCTCTGGTGAGAAAGTCCTCTCCGGGAGGAAAATTCCAAACAGACTTTGTAAATCTGATTTCACACGCTGCCAAACGGATGGCCCTGAACGAGAACACTGTGAAGGGAAACGAAACCTCAAAATAATACTTGAAGAGGTCACTAGACAGACTCTCTTCAGGTGGGAATGCCTCAGGTTCCTTCCTTCAGCACTTCCCATCTGTGGGCTCAACAGATCTTTTGTTTTTTTCAGTTGAAACAAACAGTTCAAAACACTTTTAGGAAATTTGCATAGATTAACATCGTGCCGCACCAACGCTCACCTCTCTGCCCCAGCAGAGAGTTCAGACAAGACAGGAACACAAAGATGGGAGCGTGTGTGGCAAAAGCCACTTTCACTCAATTGGGTTTAAGGCTAAACCTTGTTGGATTAGTAGTTCAGCCGTTGTTAAAATGCATGGAAAGAACCATTCCTCTGGTATATACTGGACAGTTCGTACCTTTTTCCTCTCTACAGAACCATGGGATCCTGCAGTTAGTTGTCCTCAATTCTTTGAGCTCAAGGGAATTAAATTTCCAGGTCGAATGTAACAGAACTAGGTGAGGAGAGGAGAGGGGATGAAACCAGCTGTAACTTAGACTTCTCAGCTCAAGGTAGTCAGATTTAGCCAGTGGGAGAGGTAGCTTTGAGCTGCAATCTCAGGTTAAGGCCATAGACTCAGGTCTGCTCCCGTGTCAAACTGCGGGAACGGAGCTGCAGAAGCCAGCAAACCACTTGGATAAATCCCCCCCCCCAGTCAGCTCTTCAGGACTCGAGTGGCCCAACAAACACTGGGGAAAGACTTTATGATAAGTTCATTTTTACTCCAGCTTGTTCCCGTTTTCATGTCAAACCACAAATAAACCTATCATTTTCTCTGAGCTGTGATCAAATATTCTGTACGCTGCCAGTGTATCTCAGAAATTAAAATCTACGCCAAGCATCTTACGTGAAACAACAATTTTTGTACAGTGTCTTCTAAGATAATCGAGCACATTTCAGCAGGTTGGTGTTGAACAAGTATATTAATAATGTTTAACATTTCCAAAACGACTAAGACAGGCAGAATGTTAAATCCTACCGAAATTCAAAGCAACACACGGTTACAACTTCTGTGGGAGGTTTCAGAAACTGCCTCCCAGCTGTTGACTCTATTCAGAGGTGAAGTTAAAAAATCTGGGTCCTCTCCAGACACACTGGAAGTCTCTTGCCCAGAAGGCCAATGTTAAGTGTGTGAGATTAAGACTCCTCTTCCTCTGCTCTTTGTGCCTGGACCTTCTCACAGGGCAGCACGTACAAGTCTTCCAGAACTGCTTCTTCCAACCTGCCCAAGCCATTTCTAACACACACATCGGTAACTTTTGCTGGTTCCTCACAGATTTCCTTCCAATGAGATCAGTCTCCTTTTTGATTTTTTTTTTTTCATGTATTTCATGCATGTCATTACCTGTTTTTCTTGCCAAAGAGCAGTCAACTGTGCACGAGCAACAAAAGTGCTTTGTCAAATATAATCTCTGCCCTCTGTTTGGTACAACCGGGGCAAGAAATTAAAAGAAGGCATGACAGGACGGAGCTTGTAGTTTGGCTGAATCAGTAGAAACTAAAGCCCCACTGATTTCTATTTTGAGCCCTTTCTTTTGGAGTGGTTCTGTACTAGGCATTAAAATAATCTCCCGTCCCTGGTAGGTGTGGTTGGAGGTCATGGCTGATGGCAGCCAGGTCTAGCATGGTACCTAACTCTGTAGCAAGGTTCTAAATGCCTTGGAAGTAGTATCCATCACTCACAACTCACAGCAAATGCCCCACAAATGTTTTCTCTGTACCCTGAACCCAATAGGGCCTAACCCATGAGATACCACATCTCTAGCAGAAGTCAGTGGTACCCAGTGGACCAGTAACTGGTCTCCACCATTGTGTGAAGGTTCACTGGGGACAAATCCACATCTCCAGCATTGAGACTTGTTACGTACCAAGGGTGCTCGTTAGTTGTAGAGTGACAGGGTATGGGCAAAGGCCAGACAACTGAATTGAGCCAAGTGACCCTTTTAGCTTGTCATCATAAAGAGGCAAGCCCCGCTGTCCTGGTGAACTGTGGTGTGAAAGGGGACACAAGGTCACCACCAGCAAAACCACAGCAGAGGTTGCACAGGATGACTGCTTGGTTCCAACTTCATGCAGGTGATGTGACAGCGGAGAAAGACCTTAAGCTTCTCCCAGAGGCCTGTGATTTCTGGTGCTGAAGGCTCTGGATCAATTTGCTCCATCACATAGTGGGCTGTTGGAGGTGGAACCATATGAGAGAAAAGCTGACAGTCCCTATCCTGGCCAGCTGAGAAATCTCAAAGAGAATTTTCAGGTCTTGTCTCTGTTCCTCTGGCTTGTTAAAAGAAAGCGGGTTTAGAGCTGAGGCTCCCCAGTTTAGACGTTCTTGTGTTCTTCATTTGCACTATCTGAAGATCTGTGTGTGCAGATTCATGTGCAAACAGGTCTGGTAGCAAAAAGAAATAAAGGTAAAGGTAGAATAAGAGGTGCTGCTGCCTACAACAGCCTTATAAGATGTCAGCCTTGTGAAAATGGTGAGGAAACAAGTAAAACAGGAATAAGAATGGGAAAAATCTGAAGGTCCCGCAGAATGGGGGCAGGTTGCTCTTATCTCAGCAGTCTGGAGCCCTCAGGAGCATCTCAATGCTGGGCAGCTAACTGTTCTCCTTGGTAAAAAATAGAATTTGACTGTATGGCAACAGTAAAATTTTCCATTTCTATTAATTTTCAGCACTCCAGCTGGGCACAGTTTCTGCATTCTTTGCTAGAGACTTTATAATTCATTGGTGTCGCAGTACCAATACCCGCAAGAGAGGGGCTTCACTGTGCTGGGCACTATATGCCCTAAAGTAAAAGATGACCCCCATTTCCCCAGGCCACAGCCACCCCAATCTAGGTAAGGCATCATCTGTTGTTATTTAATTTCAAGGAGCCAGAGCGGCTCTCTTGAGCACCTCGGTCATATTAATCATAATCGAGACATATTTCTACAACACCCATCTGGCTCCCTGAGTTTTCCTTCCTTGTTCATTGAACATCCCATAGATGAGCATGTCCATTCTCCAAAAACATCCCTCTCTGTTCAAAACTGCTTTCTCCTCATCAGACTCTCTGCTCGGTGCCACCAAGAGACGTGGTCTCGAACCCTTGGATGGGAACGTGGCATCTCTGCACTGAGAAAAGGTTGAAATGCAGTATGGTTTTGCCTAAGTTTAACACATTTTGGCTTCCCAGTTAACACCACACCTGGATTTATGCCAGACTGAAGTTACAAAACGTGTAGACATTACTCACAAGAGGCAAGGCCAATGCTGTAAAATAACCCCGAAGTTACTGGCAACACAAAGCCTATTTTTCCAACAAAAACGACTTTGCTAAACACATTTGTGTTACGTGAATTCGGAGACCATGCATGAAAGTCACAGAGGCCTCTCTCAAGTTTTGACTCCACAATGAAGTGCATTTCCCTTCCTCCTTTGGCTTCAGTATGTAGTTTCCCTTGTGACCTGGCTGGAAAATGTGTGGTTGCTGGAGATGCTGTTGGATTTCCTGGTGAAGGCCAGTCGCTTCTTCTTCTTCCTCCATGGCAGGCACAGGAGTGTGAGTGTGGAGACGAAGATCTGTCGGAAGTTGGCGGACACCAGGTTGTAGAGGATGGGGTTGATTGCCGAACTGACGTAGAAGAGGACGTTTGTCAGCATGTAGAAGTAGTGGTAGAAGTTGTAAAGGAAACTGCAAGGACAGATGAGAGATAAACATCTAAATAGATGAAGATGCGAATAGCTGAAATGATTCAAAGTCACAAGGATGAGAAAAACATGAGCTGACCTTTCTTGGGACATGGTCTGACCAATGGTGCAGGAGCCACCAGGAAAACAGCTCTGTTTTCAACTGGGACTGGCCAAGAACAGGTCAACGCCTCTACAAAGGTTTTAACCCCAATCACTAACAGTTAGAAACTGATTTATGCTCTGGGTCCGGATGTGATATTTACCTTCTGCGTTCATTTTGTTGTTGAGAATAGACATGTTTGAAACTGAGAAGCCAGATGGAAATTTGTTTCCATGTCATGCATATACATTAGCTTGACTTTTCTGGCTGCAGTTCTGGTCCTCAGAGCCTGCAGAAGAGCCAAGATCCAGTACCAGATGCAGCTCCCCCCGGCAGTGAGAGCATCATCAGCTCATTCAGTGGGTCCCTGGGCTGGGATTTGTCTGTAATCTGGGATAGCATTCCCTATTCTGGGACAAACTAATGACAGCATCGTTCAAAACGTATCCCGACCATCACAATATGATGTTTTCAACTAGAATTTGTTGAAAATGCTTAGTTATTTTATTTTTCTTTTGGAAATATCTTTCCTTGAGACAACCGAGATCAACAGCTCTGAGCTGGTAAAGGGTTTATAAACGACGTGGGACTCATTTTCAGGAAGATGTTCCCCAGGATCATTTATCTCAGTGGAAATTGCAGACCTTTTTTGTTAGTCTGAGCGCTGTCTAGCAAGAGATGAATCGACGTGTGCTGGAGTCCATCACCAATCCCTCCACACCCCCTCAGCACTGCCAAGTACTGCCTGGCCCGTCCAGCTCTGACGAGCAGAGTTTCTCTATGGAGTTGTGAAAAATTAATATCACAAAAATTTCTCTTTTTCAGGGGCAGGCACACACATTTATAAATGAACACGTCAAGCTGCCGCAAGCTCTTGATTAGCTCCCATACTGATCGCTCACCATTCACAATACGCCTGTAAATTCAATGTTCTCCTAAAATCGCTCATGGCTTTTAAAAGATGACGAAAAAAAATGTGAATGCAACTGCAATGCATAAATTCGCACTAACTGCAGACAGACTTCTCTGCCCCTCTTGCTCAAAGCAAACGCGGTTGTTACATAAATGATTGCTGCTTTAAGTGCTTTTCATATCGGAAAGCAAACAAGAAACAACAGTTTGTCCCAGTGTGTGCCTGGAGCTCTGCTTTCCCGATTGGAGATAGGTTTTGGTTTTTACTACAGATGGATGTGCAATTCCATTCAGCAGACTGCTGCATCGTAAATTACTAGTTTTTGTGCTTGGAGGTTCTGAAATTTTAATGTCTCGTGGTTGCTCTGCTTCTTTTGGCATTGTAGGTTTTTCTTTTCCTGTTCATTGCAGGAAACAGAGTGGGTCCCAGAGAGAAGAGGGACGTAACACCATGGGAGGAAAGACACATTTTTCACCGAGCGCGTCTCTCGGCGTCTCAGGCTGCCTGGCTGTATATCCCCAGACAGCATTGATGCTTAATTGCTTACTTAAAATGAATAATGAGTTCTGTGGCTGCTCTGCTGAGGAACCTGGCCCGACGCAGCAGAAAGGCTGCACGGAGCAGTTTGTGTGCCCTCACACATCTGTGAACAGCACACGTAGGCGTGTAATTATCCCTCAGTTCTCTGAGAATCGGGACATTTTCTAATCAGCGACAACCGCCAGTATTTAATTTTGATCCACTCCCTGCAAACCCCAGTAAATAACCTGCCCCAGACCCAGTGAGCAGCGCAGTTATTTCCCCACCTGTGTAATCTCTGCTGTCACTAAGGAAATGTGGCGTCGGGGAGGTAAATTGCGTGTTGACGGGAGCTGCTCCATCTTAGGGCCAGTGATCGATATCTCTGCCACGGAGACAGCCATCCACTTCGGGTGTATGAAACCCCCCCCTGCCCAAATGTCGTTTCATCAAGGGCTGTCAGTGGGGAATATCCGTCGCCGGCGAGGCTGTGGTTGCAGCCACAGGAGAAGGAAGAACATGACGATGCATCTTGGCTCGAGCTAATGCTGCTGTCACCCACATCTGGGGGAGTCAGATGTGTCCTGATTTGAGCCACACAGGATTAATTTCTCTTTCAGTAATTTCACTTTTCCCTAATGCTAAGGAAAACTGCATTTTTAGAAGACTTTAGTGTCTCAATTTGTGAAAATATTTACTTTACAGCCCGCTCTAGTGAGCAGGATGCAAGGTCTCTGTGTTTTCGAGCCCTGCCAGGTGCGGGGATGAGGAGGAGCGAGACCCAAGGAGTTGACCCAAGCTGCCAACAGGGTTATTTCATGCCGTGAACATCACATTCAGTAGAAATTAGGAAGTTTGCTGAGGAGTTCTCTCTCTCTCCTATGATGGAATGGGCTGGGGGTAGTCCTTGTATATTTTATATTGGTATCCAGAATAATATTGGTTTTTTAGTATTATTAATGTTAATTATTTTGTCTTATTTATTAAATCTGTTTATATTTCAACCCTTGGGCTTCCTTGTTTTCCCCCGATTCCCCTTCCCAGGTGGAGAGGGGTCATCAGGTGACAGAACAATTGCCTAAATGACAATAAATTGTTGTGGCTTCTTCAAGTCATAACAAGATGATACTACTAGGACTTGATCATAACAAGATGATACTACTAGGACACTCAATTTGGCTGCCAAACATGGTAAGAAAGCCAAAAAATAAAATCCAAACCAACAATTAGGAGGCTGAGGCTTTAACCCCTCGGGTGCAGAACGCCTTCGCTCCCAGATCCCGCACCTCCATCCCCAAGTCTGTGGGTGCCCCCGGCAGCCCCAGCCCGGCTTGGGGGGGACTTCATCCCCCTCCTGGTGACTCACTCTGTCCAGTGACTGGAGGGGACGTAGCAGAACATGAGACGCCGGATGTGATAAGGGAGCCAGCAGACCACGAAGGCAATCACCACGGCACCTGCGAGGTGGGAAAAAAGCCCGTTACTTTTAATGAGCAATTCCTCATCGGGGGGGAGGGGGGAAAGGGACCTGTTTGTGTGGCGTTTGTGGCTTTCCTAAGGACCCGCTTTGTTCTTCTATTGCCGTTGTGCAAGGAATTAATAACCCTGAAGGACAACCAGCCTGCGAACGTCTGTAAAAACGAGCATAACAGAAATAATAGAAAAAAGCAATATGCAGGGGGGCAGTGACACTGTGAGCAGGAGAAGGCAGGATACAGACAAAGGAGCGCTGGTGCCTGGTTCTGACACTGGCTTAAACGAAACTGTATTTGCATCTCTCCTTGTGTTGCATGCCCTTGTGGCACCGGGTCTTTTGTCCAAAGTACCATCAGAGACACTTTGTGTATGTTTTTCACCCAGGTAGACAGAGGAGCCAGGAACACTCTAATCCCATTAGTTCGTTACGCGGAGGCACCGGCCGCCCTCCCCGCGGAGCTGGGGTCATTAAACAGCCTCAGGAGCCGGGCTGGGCCTTTTCTTCTACCTTTGTGCGGTACCTGAGACGGTGATTACAGCAGGTTTGGGTCTGGACATTGCCATAATAAAAATGATTAATTAAGGAGAGAAAGATGATGTGGTTTTTTTTCCGTTCCAGTTTCTAGCCAAGGGACGTTGAACAATGGAAAATAATATGCAACAGCTCTGAAGGATAAAAGTGCTGTTGGTAGAGTGCATTTGTCGGTCTAGGTTAAAAAGTAGATATATCAGGCAATCGAGGGAAAGATTTCTTTCCTTTTGTAATATGCATTTCAACCTCGGTATGAAATGACAGGATTCTGCCAGAATCCTAGCAGGAAATAAAGAAATCTCAGTTAAAACCTAACACAATAAAACCCAAGAAGAAAATCAAGGCTAAATAAAATAATTATGTTAATTTTTTATCCCAAATTTACTCTACGGAGAGCAAGGGCTGCATCACTCTTGTCCTTTATGTGACCTGTGGAGGGCTCGGAAGCAGCAAAGCTCTCTCGGAGAGCTACACCAGTGCAGGGCGGATTTGGCTCGTGGAGGCAAAGGCTGATTTTCCTTCTGCCTTGGGACTGAAAACATTTCTGTGGGTATGTCCCAAACCCAGATGCTGTCTTTCCACAGGGACCACGCCATAGCTCGTAGAGGAGATACGCAGATGTATTTCCCTTGAAAAATGCGGTCCAGGAGGGGCAAGTCTGGCTGTGGTCGCATCTCCCCCTCACCGTCCCTCAGCCAAGAGCCACTGGGGAGGCTTCAGCAGCAGCATGGGGAGCGAAGTGTGTCCAGCTTTTGTGGGTGTCATCACTGACAGAGTCATTGCCTAATTTGTACAGAAATTAAATAATTCCTGGTGTCCAGCTCTGTACTTGCAACCTTACTTCAACGCCTTGTGTGATGTCTCTTATTAAACACACAACTAATAACGGAGACGGTTATATTCTTTTAGCATCAGCCTGCACAGGGTGTGAGAGCATCTTCCAGGAATGCTGCAAAAGCCATTTATCCAATAAAGTTGTAGGCAACTGAAGGGACATGTTTTGGAAAGAAGGCTAGAGGCTCTGTTTTTATTCTCCTGTCCAAGTGAATTCATTATTTCAATCTGAATATCTCTGGCTGCTACATGGCCATTGTGGTTGCAGATGTAATTCATCACTAGACGGCCTGCAGCTCTGCAGACGCCGTCAAGTGAATGAATCTGACCCGTGTCTGATCCTGCCCTGAGGAGATTTGCTGGGACTTTGATGGGGACAGCCCCTGAATGACACATGGCACAGGAGATCCACCGGGAAGCTGGGAGAGAGCTCTGGATGCCCGCCTCGCTCCTTCACGTTTCTGGGCACCTGCTTTTGGCCACCTCCAGAAATTAATTTCTCTGTTGGATGGACCTCTGGTTTGCCCTGCGTGGACCCCTCCACCCGTGGCTCCTTAGGAGATCCCTCCCAGGGGCCAGAAGAGGAGTGATGCTCTCCAGCCTCTCCCCCTCCATCCATCAGCATAAGGCCAATGGGAAGGAGCCAAGATCACAGCTCCACTCCATCCGCTTTCCCGGTGACGGTACAGGATTCCCTGTACCTGAAACTGTGAAAGCAGTTTCCCAAATGGCTCCCAACACAAGTTAATTTGTGCTCATCATAATTTTTGCAGAACCCTCCGTGCACGGGTGCTTCCCAGCCCTTACCCCTGCGTACAGCTCTTTAAGGACGGCAGGATCTGGATTCTTTCTACAGCCAGTTGCAGGAGTCCCACACACCTGCCTGTTAAATTTACCAACGCACTGCATGAAAGTGTTTTTCTCCCTTCAAAGGATCTCTGCTTCTGTTGCTCAGACAATGCCGTGCCAAATAACACGGAGGCAGGGACCTGGAGCAGCAAAAACACGCATTGAGAGAAATATCTGCTTGACTTGAGCAAACGAACAGCCAATTTAGTAATCTGTGGTAATTCTGCAGCATCACATGCAATCACTCTGCAATTAAAACTCGATTAAACACATAGCTGAGTGCGTTGGAGACAGTTACGGTCTGATTTGGAAGTCCCAGCTGGGAAGCACGCTGTGTGGGTCTGTGCCACCAGCCTCTGCTGCGCAGATTAGGAGACCCTGACCTGCTTCTGTCACCCTTAATCCGCATGTTTCAATCTTATCATGCAAGGGATCAAGCAGATTTAGGGTGGCAATCCTGCCCTGTTGCTTCTCCTCCCCAGGGATGAATATGAAACGTGGGAATGTGTTAACTTTTGCCTAATACAGGATGAAAAGCGTCCTTCTCACCGAGATACCTGGTGGCTTTTGCTGCTCTCTTGTACCTCCCCAAGCACATGGTTATCAAAACAGATGAGTTATAAAACAAATTCTGGGCAAAGTGGCTGCCAAAATGAGTTTTTTTATAATTTTTATCAGCTCCTAGGAGGTGTTCTCCATTATCAAAGGCTTGAGTCAAGGGTTTCTTTGGTGGAGTGAGATGGAGCAGGTCAGCCTGCTGGAGCTGCAGGGGAAGGGTTTGACCCAATGCCTGGTGGGCCTGGTCCAGGATGGTGTTTGTCAGGCTGGAGACTTCCTGCCACTATTTTTTCAACTAAAAATAAACCAGACCCATCCCTCACTTCTAATTAATTCAATGCAGATTGAATAGGAGCAGGGTTGCTCCCTGAAGTTCTGAGCAAACAAGGTGCCAAAGCTGCAGACCAGCCCAGGGCTGGGGAGCAGAGAGGGGACCCGAGCAAACTGTCCCCGGTGCAACAGGGAATGGTCCTTCCACTGGGCTGAGTCTTCTTTTCCCTTCTAAATCAAACTCCCAATTTAAATGTGTATTAAAACCTGAATTATTGCATTCTGTGACTTTCTGTATTCTCTGTCCGTTTGAACCACATCCCAAGGAAGAAGGGGAGAGAGGGAGGAGGAAGCAGAAGACGAGCCCTTGTTTGTTTATTGTGCAGGAAATCCTGCGAGAGGGAAACATGAATTTTGAGTGACAGCTTTTTCATTGTGCAAAAGGAGATTTAAAGTGTGCCAGTCTTGATTTTCAAACTAAACTGGATGTGGAAGCAATCCTGGAAGTTAAATTACATTAGATTGCACTGTGTATTTTATTTTACCTCGTGTGTATCCTGTGGCTGAGGCTGGGAGACAGCCCTTCCCCAGGGCCAACATCTCCAAAGGCTCACGTTGGGTTAGCATGAGCATGGAGCAATATATCGTGTGTAAAAAGACCATGGCAAGGGCTTGGTGGCAGGTTTGACTGAGCACAGGAGCCATGCTCAGGAGGGATTTTCAGCCCCCCATCCCTATTCGGGGCCATCTGAGGCTTGGTGTGACTCAGAGCACCAGAACGGCGATGGAAAATGTGCCACTGCCACCGACTCACGTGGGATCGTGGGGATCTGCTGCAGTACAAAGAACTTGGCTGGTGTTTTGCTCCTCACTTTAGCTCTTCTATCCCCTCTGGGGTTGTGCTGAGTCACAGCCCTGTGGCTCTGGGGTGGCCCTTGGCGAGGGCATCCCTCTGTCCTCTCCTCCTTTCCTCCAGGAGAGAGAGAAAAGAGATACTGCTCTCTCTTTTAACCACCTTGGCTGTTGCTTAGACCTCCACAGAAGCTCAGAACCATCCTTCCTTGATAGTTTTTTTTCAGGTTATTTTGGCCAATATATTTCTTTTTCTCTGTGTTTCAAGGGGAGCTGAATCACATACAGCTGGGGAACAGCATGCTGTGATTTCTGAGCAAAGGCAGGAGCTGTTTGTGTCTGTACTGACCCACCTGAATATCTCCCAGCCTTTTCTACATTTCAGATCATCACTGGCCATGTGAATCCAACAGTGTCCAAGGAATGCACGTTCCATAGAACCATAGAATGGTTAGAGTTGGGAGGGACCTTAAAGATGATTGAGTTCCAAGTCCCTGCCCTGGGCAGGGACACCTCCCACCAGACCAGGTTGCTCCAAGCCCCATCCAGCCTGGCCTTGAGCCCCTCCAGGGATGGTACAGAATAACACATCTGACAGTATTATGGGGCTCACGTCAGGGATTTGCATCAATGCTGATTTCTGGAGACACACTCGTTGTGTATTCAAAGCTCCAGGGTTTTATGTACTTATTTAGTTGATGCAATTACAGGAGAATCTCTCACAACGGGGAGCAAGTGTCACCGTGCAGTTCGATGTGAGAGGTGGTAAAAGCTGGGCCAAGTGTAGATGTAGTTGGAACGGCCTCGTTAAACCTTGAGGCGCTGTTTATATTAACGCGATGCTCTACCTGACAGGTCGTAGGCAATATTTATGCCAGCGAGCCCCAAACTAGGGATTATGGGAGCTGCAAGGGTGGGTATGAGCCTAATAAAATTAAAACTGCTCATGCTGGTATTTGGGTCACAAGGCTGCAGAAGAAAGGATTGCCATAAAAGTCGATAACAACCGGCAGAGTTTGGGGACCACCAGAATGCACCAGTAGTACTCAGGAGAGCAAAGAAGGAGAAACTGGGAATAGCAACACGCCTGGAGAGCCCCCGGCTCCTTTAGACACCACTGAAAACACGCAGCATTTGCTGTATACAATCCCCCGTGCTCTTCCACATGTTACTGAGCAGTGTAAACATTAGATTTGACTCCCTAATTTCCATTCCCAGCAGCCAGAGATCTGCTTTTTATCTTTCTTTACCATTTTCCTTCTTTTTTTCCCACTCGTGTTTGGATTAAGGGGTAGAAGATGTTATCTTGCTTGAAAGGAGCCATGTTCCCCTAAATACTTCTTTGTTAATGCCAGCGAGACAGCAGAGTAAATTGGAAAAAACTCGGCATGCAAACCCAATGTATCTTACTCAGATTATATTCTCCAGTCCTGATTTTCAATGGCTTCAGCTGACAGATTCAAAAAATGATGCAAATTCCTGCCCCTGATCATGCTGGTGGTTAAACTTTCCACTGGCACCGGTTTTGCCCATAAAGAGCAGGGCAGAAGATGAAGGATAAAAGCTATCCCAAGAACAGGGTCCATGCAGCACGTCTCTGATGACACAGTGCAAATGGGGGTGTCTTCTCCATTTTCCTTCCAAGATAACTAATTTTGGGGAAGAGAAAGAAGTTGCTTGATTCCTTTTAAACTGCCCGGGTGTTTGGAGTAGAAGGAAGAAGAAAGAAAATTTACTTTTGAGGGACGGAAAAGATCTCCTGTCTTCTCCTGACCAGGTTCAAGGCTCTTTTTATTCAGTAAGATGAGCTCTAACCCAAACTTGCATCCTCTGCAGCCCCTTTCTTCTCTCCAGTTCTGAGTTTCACGTGTCTTTTGTTCTTCCCTGGACGGTTTCTGCTGCGGAGGGACCCTGGGCTGTATTTATTGCATGCTTCTGCAGTGACTAAGACCTTGGCCAGACTTTATGTTTAAAAACACATCAGTTTTAGCTTTTTAAACACTCATTTGGAGAGGGTTTAACACCTGGAAAATCCACTTGCAGGGCATGATCAGCTCTTGAGTCGTCAGAGATGCAGCTGCTAGAGCCTGAATCCCGGCAGAAACGCCTCTCCTGCAGTGACAGCGAAGGGACATGTCTCAGGAGAGGAGAAAAAAGAGTCTCCCTGTCCCGAGAGGTGCAGCCGTGGTCCCTCTCTGCTCCTCAGAGGGTGTTTATAGAGCTCTCCCACACCGCTCTCTTCACGTTGCTTGGCAGGCTGGAAAGTAAACCCACACGTACAAACATCTCTGGGAAATATATACAACTGTTATATGGCTAATTTATCCTCCCAAATTTCTGTGTGACACTTCAGCTGTTAAACTCAGCTTCTACTGACGCTTAATGTCACCGGGGTTTTGCTGAACTCCACTTGGAGTTGCTCGGGCTTTTTGTTATGGAGACAAACTGCTGTGAATTTAGTTCCTTTCTTGCAAAAGAAATGACGCGTGGACAAATCTGATTTCCTTAGAATACAGGAATTACAAAATACAACTGTTTAAGGAGCAGATTTTCAGACTGGTGCCCTTTTGTGTATCGTGGCTGCAGAGTATTTGCTATTTGTTATTCCTATTTGCGGGGTGGTTACAGTAAATCTCACAGCAATATTCTCCCCCTCAGACGGCTCCGACTGGGAACATCGGTGCGGAGAAATGAATGAACTCTTCAAAACATTTGTTCAGGAGGGGGCTTATTAATGCAGAAATTAATGTAGGCTGCATGGATACTTCATTAATACTTGGCATTTGTCGCGTATTGAAGAAATGCAGAGACCCTGAAATTATAGTTTTAAAATTCTTAGAGATTCGGTAAAAACATGTGGTTTGACTTCATGTCCTAAAATGCACCTTACGGAGGCATCACCCAGCCAGCTGCGGGAGACTGAAGGATATTCTTTTAATTGGCTAAACCTCTCTAAGTGCTTTATAATTGCTTTCACTAAGCGGCTTCTGTAACGGAGCAAGCGCTACCTGGAGCCGATCACGTTTTAATCGGCTCAGCCAGCGTCCGCCCAGGGACGCGCAAAGCCTCCCCCTCATCTCCATCAGTTTGTCTCAACAGGGTTCTCGGGGCTCAGCTGCACCGTTCGATAGCTTCTTCCTTCCGTCCACAGCAGGAACCGTCTGACAGAATCACATGGGGTTGGAAGGGACCTCTGGAGATCATTTCCTCCAACCCCCTGCCAGAGCAGGGTCACCCAGAGCAGGTCCCACAGGAACATTTCCAGGTGGGTTTTGAGTATCTCCAGAGAAGGAGACTCCACCACCTCCCTGGGCAGCCTCTTCCAGGGCTCTGCCACCCTCACAGTGAAGAAGTTCCTCCTCATGTTTAGGTGGAAGTTCTTATATTCAAGTTTGTGCCCATTCCCTCTTGTCCTGTCACTGGGCACCACTGAAAAAAGACCGTCCCCATCCTCTTGACACCCAGCCTTTAAGTATTTATAAGCGTTGAACAGATCCCCCCTCAGTCTTCTCTTCTCTAGACTAAAAAGATCCAAGTCCCTTGGCCTCTCCTCATAAGGGAGATGCTCCAGGCCCCTAACGGGCCCCTGACAGGCAGCTGGGGAGGTGTTGAAGGCTTCTTGGAGGAGAAAAGGCTGCGGGATGGTGTATTGATGGGGACAATTAGTCCCTGTCACAAAACCATGCCCTTTGGAGAAGATATGTTGGCCCAACAGTGCTTCCAGCTTGAACCAAACCATTTGGAAACATGAGATTGACTGAGATGGGGAAGATTTATATTGCCTTGCTCTGTCTGGACACAGTATGCCACGGTCTGGGCAGCATACGTGAGGTTTTACCTGCTGAAGGATGCTTGTTCTGGAAGGATGCGTGTGTGCGCATGTGTGTGTTTCAGATCTATTTAGGATGTTATCGGGTGGTTGGATGCGATCAGAGAAGCTTCACCCTTCCATGAAGCACCACGTAGTGACCGAGAGACTCAGCTTCCCAGCTCTACAATGCAGCCAAGGAATAATAACAGGAATTGGAGGTGGTTTATAGCCAGGGAAACGGCAGGAATATCGGGTGGATGAAGGAGGGGGGTATTTCGGTGCAGACGTTGCCCTGTTATCCCCACAAAAGAGCTGGGAAGCTGCCAGAGCATCCAGCTCTCTGAACCCAGACCCTCACACCTGGGGAGGGGCGGCAGCAGGGAGGAGGGAATTACAATCAAAATCACACGCTTAATGAATTAACGAGCTGGCTGACTCCCTCCTTGATCCTGATCTCCCTAATTATTTTGTACATGACCAAAGTCAGACCGAGCCAAGAAACCGCATAAACGCTGGCAAAGAGGAGGAAAATGGTGTTGTGGATATTCTGAATGAAGCTGTTAGCCTGACCGCTTTTAGCTCCTATTTCAGTGTAAATAAATACATAATCTCAATAGATCTGGAGGGAGGAGGAAAGGTGTTTGCTGCTCTGATCTCATCCAACAGCTCCGCACACCATGAAGGGCACAAAATTCTTTTCTGAGCAGTAGTTATACAAGTTCTGAAATGTTTCACTCTTAAAACAAACCCAGGCTCTCTGTACTTCAGGCCAAGGTTCTCTTTTGGAAATGGAAAATACTTCTTATACAGTTTTATTAGTGTGGACAAGTGCCCTTTTTCTTTTCCCATCCTCTTCCATAAACTAGTCTAGGCTGCGTACATGGTTTTGGCTGCTGCGGATCCTAGGATAAATCCTGCATGTCCTTGTTTATTTTTTGCTACATTTCAGACACCTCCAAGGCCTGGCTTATTTTAAAAAAAAAAAAAAAAAAAAAAAGAAGTTGAGAGGAACAGGTGACAAAAGTAAATGTGAATCAAGCACCTCCACTAATCAAGTGCATCTGAAAAACGAGATGAAGCAGGATTTCACTTGCCCTTCCTCCATAAAAAAAACCCCTTTTCTGCCTGCTGTGGTGAATCACAGACAAAACTGGTGGTGGGGTTCTTATTTGCTGGATCTTCCTCAGCCCAGAAAAGGAGCAAGTGGCCGCTCTCTCGCTGCCTTCCCCAGCAGGGCAGGGAGCTCGGTGGCACTGGGGAGATGCACGTGGTGTCTGGGGGCCGCTTCTGACCCCCTTTGGCACCATTTCAGGCTCCAGACTCTCGCTTTTATTAACTTTTCTCAGCTTTTGGAGTGCATAACAAAAGGAAAAATTTGCCTGGAGAAGAAGGAGATGAAAATTAAGCTTATTGTTCGGAGGAAGAAGGGCTGTTTTCCAGCACCTTGGAGGAAATGTGGAGCTGTTGGTGAGGGATGCTCTTCCACCACCAGCCAGCAATGCCCAGGGAGCGGCGGGTGCAGATTTAGGTCTCTCTGTTATTATTCATAAAGAGCTCTCTCCTCCTGATGGTAAAAGGGTATACAATAGTAAAAGGAGAGAGAGAGGTGTGAGATGTTGTAGCCCAAGTGAGAAAAGGCAGCTCCTCACTTAATGGCAGTAAGCAGAAGCGTTAAGAAATAGAAAAGGATAGCAGGGAGCCCAGGGGCTTCCTCAGCCCCATTTTGGCAAGCTCGGAGCCGAAGCAGGGCTCCCTGCTTATCCCCGGGTGGATGACGGTTATCTGAGGTGCAGGGGGAGTAAATAACCACGGCCCAAAAACATAATTATGGGGAATTTAATGTTTTCTGGGTTTTCCTCTCCTTTTTTCTTGGAGGCATTTCCCAGCACGGTGTTCAAAGCATGGTGGCTTGCCTACGGCAGGGACATAATGCCTGGCGTGGGATGCATCCCTCGTGAAAAACAACTGGGAAAAGCTCCCGGACATTCTTGGTGCCTTCTCGAGGGATTTCTTTGGCCTGGGGGATGTCACGTGCAGGACAGGAACAGGGGAATTCTGTCACTGCAGACAGGACAGCCATCGCCACTGTTTTGCGTCAGGTTTTCAAGTGTGCAGTGGAGTTCTTTCTGGGTTATTATAAAGCATCAGGTGTATTGGATTACGTGAGCAATGCTTTGCTATCAAATCAGTGTTGCTATCATCAGAGTTCTGAAGAGGAGAAACACTAGGAAGAGTTTGATTTGATCAAGAATATTTTTTTCAATATCTGAGTCATTGGGCCTTTTTTTTTCTAACAGAGAGAGGAAAATTGAAATCTGAATTAAAGCTGTGATTGATGGCGAGAAACTCTTTTCTTCTTTCTGTGTATCTGCAGGGGAAAACTGATTTTCCACACACTTCTAATGAAGCAAAAAACACCTTCAGAGCATCTCCTGCTTTTACCCTGGAAGAAGGGGAAGGGAAAACCACCAACACCGGGTTTCTAAAGTCTTTGCTTGCAACAGTGGAGAGACATTTGCACATCTAATTTACCACGGCCAATGCTAGTGGGGCTGTGTACCCTGTGCTGTGTGTCCACTCCAGCTGATCTGCTCAAACCCAATCCCACAAAACAAATTGGGTTTTAAAACTACACCAGTCCCCTGGGTCACAATCAGAGCCTAAAACCAGCACCAGCCGAAATAGAGATGTTCAGGCTGGAACTGGCCAGAAAAAGAATTAGGAAAATTTGATATTATCAAGTTGTTTCTATTTCACACACCTGAAATATATTTTTTCCTTAAATCTGAAATGTTCATTTATCAGCTTCTCCCCCATTGAGCATAATTTATTAAATAATACCCAAATATCTCCTTAGATTCCTTTCTCTATATGTTTGGGGTTTTTTTATCCTTCAAGGCAAGATTAGGATGCAGAAAAGTGACTTGGTAGAAAAAGAGAACAGTGGAAAATAGACAGTAAAATTCCCTAGAGAACTCTTGGTGACTCAGCAAGAAATAGCTGAAGAGGGAAAAAGACCAAGAGAACAAAGAAATTTATTTTTCAAAGTCTGGGGCTTTGTGACAAGAATTGGACAATTTTGGCAAGTGTCAAAGCATTTGGGGGCAATTTGGACTTCGAAAGAGAGTTAATTTTCATTTAAAATATGTTTTGGGTGAAAGCATTTCCCAATTTCAACCTCTTGGTCTTCAATCTGTATTTACTGAGACACCTCTAGCCGGTTCCTTGGCAAAAGACGTGATTACTTACGCAGGACCCTGACGCCGTGCTTCAAGGCTTGCACGCGGCTGGGCTCCATGGACATGCTGAGCATCGTCTGCTGCCCACCGATGGTGCAGACCTGGTTTTCCTGGGCCGCCTGTTTGAACATGACCATGAGCTGGTTGGCGATGATGGTGTTGAGCACGGAAATGACGACCATGGGGAACACGAAGGAGATGAAAGTGTTGACCTGCGGGGAGAAGACGTGGCACGGTCAAGGGATGAGAAGGATCAGTGGAGCAGGAGATTGTGTTTTATTTCTCACAGCAACAGAGAAACAGCCTGTGGTGGAAACCTTCTCCCTCCTCTTACTGAGCTGCCTTTGGCTTTTGAAGGCTCATTGCGCAGAGGGAAAACTCAGCCACCGCTGACAGACATTCATTCGTGTGGGTCAACACTCAAAAAAGGCAAATTCATTCGTGTCCAATTATGTTGTTTTCCCCTTTTCAGTGCAGTTCATTGCCAGAAATGTCTGGACTGAAACATGCCATTGATCTTTCCATCTCGCGAACAGCAGGATGCTGCTTAGCTTTCATTGTGCGTAGTGTGACTTCTAAATAACAGTATGTTATTGTATTTTTTCTTTATTATGAGCACTCCTTGAGATCTTTTTAACTTTCTTTTTAGTGCCCTGTCCTTTCCTTGTAGATTTAATGACAGCGCTTTGTTATCTTGTAATTAAATTATCCAATAAACCTTGTGCCTTAAAAGATTAAAATTGATTGGCATAAACAAGTGGAAGTTGTAATGTTTTTAGTACAAATTATTTGATTACTACAGTTTTGATGAAATTAAATGGAGGATCAAATTAAGCAGTGATTGAATCAAGTGGAAGTCACTGCTCGTGTCAAATAAAAGCAGGAAGGCTTTGTGGGGGTCTTATGGGCTGTCGAGGAACCCCGCTGGAGCCGAGCTTGGGGAATGGCAGCCCAGGGACACGAGGAAAGGTGCAGGGTTTGCCTGTGGCAAGGCTGGTCTGGTGGGACAATGGGCTGCCCTGACACGCTGAGGGGCTGGGGGCCCGTGGGGCTCCTCCTCTCTGCTCCCCGGCTCAGGACGGGGCTCAGCACATCACTGAGAGTGGGACAAACCAAAAACCCCTTACATTTTCAAAATTTCAAAATATTAACAAGAATTAATCTGTGTGCTGCAAATTACTGTGGAAGCTATTTTATTAAAAGCCATGAAATGACAAAAAGATAAAACTACTAAAACCAGCAGGGAACTTTGCCCCGAGGCAGGGTTACAAGGCATGCTGACTTCTTCCCCCAACAGCCACATATCTTGCACCTCGGTGCTCTAAAACACAAAAGCAATCCTGCTCTCCAAGCCAACCCCACGTCCCTCTGAAAAACCAGGAAAGCTTCATCTACAAACGGGTTCTCCATCTGCTCAGACGGAGATGTCCTCTCTCCACCACCTCAGCGCACAAGCATTTGCGGTGTACCCAGTACCTAGTGCAGATGTGTGGTCTCTGCTCCGGAGGGATTAAAAAATGCCAGAGATTGAACGGAAAGATGGAGAAAGAATCCAACCCCACCCCCAGGATACTACAGGGGATCCATAAAAGAAAGAACATAAGCATATGGGGAGCAGGTGCACTGGCAACCAGAAGCACTTAAGTTTCTTTGTTCATAAGTTTGGGAAAGATGCAGCTCCTCTTTTGGTGAAGACAAGCAAGTGTTGTTGTTGCCAAAGTTTTCTTCAGATAGATGGAGTCTTTGTGCTCCAGAGCTCAATGCGTTTCGCAGAAGGACCAGCTGGGTTTTGTCTCTCACAACCCACGTGGTGAGAACATCATCTCTCGTTTATGCTGGCAATTATAATAGAGCTCCTCTGCGGACTGAGGAAATTCCTAGATATAACTTTGCCCTAGCTATAAATTAGTCTTGTCTAATAGAATTAGGCAGAACTCAAAAAGTCTTTTCTGAGCTTTCTTTATAGCCTTGATTCATTCCGTAATTGTATTGTGAAGTCTTTAAACAGCTTGGGAAATTGTCTAGAATAGCATTGAGTTTCCCTTTTAAGAATTCTTATGGCAAAAGTGTGAAAATTGCATGCTTTCTATGAAAGGCTATATTTAAAGATTTTTCCCATGTTTTGTTTTGTACCCAAACTCTCCTATAGTTAAAAAAAATAATCCGTATGTTCCCCAAGGTAGAAGGTCTTAATTTGTGGAAAGAATTATTTGCAAACACAAACTCTTGGGGATGATAAAGGCTAGAAAAGCTGATCCCCCTCCTCCAAAACCTCTGTGTTCAGTGCAGTTTTTTGTTTTTTCTGGAGAGCTGCTTACTGGGTTGTGCGAGTCCAGGCCCCCGCACACTGTGCACGTCAGTGCTGTGACACTTCATTTGCAGGTGACTTTGCACGCTGCGGGAGCTGCTGCCTCTTCAAAGCCCGTGGAAAGTTTCCCACCTCCTTCAAGAGGAGCTGGACTGGGGTCCCAGGGCTACACAGTCAAAGGTCTTCAGGGGAAAGAAGGCTTGTAGAAGTGTTTAATGGGATTTTTTACAGCATTGAAACTCCTAACATCAGTGGGACTGAAGTGGCTATGGCCATCAGGGAACACCTGTGGGAGGCTTTGAGTCCTTATATCCCTTTACAGATCACTCTGGGAGTGTGCCCAGAGATCTGGCCCTGTGAAAGAGGATTTAGACAGTGTCCAGGTTCATTTTTGACCTGAAAGTCTCGGGTTTTGTGTTGGCTTACCATGGAAAAGACAGCTTATGTGATACTGGATCTAAACTAATTCTATATTCAGGCTTGTTCGGATGCACAAGCAGAGTGGTCTGGCCATCTCTCTGCTCTCACCAAGTGTGGTGCGCTCCCATTCTCCTATCCCTTAGAACTCATGTGTTTGAGTTGGTGTAAATCCACCAGACCCAAGGTTTCTGCTCAGCACCGTGATGGGCAGCACGAGCACAGTGCAGAAGCACAAAGCTGTGTACAGAAGGGCTTAGCACTGGCTGCTTTCTAGTGTAAAAAAACCAATGCCACAATCCCTGCGACTGTGCGCTAAATCCTCAGGAAAAAGGAAAAAAAAAAAAAAAAGAAAATCCAATACTGCAATGTTTGCCACTGGCAGGAGAGAATGAAACACTAACCCACTTCCATGCTGCTGTCGCTCCTGTAATCAGCACAGTCCTAAAAGCCATTCAAACACCCATCTGGCAGCATCTGAGGGATGGGATTAGTCCTCGGCACCAAATTGTGTTTTGTCTCGTGGAGAAGAGCACCTTTCCCTTCCAGCCCTGCCTGAGCAGAAGCACTCACAGACCCGAGTCACTCATCGTCTGCCTCATCGGGACAGGGACGACGTGGATGAGGGTGAGCTCCCAGCTGAAACATGAAGCATTAAAATTAAGCAGGGTTTTGCAGGACAGAGAAGACAGAGCAGATCCGGGGATGGGGCTTCATGAGAAGACAAATGGAAATTTATGTAAATTGTCACGCTTCTGGAAGGGAAAAAATGCAGTTATCAGCCTCTCTCGGTCAGCTCAACAAAAATCAGACTCCGTATGAGACTAGAGAATTCAGCATGACGTGAGTTCTCTTCTTCCTTCCAAACAGGAGTGTGGGAGAGACACGGGGGAAGTGACCAGGAAAATCAAGTGACACAAAAGCAGAAGCCAGTTCTTGGGGTTGTGACTCTTCCTGAATCTTTTGTATGGAAAACTGCTCCCCTGGTTCTGCTGAGCTTCATGCTGACGTGATTTGCTATCGCCAAGTCGTCCTGCAAATTATTTGGCTGCTGTGGTTTCCCTGGGTTACCACTAAAAGCAGACATCAGCTCGCTCACAACGGTGATGGAGAAGATGAGCGTGTAACTTCACGGAGGGACTCCCCAGAGGGCTTAAACGAGTCCTTTAAATCAGAAGTTTTGCAAAGTTTTATTCTTTTGTGCTCTAAGGTGACTTCTGGGGGGACATGGACTTAGAGGCCACTTTGGAAGAAGATGGTTTTTCTGTCCCTTCTACAAGCCCAGACTTTTGTCTTATGCATATCTGAAGGGGAGGAGAGTAAATATTACGTTACAGGCGTTTACAGGTCACCTTCGGTCCCAGCAAAACTCAGTTGCCTGAGCCACCAACTGTTCCCAGGGTTTGTCAGCACATGGCTTTGGAGGGGTACGGAACGGTTAATGAGTGTTTGTAGATGAGGTCTTGAAGCACTTCAGTTGTTAAAAGTTTGGCTAAAGGCTTTTCCTGGAGATACAGTAGTAAGGTAAACTCCTCCACTGAAAAGCATTTATAATTAAAAAAAGCCAAGAACCAGAACTATTCATATTTTCATCGAAAGGTTTTTGATGAGAAAATGTTTCCTTACATCGTAAAAGATTTTTGAGCCTGTGTCTGGTGTTTTACCACAAACCAGCCTTTTTTCTAAGTAAGTAAATAAGGTCCCACAAAGCAAATGATGGGTGAAAAGCCGGTGGTGGCAGCAGCACGGTGTGGTGCATCGCTCCGGCGCGTCCCACGAAGCAGCAGCCGGGATCCTCTGCCAGCAGGAGCAAGAGTCCCAGAGCAGACATGGGGGGCAGCTGAGATTTAGGGACAATTTTAGCTCTGTGTTATGACAGCGGTTTTGTGGTAGAGACCAGAGGTGTTCCCTCGTTGCCTGATAAATGAGCAGAGCCAAGTTCTTGGTCTCTGTCAGTGTCACGTCTCCGCAGCCGTGTCCCCTTCCAGCAGTGAGCTGGGATACTCAGAGCAATTTTCCCCCCCTTCCTCTTTGGGGGTGTGAGAAGGACAATTAAAATGGAGAGGAAAAATGTGGACGATGGTGAGCTGGCAAATCCTCACCTGGAGTGACTAAGCTTCTCTCATGCTTCATTTCTCCGCGGCACGCCTGCCTGCCGGCTGGGAAATGCTATGAGACGGCTGCCAGCCTTCCCATTTTCTGCTGGGGAGGTTTTCTCACCGCAGAGACTCTCCTCCGGTCCAGCCACCCCTCGAGGACACGCCTGGGGAAGCGGTTGAGAAGCCCAAAAGGAGCTGAAAAGAATCTCAGGAGGAGATTTGTCTCCGCTGGTTTCCTGGAAGTGATGACGGAGAGGACGGAGGATGCAGGGTATCGTTTGATTCGTGGTTTTGAGCAAATCAATTAAACCACATAGCTGGGATTTAACAATCTACCACATTCTGGTTCACCTCATTTCCAATGGAAATGAAAAGTAAATTATCCTCCCCCTGACTGTGGAGGCAGTATTGTTAGCATATGTCAATCAGAAAAGCACATTCTGCTACATCAACATTCGGCTGCCAAAAAATCTTATTTGACTAAATGTACTTTACAAAATTACCAGTTATCTCACTCAGTGGCCGGAATTAGCATTTTTTTAACCACCCAGTGGATAATTTCAGCCTTTAATATGCACAGTGTCACATTCCTGGATACGGCGACCTGCGGAAGACAAAGCAGCCAGGGGAAAGGCACACGGCGCTGGCATGCCAAAAGGAGCATTTGGCAATGGCACGCGTGTTGGATGTTCACAGGAAGGATCTGATGAAAAATCCAAAGGTTTTTTTTCCTCCAGTAAAAAAATTACCATCTAATTAAACCCCATCTTTGCATAGCTTTACAAATTCCCATGCCAAGTATCTAGTGGTTATCAGCTAAATGCCATTGCTTAGATGCAACAGGGCAGGAGAGGGCTGCGTTTGTGAGTGATGGAAGAAAATAACAACTGCTTTTGTAACATGTACCTGCTAAAGGGAGGAATGTGGAAGCCAAAAACCTGCAGCCTAGGAAGGAAATTCATCTCTTGTGGAATTTTTTTGAGGAATTTTATTAATTTCAGAGTACATTAGCTTTAGATTTTAGTAGAAAATCTTTCTGATCTTTCTTCTCTCTGATCATTTATTTAGTAAATATCTAAATTAAATCTAGAGATTCAATGAGGAAGCTTAAAAGAGAATAGAAGTGACAGAAAAAACTAAGGAATCTGCAATGCTCGAGTTGGGTACCCAACACTAGCGGGGACCTGTGCTGCAGGATACGGGTGCTGGTTCTTATCTCGGATAAGGGCATCCTGGTGTGGGAACCCAAATCCTGGATAAACAGGAATGGAGTTGAGTGCTGAAGCCTGTGTGTAGATCTGGAGCTCTAACAGCGGACTTGAGCAGGAGCTTGATCTTTACACGTTGCTGGTTTTAACTCGGGAAGGTTTGCCTGTCACGTTTTATTTCTGGTGGCTGCTGGCTCAAAGCATCCCTGACAGCGTGACATGGAGTGACACAGCCGTCACCCTTGGATGGAGGCTGCCTGGTGACATGGATGGGTAGCTCCAGATGCCCTGTGCAGGCTCGCTTGGTGGCGGCATGTGGGCATGGTCAGATCCTGCATCCCTGCAGGGTCCCCTTGCACCACCCGACAACGTGACACAAACCACACTGCCCGGGGACTGCATCAGCTGGGAGGAATGTCCCTCCTCTTGCCTGGTAACCAGGAACAGTGTGTGAGTATCTGGTGGAGATGCAGGTGATGGGACGCTATATCCCATCATTAACTTAATGGGTGACCAAAGACAAAATCCATCTATTATTTTCTCTTTAAAACTTTCTTAGAAATGGCCACAAAAGCCTCTGATTGTTATCATACCATAAGCCCTGTGCCTCTTCTACCCAGCTATAGGTGAGTATGGATGCCATACCTTATATCCAAGGTAACGGAGTGTGATGGTGTGAATTGCTCTATTCTCATCACCAAGAGCTCCCCTGTTCATCTCTTGGAGCAGTAAGTGCAGAGCAGAGATTGAAGAGCACCTTCACTCTGCCTTTTCGAAACTGCTAAATATCAAACCCAGACATTTCAAATAAAGGTTACAGTGATGTGGAACATCGCTCACAGGCACAGGTATCTGATGGGCAAAACATTACGATCAGCCACAAATAACCGAAGCAAACCTTGACACTAGGACACAGCCGTGGGGAAACAGGGGAGGGACGGCAGTCACAAGCAGCTAAACCTCTGGGAGTCAGGGCAGTGATGCGGGTGTGAGCCCCAGCTAAACACAGAGATAACCAGGACATCAAAGACGTGTCATTCAGGGGAAAAGAAAAAAACAGTAAGAGCCTCGAATGCAGGTGCATCTTGTTCAATCCACCTCTGATTCAGTAACTCAGCTGTGGCAGCGGCATCAGCCACAGGAGCGTGAATTGGCCCAACCTGTGCATTTCAGAGCCCTGCAGGAGCCCCAGTTTTCTGCGTGTCTTGGATGGGGTCTGGGAATAGGGGACTGCAGGGGCTCTTGCGTAGGTGAAGAAAGAGAACTGTTTGAAGATAAACTATTAGATGGACCTGACGGACGCTCTCAAGTGTCCAGACCACGTCCTGCACCCATGATGCCACTGCCCTGCACCCATTAGAGTTAATGAGACTGACAATTAATTGCATAGCAAGGACATGTGACTCTGTTACTGACACATCTATTTACATTTATCCTTATTTACTAAAGGAAAACCCATCTGTCGGGGTGTACCTCAGACCGGGACATCATCACAAGGCAACTCAGAGAACAGCGCAAAAGACTCGTGCCTGAGCTCTGGCTGCTTGCTTCTGGTAAGACGTTTCAGGTTCTGTATTGGTAGAGATTTCTATCAGAATAAAATGCATGTTACTACAGGGTTTATGGTGAAGAACAGGACGTTTTTGGTACAACATGGTGATGCAGAGGAACTGTTCGCAGGCTAGTGGTCCTCCCCAATCTGTGCTGGCTGGAGGCCTCCCGTGTTGTCTCCAGCTGGCCAGCACCAGACATGAACCCTTCCAGAGGGCTTAATGTAGCTCTAGCATTGCAATCAGGAGGAGGATCTGCTTAAACTCCTGTTGTCATCAGTGTTTTGTTTGCTCCAGAGTAGTGATGTTTTCCTGGTAGCACTCTCTTTTTAGATCCATGGCCATCTGAGAGAAAGACCAGTCAGTGTGGATGAAGATATTAAGAATAACCAACATGTAGCATTTTCAATCCCATGTGTGGTCCCGCACTGATGAACTATAATGGGTATGCAGAGCTGCTAATGATCTTGAGAAGTTGAGTTAATCACATACTCTGCAGGAGTTAATCAGATACAGAACAGATGGAAATAAATTGCATACTGACAAAAAAATCCATCATATCTCTATGGCAAAAACATTCCACCAGCTTTTCCATTCATAAATCTCCCTCCACGGAGAAATCATTTGTTCATAAAAAACAGTATCTGATGCAGAACAACTTAAATGGGCCTCTTGCTCCTGATGGGTTGGCAACGATGTCAGAGCGCTGAGTAATGGTGGCATTCCTGAACTCGACTGGGTACTGAAGAGATCATTTAACCTCATTTCTATGCACAGTTACAATCCTGTGCCCTACAGTATTTTCAGATTTATCATAAGTAATAGCAAAAAGGTATGATTCATACATAAGTGTTTGACATAAAGCTTATCATTCCTAATTGTACACAAGGGTAACACCTAAGTATCAAACTCCCTGGGGACCTCAGAGCTCTTCGTTACCTTGCAAAAAACCACCTTCATTATAACTATTCATAAGAGAAAACTTCCTTCTCCCCTGATCTTTGGGTCACCGGTCTCAAACCCAAATGGTTCTTCTGATTCCAGCTCCCAAAGAGAGAGAAAAGCTGTGAAATTCAGGAAATCCTGGAAACAGTGGACTGGAGAATGGGCAAAGGGAAGCTTTTAAGATTTGCCACTGTGTGTTGTGGAATGCCTTGTTGTACATCATGGATATCCAGCTTTATCACTTGATAAAACGGAAGGATAAAAGAATGCTAATTTAGAAAAATGAAAGAGTAGAACAGTTTTTTTAAAAAATTCCAACCCCAAACAAAAAGACCCCAAATCCTCACTAGGATTACGCTTGATGAAGATGGGTTCAGAGGATTTGCACATCTCACTTCAGTTAATCTAGGGCCTCCTCCCACTGATTTAAGAGGGATATCTGGAAGGTAAAATGGAAATGTTCTGGCCCAGGATGGCTGTTGCCTCCCCGTACCTGGTAAGGGAGGGGGGAAGAAGTGACAGAGCAACGGTGATGATCCTCCATCATGTCATCATTAACCTGAAAGCTTCAAATCTTCCCCCTTTCCTCCTTTAGGAAATCCTCCTTCTTCATTTCCTGAGGTTGGGTACATTTAGCTACAAGGTAAATTAATTACATTTACCCAATTTTGCTTGCAAAGAAGAGCAAAGTCAATTTGTGTGCTGTCAGTTCACTGGCCTCAGCTTTGTTCCTTGGATCTGATTATCCATAACGCTATTTAGGGCAATATTTTTGGTTGAACAAAAACTCACTGAATAATAGTCTAGATTTTCCCTTTTGAACAGGCAGGTCTTTGTTACTATTTCCCTCCTCACCCTCCCCAGCAGCTATATTCTACTGAAGGGGAAATAATATTTCAGCTTCAAATGACAGGTTGGAAATTCACTTTAAATAATTTACCAGCGCAGTTGGATTTCAGTTCTCGCTATCTGCTGGTATTTTGGTTCCTACTTGTTTTTGCCAAAGGGATATTGCCTATCGCCTATCACAATATATTTCATTTTCTCCAGTTCTGCTGCTTGTCAGCCCTCTAAATAATTTAATAAATGTTCATGCAGTGCCTAATGCTCCTGACATCTGAGTAATCCTAATCCAGATTCCACAGTTATTTTGTGTCTATCCTCTTGCCTCTCTTTTCTGCTGAGCGTTCACAAGCCGTGGGGGTTCACGTGGTGGATGTTCATCCAAGGAAAGTGCCTCCACGGCTTGGTACTTCCCCTGGTGCAGGTGGATGGGCTCTTCTGGGGGTAGCTAATGGTGTCCTTGTCAAACCCAAGAAAAATCATCCTCTTTCCTCTGCTGTTAGCCACAACTGCGAGCGCTCAGCACATCGATGCTCCTCATGGGTTGGTTTTTCAGCCTGGGATGGGTGAGGGGTGGCAGCCACCGCAGCCTTAATGCGAGGGGAAGGCTACACGTGTGTCTTAGGGCTGCATCGCCTCGCAAATACATCGCAGCAGCTGATTTCACAAACCGGTACTGGGATCCTCGCTGCTCTAACGTCTGCTCGTTATTCCACACTTCTTCAGTTCATGCTTGGGGTAGTTGTAATGAATGAGACTATTAAACTTGGATATTCTCTCACAGACCATGTCAAAAAAAAAAAAAGAATAAAACCATGGTAACTGTCAATTATCCCCCAACTTTTCTTGGTCTGGTAATATTGAGTCATTTCAGCCCTGATAATCCAAAGGGATGGCTTCTACCTACGTGGTATGAAGTCACTTGCAGGGAGCAGGCCAGTGTGGGGATTTCTAGTTGGTGTTTTAGGAGTAAAATAAAGCGAAAGGAGTAAGCAGGGGAGTGTAATAAGCAAAGATTTCTAACTGCTTGCTTTTCTTCCCACACTCTCTTGGTGGATGGATGATGAGAGAGGGAAATGCGGGTCTGCTCTGCTCGCGTGGCGACTGGCAAAATTCAGCTTTATGCTCGGCTCGTGGCCATCGACCTGGGTCCCCCCTGGGTCGGGCAGGGGGTCCCACGCGGGGACCAGAGCATGGGGGTGTAAAGCAGCCATGACCCCCTCCTCTCCTGCCCTTCATAGGAGACAAAGGGAGATGCAGCCAGCAGCTGGATGACACACTCATTAGAGCGAGAGTGCAGGGTAATTAATAAATCAGCTCCAACCCCCAGGACTATACTGAACATTTTTTACAGCGAATTCACTATAAACCCAGACAGCAAGAAAAGCCTTCAGCCTGACACATGAAACATGCACACTACAGAAGGGTTCATAGAGAATTAATTTAAAAAAACAAATGGAAAGTACAAATCGTTCTCCTACTGAAAGACACACTGGCCCTGGACCTGGTTTTGCACATTTTGCCAGGTGAGGTGGAGGTGGAAGAGGGCAAGAGGTGTTTAGGTGTCTGAGAGATGACTGAGATCATGGCAAAGAATGATTTATCTGCTGAATTATGTTTCAGGATCAAATTTTCTGAAGCTATTTGTAATATTTCACATATGCTGAAAAGTCACATTTATATAGCTGGTAAAATAACAGCTTGTCTTCTTAAAATAATTAGTAGTTGACAAATGGGTTGAATTTTAAATCCACGAGGAGCTTTGGTTAGCGCTAATAAATGTTGATTAAGGTAGCAATTAAAATCTAACAATCTCTCTGGGGGTCTGAACTTTAAAGCTGAAGTTTGGAACATTCCTCAATTTACAGAGAAAACGCTACAGTTCCTCCCCAGATTGCATTATTAAGCTGTGGCAGTGGAGATCTTTTGTCTTTTTTTTTTTTTTTCCAGTTTACACAGATTAATTGGAGCCTAAAGTAGTGCCCCATGGCCAGGGGAGGCCACCAGCACCCACCCTGGTCTAACATCCGATCGACATAAAACCTGTGGTACAGCAGTGACATTTAGCAGCGTGAGGCTTTAGCATTCTCTTGAGTAAGTTAATGCCATGAGACCCTCTTGAAGTCCCTATTTCCATGGCAGTCCCTCCCGGGAGGCAGTACCTGTCCCTATTCTCATCAGGCTTTGAAGTGGGCTGGAGAGATCTCCATCTCTCCTTCAAGATGTTCTGCTTCGGAAACGGAGCTGACCTCTCGAAAACAAGCAAGGTCAAGTAGCGCTGAGTGTATTCTCCCCTCTCCAGCATCCCTCTCCTGCTGCTCCGAGAGACCCAGCTATGCATCTCTTAATCAGGGTGATTGGATGAGCTACCAAGGAAAAGGTAGTGTCTTGAGGAAGACTAAAATTATCTCCCTCCCTGTGCGTCGGCAGTGGGACCAAGGCAAATCAGAAGCACATTTTTGTTTATAGACTCGTTTCAGTGATTTATCATCATGGGACTATTCAGGAAGGTCTCAGGTTCTTTATGATCTTACTAAAACTGAGAAAATTTCAGTCACTTCCCTGCAGTTTTCTATTTTTGAAGGAGGAAAGCCTATTTGTATTTCAAGGAGCACCGCTTTCATGCTGGCCAACTCCCTTTGTTTCTTCTCTCTTGCTGTGGGCAAGGCATAAATCTAACACAAAACCAGGTTTGTCTTTCTTCCTTTATCACACGCTAGCCGTGTGTCCTCCATTAATTACATTTCATCCCCCAGTTCATAAACTGAATGCCAGCGGGACAAAAATAGGAATACAGAGTCAACTGGGAGCGACTGGTCCTCTCGTGCTCCCAGCGTGAATGGGAGTGTGTCGATACGTCTGCCCTTCTTGGGCAGCTTTAATTGCCAGACGTGTCATTATATTGTTATATTGCAGTCTGGGTTTTTTTTCAGGTCTGTTCCTGCTGACATCGGGAGCAGCTGAAATAAGGTCCTTTTCCTGTAAGGTACATGCAGTAGCTGTTGTTGAATAAACAGACCAGCAGAGAATTATGCACATTGTAGTCACTGTGTTGGCTCCTGGGGGAGAGCTGGGAGGTCAGAAGGAAGCTGTCCCCCTGTCGCCTCCCAGAGCTCCTACCCAGGATGGTGGCTGCTGCTTGGTCCTCCTCCTGCCCCAGCATCAGCGGCAAAGGAGATCTTGGCTTCATGCAAAACAGCCTCCATCCTGCACAGCTTCTCATTCTGGGAAGGACCTTTAATTATCTGTGCAATTTTTAGGTGTTTTCTCAGCCCAGCCTGCGCGGTCTGAGTGTGGCAGTTGGTTTCTCTGCAGCTCCATGTGTTCCTCAGTACATTTGCTGAGCCCATGCATTGCTAAGGATATTTACAGCAAGAGAGAGGTGGAGAGCTGAGGCTGTGAAGTGCTGGAGGAGGAAAGGGAAGAAATCTGTCCAGAGGGTGGAAAAAAAAGCCCATTCACGCTCAGTCGATGTGTCTATCACTTTTTTTTTTTTTCTTATTCTATTCTGTGTTGTAAGGTTGAAATACAAATGGCTCAGATAAATGCAGAAAGGGACAAAAATGAAAGCATGATAGCTGGAGATGCTCGGAGCTATTTTTTTTTTTTTTTCAAAGGAGGCTTGAGAACTGGGTGCAATTGTGCATTTACATTTGCGTGAGCAATTTCCCTGCCTAGAGCTCTGAGACAGGTTCCTCTCCATGCAGGATGGATGCAAGGGTTGAACCAGTGGGAAACTAGAGCCACAGTGGGGCATGAGAGACGTTGATGAGCATTGGCTTGGCTGGCTCAGCTCTGCAATAGTGGGGCTTTTAGGGAAAAGAGTAGCTCCTGCAAGAGGTTCCCAGGTGGACACAGTCATCCTGGGCATCTCCATCCACAGCCAATATGACCTTTCACAAGTAGGGTTATTAAAGCTGGCTGAGATAGGTCTACCTGTGCAGGGGTGGGTGCTCTGGGCTGCTGTGGAGGCATCACCTTGGGTCTCAAAACATTATTGTATGGGAAACCATGAGCTCCCTAAGAGAAACTGGGGTGATTAGTCATGCACAGACTTCCAGACTACTTAAAAGGGCCTATTTAATATTTTAACAGTAATACTATGCACTCTGCTGCTCTTACTGTAGAATTACAGGTGTCAACCTGAAGAGGTGTATGTGGGAGGGGAGCATGTTTTTGGAGAAAAGCCATTTTGGCAGAGAGATGAGACAAACAGAGGGGCTGCGGAGAGACCTGGCATCTCCAAGAAGCACGGAGGATCTACAGGTTTTAGAGTGCTGACCTGCTCCCTCACAAAGCCATGATGGTAAATGAGCAGGTAAATGCACATATGGCAGGGAGAGGGTGGAAGTGTGTGTTGGCTCAAGTGTTGAGCAAGGAAAGGTGGTAGCAGAGAGAGAAATCCTAAATCTAGCGTAGATAGAGAGGAAAGGAGGCACAAGAGCCATCCTTCCCTGGTGACAATGTCTCTGTTGGCTAATTAAACCCCACCGCATTGAACAGGTCAGGTCCCAATGAGCTGCAGGTCCAAAGCCTAACTGGATGGCTGGAATGGCCACCGTAACCCCAAATCCGCACTGCCTTTCAGAAAATGATCCCAAGGCAAAACATATGAGAAGGTCATGGCTCTCTGCTGCAAAGCACAGCCAAGGCAAGTCCTGATTGCATTTCCATTTCTCAAAATTAATTTTCTTTTTTTGAAAGTAAGGTGCAAAACGAACGATGTTCTGGCTTCTGCAATGCAGGAATCGGGAGCTACATCTCTGCAGACATCCAATAACTCTTGGTCCTGTTTGAGGATCTGAGTGTGGCTGCTGGGAACATCCTCTGCTCACAGAGACGTTGCAGCTAATGTTGCCAGCATTTGCTTTCACTGGCCTTTGCTATGTGCTAACTAAAATAATTTAGCCTTAAGCACAAGAATTTAATTCCCAAATCACTGCTTTGATCCCTAAGGCAGGCTTCCCAGACTCAATCTCAGGTAGAAACCATCCCTCTCCAAACAGGGATGGAGGCAGAGCCCTTGCAGAAGAGGAGGTGATTTAGCAAGATGAAATAATCACAGTGTCATGAATGCAACCAGGATTTCCCTGTTAATTACCTAACTGGTTAATTAAGGGGCTATTTTTTTATTAAAATTAATTTTCATCTCGTAAAATACATGGCTTAAAAAGGGGATAGTACAGAAGTGTTTATCACTGATGCCCTAAGATGCTAATTTCCCAATGTTATGACTTGTAATCAAGATTAATTTTCTCTGACTTATCCTCTAAAGGAAAGACTTTACACCAGTTTTGACATTTAAATTACCTTGGATTTGCAAGTCCAATATTGTCATAAATATTCATAGCCAAAAATTGAGTATTTAGTCTTTAATTTTTTTTTAATTTTTAATTCACTACTGAAAACTGGTTTCAGAGCAAGCACAGAAAAATGAAGCACCTTTTCTTTGGAGCATCTGGCTTTTCTACCCCAACCATGAGCTGACACATTACGTTCCTGTTGGATGCTGCTGTTGAACAGCCCATACGCCAAAAATTTGATGCTGAAATCATCCTTCGACCGTTTTCCTTGCATCTATTTGCAAAAAGCTACTTTTGCATAGAAGTTACTGGACAGCACTGTTTCAGCAGGTGGCTTGTCTGTTACTGGATGAAAGGAGGAAAGGTCAGTGCAGAGCAGGAGAGGGGATCTCCAGGCATCCCCGTGCCTGGTCTCTCCTCTGGGGCAGGCAAAGCATTTGGGCTTTCACGGTTATACAAACAGAAAAGCACTTTGCCCACAAATATCCCAGTTAAACCATTCATGGTGGGGGGTAAGGACGGAGCCCCGTTCCTCCGGCAGTCACAGCGAGGTGAGCTCTTGCTGCTCTTCTCCAGCCACCCCATTCATTCAGTCTCTTTGGCACCATTTCAGTGACCAAGGAGAAAGCCACGCTGGTTCACGGGGGGGACTGGCAGCCTCCCAGGGACGATGTGCCAAACCCCATTCATCTTCCCTGCGCAGAGGTTCAGCCGCTGGCAGAGACCCAGGTGGGAAGGAGGAGAGGTGAGATGCTCCAGCCCTGGCTGGTGTGGGTCTCTCTGGTGGCCGATTTCTGTCTCAAAACATTTTAAAGCTACTCCATTTTTCCCCAGGTTTTCCTGAGAACGTGGGTCAATGTGGGATGGGAAGAGGGACAGGGTCAGCTCACATGTGTCTGCTCAGAGCCCCGCAGCCCAGAGCCGATGGATCCTGCCAGGCAAGTACCTGCCCACGTCAGGTGACGCTCCCTATGGTCAACACTTAGGACTAAATTGAATGCCAGGAGAATAAATTGAAATCCTTCCAGACTTGCTTTCCATGACGGACCGGTCATGAGAAGGATGAGCATCAAAACTGGTGAAGATGAAGGTCTTCAGCTCTGAATTGTTTTGAGAGACTCCACTTAAACCACAATGGTAAGAGAAAACACATAAGGAATCTTGTAGATTCTGGTAGAAAAAGAATATGACAACAGCCTGAAATATCTTGATTTCTCATTCAGTTAAAGCTGAGAGTCTTTTAAGTGACAAGTTCTCATAAATAATTCCATCTAATGGAAGATACTTCGGTAATTGCGATATTTTAATTTCAGGCCTTTAAGTGCAGAGAATTCTCATTAGCTTTCAGTATTCAGGTACTGCAATGAATTTTCAGGGGGAGAGAGTAACATACATAGTGCTGAAATGATGGAAGTACATCGAATTTATTCAGCCTTTTATGGACAAAGACATTAAGTGATTCATTAAGCAAAACTGTCCATTCCGTTCTGGGTATAAGACAGTTTTTTATTTTTTCTGTTTTTCAGGTAAATAAACAGAGGCAGAAAATAACTAGATACGATCTGAACCTCTTCTTCACAAGCATTTTCACAATTACTTTCTCCGTTTTCTAGCAAGGTTTATTTTCAAATGAAGCTTTCAAGTGACCCTGGGAAGTCTGACTTTCCATACCTCAATCTAACTCCCGTGTAATATTGCTTTGACTAAAGGCAATAAAAAACATCCACAGGGGAGCTGAAATGCCAGGCTGGCAGACTGAGTGCACGGATATTATAAATGAATAAAGCAAAATTTAGATTTCAGGGAAAAAGCATGCCATTTCAGCAAAGCAGAGAGAATTTGGCCCCACTAATGATGTTCACGGTTGTTTAAAGGAATTTGCGGTACCTTGGAGAAGTGACCCTTCTAATTGCTGTACGTTGCTAACTCCTAAACCAAGTCATGGAGATCGAAACATCCATGTCCTCAATTATTCCACTGGCACTGGAAGTGCCGGAGGAGGAGAAGGGGTATTAAAGCAGGGTGTGAAAGAAGGAAAGTGAGGGCTTGTGTTACACCAAACTCTGATGTCTCTTGTGAAGTGATGGGCCGTGACGTCTTGGGCAACAGGGTCTCATCAAGGGTGGCATCTGCAAGGGCAAAGCGAGAAGAGTGGTAGCATCTTTTCCTTTTGGTCCTCTCTCCTCTTTTAAGTGGCTTCAAAAATAGGTGTAAGCAAGGATGTAAATGCTTGCCTCATGTCTGATGCAGTTCAACGGAGCCGGTAAAGGACAAGCACTGCAGGTAAAGCTGGGGGGAATGGGAAGCACCAACGTGAGTCATTCCCTCCATTTAGCTCGTATTGAATTACCAGCTCAGGGAGGCATCACTTGATCTTGTTTAAGGCAGAAATTAAACATTCTCAAGACTCAACTCCCTGCTGGGCTGTTGTTTACAATCAACATGTGAGTGATAGAGGAGAGGACCATCGCCAAAGCCAGATCTCAGCCAGCCGGGAGGATTCGCTGTGCATCGCTTCATCACTGCTGCGAACGCTTTCCTTTGGGCACATTTTAGACGCTGTTTCTCCTTCCTTACGCAGACACAGTGCTGCAGCTGGGTCGCCCAGATCCAGACATCTCCACACCACAGAGCATTTCTCCTGACCTTCTCTCGTTGTCTTCCTTGACCATCTGAATCTTAGAGGGTTTGCTGCTGGTTACCTTCATTTCTCTCTCATCAGATCCAGCTCTGTTTGATATCCTCTTTTTATAATTTGTTCACGTAGCAACTTTCCAACCCCCAGCCCCAATCACGCTGCAGTCCCCCTTTGCGGGTACCCAGCCTGTTTGAGAAAATACCTCTCTCTCTTCTCCATTACTTCCAGTCATACTCATTTTACCTTCTACTGTCTGCACTACTTAATTTGGAAAAGAACAGCTACAATGACAGGGTTATGCCAACTTTGACCACTTTATCAGGTTCACAGCTCATACGAGGGAGCTGAGATGTGCAGGTCCCCCCTCACTCACCCCAAACCCGTGGGCAGAACACCCAGGTCTCCGTAGCTGCTGTAGCTACAAGCAGCCGAGGCCGGTGGCTCTGCAAAAGCTCTTTCAGGCTAATTGTGTAACCACCTTCTCTGATCTTTCCTCCTTTTTGCATGGAGAAATGTTTTTTTGTGTAAACGCATGCGATACCAGGACCAGCTTTAATTCTAAAGGTCAAGTTCAAACCTAATTCAAGTGTGTCAAAATGCTTCACGGGCGAGGACCTGTCTGGGGCTTGTCGAAAAGGCATTCAGAAGTTGCGCTCTGCTGCACAGCTGTTGGTAAAGCGGGGATCATAGTGATGAAAAGAAAAGGGATTTGTCTGATCTTTAATGATACAGTCACTCTCACAACCCGAGAACAAAAATAAAGAGCCTGCGCCAAACACAAAGAGGGAGAGGCACCAGCCATTTGAGTGCTATTTGGATTATTGTATTTAGAGCCTATTAGAGACCTTATTAAATACTCTTCCTCCAGGATCTCCCTGGTATATACCTGGCACAGACACAGAAAAACATTTGATCCTTAGCAGTGAAGGAACATGAGCAGACTAAAAAAAAAAAAGACACACTGGAAGACAGATACTTGAAACAAAATGACTCTAAAGAGAATGCCAAGAAGACTGCGCCTAACTTTTAGGGGACAGTTTATGTCTATGTTTACTTATTTATTATGCATTAATTAAAATGCTTAAAAGAAGTGGAACCTGGCTCAGTGTTGATAAAGCTGAATCAGACCTGCTTTGGCTCATCACAGATAGGCGGTGAACGCTGCATGAAAAATAGAACCTGAGAGATTAGTCAGGAGAAATTGAAAGCTTTGTGCATTTAAGGATATATTACACCCTGTTGTAAGGTAATGAAAAGTACAAGGATTGAGTAGATGCAGGAACACGAGTTGTAAAAACAACTGGAAAATGTCTTTTTCCTGTAAGGAGTGTCTAATAACTGAAACAGTCCTTATTGCCATGATGAAGTGGAACCAAATCTTGTGCCCCTTAAGGACTGCTCTACCCGTGTCGCTACCTGTCAGGAGCTGCCGTATGAAAAGGCCCCCTCCTGCAGAAAAAAGTCTCTGATGCAAGGGGTAACACACTGGGATCTCACTCCTGGAGGTCCCTGGTTCACACAATCCCACAAAGGATGGGGAGTTACAAGCCTGGAGGTACAGGATCCTGCCCTTGCTGAAGCGTACGGCAGTTACAGACAGCTAAACTTCTTCTGAGAATGGTGAATTTGGTGAAAAATGAATTTTTGGAAGGAAATCAAAAGCTTCTTGAGGGTTCCTGTTAAATTCAATAAACAGTATTGACAAAAAAAGAGGGGGGGAAATGTTGAACTATTTCAGTGTATTCAAATAAACACTTGTCTTCTCTTTGGAAACACCAACATATTTCATTTCAAACTATTAAATAAAAAAAACATGCTGAACTTCTGTTTTATTTCAGAATCATCCTAAGCTAAAAAGAAAGAAGAAAAAGATGGTTTATAAGCCAAAAGTGAAGCATGGCAATTCACCTCAGCTCAAACCATATGTTTTCTTTGCAAACAAAGTGCTGTAGATCAACCCCAAATTAGTTGCTCTCTTTGTCTCATCCCTGATAAATTTCTTAATTCATTCCTCTTGGTTTAACCCCAAAATACTTTTTCCTTTGAAAATGAATTATTTCACTACGAAAACACAAACCCCATTGCTTTCTCAAGTGCAGGAGGAACGTCTCCAGTGGGAAGAGAGGATGAAGGAGAAATAGTGTCTCCAGCCCATGAGCACTGGGAACAGGAACGAAGCTCTTGCCTTGGGCAGATGCACCCCCACGATCTTCCACCTCAGTTTTCCTGTGACAAGCACTAAAGAACCGATGAGAACAGTAGGGAGGATCAGCTCCTCATGCCACAGCAGCCCACAGAGACCACACCAGCATCTGGGGAAAGCCAGGGCAGAGATGTATCACCCTCCCCTGTGCCCCAGGGCTCTCTCTGTGTCTGTAGCAATGCTCTGCTGGGCAATTTCATTAGAATTAGGCAGAAACATCTCCAGGAGCACATCTGCACAAGTGACAGCTGACTCCTTGGTAATGACAGCTTTAGAGACAATTATGACAGGCAATTGTTTCACAAGAACTGGCATTTTTCATGAAAATAATTATATTGATGAAGCACGAGGACATCTTATCTTAGAGTCTCTGGCTTTTCAGCCAAGCCTGTTTTGACGGTTGATGGTCCTAACTACATTACCCTGACTAACCAGCTCTGGACTGTTCATACTCATGGCAAGACTTGTTTGATGTACTATCAGTATCTAATCAATGAAATCAGGCAGGCATCCTCATAAACACAAATACAGTGCCCACTTCAGGCAGGAAACCCCACCATCTGACTTCAGAACTTCATCAGACACTGCAGGTGGATGTTACAGGTCTTCATGGCCCCATACATTCACTCCCCTCCAGCTTCCCATGCCTTCTTTCTATGCAACGTGCCATTGAGGGTCATCCATCCGCTCTGATCTCATTCTGGAGGCTGCTTATCTGACATCTATCCAGGCTCCTAACATCATACAGAAGGTCAAGAAAGGAAGAAGGTTCCTCTGGACTGAAACAAAGGAGGAGGAAACAGTCCATCTGGGTGAGGGGCCCTGAAGCATTTGGACTGTATTAAGCCTGTATTAAGCCTAGTTTAAGCAGAACAAAACTAAGGATCTTTATGCTGCCATGTCATTTATGGGCTACTTTAAAATTTGGTGCACATGAGAAATGGGTGGGTAAAAGGGGGACACCCACACTCAACCAGGCTCAAAACAGCTTTTAGGACCGGTCCGTGCTGTAGCTGGATGGACATCCCTGTAGCTCCCAACGTACTCACAAGGACTCTTGCCTTTTTGATGGATCTTCTTCTGCAGGGAGCATCAAATATCTTCATTTTCCAGGTATCATCTAGGATGAGATTAGTCATTCTTGACATGGGCATTTTCCAACTCACAGATTAAGCTTCTCCTACTAGGTGCAAAGTGTTTGGATGTGTCTTTTAAAATTTAATTAATTGCTCGAAGTTTGCTGTGCACTCAGGCTCCTTTACTCCTACAAGGAAGGGCTGTTGGTGCAGCTCAGAAGAGATGGAAGGAAAGCTAACTGGGAATGGCTGGTGTTGGTGGCCCTCCTGCCAGTTCTTTTCCCAAGGTGGAAGATGGACCTAGATCCAAAATGGGAGAAAATCTGCAAATGTGAGCATGGTATTAACACCCAAAAGCTTGCACAGCCACTGGGAACTTCTGGGGCCAAGGGTTTATCCAGCATTTCTTCATGCTTTGGAAAATAATTTCCTCCCCCTCCTTCTGGCCAGAGCAGTGATTGCTGTTCATTGGTTTAGACAGTGAAAGAGTGGGATATTTTGGAAAGAAGGGAAGAAAAAATATCCTGGAACATTTCCATTTCCCTCAAATCTTGCCTAACTTGCTTTGAGATTTTATTAAAGACACAGAATTGTTGACAATAAAATTATTTCTCTGTGCTGGGAGAAGTAAAGCAGATTGTTACACACAGAGGGAAGGGAGCTGACTGCTCTCATAAATAAGTCAATGTGTTACTCCTGCTAGACTGGAAGTGGGATGACAGCTCTTCCAGATGCTGATGCTCTACTTCTCTGCGACCTTCGGTAAACTTAAGTTTGCTAAAAATACCCTAGAAAAGCACACGTGCTTCAGGGCTACAGAAACACCTGGAGCAGGGGAGATTTTAAATGGTCAGATTCCAGCTCTCCACCCCAAAACCCAGCCTGGTTGAGTATTGCTCCTCCGCTCCCGTTTAACATGCCCAGATCTCCATCACTTGTCTCCACTGATGTTCTTTGTCTCCAGGGAGTGGGGAGGGATGCTGAGCCTCCCAAGGGTGGTGTGGATGCGTGCCTGCTGCACGCCAGCCCTTTTGGGGGAAAATCATGGCATACGAGGGGAGAAGGGGGGCATTATTTATGGAGAAGACTATTTATGGAGAAGGTAGGGATGTTTGCGCATTCACCCAGTCTCCCTGCCCTGGCTTGACACACCAAAGAGGCAGGTGCACAGCAGTGATAAAACACATCATGAAAATTAAAGGGAACGGGAGATGGAAGCACATTAAATTCCAAAGCAGAGCTTTGCTTGGGGATGAAACTCCTCAAACTGCAGTTCATGTGCAGCCAGCGACTACCCCTGCAGCCACAAGGGCACGTCACCGTCCCTCCCTGAGACCCAACGGAGGATAGACACCAAGTGCCATCCAAACCCAGGCTTTTTCTCCTCTTTATTTGCAATTTGATGTCTGAGACGCACTGGAAAGAGAAAGCATGAGTATGACAGGGTGATTAATGCTTATCTATACCCACGCAGAGAATAAGTTACCAATGAGCCACTCTGTCCCTATCTCCTTATTTAAAATGCAAACTAACATGAATGAAATAATAACGTTTTAATTAAATGGAAATAGAAAAGCTACAGGAGAATGATATTGTTGCAGCAGTCTCAGGTTCCTGAGGCATGTGTAATTACTTTGCTGGATAACACACTAAAAGGAGAGTTAAACAGCACAGTTTCCACACCACCACTCTGTGTTTCTTCTCACTTACAGTCATAGAAACCAGGAACAACCAGGCTGGGGAATGACTTTCCTTCCAGTGCAGCCTTCTGGGGAGTGGACCCAGCCCACATTCCGACCTTTCCTGCCATGCTACAGCTCTTGCTTTAAAAAAGAAAGAAAAAAAGGCCCACAGCTCCAAACCAGAGGATGCCCACAGAGTGTTACAGGACATAAACCACTACGCAGATCTGCAGGAACAGGGCCTGACACGGAGCCACGGTGATGAAAAGAGGAGCTGGGTGACATTGCCAATGCGGCTTATGTCCCCATCCAGGGAATGGGGAGAGAGAGCAGCAGTGGGTTCCCACGGCTCACCCTTGTCACTGCCCAGGGCTAAGCAATGGAGTTACTGCATGTATGAAGCTGGAAAAAAAAATGAAAAAAAAAACCAAACCAAAGGAAAAACTGGAAGTGACGTGACCCATGAAACTTTTCATAAATATAAGGATGTACTCTAACTAAAAAAGGTAATGAAAGACTGCCCTGGTCAGCTCTGCTGTTAACTTGCACTCTGGTGTGGTCTGGGGATCAGTCCCTTCGTGGCCGGTTTCCCCAGAGTCACTGCAGCCCCGAGCCCAAATTTCAGGGAGGCTCAGCCTGGACCATCGAGGCTTTCGGGACGAGGCCCGTTGCCAACACAAAATGTGTCACCGTGAATCATGCGCTCACCGGTTTCAAAGCACAAAACCGCTCCCTGAGTCGTGGTAAAAAGCACAAATGTTCTGCTCTGAAAAAGGAAATTCACCGATTCCTTCTTGAGCCAAAAATAGGGGGGAAAATGTTATGTAATTCATTTACTTTGAATAATAAGCATTTCAAAGTTATCTAAACAGTACTAATAACAGGGAAATCTCTGTTTATTTAATCAGTCCGTTTTTGCTGTGGGATTGATGCTGGTGCTCCAGGCAAGCTTGTCTCATCCACCTTAAAACAATTTATACACAGAACTTCATCCGGCAGCTGGGAGAGACCGGCCAGGCAGCAGCCTGGCTTCATACCCACGTTACTGCCTTAAGCATGTGCTCGTAAAAACCATCCCATTTTTGTTGAATGCTACGTTGTGAGCAGAAGGAGAAGCTGGAAGCATTTTGTGAGTAAGCCTTGGAACAAGCTGGTTTCTTAGGGGTGACCAACGCACATTTCATCGCTGATTTTTGCCCCATTTCCAGCCCAAGCAGCTTGGCTGGAGCCACATTTCTGACGAGTTGCAGCTAGAATTTTAAATGAAAAAAGGCCATGCTTATTTTCGGCTAAATTTCTTGTCTCCCTGGATAATAACTCTGCTTTCCTCAGCAGTCTTTGCAATTTATTCTTTGTGACTGGACACAAAAGCCCTGTTTTCTATGAGATCGCTTATCTCCAGCAGAGCTCCAATGGAATACCAAAGGAAGGTATGAAAACTCTGTCAAAACAACCGCTGTCCTGGCGCAGAAAGTAATTTTTCATTTTTCATGGCTTCTTCCTTGATGTTTGCTGGTAATAATCTTCATCAGGCTGATTCCCAGTAAGATTGGGGGATTTTTTCCCCATCAGCCTCCTGGGACACTGGGGACAGCCCTTCACCACCACTGGAGAGGTCTTCCATTGCCAACCCTGTTCCTAGAGGATTCCCAGGAATCTCCCCATTGATTCACAGCATATCCATGATTTATGCCAATAGATACGTTGGTTTAACACACGTGCACCATAAAAGCAGCTCGGCAGGCTGGTACAGGGTTGATACTGGGAGCACTGGGGCTCACCCAGCTCCGAGGACGGCAACCAGCTTCTCCCTGCTGCAACACCAGCCCCGCATCGGGGACCGGTGTCTGTTTATAAGTGGAGGCAGCCAGGCAGAAAGACCCATTCTCCACCTGAGTGGTTCCCTGCTGCCGAGACACTGACCTGAAAGGCCCCAGACACGAGCTGGCTCTTGGCAGAAGAGCAGCAGCGCTCCTCAGGGGATGCCGGCTCCGAAGAGGGGTAGCCAGTTGGTTGATGCAACACAAGGAGGTTTAGCAAACGGGATTTGTAAGACAGAAATAGAGGGATATCTGCTAACTATTAAGGTTTTCCTTTAGCGTACGGCACTGGGGTGTGGGCCACCCTTTCAGAGAGGAAAGCAAGCCCACTGCTGAAAAGGAATTAATGCCCAGGAGATTTTCAACCGTGATTCAGTTTTATATCAACAGAACACACAGGGGACAGGTCAAAATAACCCCTACAGCCAGATCAAAACACATGGCCTTAAAAACCCTTTGCCATCATGAGAGAAGCTCAGGAAGGAGTTATCCCACGGTGCAAACCCACACAGAAAACCAGGAGTTGCCCCCTGCCAGACACAGCCCCAGCAAAAGCCACCCGCTCCAGCCCCGTACAACTGGGAAACAGGAGGAAAAGTCACGCAAATTACCCAAACCAGCTCCTTCCCTTGAAATAAAACACCTGAAATGGATTTGTTGGGGTTTTTTTGCTGAGTGTGAAGGCACGGCTGTGATTTACAGCCCCAAGGGAAAGCGGTCCCTGCTGGGGGCACGGGCTGCGCGGGGGCCAGCAGATGCGAGGAAGTCCGTCTCTTCGCCGGCGCTCGGCTCCTGCGCAAAGCCCCAGCTGCAGCTGGAGAGTCTGAGTCAATAGTTGCTTTAACAGAAAAGCAGCTTTGTTTTGCAGGCACAAAGGCCTCTTCTATCACTACCCAGCAGGAGGTCTATAAAACTGTCCTTTCTTGCCCTGTTTCTGCCCTTGTCTCTTTGCTTCTGCTCTTTGCCGGCTGCCAGTGGGTTTTTTATTGCTTTAGGTTTTTTTGTTTTAATTGAAACTGAGTAAATTATGGTTTTCCCTAAATAGTTGAGGAGCTTAGCAAAGTTTTTCATTATTTCACGGGAAAGAAACCAGCAACCTTCAGAGAGGAAAACCAAAATATTATTTGAACTTGTTTTGTGCAAAAGCAAGGAGATATAACCTGGCAACAAGGGGGTAGCCCCTGAGGGACCTTAAAAGCAACTTTTGCCTGGGCATTATTTAAGGGATGGAATTTAGCAGAGCACTACACAATACAAGGAAACCTCTGGAGTATGCCTTGCAATTTTCCCTTCCCCAAACGCACTTGTTTCAAAGTCATGAAGACACCAGCCAGCTGTATTTCTGGCTGTAACACCACTATATATGTGGTGGTCTTTCCTGAAACATCTCCTTTGATAAACGGGGGGGAAGAGGGAAAAGAGAAGTGTTCATGGAAGTGGAAGACCTTCCGCATCGTCTCCCTGCGATGCCACCATTCCCTGCGGATCACGGATCTAGCCCTTTTCGGAGGAGCTCAGGCCAGGCAGGGAGTGACAGGGGTGGGAGCCCTCATTTGCGGGAAGAGACGGAGCTGGCATCTCATTCTCGAAATAAATAGCTCCTGCCATGCTGCTTCTTCCTTCTCTCTTCTGAGAGAACCCCTAGCACTAATATCACCCGTGAACCAGACGTCTGTTCCTTACAGAGGAGCGGAGTAGCTCCCTCTGACGCAGCTCAGCCCCCCTGTCCTAACACCCCACTAATGCTTGTGCCCTGAAATACCCCCCGGCTCCAGCACCTCCTTTAGCCCCAAGCTTTCCCCCAATGCAGGGAGGAGCCACCCTAGCAAAGAACTGCACCTTGATGGCCACCTGCAGAGCAGATGCCACAACAAGTTTCAACCGAAGTCACAGAGCAACGTCCTGCAAAAGTCCCTTTGTTTTATTCAGTGAAGCCACTTCTCTGCAGAGCTGGAGTGTGAGCCTGATCCCTGGTGAAAAGCAACCCAAACCTGATTCTTGTCCTGGCAAATAATCCGTTTGGCCACGTTTCACAACGTGACATTGGCCACATTTCTCCTCCATGAAAACTCACCTGGGCAGGGCATTCAGTTTTCCAGAGGGTGGGAGGGACGGAGAAGGACCCAGACGGAAGATCAGACACAAACCTATTAATAAAGTCCATAACGAGGTGCTGAGCCCACGGCGTTACACCTGATAAATTCACCACACGAAGGCAAAAAGGAATAAACCAGCTCCAAATAATTGCAGGGCATGAGAACATGTTCAGCATCATCTTAAACTTAGTGAGATTAATTTTCCTGACAACTTGTTTAAAAGGAAAGTGGGCTATATAATTAAAAGGAATAAAACCCTCACAGGTGGCCTATTGCCTGAGCAGTGGAGATCACCTTTTGACGTTCTCGCCCACCTGTATGTCAGCATTTCCCAGAGTTTTTTATGCTTTTCCTTTGGCCATGGAGCCACAAGCAGGCTTTCAGGCTTTCACTGATTTTTGCAATATGGCAGTCTTAGATATAGATTTTTTGATTCAAATATTCTTAACACTTGCCTAGAGAGCACCAAGCCCAAATCAGCACCGTATAAACTGGAGTAATAGAAAAGCCAGGCTGTTAATCTTCATAATGTGCCTCTCAGTGGGGATTTCACTTGAATGTTATTTGCATTAAATATGATACTGAGTGCTGGATATGCAGTTATAAATAAATTAAAGGTTATGCTTAAGTCAAACACTGTCCCACTGTTGACTGCAGACTCAAGCGTGAGAGCTGTTAACAGTGGAGTGCACAGATTTGGTCGGCCGCCTGACCTGCTGGAGGGAATGGTAATGGCAAGTTCCATCACTGGTGCCCTGAGAAACTCATTTTGGGGAGCAATTAGCCCCCTTAGGGGGGTTTGTAGTGTCAGCCCAAACTCCAGCAGTGCTGACTTTACTGGGGACACTTTGGCTTGGGCAGAAATGAGTATAGGTTTGCTGGAGCTGATGTTCAGCAAAATACCTCAAGTGCATTGGTCTTTTCATCTGATATATAAACATCTTATTTATAGCAGCAGAGTCAGTCGCGCTCTTCTGGCAATAAGGAAAGAAAAAGTTTGTGTTAAAATGAGATTAATTCATCACGTATTTTACGCAAATGACTGAAGAAAAGTGCTCCTGGCCTCAGAGCATCTGAAGTGATAGATGGGTTCAACTGCGTGAAAGTCAAAGAGTTGAAGCTTTTGATTATGACAATTAAAATCCCTGGAGCAAACAGAGGGTGTTCCAGCAGAGGGACCATGGGTCCTACAGCACAAACCCTTTGGGGAAGAGCTTTGGGGCCGAGCTCTTCTCCCTCTCCCCGGTACCCCTTGCCTGTGGCTGAGCTCAGAGGAGCAGGAGGGCACAAGTCGGTGGCACGGGCACAGGGACTCGGCTTGTGCCACATCCTCCTCCCTCCCAGGGCATTAGACCACAAATATCTGGGGGAAGGCACACGATCAAGGCATCGCCACCACATTTCAGTGCCCTCCTGGCACATCCCAGCCCACTAATCCATCTCTAAACCCCTGAGCAGCTTTCGGAGCCGTATCCTTAACCCACCTGCTACAAAAACACAATCCCCCATCCCTTTGCTTTCCTCTCCCCCTCCCCACGCTCTATGTATGGTTTCCCTTCACCACGGCCCCGCAGGCACGAGGCTGTGCCTGTACCTCCTTGTGTGCTGCTGCGGGTGGGAGCAAAGAAAATTCAATTGGACTTTCAGGGGAGACAAAAAGACCAGTCAACTTATTTGTTACTGTCTTCATTGCTGCTTTTTCCCACTGTCTTTCTCTGCCGCAGCTCCTCTCTGCTCTCGGAGCCTCAGGTGTTACAGGGTTTGTTTCCCAGCACGGCTTGGTCTCGCCCCATTGCTGTACCTTGAGGTGAAATATCTATTTATTAGCCTGAACCTATATTGCCCCTTCCTCCTACGGTGCTTTATCACACTTCACACACCTGGAGTGAAGGAATAAGTAAGTACGACAATGTCATAAGCCTGTGATTGACAGTGATAAAAAAAATGAAACGTGGGCTTTGGGGAGGGAAACTCAATCCTGTGAGTTTCTCTTTTGAATGAAATGAGTATATTAAAATGTATAAATTGTCCCCGTGAGGATAAAATGTAAGGTCTTTGCAGGAGGAATCAATAGAGTGATGCGAGCATTGAGCTAAACTTTCCCAGTGGTTGTGTGAGTTGCATTTTTATAAGATGGTTTTGAAAAAATCACAGAATAGCAGGGAAAAGCAGGTTAATTTGCTACTGAATATACTCAAGTAGTTATGGACATATTAAACAAGTTCTCCGAGGGAACTAGGTGATATGACAGTCCTACCACGTACTCAGACCACATTTATTTGTTCCAGCACTGCAGACCTGCATTGTTCTTGATTAAGTTACAATTAATAGGATGTGGCATTGCAATGACTGTATTAATTAGCTGTTCGGAGTCCTATTCAAAAGTAGGGGTCTGTTGAGCTAAATGCCATCCTGCGTCAAAGTGTTTGTAGATGATCTGCAGCCGGTCTTTGCTCTGCAGGTCTGGGTGAAGCTGATAAGTCGGTAGATCCCTTTCTTCAAGCTTAAAGAAGGAAGAAAATGACATTGTAAGGGGATGAGATTGCTCCTCCTGTTGCTAAACACCATACAAAGCCTTGAGCAGCAGAGCCAAGGTGAGTGTTGGAGAGGACTCCTGCGAGGGCAGGAGAGGACCCATCAGCAGGGCTGAGTTGCCCAGGAGGAGAAGACAACCAGCACATCCACTGCATGGCAGAAAGTTGGGCAAAGGGACTGTAACTTTCTCCTGGAGTCCCACTACCAGCTCAGAAAATAGAGGTCCATGCTCAGAAGATAGAAAGTCTTCCAGAGCAGACAACCTTGAGTTAGCCCTTTCTCTTCCAATGGAAGCCATCCTGCAGGCTCCAAAGATCAGGCAAGTGCTCCAGGCAAAAAGACAGCAGGTCTTCACTGGCCCCAAAGAAACAGTACCTGCTCAACTTGTGATATTTTACCATCCGACAGTTCCAAACACGCCTGGTGCTGGCAGGAGACAGGGCTTCTGGCACATCCAAAGTGTCCCACTGGAGTGTCATCTCTCCTGGGGTCATTCATCAAGTGGGAAGGCAGGGCAAGATTAAACCGGATCCACCCTGAGTCACTGAAATGAAGGTCCTCACACAGCTTCCAGCATCCCAGGAGTCTCTTGATGGGCAAAACGTGCTAAGGGAGTGTTTGCTAATCTTCATTTCCTCTGGAGGAGGGACAAATCTCTCAAAGCAAGGTAAATCATTCACAAGTTGGCTGTAGCAGCGGTGGCCCTAAATTTATTCTTTATTGTCTACAGGGAGTAATAATTGGCAGGAAAGTACCAGAAGGTATTTTCAAAGAGAAGGGAAAATGCTGGAATCAGGCTATATACACAGTCCTGTCCAGCCTGCCTGATCCTCTTTTATATATTTAGGAATTTGACACCTGGAAGGTTTTATAAAGGGAGATTTACTGCAGAGGGTTCAGCGTCTGGGGAGAGGTACATCCACAGGCTGGGTGTAAATCACAGAGGGAGCCGTGGGGCAGGGAGGACCTGCGAGGGGCCAGGAGCAATGCCACCAACGCCACCAACCCCAGGGCAGGTCCCTGGGAAAAGGCTGGGAATGCTCAGGATGTAGAATCCGCTTTTCTCTCCCATGCCAGACTGAAGGTGCTGTGAAAGGGACGTGGGGTATGGAGATACAGGGAGGATGGGCTTTGGAAGCATCCCCAGGTTCACACGGTGCCAGTGGCTTAGACCAGACAGACTGGGAATGTAATAACCCAGCTCCACCTGCTGAATGCGAGGGACAGGAGGGATGTCAGCACTGGGACTGCTGGTTTGGGCATCTAATGTTACCTGCGAGACGGCCACAACACTCAGTCTTCCCCACCTTGTCACCCCCAAACCCCACCATCTTCCCCAGCTTCTCCAGATACCTTTGCTCGCCCGCTGGCCCGTGCCCCTCCCCAGGGGGTAATTTCATGGTAAGGAAAATGCAATGGTGATACCATTGAAGCCCAAAGCCCTCTCTGTCCTGGCCCCCACGTGTCCCTCGGTGGGATGCTGCCCGTCACACGTGCCTCGGGCAGGACACAGAAGCGTTTCTAAACGTCAGGAAGCCAAAGTGCCATCTGCGAGTCTCAAGCAGATGCTGCACAGAGACGATAGTTAAAGCCTTTGAGGGGAAGGAGGGGGGAGGTAGGGAGAAGACAATTAAATAGCTGTTTTAAATGATCTGGAAGAAGATTAAAGGCAGCTGCAGGTTTGGGGTTGTTATGTGTTGGTTTTTTTTTTTTCCTCTGGGAAGAGATTACCTTTGTCTCTCCTGCCTTTACAAACTGCTAAGAGGAAAACCTAAGAGCTGAATCAATTGGCCACATTTCCTCATTCTGCAGCTGACATCTCGGGAAGGGGGGAGGGAGAAAGAAATCAAGTGAATTAAAATCAATTGGGGGGGAAAAAAAAGAAGAAATTATGTAAGAACTGGCAAAATACAGCAGGGCAAGTGGTTATGTAAAGCAATGAACACAAGAGCTTATTTAATTTAGATCTAGCTGCAAGATGGGCCACAGCGTAAACGGGCTGGGGTTAGGCAGGCTGGGCTGTTGTCGTGCATATGCTGAATTAAAGCCCTGGGTTCCCTGTGTAGTCCGTGGAAAAAAGCAGGTTTTTAGGGATGCTCACGCTACCACAGATGGGCATCCCCACCAGGGTGATGTCTCCATCACCGTGGGGATGGATCCAGACACATTTAAACACCAGCATCTTCATTCTCTTGTCTGCCCGAGGGGCTGGCAGCACCATGACCTGATGGGACACATTTTGTGGGACACAGTCCTGCCACAAAGCCACCAATTTGTTGTGCCACCCAAGCACGGGCTTCTCTGGTGGGCTGCGATCCTGCGTGTGTAGCCAAAATACTTTTATCAGCCAGGCCCAATGGGTGGGATTATCACTGCAAGGAGCTGCAGGGAGTGATTTAAAACAGCGCTGTTATTAAAAGCCGTAGTAGGAATTTGGCTGTGACCTGAGGAAAAGAAACCAACTTCAGTTCCTCCACTCAACATCACTATAAATGCAGGATTCCTGAATCAAAGCCATTGGATATGATTTGCCAGCAAACCTGGAGACAATTCAGCCGTTTGGTTTTATGGGTTGCTATTTTCGTGTACTGCGGAGAGATGCTTGTCCTGTTGATTTACGTGGCACCACAGACCCACCGTCCACAGCACCGACTGGGCACCATCGCAGCAGGAAGCTCGTGCCACCACCCACCGAGGTGCTCCTCACCAGAGGAAGGTTTAAGGAAGTGTTTGCAACATCACGCATGGAATTAATAACATTGTGGGCCTCTCAGACAAATGGGAATCGAATAACTGTCCTTGGAAGAGTGTGTAGAGAGCGTGGCAATGGATGCTGAGAGGCCAGGCTGCACCTTGCCTCTCCCAGCTCCAAGTCCTGGTCCTTCCTTCCACCCCCTTCAGACCTGAGGCCCTTTGGCACATTCCTTTGAAGCCATCACAAGAACCGTAGGAAGAAATAAAGCAGAGGACCTCCCCGGGCAAGCAGTTGTTTCATGTGCAGGGTTATTGACTCTACAGATCATCAGAACCATGAGCAGGCTTCATAAAACATAATAAACAAGGGATGAGGAGGGAGAGGGGAGCCACAGCCACGCAGGGGTGGGCTGATGTGGAGCAGAACTGCAGCGGAAAAGCTCCTCAGCCGAGCCCGGGGGTCCAGAGAACTTCCCAAGAAGTTGCTCCATCAAATGAGCAACCGGGAGCTGATGGAGCTGTGACAGCTTACGGAGGCGCAGGGCCTGCTGCCATGTGTTTTAATAAATGGGTTCACACCAGCTGTCCGTGCAAATAAAACATTAGCATGTGTCAGACACTCTCTAACCAGGCACTAACGTAGGGGATATTTTGCAGCAGAGCCCTCCGAGCGCAGACTGTGCCACGCCAGCGGGAAAACACACTGAGAGCGACCTCCATCCAGGCTCAGTTAAAATCCTGGGATTTTAGGTCGAGGAATTGCCTGGCTCTGTGTGCTGGGACCGATGGTGCACCAGGATTGAAGGTATTTCTTTCAACTTCCCCTCTTTCCCCAAGGCCAACAAAGGACCTCTCCAGAAAAGAGGTACGAAGGCAAGAAAGTAAGAAGCAATAAAGGAAAATCACTTTGCACAGCCATCTGGCCATTAAAATTCAGACCTTTTTGAAAAACAGGGCTGAGAGCGTATGATGCTAACGGCATGCAGGGCTGCCCGTGGTGGGATGGGACACTTGGCAGGCTCCTCTTCTGGGGAAACTGGCCCCAGAGCCAAGAGCAAGGCTGTGGAGTAGCCAAAGCCACAGGTACCGACCCGTGAGGGAACAGGGGAAACATCTCACTCTGCCTCAGAGCTCTCTTATCTGGTGCTGCCACAACGAGTAGCTTTTAAAATCTCCTCCAGCTGAAGTGGCATGAAAACATGAATGTACTCGTGTGGGCATGGCTTTAAGAGGTGTTTAATTTATGTGGAAAAAAACCCATAAAATTTGCTGCAGGGTGTTTTAGAGGATGTCTGCCAGTTCAAGTGTTAACTAGACCTAAATAATGCGGCAATAATGGTCTTATTCCTGCTGCCGGGTCCCACGCCGATGCCAATATTCAAACCAGAGGTCCCTGACTGACAGAAGTAACAGGCAAACTTGGCAATGATGAATGTCTAATAAACCGGACTCCCAGGTGGATTTAAACAGCTGCAGCGATAGTGATAAAGCTGGGAAGTGCTACTGTTCTGAAGAACTGAGTATCAGAGGCCACAGAGAGCTCAGCTCTCGATGGCAGGAGGCGAGATGCGCAGTGCCCGGCCGTACTGATGGTGGTGACACCTGGTGACACCCTGCAGAGCATCTCACTTATTGCTCTTCCTGCTTATCGGTACGTGGTGCCCTGAGAAATCTCTAATTACTGGGATAATACCAGTAATCACTTCTTACAGTTGTTGTGTAGCTGAAGCGGCACAAGTTAAGTAACACGAGCAAGAAGCAAATACGCCGAGTGTTGTTTGAAGAGTTACTTATTTTTTTTTTCTTTTTATAAGGAAACCTGACTGTTCACACATGGTCTAGTTTCACTCAAAAATGCCCATTAAAACTTAAATATTCAAAGCAAATAGTGAGGGACGTCTGCAAAAGGAGAAATGTTAAATTAATACGCTCAAATATTCATCCCGGGAAGCTCGTTCCAGTCCAGGGAAGAGCGTTCTCCCGCAACGATCCCAGCAGAACCATAGCTCACACTGGGCTCTGAGTCTATAAATGGTTACAATTGCTCAGTTCTGGGCCTGGTTTTCAATCAGTCAACAAATAAAACCTCTTGGAGAACTAATGGCTTCCAAAAAAAACCCCGATTTGCTTTAGACAGTTTGCCAAACAGGAAGAGGAGTGAAATATGTTCAGCGATTTATTACAAGTGATTTGCCAGCTCGAGCAAGCGCATCACGGCTCTGCTTAATTTAAAGCCAGAAAATGAAGGCGAAGAGATGCAAAGACCTGCTCTAAAGCGGCTCGAATCCGCTGCGAAAGACCCGGGCTCTGGATTTCCAACCAGCCGGACCCCTGCGCCTCACTCTCCCACATTACCCTCGCCCGCCCTTTCACAGGTCTTCCATTATTCGGCTTTTTTTAAACCCTCTGCACAGCTTAGGAGGTGAGAATGCCCGCTCACACGCTGTGCGATGGTTTCCATCAATGCCCTTCAAACCCGACCTGCAGCTGCTTTGCCTATTCACTCTGGAGCCTTCCCCGGTCCAGGGCCCTGCATCACATTGTGCGTCGTGCTCCTCCCCGTGCTCGGAGGAACGGAGCGAAGCCATTAAACCACCTTCCCATCTTGGCAGATCTACTCTTGCAGCCAGATCCCCCGAGAAGGAAGAGTATGGTAAGGTTTGGGCTTCCCCCCTCCCCTCCAACGGCCGCCTCTTTCTGTTTTTTTCACTCTTAAATTTATTCACAAGTGAAATAATAATAAAAAAAATACGCAAGGAAGAGCCCCCAGGTGAACTTCACACACAGTGCTCTCGCGTCTGCCTACTCCGTACTCGGTGAACAGGATAAAATACAGCCTGAATAATAGCAAGGCTGTAAAATAGGTTGAGAATTGTTTAAACTGTAATCTCCAAAGACACAGCTAAGAAACTATCCTCTCTTTTTAGCCCTATCATAGTCACAATGAGCATCAGTTTAATCCTAAAAGGAAGGCGACTGGAAATAATGCATTTCAGCCAGACTGTCCTCAAATCAGCTGGCTCACGTCCCCTTAGAGAGCAGAGAATTGGGGTTAAGCACACGGGGCTACCACTGACAAAATCTGCAAAGCACTTAGAGAAGAAATACAGCCCCCACCACCTCAAGGTGGAAGTCAGGCATCAAGACACGATTCTGATTTGTTTCCATTTAATTTCCCTCTTAACTGTGGGAACATCTCAAAGGCTTTAGTACACACGCGGCTTTAAATTCTAATCGGCCGCTGGTTAAACCCACCTGAAATTCATGTTCAAAATAAAAGATTGAGAAGCTATCACACGCGAGCCTGGCAGCAAAGGGACTATGGAGATCGGTGTCTTGCTCTTTCCGGCTCTCCTTCCGTGTCTCTTACATTTTTCAAGCCCAATGCTCCAGTAAACAAATGCCTCAACCCCTCGGAGCACTGGAGCGCGGCAAGTGTTGATGCTGAAATCCTTTCCACGCATGGGTGTGTGAGATCGAGCAGCGCGGGGAGACCAGCAAAGCCTTTCTGAAGTCAGGAGGGCTCTGCTAGTTCAACCAGCTACAGATTTCCCCCAAACCAGCAAAAACGCCAGCTACAAATTTCCCCCAAATCAGCAAAAAATACCAGCCTCTGGCTCTGAAGATACAAGTCTTTTTCGGATGCCTACGCTGCCCCTTGTTCCCAAAACTTTCTGAAATTAGGGTCTGTCACGGTGCAGAGGCTCTGGATGAACCGGGGAGAGGGGGAGAGAGGCTTTTTTCCCCCTGACCTTGCTGGCAGCTTTCCGGGAGAAGAACGAGATGCAGAAGATGCAGAGAAAAGGTGGAGATTTGTGGGTTTTTCTGGCCATGAAGTGCCACGTTTGGGGAGGATCCGAGCATCCCCAGCCTGCGGCTGCCCCAACATCCCCCCCCCTCCCCGGGATCTGCGGGACATGGGGGTCCCGGTGCGGGACAGCGTGGGATCCCGCCACCGGGAGAGGAGCTCCGGGAAGGGGGGGGGGGGGCGCTTTCACCGCCCCGGGGTCGGATTAACGGCGGTGCAGGGTCTCAGGAAGGCGCTGCGGGGCAGGAGGGGGTGCGGAGACGAGACACCCCCCGCCCCGCTCAAACCCCGCCTGCCCGCACCCCGGGCCCGTCCGCCCCGTCAGGGCTCGCCCGGGACGCCCCCCTTCCCCGGCCGCTCCCCCCCCAACTCCTGCCCCGTCCGTCTCCGCAAAGTTTGGGCATCCCAGCCCCGGGAGGGAGGCGGCTGCCCCGCTCACCGGGATCCTCACCTGGATGACGGTCTTCAGGGTGGAGGCGTCCACGATGGCGGTGCAGATGAGGGAGTCGGGATCCCGGTCCTTGCCGTAGATCTCCCCCATGGTGAAGATCATGGGGATGGCGAGGAGGAAGGAAGCGATCCAGATGCAGCTGATGAACTTCTTGGTGCGGCTGCGGGACATGATGCTCTTGGCTTTGAAGGGGTGGCAGATGGCCATGTAGCGCTCCACGCTGAGGCTGGCGATGTTGAGCGCCGTGGCGTAGGTGCAGGCGTCCCGGAGGAAGTAGTAGCCCTTGCAGACGGCCCCCCCGAAAGCCCAGGGGTGATGGACCCAGATGAAGTTGTAGAGCTCGATGGGCATGCAGAGGAGGAAGATGAGGAGGTCGGAGAAGGCGAGGCTGGCCAGGTGGTAGTGCACGGTGCTCTGCAGGTTCTGCAGCGACTTCTTGCGCACCAGCGTGTACGCCGTGATGGAGTTACCCACCGTGCCCACCAAGAAAAGAGCCAGGTAGATGACGGTCACCATCGCTTTGGAGTAGATGTCGGTGTTGACGTCCAGGTCCTCCTCGTCGGGCCCTTTGGGGAGCGGGTCGGAGCGGTTGGAGGCGTTGGGCTGGAGGTGGAGGGGGTCGCCCGGCAGAGCCGGGGCCGTGGCGTTCAGGTGCATCCCGGGGCCGGGCCGGGGGCGGCAGGAGCCCCCCCCCACCCCAACCCCTGACACCGCCGTCCCCTCGTCCTCTCTCCAGGGTCTCCTCATCACCTTCGCCTACAGGAGGTACAAGATGGGGGTGGGAGACTTTGCTCAGAGCTACATGGACCCCAGCGGGGAGGTTCCCACTCCCTACTCCAGCTACCCCAACATCAGCCACGACAGCTACCAGCAGCCGCCCTTCACCCACACGGCAGAAGGACCGGAGGGCTACCAGCCCCCGCCGGTGTACTGAGCCCCTGCCCGTGCAATGCTCTTCGGTGGGGCGGGAGAAGGGGGGGGGGAACCTGCCCCTCAAAAGTTGGGGCGGGAGGGTGGTGTCTGCTTTGTGTGAAGCCACCGGGTCCCGGTGCTGGGGTGCAGGAGGGGACCCGGAGCCTGGTGTGTGTATGTGTGTGGTGGGCGATTTTTGGCACGTGGTGGGGGATTTTGGCACAGGGTGGGGGATTCGCAAGTGCCCTTCGCTGCCCCCCTCCAGCTCCTGCCCTCGCTGTTGTGCCTTGGGGAAGCAGCAGGGTGGGTGGGTGGGTGGTGGGGGCGGTGGTTTGCACACCCACACTCCCCCCCAAGCTCCGTCCTGGTGACTGCTGCCCTGGCCCCCGGTGCCTTTCCAGCCCCGCCGGTGGTAGCCCCTCAAGTGCCGGCTACGGCTGCCGGCTCCACCGGCTCCCTGTGCCTTCCCGCTCGGCTGCTGCTGGGTGAGCTTGATGCCAAAGCCCTCTCTCCTTTAGACTGTTCCCCCCTGCCCTGTGCCTTCTCGCAGCCTGCGCTCGAGCTGCCGGTGCTCGGAGGATGCGGTTTGGGATCTGTGGGAGCGGTGAGCGCCGGGATCTCTCTCTCTCTATCTCTCTCAGTGGGGCTGTGGCTGCTCCAGGCATCCCAGGAAGGTCCCGGAATGCTTTTTCCTGCTGACTCGGTACTCGGCCCCCCTCGCTTGCCTCCCACCAAGCACTGTCGCTGCGGAATCGCGGCTGCCATCCCGTGTCCTGCCCGTGCCGGCGTTCCCGGCGGCTCTCTCAGGTTGTGTTTTCTGCTGCCCTTGCTGTGAAGCTGTTCCCAGCGTGCGGTGTGGCTGCTGGGGCTGGCCTTCAAATAGTTCTTTGTTTGTCACTGTGGAGAAGGAATAAACTTTTTCACCGAGCCACCGCGTGACTTTTCTTCTCTGGGGAAGGAAAACAGCGTTCCTGTTCCTCCTCTTCTCTCCTGGAGGGCTTGGGGGTTCCAGGCGGGGAAGCAGCGGAGCAGCCCCAGCCAACTTTTAGGTTGCAAACAGCAGACTCACGCTGGCAGCTATTTTTAGGCAATCCCTCCTCCCGCTGCTGGGAGTCTGTTTGGTGGAAGGTCTGAGCAGGGGGAAGCTCCAACACCGCTCCTGCCACCAGCCGAGCAGCCAGGACTGGGGCTGGGAGCGACCAGCCTGCACCGTTTGCGCACCGGTAACGGCGGGGAAGCCTTCTCAGAGCGGTCTGGTATAAAAAAACACAGAGATAATTTCATTAAGTTGTTTATTAACCTAAACCAGTAGCAGCGCTGTCTTCCCCCCCTCTCCAAGGGGAAAGCCCAGGCCTGGCAGTGAAATGCTTGGGAGTACGACAACTGTCACCGCGTCAAAGTAATGCAGAGCAGGGGTTTTCAGAGGCTTCTTGTAACCCTCCTAGGAGGTGTCTCCTCCCAGCTGGAGGGAGAAGGCAAACAGAGCACGCTGCATTCGCACGTGGAGATGTGACCTGGCCAGAACCCAGAGCTGCTGCCTGGAGCTCATAGATGCTGGCTTAGAGGGGAAAGCACTTTTGCAAGGAGTAAGGAAAAAAAAACACCAACCACCCACCTTCCAGAAGCCAAGGCAAGCAAAGGGGGAAGAGGATCCTTCAGTCAACCTACAGCAGAGGAAGAATCAGCCTCGAGAATTTCTAGAAGGCTCAGGAGGGAGCAAGATGCATGACTGGAGTTGAGAACCACCCACTCAAAGCAGAGACCCTTCTCCAAGTAGATGGATCTTCGCAGAAACAGTAGCCCAAACCTTTACAGAATAAGTTCTGAGCCTCCAAACCTTTCACAGGTAACCAAGCATTGAAGTGGCAGCACCAAGCTTGGACCTGAGCAAAACCACCCTGATTTTGGAGAGGAGGCTCTTCCTGAAGTGCTCTAGTTCTTCCAAAAGGACTCTGTCTTAATACACAGACTACTCCTGGCCGCTGCCAGCCCTTTTAAAGCTCAAAAGAGCCCACTGTCAGGCCATCAAGACAAGCCTTCTTTCCCCCCCGTCTCTGTTTGAACAAAAAAGTACAAGACAGTTACAGCAAGTGATCGTAATGGCAAAGGGACAGGCCGTGCAGAGTCGTCCAAAGGGACTGTCGAGGGCCAGGCGGCCGCTGCCTCTGTCAGTCAAAAAGTTGTGCCACAGCTCTATGGCAAGTAACAGGTTATCTCCTCAGACTGTGTTAAAAAAAAAAAAAGGAAGTGAGCTTAAAATACTAACTTACTGTACATTGTCTTGAGAAACCTTGAATTTAGCAACTGTGCAAGAGAGAAAGAAACGGTTGCGTTGACAGGCCAGTGAACCAGTGCCGGTCTGAACTCCGAACATGGGGAGGAGACCAGGTGAGCAGGCCACAGCTACGGCAGGCGATGGAAGCCCTGCAGCCTGGCTTGCTGGGGCGGTTTTCCAGGACCTGTTTGTGCGGCAGCATCAGTAACTATGTGTAACTACACGTTCCATGTTCTGAGAAAGGAACTCGCTTTTAAGTCAGGCTTTTGCTTCAACTTAACCCCCCCCTCCCTGGCATTGGGTCGAGTTGATCCTCCTCTTTCCGGGCACCCGGTGCAGAGGAACAGCGGCGTGGCTTGGCAGGTAAAGCTAAGATAATTACCAGTTTGCTAAAAACAGGGGAAGCCAGATCTGGCGGCTGGGAGCTGCAGCACGTAGCTTCCTTCCTCCCATTTTTTTCCCCCCGTGCGGGAGACCCAGCAGTCAAGAAGCGAAGATCTTCCGGGAGGCAGCCACCTCCGGCTGCTTCACCCCCAGGGGTATGTTCTCCTTGTTTTCCAGCCCAGCCTGCTGAGGTCGCTTGCGGAAATAGCAGGCTCGGCAGACGGAATGGTACTTGTCTGCTCCTCCAATCACTTCCACCTGGCAAGAGAATGGGGAGAGTGACTCTGCAGAGCTCCGTTCCCCTTGAGGGGATCCCTCCCGACTGGTAGGACCGGGAGAGCGAAGCTACTTGAGGTGTTTTCTGTTCTGAGGGAACTCACCTCCCTCTCTGCTCCCAGCCTCTTGGTGTAGGAGGCTTCTCGGTAGCACTCCATGCACACGGCGTTCAGCTTCACCACGCTCTCTGCCAGCGGGACCAGGTTCAGGATGCTCCCGAAAGCCTGTGCCAAGACAGCAGAGGCGGGTCCGTTGGATGGTTCTCCCCAGACCCCAAAGCAGCTGCCGTACTAAAGAAAAGAGTGATTTACCTTTCTCTGGAAAGTCCCGTCAAGGGCAGCAACGATGACGGTTTTCCCAGTGTTGGCCATCATCTCGCAGAACTCCACGATATCTGGGAACTGGAGGAAGGATAGAAACAGTGTGAGGAGGAAGAAGAGGCACAAGATCCTTGGCTCAGGATCCAGCAGCACAGGGCACAAAGAGAGTCCTCAGCCTGCAGGGACCGAGGGAAGGGATTGACCACACCAGTAGGGTCAAACTGCCCCAAGGGCATTTTTTCCCACCACCTCCCACAGAGAATTCAGACCTCCTTCCCCATAGGGTGCTAAGAAGAGGCTGCGTCCTGCAGAGCTCCCCAGGATCTGCCCTGGCCATCCACTTACGAACTGGCCCTCGTCGATGCCGATGACGGCAGAGCCCAGCGCCTCCTGGTAGGTATCCATGAGGAGGCAGGCTGGCAGGGCCTCCATGGTGTTCCTGTGGGGAAAGGTGGGCAGAATCACAGAATATTCATGGTTGGAAGGGACCTTTGAGATCATTGAGTCCAACCACAAAAAAAAAACCAACCAAAAACCACCACACCACACCCACCCACAAACAGACAAAAACCAAAACCTTGGGCACTAGAGCATGCCCTGAAGTGCCATGTCTACATGTTTCTTAAATACCTTCAGGGATGGCAACTCCAACACCTCCCTGGGCAGGCTGTTCCAGTGCCTGACCACCCTCTCAGTAAAGTAATTCTTCCTAATATCTAACCTAAACCTCCCCTGCCACAACTTCAGACCATTTCCTCTGGTCTTGTCGTTATTCCCTTGGGAGAAGAGGCCAACCCCCATCTCTCTACAACCTCCTCTCAGGTAGTTGTAGGGGGCAATGAGGTCTCCCCTCAGCCTCCTGTTCTCCAAACTAAACATGCCCAGTTCCCTCAGCCTTTCCTCCTATGACTTGTTCTCCAGACCCCTCACCAGCTTGGTGGATCTCCTCTGGAGACGCTCCGGCACTTCAATGTCCTTCTTGTGGTGAGGGGCCCAGAACTGACCACAGCACTTGAGGTGAGACCTCACCAGTGATGACTTCCCTACTCCTGCTGGCCACGCTATTCCTGATACAGGCCAGGATGCCGTTGGCCTTCTTGGCCACCTGGGCACACTGCTGGCTCATGTTAAGCTGGCTGTCCACCAACACCCCCAGCTCCTTTTCTGCTGGGCAACTTTGCAGCCACTCTTCCCCAAGACTGTAGTGTTGCTTGGGGCTGTTGTGACCGAAATGCAGGACCCGGCACTTGGCCTTATTGAACCTCATGCCATTGGCCTTGGTCCATTGATCCAATCTGTCCATCTCAAGCAGAATTTCTGGGCCAAGAGTTTCAGTTTCTCTTACTACTGCACCATTTAAAAAAAAATCCTCTGTGGTTCATACTAAGATTTTTTCTGTAAATGAAGGTGTTAGTACTTACAGTCTAAACTGATGGCCTATATGTTGAAGTGACTGTCATTTTAGTCAACATTGGCACCTTCTATTAAACATACCTATATTAACACGGATTCCGCATAGAAATAGCATCTGTTTTCTTATTCACCCATTTTACAACTGAAAAAAAAAAAATTTTCAGGTATTATTGAGGAATTCATAAGTATTGTGATTCAAAAGGTTTTCTTTGTAGAAGGTTCACGTCTTACTGTTAAGAAAATATAATCATGAAATATTTTTTTCTTTAACATCTAGAAATTTGCGGACATCCCTCCACAATTACAAGTAAAACAAATTACTCTTGATCAGATTCTGGAATGAGCATGTGGGAAGATGTCCTGGGTTGAGGGACAAAAGACTAATTTCTCTTGTAATGCTAGGGAAAACTGCACTTTTACAAGACTCTGCTGTCTGAATTCATGAAAATATTTACTTTATAGCTGGCTAGGCTCTGTGGGATTCAAGGTCTCAGGGAGATTCTGGGGAGGGGTCATCAGGTGATAGAATAATTGTCTAAATGACAATAAATTGTTATGGGTTTTCTCAAGCCATAACAGAAGACAACTCACTTGCAGCAGATTTCTCAGAAACTGTTTTGATGGTCCCACTCTGAACGCTCACTTTCTTCCATGCCAGGAATCTCTCCAAGTTTCCATTCTAGTATACAGGTTAGTGGCCTTATGCACAGACAAACTGTGTCCTAATGACCAGGACTAATCTTTCAGGATGTGATGATCTGTCGGACTCCCCCAGCCTACTGCTTTATTCAATGTCAGTAGCATTAGCCTTAGGCTATGAAAACTGCCTTATCTCCTTGAACAGAAAATGTAGTAACCTCCAGGAAATAATTGGAGCAAAATGATGAAGTCCAGTTATGCACAACTTCACAACTTATCAAAATACTTGACTACGCTTATATTATAAAAAAGGAAGATATAAAGAAATACGCAGCCAAAACACACATTAAATAAGGATCTAGGGAAAAAAGCGGGTTTTTTCACCAACATTTTTTATTTCTCTCATAGTCTCAGAGAAACCCACATATGAGATATAGCAAACTCTCTGTACCCTAAAACTGTTTATTTCAAGGGCAAAGGTATGAACAACATGTGTTTATATTCTTACAAAACCAGGTAACAGGAATACTGCAGATATCTACAATGGAGTTATCAGGCTCTTGGAACAGGTCTATTATAGTTCAGAGTAAATAAGTGTCCTGATTTGAGCAACACAGGATTAATTTCTCTTTCACTGTTTGTCACTGGTTTAGAGCAATTTATCGTTTCTAAACGTGGAGTTAAAGCCATTGCATTGTTATTTTGTGTGGAGATATTTTGCTATGTTATCGCTTTTTTGGTAATTTTTCCGGTTTTTATCACTTACGGAGTGGCATCTCGCGGATTGCCGCTGTCGGACTCACCTCGGGACGGCGGGAACCCTCTGCTGGACATCTTGCATAATTACACCTTGGGTTATGTTACGGGCCATTTAGCAAGAGGGGGGATGAGGGAGGACTTGTATGTTCCGGTGGCGTCAATATCAACAGGTTTTGAGAGACTGGAATAGCCTTGGGATGTTTCGACCACCGTGCTTGTGTTGTTAAGTTTTTCAGGCTTTTTCTTATACATTGTCTGGATCTGCTCTAGAGGGAAACATCCAGTAGCAACCCTGCTGGCCCCCATGACAGACATTGATCCTATCCAGACCCTGCCGGCTCCCACAACAGGTCTCGCAGCTGCAACAAGTACTAAAGCTACTCCAATTTTGGTGCTGGATGATGCAGCTGACTCAACCAGTGCCTGTATCAGTCAACCCTGTGCATAAGTGGAAACAAGCAAGAAGAGCAGGTAGCAACGGTCAACCAGGGACATCACGCAATGAAGAATCAGAGGTAACCACTTGATCATTATGCCTAAGTGAGCTGTGAGATATACGTAAGGATTACAACTGTCATGAAGGCGATCAAGTGGTTACTTTGCTGCTCCAATGCTGGGATACTGGAGCCAATGGTTTGCACTTAGATGGTAGAGAAGCCAAGTGGTTGGGAGTGTTGATTGCTGGGACATTTAAAAAGTGGGATGAGTGTTTAGCAAAAGCCACCTGTTAGTCAACACCAGGGGAACTGTCAGCCGAGCTGGTTCCACTCAGTCAGAGCTTTTACCTACTGTAGAAGGGGATAAGGTCCCTGTGGTGCATGTAAAGAATATGTTGGGGAAAACAGTCTGGGTTACCCCGGCCTCAGGTAAAGGCAAACCCCCTCGTTGGGGTTGCTTTTGCTGAAGGACCAGGGCATACTTGGTGGGTGATGCAGGAGAATGGAGAGGTTCGATGTGAACCTCAAGGAGATCTGATTTGGGTGAGAATCCTTAATTTTAAACTGTATGATGTTAATTGTTATATAACACTAACAGTGTTTGATAAGTGTTTTTCAGGATAACACAGCGGTAATGGAACCAGAGTCAGCTTCATCCAATGGCATCCAGTGGCAGGGAACATGGTAGCTGTGAGCACAACACGTTATATTGCCGTGCCCAACTCAAACAATCTGTCATCCTGTATTGAGGTCTGGTCCCGATTTAAAAACTGAATGAATGCCACATCACTTGTTCCTACCCTGACAGACTATTATGACAGATGGAACTCACAGTTTTGGACTAAAGGAATTCAATGGACCTTTTTAGAGGAACAATTCATAACTTTAGAAAATTATATCTGCGCGTGTGTATATATATTAGAAGACAAATATAATAGTCACTTGAGTGTGACATATATATGGTATGAAATAAGGGGTGGAATGTCCTGGTTTGTGTGACTCGGGACTAATTTCTCTTTCAGTAATTTCACTTTTCAGTAAGGTCTCTTCTAATGCTTGGGAAAACTGCACTTTTAGAAGACTCTAGTGTCTGAATTAGTGAAAATATTTACTTTATAGCCAGCTATGGTTTGCCGCTTTCAAGGTCTCAGTGTTTTTGAGCTAGCCAAGTGTGGGGACGAGGAGGGGCAAGACCCAGGCACTTGACCCATGTCACATTCAATATAAATTAGAAAATTTGCTGAGATCTTTCTCTTCCTTCGTGGATGTGATCCTGAAAACTTCTTGCCCCGGTGCCGGACCCCTGAGGCCTTCCCTTCCTCCCAAAGCTGAAGCTCTTGCAGTATCCAGCATCTGCTCTCCACTGCTGGGAGTGCACAGCTTCCTACTGATATAATTGGCTGAGTATAATCCTTGTATATTTTATATTGCTATCAGTATCACTACTGGTTCTTTAGTATTATTAATATTAATTATTTAGTATTATTCTTTTAAATCTGTTTATATTTTAGTCTTTGAGTTTCCTTGTTTTCTCCTAATTCCCCTTCCCTGGTGGGGAGGGGTTGTCAGGTGATAGAATAATCATCTAAATGACAATAAATTGTTGTAGGTTCTTCAAACCATAAAAATAGGGCACTTTTGATTCCTACAACTATAGAAGAACTTCATAATTAGGCTCTCAATATGTAGTTCAGTTTCACTGCAAGGGGATGGCGATGTTACCTGTGGTGGCTTCCTCTTTTTTTTTCTGTTAAACGTTTGGTCTCTTTCTTGGAAAAAGCTTTGGAACTAAGTTACTCATGCTGTTATAATTTTTTCTAAAGTCTACAAGTATTTCCGTATTAATTATTTTTATATTCATCCCAAGAAACTGTCTCGCAATTCCAGAGTAGCATAGCAGACTATCAGAAAATCATCTTTCATTGAAGCCAAGCAGGAAAACGTACATTCAATACATACAGCATATTTAAATAATTTACTGCTTTAATGACAGAGCACATAAAAATGTTTGCAGTGTGTTTGCAGTGTGAATGTTTAAATCAACTCTTTGCTCTTATCAAAAATTCCACAAAGCCAAATGAACATTCTTCTGTTACCACATATCCCTACTCAGTGCTCTCTTCCCCTCTGACTGCTTTTGACAAAGGACTAATACATTCCGTACTCCACTGCCTGTAAGAACCTGCTAGAAGGCCCACTGTTACTCACTGGTGAAAGAAGCAACCCTTCTGTCAAGCAACCAACCTCACTCAAAATAAAGAAAAAGAGGAAAGCTTGTCTGATGTTTTCAAGTAGCAAAATGTCCTATGCATGCGTTTTTATTGCTTTCTTTTAATGAACAAACTCCATTTTGAGAGAACATCTGTATCTTTTAAAATATCTTTTTTTTTCCCCCAACAGTTGTAATTGTGTTGATTCTGTACTCTGAGGCTTGTAGGCAATGAGTTCAATAATAGCTGTAAACCAGTTTGTTTGTCAGTAGGATACTGCTTTTGATTCAACATAGTGAGAGAAGTGAGAGATTTCCAAGGTAGAACAAAATTAGAGGCCATGAGCACCAACTGAAACACAGGAGGTTCCATCTGAAACTCATGAAACACTTTTTTACTGTGAGGGTGACCGAGCACTTGCACAAGTTCCCCAGAGAGGTTGTGGCGTCCCCACCCTTAGAGATCTTCAAAAGCTGTCTGGAAGTGGCCCTGCTTCAGCAGGGGGATCAAACTAGATGACCTCCAGAGGTCCCTTCTAGCCCCCGCCATTCTGGGATTCTGTGATTAAATTAGCAGTTGAGAAAATAAAAGCCATTTTGGCAAAAAGTGTGTGGTTCAAATACCCATGCTGTCATGTTTGCTGTTCTATAATAGCACCTGACCCTAGTAAAAGGGATCAAAGGATATTACATTGTCACCATCAGGATTTTGTTGAAGAGCTCAATTCATATATATTATTTTGGGCATTAGGATAAAAACAAGAAATACAAATCACTAAATTTATGTGTAAAACTTTACTGTTAAAAAGACCTACTAACAATTTTGTTTTCCTAATTTCTTAGATCAGAACACAAAGGAATAGCTCAAGTGTTTGTCAAAACCCAGTACAAGCCCATTAGAAACCATCAACTTCACTTTTTAGCAGATTACTGCTGGTTTTGTCTGATAAGCCAATAGCTCCAAGGCCCAGAAACTCTGTTCTGTCAAAAAATCTTTATTACCAATTGGAACGTGTTTAGATCAAGCTGAAATTTGCAAATTGGGAGTCCCATCTGGGAAAGAATTTCAGGATCCCTGAAAACTTTACAAATGCATATTCAGAAATCACTGCAGAACAAAATAAAAATAAAGATATCTTTAAGTACCAGAACTAACAAAGTCTGTTTTCCTAAGCATTTGTGTCTCCTGGATGATTTGACTTCTGTACTTCATGAAACCCAATGGTGCAGCCTGAGCTCACACTATATTAAAAAATATAAATGCCAAAGTTTAGAAAAAGCTTCATCTGATCTTTGCCAAAGAAACCTCAGTAGAATTCCTGGTGTCTGATAAAATGGGAAAACTGAATGTAAGCTTTCCAAGAGCTGAGTCATTTGTATTGACTCTTCTCCATCTAGATCCTCTGGTGTCTAACAAGAAATGTGCTCAAACCGCAGGGTATTTTTTCTTAAAATACAGCGTTAATAGGCTCCTCTATAAAGTTGCCCATTTTCACATAGTTTTTATTTAATAAATTTCATAAATCACTACCTCATCAGATTTAGCTAACAGCGGTCAATGTTTTCAAAAGTTAATAGGTGGCTGTTAATAATGCATACCTATTTCCTAAGGAAAGCACTCTTAAAAAATGTCCCAAGTGTTCCTGGTGGTAATTCTAATTTGAACCAGATTTGCATGATATTGATAAGATAAACTAAATGAACTGATGGCAAGAGAGAGCAGCTGGAGACAGGCTTTATCTACACGTTTCTTAAATACCTTCAAGGATGGTGAATGTGGGGCCCTGGAAATTGCAGGAAACCTCTCAGCCTTGCCCCAGTTGGGTAGCAGGAAACCTGCTCTCTTTCCAAGAAAGCAAAAGGAAAAATACAAGAACATGCAACTTTACTCATATTCGTTCCTGAAAGAAGCAGAAAGGGCAGTATCAGGAATGAATTTTCCTCTTTCCCTTTTATGAAACTGTTCACCTTCCCTTCATACCCAGTTAGCTGGGGTGTATTTACATGGGACAAATGGACTATGCTTCTGCACTCTTCCCTAAACTAAGAACACAGATAACCAATAAACACCATTTTTAGCTTCAGTATTTATTTATTTTTTAAAGCTTCCTTCTCAGGTCAAGTGATGTCTGAATAAGCCTTTGGGCTAGCAGCATACACGATATCAGTGGATTCTTGTGCCCTACTAAAGATAACAGAAAAATGTGAAGTTCCTATCTGAATAGATACTCTTGGTGGATTATTCCCAATGAGTATATGCTGAATCAGACCCTTACTCTATAAAATCTGCAGATCATCTACTGCATCTCCTGCAAAATTCTACGCTTATCTCTGACACTGCTGAAGAAGTGAATTTGCCTACAACTTATAAGACTAAAGAGGTGGATAGTTAGTTTGCTTTTAATAATATAATTCTAACAGAATCTTTACTGTTATCATAAATATTTTTATAATCTCTTCTGTTTTAATATCATTGCTTATTAATATATTCAAAATATTATTACAATAGTGCCCAAGTGCCCCATTCAAGTTTAGATCTCATTTATATAATAGACGGTACAAATACGTTAAGCCTGTGGATCTTCTCCCCTATTTTTTTAAGCACAATCTCACTTCCTATTTATGCTGGTTTTAAGACAATACTGTTTCCACTTGTTTGACCACAGAAGGGTCCAAGCATGGTCAGGGAGGTGTTGGGTCTCGGCCCCCCACAAAAGCGGCAGGAAAACTAGCCCAGCTAAAGTGCATTTACACAAATGCACATAGTATGGGCAACAAACAGGAGGAGCTGGAAGCCATTGTGCGGCATGAAAGCTATGATGTAGTTGCCATCACGGAAACGTGGTGGGATGAATCAAATGACTGGAGTGCTGCAATGGATGGCTACAAGCTCTTCAGAAGGGACAGGCAAGGAAGGAGAGGAGGAGGGGTGGCCCTGTATGTTAGGGAAGAATATGAATGTGTGGAGATGAATGAGGGTAATAGTAGAGTTGAGTGCCTATGGGTACGAATCAAGGGGAGGGCCAGCAAGGCTGATATTGTGGTGGGAGTCTGTTACAGACCACCCAACCAGGATGCAGAGGTTGATGAAATTTTCTACAAGCAGCTAGCAGGGGTCTCGAGATCGCTTGCCCTTGTCCTGGTGGGAGACTTCAACCTACCAGATATCAGCTGGGCACACCATACAGCTGAGAGGGAACAGTCTAGAAGGTTTCTGGAGTGTGTCGGGGATAACTTCCTGACACAGCTGGTGAGTGAGCCAACTAGGGAAGGAGCACTACTAGATCTGCTGTTTGTAAACAGAGAGGAACTTGTGGGGGATGTAACAGTTGGAGGCCGTCTTGGGTACAG
>JAOXJK010000005.1:2690944-2715381 GCA_025774025.1 Xenus cinereus | reverse complement strand
GGGGGGGGGGCGGGGAGGCTCGGCTCAGCCCTTCTGCCCACTCCCCGCCACCCAGGTGGCTATTGCAACCCCAGCTCGGTCGCCAAACCGGAGCCGGGGGGTCCGTGGAGGGAGGGAGCACGGCCCGGGCTGGGCTGCAGCCCCCACCTCCCACCTGGGACCCCCCCCCACACACACTTCTCCATCCCTTGCAAAAACATGGCTGGGAGGGGGCTGGGAGGGGGCTAGGAGGGGGCTAGGAGGGGGTCCGAGGGCAGCCCCGGGGAGAGGAGAGGCACCAGGGATGCTCCATCACCCTTGGACACCCGTATGTCCTGCTGGTCCCCAAATACCCACCCACCTGCTGCTGCCAGGAGAAATACATTTAAAGGAGGGGAAAATAAAACACCTAAAAAGATCTACCTCCACCCTGGTCTGGCTGGGACACCCCTCAGCCCCACGGCGCAGCAGTGACAGCAGTGAGCTGCTTTGCTTCGGTCCCCATCAGCGACTTTTCTCTTGCCCACGTAGGCTCAGATTTGGGGATGTGGGGTTCTCTCTCAGCCGCCCTCTTGCAGGGGCTCTGGGGGTGCCACGGTGATGCTGTGGGTGACAAGGGGATCACCCAATTGAAAGGGCCCCCTCCAAGGATTGTTAGTCTGTGGTGGGGTTACCCTTTCAGCCCCGGGGAGCTGAGCTGCCCTGTGAAGCTCCAGCGGGCTCTTTGTCTCAGTTGTCTTCACAATAAACTGCTTTAAAAATGCATAGAGAAAATCTAGGAAAATCCCAGATCTAGGAAAATCCAACTCGGGGAATCACTGATTTACCCAAAGATGGCTGTAATACACCTCATTTATTCATTAGCAGGCGTTGGGTACCCTTTCCCAAGACTGGGCCCTGTCTGTACTGAGATCCTGCTTGTCTATTACTTGATGCAAGAAGATGTCTAATCCCGCAGTCAGTCAAATCGTCTCTGCATGCAAACAGTGGAATTTCCACAGCCATTCGCCAAGAGTCGATATTCCCCCAAACTTTCCTCCTCTTAAATCCACCTGATAGGATCACCATGGCAGACTAACCAAAATCAGATTTATTTAGTCACATTATTCATACGAATTTGGAGAGAAACGTTTTCCGGCACTCAGCCCACACTAGTTTAAAGAATGACTAATAATCTTTTAACACCAATGTTCCTTCCTTTTAAAAGCTTCTGTTAGGAAATTTCTATTAGCCGAGAGGAGTTTGTTGGGGTTGGTGTTTCCAGCCAGGTCTCACCTGTGGTTCCTGCTCCTTGGACGGGTTCTTGGGATGGATCAAGAATATTTATCCTGAAGAAGGGAAGTGGAACGTGGAACAAGGGGTGAGTGGTACTTACTGAAGGAGAGCAGCAGCTGGGATGCAAGCCTTCTCCTGGTGTCCCTGTTCCTCAGCCCCCAAGTTGGGGGAACTTATGGCCCCGAGGTCCAAGTGCAGACCCACACTCCTGGACTAAAGTACTTCTCCCACAGAGGCAGTGAGTTCCTTTGGGATCCTCAATAAAGAGTTATTGTCTCTTCCTGGTCCTGGAACTTCATTTTGGCCTTGTGGGAAGCAATTGCTATCCCACAAACAAGATACCCATCTGCTGGTCTAATTCTACAGCGTGGATGTGCACGTTTGTATCAATAGCTGTCTCTAGAAACGCTCTGGTTTTGGCTTCTGTTGCCTCGTGTTTCTGCACACAGGTGATGCACGAGCACGGCTGCTCACAAGGAGAGCACTGCATCCCCCTGCTCTGTCCCAGCAGCTCTTCCCCAGAGCTCAATGTCCTGCCTCCTCCGCTTTCCCTCCCCGCCAAGGACTGCCAGGGAATATCGGGAGATACAGTAAAAAAAAAAATTCTATTTACTCACTGAAATATCAGCGATCTGAGATCAATGTGGCTGTTGATTTACAATCAGCGCTTTTAACGGGCTGGTGCAGTTTGTACCAGCCAAATCTCTCCTTCCATAAAAGTGCACAAAGAGAGTACCCACCGCCCAGCGAACGGCCTGGGTGCTCCCGTCAATAAAGGCTCCAGCAGCATAATTCCATGAGCTAATTAATTCAATAAATTCCATCAATTCCTTGGCAAGTCGGTCTCAGCCAGAGGTGAAGCGTTCTCACTCTCAGGGTCAGATACCCCTGCCCTGTTCTTTTTCTCATCGATCTGGGTTTGAGGAAAGAGCTCATCTTCTTGGATGCAGCCTTTCTGTTCCCCGTGCAGAAGCGTGGGTCACTTCTTGTAAAGGGGAATGTAAAAGAAAGTCTTGTCTCTCTCAAGATGTTCTGGTTTGAGGTGGAAAGGGTCAACCTCTCCCCTCTCTTTATAGAAGCTTTTATCCAGGCAGGTTCTACCTTTTGTCCTCACACCCCTTTTCCAGAGCTGGACACCTACCGCTGGTCCAGCCCCGACCCCCTGCAAAGCCTTGGAGCGGGAGGAGGTTTCGTGCTGCCAAAGGAAGAGGTGGACCCCGTTCCCACCTCGCCATCCAGCACCCCTTTACTCTCCCCATCGCTGCTCCGTGGCCTGGGGCATGTGTGACCTCCCTTTCCTGGTGCGGGGCAATGAAACGAAGGACAAAAGTATCACTTCTTGCCCTCACTTCTGCTCCCTGCAAATTGTTAATCCATATTCCCCTTCCAGCAAAAGCAGAGCCGGAGATGCACCGCTCTTCTTCTTGTGCACCAAAGCCTTCGACCTAAATCCCCGCTGTTTGTTTCTGAACGAGCCGACCTTTCAGCTAAGCTGGGCTCGTTTTAATATATTTTGTATGTGTGTGTCTGTGGCTTAAAAAGGAAAAGAATCAGGGAAACCGAGAGACACCTGATCTCAAATGTTACAGCAAGGCATTTACTTAAAATCTTGCAGGAAAATGTCACCCGAAGACCTCATCTATTAAAACTGCCTGGACTTTGAGCTGAGGGTCCCACAGTGCCCAAGATGAGTGCCCACAGGTTGCCCTACTCCCTCTTATGTTGACCCAAGTGTTTTTCATCTTTGCTTTTTCCAGGTGCAACCGGGGACCACTAGGAGTCTTTCCTATTAATCCTATCCCCATCTGATTTGGCCAGGTGGGATTTTTCTGAAGGGCATGGAAAGCAGCAGAGAGAAAGCTCTGCCAGAGCCAGGTGCTAAGAGACAGCATCAGCCTTTTGGCCGTTGAGGTCTGAGCACCCAGCCCCAAATTCCTGTTGGAGGATGTTCCTGAGTCAGGTAACACTGGGCTGATTCAAGCCTTTAAAATCAGCTCCTTTATCGAAAGGTTCTCCCTGAAAGCCAGGATTAGCAAGGTAAAATCCCGGGGTGTACAGGGCTTTTTTTAAGGATGCTGTGCTTGGAAAACAAGGAAGTGAGGGAGAAAGGGACGTGTATCAGCTTTGTTGATGACAATATTGACTGAATCATTACTTACAGGCATGGAAATGCATCCCTTCCTACACTCAACATATTGCAAAATAAAATATTGCTAGTTTGGATGAGCAATAAAAATTCCCAGTGGCTGCATGTTATTTACTGCCTTTAGCGGAACCGATTTCAGGAGAGTATTTTAAATCAAAACAGCTGATACATGGGGATATTTATTGCCTCTGATTTTCATAGCAGAGCAACCTGCTGTGTGAGCACGTTGGTGCGTGGGCTGGCAAAGGGGACAGGGGCAGCTTTAAAAAATACGAAAAAAGGCAACCCAAAAAGCAGAACACACCGGGTTGTGTACGATGATGGTGGTAAGAGAATTACCCTGAAGAAGGATCAATCTCTGAGAGGAGACAGCCGGGAAATGAGGCGTTCTGACGCCTTTTATGAATCCTGTCTTCTGTGTGCTGTGCGGTCAAATTCAGTCCTTTACTTTGACAAAACTCCTTTAAAGTTGATGGATGTACCAGCTGATGGACCCTGGAATGTTTGTCTCAACCAGACAGAGACTGATAGCTTAACTGGACACGCACAGGAGATATCAACTGCTTTAGTTCGGAGATAAAGTGGTTTTTGGGTCCCCCGAGCTGTTAATGCAACAAGCCCAAATCAGATTCCTCGTGGCAATACATGCATTTTATCTTCGTATATGCAATGTAGGTGTCCAACACACAGGCGGTTGTGCTCACACACTGCAGACAAGGTTTCCCTTTGGAAATCCTCTGTTTTATTCCAGGAACAAATATAAAGAAAAAAGCACAAAGGTGTCCAAGGGGAGAGTTTGCAGTTGCTGCAGCCGGGAGCTTCCGCCGCAGCCCCAAGGTGCTGGCACACGCGGACGGGCACTTACTCGATTTCTGAAGGATTTAATTTGCTTTTGTAGCCCTGGCTGCCTTTGCCAGAGGCGCTTCCAAGAGCTCCGCTCAGCGGTGCCGGCTCGGAGCACAGCCCTCGCTGCCGGGGCACGATCCCTCTCCGGCTCGACCCTTCTCCCTGCACCGCCCCGACGTTCCCCAGGGAATCTCAGGAGGCACAGATTAACCTCATTTTCTCTCCCCCTCCTCAAATAATTCCTGGTGTGGTGTTTTTGGTTTTTTTTTTTTTTTTCCCAATATTTCAGCGTGCTGGGCAATTTTAAAATGCAAATGAAAAGGCAGCCCAGTAAAAATCCCCGCAGCCAAACACTCTTCCCTGTCTTTTTCCCCGTGACTTTCCCAGGCTTTTGAAATGCTCCCAAATCCTTATTAAACGCCTTGGATTTCAGGAAACACATGAAGCACAGGGCGTGCTTCGGGCTCTTTTCCTAGTGTGAGACTTTTTATCAGATGCTGGAAATACCAGGGGCTGGTAGGGCTTTGTCCTCGGCCACATGTCACCAAACAACATGATGTTTTTTCAGACCCCCCTCTCCGCCTCGGTCCCTTACACCCAGGAAGGCCCTTTCCTGACGCCGGGGAGATCAGGGCTGCAGGAGGCAGCAGGGTCAGCCCCGGAGAGATTCCCAGTGGAAATTTTAGGAAATTTAGGAAATTCTAGGCAGTGGATGCCCTAGACTGGCTTCAAGTCACTCTGTGCCGCTTGAGCAGACTTGAAAACTTGGCACTTCGTGTCTTCCAAAGCACACTGTGACCTGCTGTAAACACATATTATTTGTACTCTGCAATCTGGCTCGTTCCTGCTATTCTTCCCTTTAAGAGCCCACATCCTCCCATTTTTCCCAGCTCCGGCACCCTGGATTTGCCTCAGCCTGGGCTCCTCCCGAGCCCACACGGACATCCTTCTCCTGTGCAAGGAGAGGATGCTGACACTGGTCTGCAGCCTCGGCAAGTGATGAGAAGGTTCCTCCAGATCATCACCCAGAGAAGCAACTAGAGGCTGCAGAGGCTCCTGAGCTCCATCCCTGCCCGTAGAGGTGAGGACACCGTGCAGTCACTTGGGCACAGCCAGAAAAGGTCCCATTTCCATCCTGCCGCTCCCTCTGCGATGTTGCTGCAGGACCTGCTGCTCCGATGGCAAGTGGGAACCCGAGAGGGAGGGTTTGTTCACACCCCTGTGGCCAGACCTGTTGGGAATGTCCCCATGGCTCACCTGGGGAGGTTCCTTTCCCAAGGCATTCACTGGGTTGTCCCCAGACCCCATCCCCGTGGATGCTGGCCCACGAACCACAGCCTCACACCTCAACCTCAGCTCATTCTCTTCTTCCTCTTGGCCGGCCTCACCCAGCTGCTTTCTCAGTTAGAGCATCTTGGCCCAGAGATGACCAAAATAGTTTTAACCCCCGTCGGAGTGGGCAGAGAGTCCCTGGAGAGGGATTTTCTTTTCCTTCTTGTGTTATGGCTCAGTGGTTATTGCAGCCACCCCAAGGGAAAGGGGTCCCCCTCTCGGGGAGCAGCCCCTGCCCCAGTAGAACAGCCCTGGGACTGCTCTAAATTAAATTGGAAGAAAACAGCCAGAGGAGGCAGGAGATGAAAAAAGAAAAAAATAAATCTATAAGAAATGGTCAGGAAGGATAATTCAGTTCAGCCTGCATTAGGGAGGGAGCTCGTTCCCTGCTTTTCAGCGTGATTCTGGAGCCGGGCAATAGCATTCAGTGCCTGAGATTTCTTTGTAAGCCTGAGCAGAGCCCTTTGGGGAACTGTGGGTACTGAAGAAATTTCGGGAAAAAAGCCCAGCCTGAGTAAAATAAATCCTTGTTTGATTTAGTGGAAAGATGCTTACTGAGAAGGGGAACTCTCTGGACAATAGCTATCCTAAACTTTCTCATAAACCACAAACAAACTGTTCTGACTCCAAGGACGACTATTTCCAACTGCTTCATTGTTAAAAAAGAAATTATTTTTGCATCTTACAGAAAAAAATGTCTGCTCTTGCAGCGTGTGCTCCTTTCTTGCTTCTAGGGAGTTCCCCTCTGTGCTGCTTGTCCTCTCCAAACAGCAAATGCCTTTTCAAAGCCAAAATGCCAAAGGGAAGGGGTGATCCCGTGGTGTCTTTGCTCGAATTGGCCACTCGTTCCTCAGGGCACGATGCTGTAGGTGTGAGACGAGGGGAGGCTTCTCTTGTGGAAGACCGTAGCAGGTGGTGCAAGGAAAATCCGGTACAAGCTTTCCCTCAGGTTATTCTAGAATATCTCCTGAAGAAGACAACCCACCTCTTGTCTTGAAATAACGAGCCCTTTACTGGCGCAAAGATTAAATAACAGCTTGTTTCTAGCTCAGACTTCACAGCATTTAAAGAGTCTTCATGAGGAGCCTTCTCCAACCCGTGGTTTCACACAGCCTGGCACCACTGTAAAGCCTGTATATGGGTGTTGAAACCAAAATCAGTTCTCTTTTAGTGAGGTACCTGACTTTACAGCAAAACAGAAAAAGCTGCCCACCCAGCCTTGAATCCAGGGCTGGAGGCTGGAGGAAAAAGTCTAGAAAATTATTTGGGTAGAAGGATGCATTCATACAAGAAACTGCTAAACAGCAGCAAGGCCTCACTGATGACAGAGAAATAGGTTAGAAAAATTAGATGGAGCCCTTCTTGCTCGGTAATGACCATTTCATCAAAGAAAGTCATATTTCGCTACGTGGCAAACACAGAAGCAATAACGATGGTAACTGCCACAAAAGTAGGTGCGAGATGAGCTGGCAGACGGCTGAGCAGAGTTCAATTAGCAAAAAGATTTCTTGAAATGATTTGATTCTCCAGAATTTGCTCTGATCCTTCAGCCAATCCTTCAGCAAATTTTGCAGCCACCGGTCAGGTTGGCACGGATGTTGTGTAGGGAGATGGTGCAGAGACACCTACAGCCTCTGCCTCTCCTGGAGCTACCCCAACAAGACAACCAGCTTCACCTGAGTGCAAGGATAAATGTTCCTTTGCTGATGAGGAACAGGGAGAAGCACAACCCATGAAATTCAAGAGTTAAAATCCCAAAGCCATGCTGACGGTAGAGGGGCAGAATCTTTTTTTTTGCACAAGTTATAATTTTGGAGGACAGAAGTACACATGCAACACTTTCTTTCACCTCTACAGTTTAATTTGTAGAGGCCAATGCTTAGAAATGCTTCTCCAGTGTTTGGGGCATATAATAGTATGTGGCACATAACAAAATGTGGGGTTTGGACCATAAATGTCAGGAGCTACTTACAAAGATTTTTCGGAGTTCTTCATTTGCTGTCTCCAAACAGCTTGTCTCCAAACAGCTTGTCTCCAGGGGGGTCTCATTTGGGTGTCTCGCTGGAGAAACAGAGGTACCTGAGACCTTTCAATGGTGGATCATAAATGAGAAAATAACTTTACCAGCATTTTGTGAGCCTGCGAAACAACTGCCAAATTAGCTGAGCAAGGAGCAAGTCCTAAATGGATCTTTGTGAGGACTTATATTGGGATGCATTAGGAAACTATGTACTTCCCCCTTGCTCGTATCTGTGCCTTAATGGAGATCTTCACTTTCCAGAAGCCCCTCCAAGGAGCTTAGAAATACTCCCCTGCCCTCTGCTAGGCTGTCTGCTTCCCTTGATAAGAATGCAAACACATTTTCTTACAAGCCTAATAGACGAGATGATAGAATAAGAAACCGAGAGTTTGCCATATAAAGAGATTTGAGAATATGCTTGAAAAAGGGCAGACTTATGAGAAATAAAATACACATCCTGTTGCAATACGAGGAGACCACTTTATCCGTTCATCTTTTATTGGAATAAAAGGGCATTTGTAGGTATTAAGTTTGCTGCATGGCATGTTTCAGGCTGAGCTCTAAGTAGTATAAAAAGAAACATTTTGATCAAATGCATGCTTACTTCAAGATTTAAATGGGATTATGTTAAGAGACAATTTTGCATATTTAAGATCCAGAACAGATTTTGGATGGCAGATAGAGACAGCAGCAAATCCCACCCTCACCAACGAATCATCCCTCCACAAACCCGACTGCAGGGGTCCTGTCACAGCTGGTCCCTTCCCTCCTGCTGCCCAGGATGAGAACTGATCCGAGACGTGTAGCACACAACCCTACTTTAGTGTCTGTGATGGCAGCTCAGGGCTCTATCTTGGCTTTGTCACACCTCAAAGAATGGTAGAAGAAGAAGAGCTGAAGAAGGGGAGTCCAAGTGGCCGCTTTCACTTGAGAGATGAATCCTAATCCTGTTCTGCAGCTTCTGAATTTAATCAGACAGGATTTGGGTGACAGTCATGTTCCTGATCCAGGAGAGAGGCGATAGTCTCATGTTCAGTCACTGATGGGTTGAGTTTCTTCTTCTAGTGCTGAAAGTCAACTAGAGAGGCTGAAGGAAGGTTTCTCTATAGATTCTTAATTTGCCTAATTGCCAACTTCCTCACAAGCACGATGCTCATGGAGGACTCAGAAGGCAAGAAGCGATTTTCACCCTACATTTAACTCTTCTAAGCCATTAGCAACTGAGAAGTTGTGATTAGTGCTGCGAGTTCTCCTGTAAAACAGTTATCCAGTGAATCACTCTTCACTGACAAGCCTCTGCCCACCTTCCCACCAGCCTCACCGTGTGATAGCCTGTAATTAAAACTCCTCCGGGGACCACCTATTTCACAGAGACGGTCTTTTTCTTCTTCTCCTACCTAATAGGGAGCTGCTCTGCTCAGCTCCATGGCAAACACTTGTTGCTGGTGGAGATGTCCCCTCCTGCCCTTGGTGCATCCAGGGGATCCTCACAGATGGGGCTTCACATGCTCCCACATCAGAGAGTCACGGGGAATGTTCCTGCTGGCTCTGAGGAGCTCATAAAGCTGGAAACAAAGAAGTGCGCCCCTAAATTCCTGGAGATCCACTGTCCAGGACATGTAGGGTGATCTGAAGTGGTGGTTCTCGGTTATGAAGATGAAGTTTTCCCCTCGAGCGGAATTGTCCCCTCCTTGCCTTAGCCAGCTCCAGCTGGATCATGAGGGCATTTGCCCCAAATCACAGAATCATGGAATTGTCAAAGTTGGAAGAGACCTCTAGAGATCATCCAGTCCAACCCCCCTGCCAAAGCAGGGCTGCCCAGAGCACATCACTCAGGACGGCATCAAGATGTGTCTTGAAAATCTCCAGAGAAGGGGACTCCACGACCTCCCTGGGCAGCCTGTTCCAGGGCTCTGCCACCCTCACTGTAAAGAAGTTTTTCCTTGTATTTGAATGGAACTTTTTATATTCCAGCTTGAATGAGGACTTCCTTCCCGCATCTGGTGAATACAGCATGCCTGTCCTCCGCTCTCTGCCAAAATCAATGCATAACAACGCAAAATCAATGCACAGCAATGAGCAGTGTCTCACCCCTGCTGTGTCTCACCGGGAGGAGAAGGGGGGAGCGGTCCAGAGCTGCTGCAACGCCTTGTCCTTCCATCCCAGTGGAAGCACAGTTGTCCAGAAACACTGGTATTGATCATCACTAGATTGTGCTGGAGAGGAACTGCTAATGATGACAATAATCATCACCATTCTCATTATCATGCAGACGGAGCCCCCAAATGTGCCAATAATAACAGGAACCCCCTGTAAGCACCTTTGATTTTCTCTTCAGGAGATCACAAGTTTTGCTGTTATTCTGGAAAGACACTACATGAAACTCATTACAAGGCAAATTAGGTTCAAATATTGCCAGTTCATGGAGAGGGGACAGAGGCAGCCTCATTGAGTGATTTGTCTCTGTTGTACCCAGGACCTGTGGCCGGGCTCCACAGGCGAGCCCCATGCTGCCTCCCTGACTGCCCAGACCTGCTCCAGAAATCAGGAATTTCAGAATTTTTGCCACCTCCCTGCTGACTCTGAGACCTAAACTAACAGGCTGGGTTCGGATCTCACCACCAATGTGTTTCAACCTTCCCATGTCACCACCTAAATCAAAATAAATGGAGAAATATCGGGGCCCAAATCCATCCCCTCCTCTAACTCAATGTACATGTATCTTACTATCTCGAGCTAATGATTACAGCTTGTGTTTATGTGGGTTTTTGCCAACCCAGAAAATAGCAGCGAATCCTCATGGGTGGTTTTGGCTTTGAGCAACCACCTCAAACCCAACCTCCCTTGAAATGGTCTGGTTCCCGCAGCCCTTGGGTTTGCTGTCTTCATGTTTAGTCCTACATGGTTTAAATGGCATTCGGTGATTGATGCTGGCTTTCCTGTGGCTCCAACCCCCACTCCAGGGGGCAATTTCTACCCTGGCACAGACGAGTGGAGCCAAATTTGTGTGATCACATGCAAAAAAATGCTCTTGCTTTGGAATAAAGCAAGGAGAGAGCTGGCAGCTGGGTTTGCAATAAACCTGCAGGTAACCTGCTATTACTGCTCAGAGCTGCTGTTATCGGTGGCAGGCTCAGCACCAGCAGTGCAATAAGGCATATAATTATGGATGGTATGCATAATATATGTAAATACATAATATGGTTTGGCCAGCACATGTGAATTTGGGTCCACGCGAGGAACTGTAGCCTTTACTCTTGCCCCCCCCCATTTCTGCCCACTGAGATTTTCTTCCGCAGAAAGATCTAAATCCCTATATTTATAATCAGCTCTGAGCGTGGGGCGAGGGGATGTTAAATGCTAAACATTTAAGGTAAACACAGAAACTTCTGCTATTCAGATGGGAACCTGCTCCCTTGGGATGCTCTTTGGTAGGTGTGTGTAACGGGACCGTCCTTGTAGCAGCCAAAAGTGATGCTGAGTCCGTATGACACGGAGCTGGGGCCGAAGCCTGTGACCCCACAGGTCTTGTGTCGGGGTCCCAGTTCAGCCCGCGGTGAGGGGATGTACATCCATTCCCAGCAACTCCAAGGCAGCCTCATGGTATAGGGATTAAAATTTTCTGAAGTACTTCGCTATAATTACATGCTTCCTGTTAAATTAAATGCTTGAATAATTCTAGAAATTGGCTTGAATTAGAAAATACTTCACCTATAACTACAATTCGCTAGGAAACGGGAAAAAAAGGAAAAGCTCAAGCAAAAGCAACTACTGTGAGCATCAAGAGGGCCAGGAGAGAGGAATTAAGTGTGAATATTTACCACCAACAACTTACATTTATGTTACCCTCGTGGAAGGGAGAATCCTGAAGATAAAATCCATGAACAAACCTGACCAAGGATGGAGCTGATTGTTGGAGCAACTCCATGTCAAGAATTTGGCTGTGGACTAGAGACTTTGCTTTGGGAATTAAAAAAGCCTGAAAATCTTCATGTAGGAGCAAAGACGACTTAAAATGAGGAGATACAGCCCTGGACACAGACGCACAGATCTGATACAAATTGAAACAGAGCTGGAAACCAAAGTATTTTTCTTTAACCTGGAAACATGACCTCTAACATCACCACTTCTCTGTGCATTGATTTACTTTTGTTACCCCCCCAATAACATGTGAACCGTTGGAATAAACTTTCTTTCTGTGCATTTCAGATACGTAATGACAAAGTTGGGAAGAAACATGCCCCGGCCAGACCCTCAGGTCACTGAGACTTGCAGATAATGCAGCGAGGGCCCCTGCTTAGGTGCTTCTGGATGTTATTAAGGCTTTTTTATAAAACTGATGAATAATAGTAAGACTCGTGGGACTGTCTGTGCTTCAAACACTGAAACAATTGGTAGGAAGGGGAAAAAAAATATATATCTGCATAACAGATGGTGTCCCTCTGCTTGCCATTCGTAAATGAATAAAAATACCCCCAGGCTCAAAAAATCTCGTGCTTTGCTGCTGTGTCTGCCGACTGACACTTATTCAAAGTGAAAATGAAAATTCTATAGTCAACCTTGAAGAGGAGAACAGAGAGAATGACTAAGTGAAGGGATCAACTTGAGGGATACCTGCAAAGCACCTCCCCGTGCCTGTTCCTGCCCTGCTCCGGATCCGACGTGCAGCCAGAGCTGGTCCCAGCGCCCAGGAGAATGGCACTGGGTTGTCTTCTTTCTTCTGCAGCTCCCGGTGGCTGATGGAGCCTCTGGGATGCTTTAGCCCGTCTGCACGGCAGCCCAGAGGACCGGGAACGGTGGGGTTGAGCGCTGGTGGAAATGCAGCTTCTGCAGCTCGGCATTTAGGACCTCTCCAGCCCTGTTCCAGGACCTGGCCAGGCTTTCCTGGGTCTCCACTGCCCCCGCAGCTGCCCCTGGCTGTCAGGCATCACCTTCTGCATGTGGGCAGGGGGACAACGGCCAGATTCTGAGGCAGGGGCTGAGTTTGGTGCCTGGCGATGAGAAGCTGCAGGAACGTGCAGCTGGGAATAACCCGTGATGAAGCAGTGGTGGGAGAACACAACCTTCCCAAGCAGATGATTCACCTCTTCCTTGCAGGAGGCTGGAGAAGAGGAGCCCAGGACGAGCCAGGCTGTTTCTGTTTAACCGAAGCCCTTGCTCCAATCCGTCACATTTCTGTGTTGATTCGTTTGAGAATTGAAGTGTGACCCAGGGCTGGAGGCATGGAGGCTGCTAAAAGGCTTGTGATGTTGCAACTGCCGAGTTGGAGGGTGTTGGGAGCCCGTGGGGGTCTCCTGACCTGTGGGCTGCACCCCCCAGGAGCTGCTCAGCTTTCTCCCTGCCCTCCCCGTGGCTGAAAGGAGGTGAAACCACAGCGAGGGACAGCCCTGGCAGGAGCAGGTGGCATCCCCAGCCTCAGGGAGATGTGTACCATAACTCCAAGACAGCAAAGGTGTGTTTGTGCCCTGATTTCAGCAGCTCTGACTCCACCACTGTCTGCCCTGGGTCACGGTGGCAGCTCCATCACCCAGCTCAGGGACCTGGGCCACCTGAACACTCATCCTGTGCAAAGCATGGATGGATGGGCTAGACCCAGTGCAGGGCAGCTGGGATTGTTTGAAGCTATGGACTGCTTTTTATTTGAGAATTCGATGAATTTAACCCATTTGTGGCATTGGATCACTAAAGGGGTCCTGGGATGGTTGTGTGCTCAGGTAGATTCAGCACAGGGAAGGACACATGTCCACCAAACTTCGTCCACATTTTCTGGAGATGGGAAGAGGTGGCAACATCAGGATTGACCAGGATGTTGATGCCATTTAATTTTCAGACTTGTGAAAGTAGTTACAAGCTTGAAACTTTGTTTGACTCATGACTAAAAGCAACATATGATAACTACAACATTTGGACCAAAGTATCAGTGGAAAAGAAAAGCAGCATATGAGGCAACATATGGTAAATATGTATTTAGAAGCACAGAAAGTAGACAAACTCATTTGGGTCAAGATTTAATCAGATAATGTCTGGTTTAGACCCAGCACTAATGCTACTTAGGAAGCACATTACATTGGAATCAGTATTTAAAACTCTGTTAAAGGCAAATGAAAATAAAAAGCTAGAGAAGAAGGAAAGAAAGAGTGGCAAATTCATGGCATGAAAAATTTATATTTCTTTGGCAACCAGAAGATCAAGTCTAATTAATCTGTAGACATCAACTTTCTCCACATAGCTTGCAGAAAGCACTAGCCTGGGTATGTGTGTGTGTGTAATATGGTTAATAACTAATTTCCTTTTGGTTTTTTCTTCTTTGTTCATTACTTTCCAGATTCCAACTAGACCTACAAATACCATCTTAGACTCTAAGGAAGCTCCTGAAATGGACAAGAAAGGCTATGACAATAGTGGAACTCCTCCATCTGTTAATGAAAGCCCTTCTGGTTCAAGAGGTCCTGAAGGTCTTTAAGCACAGTATTTTCCCCAAAAGCCAACGAATCACAAAGCACAATCAGTGCTATCATGGCTTGGGGTAGTACTTTAAGAGCCCTATGGCCTTGGAGACATGGTATCATCTAATGTTTCTCCAGTGCCTTTATAATTTCCCAGTTCTATCACTATATGTCCTTTGACAGTCTCCATAAGCATATGCACATGGTTGCTCCAGTGTGCAAAACACATTGGCCACATTCAGATCTCTCTTACTTAGGTGAAGACAACGGAGCAGCATCGCTATCTTCAGGGTGTGAAGCAAATCAGGATCCATCCACAATCTTCTCCTCAGCCAAATAACTATAGCTTCAAGCCATGAATAATACAAGATGTGTGGGACATAAACATGAACATGCCTGAGACTCCTGGTACGTACAAACTGTCTTTTCATGCTGATGGACGGGGTGATTCAGCTCCATTCTCCATCACTTCTTTCCCCCTCAGGGCCATCACACCGCAGATGGCTCACTGTGGTCAGAGCACTCCCTCGATGCAACACAAGTCCAGCCACCAGCAGAGCCTCTCATGCCTGCTTTCCACCACCTCCTGCTTAACATGGGATATACTTTGTGACTTTTTGTTATTCCTTCACTTGATCGTGGCCAGGATGTGATGAAACATTCACAAAATCACTCCCTCATTTGGTATAGGGTGGCCTACCCAGCTTGGAATAACAGGTATGAGTTCATTCATTTAGTGAGAACTTAAGGACACAATAAAGATCACAGGAGAGGGCACAGACTGCACAACATTTAAGACCCGGGAAAAGTGACTTCTGAGCAGGCGAGTCTTTCTTTGAGGGTCAGGTTTAAGTTAGGACCAGGCATCTGATGGGGTCTCTGAATTTCCTACATATTCATGACTCTACACATGAGAAAAGTTGTCAATTTTTATCCTCAGAAATGAAATGAGAACAGTTTGAGGTTTTACTCCTCTTTTAACAAAGGCGCCAGGTGGCTGGCAAAGAAGCCGCGTTACTTCATTAGCAGCAAGCGGAGCAGAAGGCTGGCTGTGAGCGAGCGCCGAGCTCTCGCTGAAGGAAGCCAAGCAGATGAAGCTGCGGGATGGAGCCCCTCCAAGTGCTGATTAGGAGAAAGGAAGAGGGGCCAAGCCGGTGAGAAAACCCTGGCACCTCTTCCAGGCAGTCACAGAGACCTTAAACACTCCTTTCTGACAACTGTGAAACCATCGCCTGTCAAGACACATGCTTTGCCTCAGCCTCTGTGTTATCTTCCCTAAAAAGGGCTGCTGTCTATAGGACAGTGATTGCAGTGATGCCCCCCCGGGAACCATAACCCATTAAAACATATGGCTCTGCTCCTACACATCTGCTCGGACATGGGAGCATCAGTTCTCACGCAAGATCCTCGGCAAAGCTGGAGATGGGCAGGAGCGGTTCGCAGGTACCTATGGCTTTGAAAGGAAAAATTCCACTCTCCTGGTTTTTGGACCATCCCTCCTAATTCCATCAGATTATGGTGTTAGTGAGGGTAGGGGAGGCAATAAACTAATGCATTAGCATTTCAGGCTCGGGGGGATTTACTACCCCCCTTTCCCTTATATCACAGAGATCCAGCATGGTTTGACATGGATATCGAGAACCAACCCTGAGACTGTCTGCAAGAAGCTTCTCCTGAGCCCAGGGAGTAATTAACGTGTCCCTCTGTTTTAAAAAGACAAATGAAAATAGCAGACTTCTGGGGGGCTTGAGACTTCTGTTATCAAGATTACCAACAGGTACTAAAAAGTACAGGGCTTTGAGTCTGCCCAGAAGATCAGCCAAATGAGAAAGGAATACCTCTAATTTTAACCAAAGAGAGGACTCAGATAAAGGACCACAAAGCTCTCGGGCACCGTGTGCTGCCTCAGAGAGTGCTTTGAATAGCCACGAGCCAGTAAAAGCAATTACTAGAACACTTTCCCTTTCCTTCTCGGTGGGGATTCAGATGATTCCTGTCGGTACCAGCGATGAGTTCCATTTGCATGAGTAGCACGGGAAGTTCTCAGGGCTTCACTTTGGCTGAACGTGTCAGAAAGGCAGAGCTTTTCCCAAGCTGTTGCAGCCCCCAGGAGCTCCATTGGGAGATCCAGAAGCTGAGTTTATCCCATGATTTCTCCCAGTTTTGCTTGAGTAAGGATGGCAGCAAGCGATGTCTGGCTGGAAAGCTTTCCCTGGCCGGGCAGGTTGGGTTTCTCCCTCCCTGCAGAGCCCTCGGTGCTCTCTGCTCTCTGCCACCAGCCTAACAGCGACCTTCTGTTTGTCCCCGTGCCTCTACATCTGCTGGTCTCACCCTTCGGAGCTGGCATCTCAGATGGGGTAATCCTCTTCTGCTGCCTTTAACTTTAATTAAAAGGTCACCTTCCAAACGCAAGTGAGAGGAGCCCGGTGGCCCTTTCTGCTCACAAAACGAATTAGCCATGAAGTTACGACTGGGAAATTCAGCATCTCTCAGCAACGATGATAATTAATCACCATTTCACTTTAAAGGACTGTCTCATTCACCCATGACAGCAGCAGCGAGGAAAAGGAACAAAACTGAGGAACTGTGAATGATGATCTTAATACAACAATGTTATTGTCAAGCCAATGAAGCCTTGAGAACAAGTTAACAGACTTGAAACACAAACAGAATAAGAATGGAAAGAGGGGAAATCTACACCTTCTTCATGGCAGTCAGGTTCTGCTGCCAGTTTGAACCGGTGTGATCTAAAGGAGGAAGGACTGGGAATATTCTATAATCCATGTAATGGTGTTTTGGGGCAGGTGACTCTCTTTTTAAATGTTCGAGGATCAGGAGAGCTGGTGAAAAAGTCATCAAAAAATCTCAGTTACTTACTCTTCTGCTCCCCAGTTGCCACCAACCACGAGGTCTCAGCCCCGAAGTCCTGGCCGGAGGCAGAGCAGGGCAGCACGGAGCCTTTCCCGCTGTGACGGGGAGGGGATGGAGAGGAGGGATGCTTCCAGCCTCCCCTTGGCAGAAATAAAACAGGCAGAGCAGGACATGGCAAAATGAGGAGTTAAAGCCACAGGGACAATTCACTAACGCCTCTGGTGATTTGTAGCTGCCCGCTAGAGTTTTCCCTCACTGCTCTTTCACAATGCTGACTGATTAAATTTTGCTGTCTGGTATAGAGTCTAAATAATAATTAATAACTTATGAGAAGGTCTTCTAATGAAGGGCGCTCTGTTCCCGTGATTCACTCGGTGCAAAGCGTTGGGACCCGGGGGAGTCAGCCAGGTCTGCTGCCCATTTTCCATAAATTCGGATACTGGTTTGTGAGCGTTGGAAGCTGCCTCCCCCCTGGGCCATTCCACTGGGTTTGAGCTCCCTGGGGCTGGATGAGGGGACCCCAATCATCACCCCGGCTCCCACAGCGCCGAGCATCGTGGCCAGCTCAGGAGACCAGGCGACTGATGAAGTCCCCAGGGGGAACACAAAAATGAAAGCCCACCAGACACCCTGGAAGCTTCCAGCCTGTCCCACCAGCTCTTTCCTCTCACCCAGCTTGTATTAGTTTTTCCTTTTCTGCTTAAGGCACGACTCCACCAGAACGAAGCACCAGGTGAGAGAATTTGAAATATTTTGAGTCCTACGGAGGGTTTTATCTCTCCCAGCTCCCATTCCTGGTGGAGGAAGACAGGGAATCTGCCAAGAAATGGTGCAAAAATATGCATTGGCTTTTCCTGGCTGAACTAGCGGGGACTCCACCGCACCTCGCTCCCCTCACACCCCGGGAAGCGGCGTGTTTTAGCGCAGAAAGAGTGGGACATTTAAATCGATTTGCTTCGAAACAAACCACGTTCACAAAGGCGGCTCTGAATTCCCCAGGCTGACACGCACTTAAGCAGCTTTCGTGCAAGTTCAGCTCTGATCACCCACCATCGGGCGGGTGCTGCTGGGTGTCAGCTTCTCCTCCAGACTGGAAGGCTGTGATTTCCTCAGCCCAAATGTGGTGTGTGTATCCGATATGCAAGAAGAGCTGTTGCCGGAGCCTGCCAAACAAGACAGAGATCTGCCTTCGACATTCAAGTGAATTTTTTTGTCAATCTTGCCTCTCTTCTAACAGGTCCCCCTGTGAAATGTGTTGAACGGAGATAACCAGGCACGATGTATCCTCCGGGGTTTGCAGTGGCAAGAAAACAACCTTGATATTCACAATGAAAAATGTCAAGTAGTTTTATGCCACTTATAGTATCAAAGGATGATGGGGTTTATATCCTGTCTGTGGAGAGTATGCTTTGGAAAAAAGCTAGGCTATGCGAATTTATGTACGTGTGTGTTTATTTACAGCAACCACTGATCAGATCAGGAAAACAATGAGAGATCACAAACAAGCCTCATCATTTTCCCTGCACACCCCAGGCTTTCTTTTCTTTCTGTGTTTGGTGTGGTTTTTTTTTTCCCCCCTTCTAATTACAGTGATAATATTACCCAAATTAGCAGCTGAGAAAGCTCACAACACCTCAGGCAAACACACAGGAAAACCTCTGCAGGATCAGGTGTGATGGCAGCGAGACAAGTGCCACCAAGAACCAGAAAAGTGGTGTCACAGCCAGGAGGACAAAACACACAGGATTTGGGGAATCTCCTCTGTGCCCTGCAGCTACAAGATCCCCAAAATATGTTATTCTTTGCTTCTTTACTCTTTGTGGCCCATAATCTAACTGCAGCTTAGAATTCAGAGCACCTCTGAAGAGCCCATGCTCGGGAAGGCAGTGGGAGGAAGGTTTACTCACCAAAGGGGCTTAATTAGGAGAAAAGCAGCTGATGAGCGTTGAATCAATAGGAGTTTAAGAGTATCAATGAGTAAGAATGAGACAAGAGCATTTCTCTCACAGCTACTGGTTTCACCGTGTGTTTTCTTGTTTCTGGCATCTTCCTCAGCAGGAATAGTGCTTAAAAAACCCAAGTCAGTAAAATGAAACTCATTTTCCAAATACTTTTATTGGCCTGGAGGAATGACTTGTGCTAACTCTGTCTCTCTGATGTTATCTTTTAAAAAGGCAAACTTTTAATTTTTCAGGAGCTTTTGTAGACACTGTAGCTTGGGGGTTGGTGGTGGTCAGAAGTGGCCTGAGCACTGAGATCCAGACCCCGCAGAGGTGTAAGATCTACCCCTCCTTGTGTTTTAATTCAGACCTCACGCTCCTAAAATTAAGCAAATTCACAAATGTTTGCATTATTGAACTGAATTCAGAACTGGATCTGTCAAGGTTTGGCAGCCTTTCAGTCTGATACAGAATTTTAACTTAATCCACCTGGTCTTCATGTTATATCAAGTCAAAACTTAGCTTTGATCTCACTTTGATTTTTTCCGAGGTAACTTCCAACTGGGTCCATTTAATGTCATCATCCAGGCTTTTAGCACCTAATTAGCCAATGGGGCAACAAGAGGATGCAGTTTTAGGCTCTTCCTCTTGTGATGGCTCTGCTTTGATGGGGTTGCCCTAGATGCAGCATCCAGAGGCGTCCATGGATGTGCTACTGGAATTTCATGCTGTTATGTATGGTAATGGAAAAAAGCTTCAGGTGGTGAGATGGGGAGCGCTGCAGAGCAGAGAAAGGTAAGGAAAACCTGTAATATTAGTGTTGTCAGAGCAGTGCACAGAGAAAAGGTTACCATGAGTGATCTCTCTCTGGTGTCTTCCTAATTGCCTGCTTTCAATTATACCCTTCGATCGGCTGCGGGCAGAGAAGAGCAGCCATATTTTCACCACTTCTAACAGCTGTTTGGTAGTTTTAATTACACCTGGCACATTCAGAGAAGCCTAAATCAAAACACTTGGCGTGGGGGAGGTTAAATGCTGCTCTTTTGAAACTATGTATTGTGTTTAGATTTATCTCTGTAAACAGGATATTACGGAAGCAAAGGTGGCAATGCTCGGGGAGCGCTTCCTCCGTAATCCATTCCAGCATTTGCATGCTCTCAGTTGGCTTCTACAGTAATTACATTTCCTTTATCTTTAATTCATAACTTGATCTTTCATTTAAAGTGCTTCTTTCTTCCCCCATGCGTATGTATGTTTATTCCTGCTCATGGTTCTTGCAATACACGATATAAGGCAAAGAACTAATGCCAGAGGGAAAGGAAGGTGGATTTTTGCGGAGTGAAATTTCTGGAAGGGGCTGACATTTGAGGAAGGATTCAGGTGCCTGAACATACACCATGTGCTGCTCTGAAACACACACACACCCTGCTGGCTATCTGAGGCATCCCCAGAAGGGTTGGAGGACGTGACAGAAAACCTTTGGGACACCCCAGTCCTCGTGGGGACCGCGGCCCCCAAGGTTGGCTTAATGGAGCACACAGAAAATCATGTTGTCATGGCAATTACTCCTGATGTTGAGCAAATCCAGGGGACGATGAAACCCTCCTGTCTGTCTTATTTCTTTCAGGAATTTGGGGAAGGTGAGAGCTAGTGGCGTCCTTTGTGGTGTGAGAGGGGAAGATGCTCAGGGAGGGTCATCCCCACTTCGGGCTGTATGGGGGGTGCTCTGAACCCAGGGACCCACAGCCTTGGGCAGGGGGAGCAGGTAATAACCTGCTCAGACACGATTTTAATCTGCCGACAGGATTTGTATAAGAATTCCATGAAAGCTGGTAACTAAAGCTCTCAAGAGGTGGAGGATTTGCTGTGATCCTGGGTGGGATAAGCTAAGATGGTGTCTCTTTAAAACCCAAAGCTGGCATAAACACAGGCAGGAGCCCCCACATCCACAGAAGCTCTGTTTTAGGCTGAAACCACCCTGAAAGACGTGTTTTAAAAGAACTGGGATTCCAGGTCTGGGATGGGTGTTTTTTCCTGAGTTGCAAAGACATAAAGGGAATTTTTCTGTTTTAATACAGCACTGGGGTTTGGTCCATCACGGGCTGAGCCTCACAGCTGTGGAGAGGTGACAGGAGGGGACAGGGATGGGAGAGACCCCCAGGAAAGGTGCTTGAAAGAGGAGGGTTAATAAAGCACCTCCCAGAGCTGCTGCCTGAAACCTGCCTGTCCCCATTTCCTAACACACTAATCCTGTAGGAAAACTGTCTTCCCAGCTCTGGGTTTCACTACGGTGAGCTTCCGTACTTCAGGAACGAGGATCCAGAAAAAAAGAAAGAATAAACTCCAATAACACGCAGCTGCCTCCCGGCACGGGGCAGCATTTACCACAGGATCTTTCTTTAACCTGTCAAGCTTTTGGTTTCTCTGTCCTGCTGAAACGAAAAATGTGGGTGATGCCAGGAAGGAGGGCGTCGAAGGGGAAACTGCAAAATGAAAGGGGGAAAAAAATAAACAAGTGGCCAAACTAGAATAGCAGCAGCCTGAGAGGTGGGTCCATTGAGCAGCTTATCTGTGAGTCAGATCACAACGCACCCAGTCCTGGTGCCTTTCCCACTGCTTCCCCTGAGAGCCCAGGGATGCAAAAATAATTCTCTAAATACAATTATTTGCAAATGCTTCCTGAAAGCAACTTTTTTTTCCCCCCTCAAAGACACAGAAACAAAATTCAACAACAGCTATGCAGGAAGGGAACATAAAACTGAATCGGTTGCATTCACTTGCTTTGCAATTTATTTTTTTTTTTTAACGTACATTCCTAAAGAATAAAACCATTTTTCACAACCTGACGAGGGGCTGGCTGTGAGCAAAAGCTGAAGCACACACAGTCTGTGCCGCCTGTTTGTCACTGTCCCGGCGTGACCCAAATTCACGGGATTTGTCACCGTTCCCGGGGGCGAGACCAAACGTGAGCGGGGAAGGCAATGCCCGTGCCACCATTATGGAGGGGGCTGCATCGCTCTGGGCTTTTATTTGCCCTGACTGGACCCACATGGGCCACGTGGAGCTTGTGGGCTCTTTTCTGCTACTGGGGAGCACTGGACCAGGCAGACACAGCTACAGTCCTCTGGGCAACAGGGAAAAGCGCTCAGGAAAAAAACCCAGCCTCTCAAGCTGCCCACCTGCAAGTTTAAATCCGTCTAATATTAAACTTATTTTATAGGCAAGTTCCCTAAGAAAATCTGGAGCTCCCAATAGTTTTATAACCTCTCTCATCCTGCTGGTGGGATAAGGAAAAGGGAAAGAGTGACCAGAATTTTCGTCACTTGCAAAAGGAATAATTAGATGAATAAATGTATTTCTGTTCCTACACTAAGAGCAGCTGCTGAAGCCTGGAAACGGCTCTGGCTGGTGCATGTCAGGCCCTGGAAGGGGCAGTGGGGCTGTGGGAATGGCTTCCTGGGATAATTCAGCTCCAGGACAGGCTGGGAAGAGCCTGCTGGTGGTGGCGGGGAGCGTTCAGGAAACTTTCTGCAAATTCCCCTGTTGCCTGGGAATTTGGTGTCCAGGGAAATGGTGGTGGGAAGGACATTGAGGAAGAAAGGCTGGGGTTATTATCACATAGTGATGGTATCAGCCTGGTTAATCTGCTGTCTAATAACAGTCTGCCTGGCCAGAGGGGCTCAGCTGTGATCTGGGACAAGGAGATGTGCAAAACAGGGATAATCCATGGGATGGGACGGGATAGTGTCAGTCCTCTCCATTCCAAGGTAGAAAAAAGCACCTGACGACACTGTGAAATGGCTGGGGTTATTTCACACCAAAAGTCCACCTCCGTGACGTAGAAAAATGCATGTGAACCAGTTATCTCTATGGTCAGTGAAAAAAGATTCTGATTCTGGTCGTCTCATCCTATGGCAGAAATTCCTTCTGACACCGGGCTTTGCCCAGGACGAATCATGTCCCAGGAATATCCACTGCTCTGCCAGCACAGAGGAGGGCAGACACCCATGTCTTAGACTTCAGCAGGAGACTTAAATCTCCACACATTTATCCTTTTAGGAGCTGCAAATTCCTAGTCTCAGCACAAAATAAATTTTCATTTAGATATTTATGAAACTGGAAAAAAGAAAGCAAAACGAAAATTTGGAAAACTGATTTTGATGAAAATGAGTTGTGTGTTCCCAGGTTTTCAGCTCACCGAAGCCCCAAAGATTAATTTTTTTTTCCCATGCAGAATGGAAAATATTTACAATTGTTAGGGGACAGAAGAAAAAAAATATCTTGTTCCTTTTTATTGTTAATGAGGCAGGAAAAATAACAAACTCTCACTTTCCAAGACTCTGCTTATTCTGTACTTAGAGCTTCTCTCCTATCGCCTCCCTTATAGTCATGTAAAAATGCTAAGTATTTTACAGAGACAGAAACGAGATGTGCCTTCTAGATACAGAACATATTTGCAACTTCAGGCATTCACAGCTACCAAGCTCCACTAATGAGAGCAACCCTGTGCTTAGTGGGAATGTTAATCAATTAGACACGCAGAGCATTAATGATGTTTCTTTTGCTTAATTAGATTAGCGAAACATGAGTACAGCCACTTTTTTTTTTTTTTTTTTCCCTTCCAGCTCCCCAGCTTGTGTCTCCCAAAGAGCTCACCCCATCTGGATGCTCTGGGATGCTCCGGGGGGAGGCATTTCCCCAGGCACCCCCAGGGCTGAGAGCAGCTGGGTACCACGGTGCCCACCCTGGGGACGGGCAGGAGGGCACTGGGGGAGCGATGTGGGAAGATTTCTCATTCTCCTTACAGCTTTTTGACTTCTGAGGCTGAAGGCAGAGCTTTAGCAGCTCGTCAGGCTGTTCTGGGCTGCGGCAGGGACCCCTGAGCCCCAGCACCCACCGAGCTGGAGCACGTCGTGTGGGTGAATCTCGGGGAGGACCAGATGCTCTCCTGCTTCTCCGGCGTCTGCAGGATTCACAAGGAATGTAAAACCCAACGGGGCATTCCCGTGAGCCATCCCACGCAGAGCTGCCCAGATCCCCACGATAACGATAATAACAGGGCTATGGAAAAATGAGATGAGGCTTATCTCTAAGAGAAGAAAAGCATCATTTGATTCAGAACGAGACAAGAAGCAGATAAGACACCAGAAATGCTCCCAAGCCCAGAATAATACTGACCTACAAAGTGGGAGATCACTGAAAAACACTGATAAACTGTCCACATTCTTCATCAATTTTCTTCCTGGTTATCTGAAATACACAGAGGCAGGTACCAGCTGCTCAGCTCCCGGCTCCCCAGCACGGAGAGAAAAATGAAAGAAATCTGCTGTGATGGTTTATCGTGGGAATATTCTTAGAGCAGATCCAAACACAGTGTTAAAAGAATTGCACAAAATCAAATAACCTCCCCAGCTTGCTGGCTGGGAATGGTGGATTATTGTGTGGGGAAAAAAAAAAAAGAAGAGAAGAAAATAAAGTTTTAACATACTGTTAAAGAAAGATGAACCACACATCAGAAAGCCCCAGACTGGGTTTCTTTAGGCAACTTGGGCTGTTTCTCAGGAGAAGCCACTTTTCTGCAC
>JAOXJK010000005.1:2663782-2690844 GCA_025774025.1 Xenus cinereus | reverse complement strand
CTCAAGAGAAGCCACTTTTCTGCACAGGGAGCAGCAAGTCTTTAAGGGGAGAGTTAGATGGACAGCCCCTAATTAATCCTGACAGGTGTAAAAAAAGCACCAAATTAATGCTGCCCAACACCCTTTTGCTCCAAGTGTTTCAGCACAATCCACCATATTTCAGGGGTCGGTCTCTTCTCCCAAGGACAGGTGATGGGACAAGAGGAAATGGCCTCAAGTTGCCCCAGGGGAGGGTGAGGTTGGATATTAGGGAAAATTTTTACACTGAAAGGGTTATGAAGCCTTGGAATGGGCTGCTCAGGGAAGTGGTGGAGGCACCATCCCTGGAGGGATTTAAAAGACAGGCAGACACAGTGCTTAGAGACATGGGTTTGTGATGGCTTCTGTCAGCGTTGGGTTGACAGTTGGACTCGATGATCTGAAAGGTCCCTTCCAACCCAGGCAATTCTATGATTCTATGATTTCCACACGACTCCAGCCCCCAGCTGGCAAAGGCAAAGGGGCAGAGTTTGACCTGACCCGCTCGGCTGCTGCCTTCAGCCAGTGGTGCAGGAAGGGGGGCCCATATCTCAGTGAAGGAAGTTAATTGCTGTGGGTGGGGGGCTCTGTATCAAAGATGACAGCACAAATCCATTCTTTTTTGATGCATCGAGCTCGACCCTATTGCTTTTTTTCCCCCAGAATAAAACAAAAATTAGCATCTGCATCCCCCAAGGCAAATCCACCGCCAATCCATCCTTGGGAATGAAGGCGTGTGAAGATGACAGGTACTTTACTTTTCCTATTACAAACATTTTTCATAGATATGGCTTAGGTGACAACTACCGGCCAAATTTTATCTGTAATGCCATAAAGGCTCAAATACCTCATGATTTTTAATTCTTACTTCTGCTGAGGTAGAAGGTTTTATCTGTGATTTCATCAACTTTCAAAGCCTTGCTCCACTTGGAAATATTTTGTATTGTTAAACCGTCTGATGGCTAAAATAGTAAGAGATCCTATATTTCATATTAGTTTGAACCAAGAGACATTAGTATGTTGAACGTTCATGTCTAGAGCTACAGTTTCTATAGTTACTAGTGCATTAGTGTTTCACTGAACTACTGCAATATTAATTTTATAGTAGCTCTGCTTCCCCATTACTAGAAGGGAAGGTCTGTAACAGTTTTTGGTGGGCTCATCCCATTGTCTCTACTTTTTAGGAGGTTTCTCAGGACCCTCTATTAACTCGCAGTGTTATTTGGTGACAAAGCAGGCAAGATGCGACACAACTGAAAATTCTAATTTAATGTGAGGTTTAGTCTTCTATGTGTCTCTAGGAAATTGGACAGAGGGTGCCCGGCTGGAGGAGAAATGCAGCGTCTCATTTGAAGGAGCAGAGTGCTCTCATTTTCATCTTCTAAAATTGCTTTGTGCAGGTCAGTATGAAAATTCGCCGGAACGCAAAAAAATTTTGGCTTTTATTCTGTTCCAGAGGAAATTATTTTGGCTGGAGAAAAGGCCAGCACGTTCTGCTCCCTGAATCCCCTCGAACTGTTCCGTAGAAATCCCGTGCCGTTCCCCCAGCCGAGCTGTGGCCACCCCACACGTCTCCTGGCCATCACCACGTCGGCTGGGTTGTGTCTACCCAGGCTGGTAAAACACACGTTTCCTCTAACCTGCCACTCTTCTTTATTGCTGTTGGGTTTTAAAGTGAGCCAGAGAGGTTATTAATTATCAACCTGATCCAGAGCCCACTGGGCTCAATAAAAGGTTTTCCAGTGGGTTCGGCTGGACCAGAGCACCCAGGGGTTATCGCTCTGCTCCAAAAGACGTGTTCTTTGCAACCACAAGAAAACACGGGTAGGCTTTTCTGTGCAAAAACAAGCCAGGATTTCCCGTGGGGATGTAAAGATTTTGTTGTCCCATAGTGTAATTATTTTTTCACTTTTATTCCTCGCTCTGTGTGTTGCTCAGTTGGCTTCGGTCAATTCAGTTTCTGTCCTAAGCCAGAGGAGAGTCAGACCCCAGAAGCCTAGTGCTGGATGGGTAGAATAACACCACTTGGTCTCGACTAGCCAAGGGAAAATATTGCTGTAGGAAAAAGCCACCAGGAACTCTCCCATGAATCCCTCTTTGCGTGGCCCAGATGGGGCCGGTGCTGCCACCCAGCCCTCCACCAGGCTGGGACACGGCAGAGAGAGCTTCACTGCTCCCCTCACCCTCAGTTATCACCTCTTTGTAGGTCCTGTTCTCCAAAAAGCCCAGCAGATCCACCGCCCGAAGCTTTACCAGTGATGGGGAAGGAGCTGCAGAGCTCCAGCCTCTGACCCAGGACATGCCCCAGTGCCTGGAGCCCTTCACCCCAAAAACCCTCCTCACTTTTGGCTTCCAGCTTAGTGACAACACAGCATCAGCGGTGTGTGAAGGTAAAGGGGGCTCAGCAGGGGTTTTTGAGGCAGATAATCTTTTAGGGTTAAACACAAAGGTGAGTTTGGGTGACACCACAGAGCAGCGATGGTGCCGTCCTGGGAAGAGGGATTTATCTTCTCCTCAGAGCGAAAGGCTCAGGCTAACAGTGATCACAACGATCACATTTAGGGGAAGAAGGAAATCGAGGAGGGAAAATATATAGAGAAACTACCTTTTGAGTGACAGCTCAGGGCTCTCCACCCCTTCTTGGGAAGGGAAGGCTTCAAAAAAGAATTTATCAACTTCTGTAAAAATAATACAGCTGGTCTGTTTGGACCCTCACCTGCTGCATCACTTTCTGGTGACAAATGGTATCGGTTTTCCCTGCAAAGATCTGTTTCTGGACGTTATTGGATTGGATTATTTGCATGTTATAAAATTATATTTGCCGTTTTGCTGGTGCAAATCTGGAATCGCTGCACTGGTCTGCTCTTGTCCTTTCTGTAAAGCCAGGAGCCCTTGCTCTCACCCAGCGCAGGGAGATGCTGGGCCCAGCCCCGCTGGCCAACGCTGCCGTCTCCATTGCCATCTAGTGGCACTGGGGCCACCGTCCCCACAGCGGTGGCTGCGCTCGGGGAAAAAGGGCTGCCCTGAAAGAAAAGCAGTATTTTTTTTTTTTTTCCTTTTGGTGCAATCAAAATACACCAGTCAGTTGTTTGGTTTTTTCCTTCCTGAATTGTATAAAACCAATTATAAAAAGTGAATTATCGGTATTTACTCCTGGGCTGCAGGGAGGGAGCCGGGGCTGCTGCCGGGACGGGGAGGCGTTGAGGCTCTTCTGCACGCCCGGGTGGAGAAACGAGGCCGTAACAGCAGGGAAAAGGGAGGAAATAATCCGTGTATCACATTCAAAGCTTGTATTTGCTGTCATTTTAAAATCTCCAGGAAGCTTCCAAACAAACTCTTCACTGAAGAAAACGGCTCATTGACTGCCTGGGGTTTTGTCTACCGTAAATAACGTTCAGTTCTTCCTGCTTGGACTCCCTTCTGGGTGCTCATTTGTTTGACTTCCCTGTGGCTTTTCCTCAATACCAACCACTGTTTGTTTGTATTCTTCAACAGCATGAATCATGCCTTAAGCAAACCAGAGATGACACAGGACTTTGACCTCATTTACGTAGTGTAGGTTCAGGAGAAACTCTGTGGCTTTAACAGGGTTGGTCCATGGGTGAAGGAGGGCAGCAAAGTTACTACCTTGCCCTCTTCATTCTTCTTCCTCAGCAGCTAAAAACCTCATTTTGCCTTCGAAAGCAATTATCCTCTGTCTCAGGAGGAGACACCAACCCACAGGGTGTCCATGTCACCTGCTGTCCCACCAGTTAGATGATGTTGCCTGCAGCTCCAGTACCCATGAGGGGTTTTATTAACACAATTTAAGTACAAACCTAAATCCAGACTCTCCTCTTTGGGTGGATTCGCAGACCCTTGGGGACCCCACGATGACCTGCAGCAAAGCCTGGACCCCCATGGGGTGGCCCTGACTCCATCAGGAGGAGGCTCTGCAGGACGGGCAGCATGGATCGAGCCCTCTGCCAGGGACAGCAGCTGGGAAAGGGGGGGCAACTGATAAAAAACACACAGACAAGTTCTTGTGAAATACTGATTAAATTTCTATGTTTTTATAGCAATATAATACTTCATATGAGATTGGGAAACATACTTTCAAATATTTTAAGTTACCTGTATACCTACATAACCTGCTTATGGAACAGGAACGCCTTGCTGCTGCTTACTTAAATCCATAACTTCCCACAACAACATAAGAAATGCCCAGAATCCATGAACTTTTCTTTTAAGATAAAGCTCATTTTAAACCCACTAGAATTGCATTGCAATATCCATATATATATCTATATATTAAGAAAAAACTTCTACCTTTCATAAATATGTCATACGTAAAATATGTTCCCAAAATACATTCATGCATTTTCCCCCCTTCTAAGATCCCTGCTTGCACCCCAAGTGTCTGTAAACTGGGAAAGGCCTGGAGACAGGCTCATGTCTGCAGGTGGCTCCAAACCCAGCTGGAGGTCGTGAAGAAGCCTTTGGTGTTTGGGTGGTGTCGGGGTTAACTCCTGCATCCGTGGGTCTAATCCTGTCTCCCTGGAAAAACAGGGCTCCCCTGTTTGCCCAAGCAAAGCTGCACCAACTGCCCATGTTCAAGCACCCAAAAGCCACCCTCCATCTCACCCTTCTAATTTTTCCAGCAGTTACTGGAGATGCTCAAATCTCTCCCAGCACTCGACAGTGGCTGGGAAACAAGGGCTTTGGAAGCGGGAAGGTCACTACCTGGCCTTGGTGGAAGGGGATCTGCAAATGGAAGAAGCTGCTTTCTTGACCACCATCGACCTGAAGATCGACCTTCTTGACCACCATCGACCTGAAGGTGGACCATGCTCCAGCACTGCTCTCCCGGTCTGCAACGGGAACGGCTTTGCCTCCGCTCTGAGAGTTGGTCCTTTGCTAACGAAGGAAACAATGCCCATCCCGTGTCTGCTTATGAAGGCATAAATACATAAAATATACAAAAAAAAAAAAATATCTCCAAAGTAATTCTAAGCAGCACCTGGCACTAAAGAAGCACCAGTTTTGCAGCTCAGCGATGTAGGTCCCGTCCCCGTGAGCGCGGTTTATACAGTGTAGGACTCCAGGGGTCCTCCAAGCCCTCCCCTGGAGCTGGACCTGGATCGTGTGGCTGTGCAAACACAGGCAGACTGAGCCCTCACCTCACCGGACCTGGGGTGAGAGGAAATCCAGACATACACCTGCCCAGATTCCACTTTTCCACCCCCTCGCTAAGGTCCTTAGTATTGCAAGTGCACATTCAAAGGTCATTTTGGGAACGCTCCCCTCTCTCCCTGCAAGCAGGCCAGCTACAGGTCAGCACCCCCTTTCCACCAGGCAGTGTGTCCTTCTGGTGAGCTCTCCCTTAAGATAGTGGTCCAGAGACAAATTAAATTCCTTCTGGCTTTTCCCATCTACCCAAACCCCACGCCTTCACAGAGCGACCAGGAGAAGCATTGCATAGATCTGTGTCTGGGTCTTTCCCTGCCCCCTACGATGAACAGCATGAAATAAGTTCAAGTTTTGCACAGTGCATTGCAAAAGGCATCACTTTTAAACAATGCGAGGAAAAAAACCAACCACCAAAAACCCAAAAAGAAGTGTCACCACGGTGTAAACCCTGCAATGAAATGAGGTGGTGATCGCACAGTGCTCGGCAGCCGGCGGGGAGGGCTGCCTGTAGTGTACCGGTGAGTTCGCCAGCTAAATCCCAACCCATCTCCCCTCACCGTGAGGACAATTTGCATAATTAGATAACCTGCTCCTGAACAAAAGGAGCGATGCTGGGTGCCACAGGAAGGAGGAGGACACGTCGGGGGCCGTCTGCTTTGCATACAGTAGTTTAAGGGCCAGTTGTCCCCTTTGCCATCAGATGGGAGGACACGGGCTCTTCGCAGGCTTCCGAAGTCCCACGGAAGTTTTGCTACAGTTGGCTTTACAACTGAGATGTCAGGGACCAGATCCCCTGGCGGTTTAAACCCCACGCACTCCATTGGAGTTACCGGTGCTTATTTCCACGAGTGGAGAGTGTGGTCCTTGCTTGTCACAGACATAGAATAAAGCTACGGGAGCCCTTTCTTTAAATAAAATAAAATAACTGCGTATGGCATCAGCGCACAATTTAAAAATGTGCTTCTGCTGTGAAGAAAACAGCGAGCACACCAGTGGTTAATTAAATTACTTCTCTTGAACTAAAAAAAAAAAAAAATAATAATAATATTACTATTAATTTAAAAACCCCTAGGGACCGCAGAATGCCTTCTCATTGTATTTTTGACACCGAGAGAGTCACTTCCACGCGCACAGCGCTATATATCCTCTTCAGCCGGCAGCGAGGGCTTGTGCTCCTGGAGGTCACAGTTGCCATTTTCGGATGCATCTGAGCTGCCTGGAGCCGACTCCGCTGGCGGGGGCTTGTAGAGTAAACAGGCGACTATAAAGAAGGTTGTCCCAAGCACCTGCAGCCATGGAGACACCCCATTACTCTCTGCTCCCCCCAGAACCAGGCGCCCAGTCCTCATTCAGGGTGAGATTTGCAGACCAGGCTTCGGGGAGGACATGAGGGTGAAGGCCAGCAGACCGGCCTGGGCAAAAATCTGAGTTTAGCCAGCCCCATAGCAATGGGACAGAGAATTTGGAAGGGTGTTCAGCCCCACACGGACACCTGGATCATAGCGCTGTGCAGACCACCAGCACCAGAAACATTTGCTGGAAGGCTTCTGAAAGCCTCTTTAGCACAGCAAGTGCTGAACACCACCATCCAGGGCAAGTGCTTATCTGGGAGCGGTTAAAATGATGGTTTTCAGATAATAAATAAGAAACGTAGAGCTAAGCTCTCTTATTTTCCAACACCAATCAGGGAATGGTTATTTACAGCCTGCCCACAACGCCATCCCTCACTCTCACTAACACACTGTAGTTATATATTTTACTCCATTTCTAGCAAAAAATCACTTTGGTGACTGTTGGGAGAAGAGGAGATATTTCATATGGTACAACAGAAGCTGTAAGCCCACAACGTAAATGGAATTTAAGAGAGTGATGGTGCCTGGAGCAGCATTACCAAACGGAGCTTTTGCCTTCCCTGAGAACATTTCTAGTGTGAAAATCTGATTTGGGCTGGGGGTGGGGGACAGATCAGGACAACCCATTTTGTAAAATTCTCTCCCAGACCAGACCGCTATCTCCTAAAGACCTGCTGGCTTTATCCAAGAGCGAAGTTAAGGGGCAGCATCACCTTGTAGACCAGTCCAGCGATGAAGGTGTATCGGCTCATGGCTGAGTTCTGGTAAACGTAGCAAGAACCTTGCTCTCCACACTGGTCCTGCCAGAGCAGGCAGGATTTATCGATCATGGACCCGAAGGCGATGGGGCCAGGGATGCCTCCTGCGGGAAAAGAGAGTGGACCTTCAGTCTGGGCAGCACCTACGCACCAACCTTGCAAGGTGCTTGCAGAAGAGCACCAGGCTCTGCTGCTACGGTAATTAAGCAAACTCATCCTGCAACATCTGGAGCCACAAGGTACCCAAAATACGCTGAGTTTCAAGACTTGAGAGTCCAGAGAGTCTTTCGACCACCCTGACCTACATGTTGCACAACAGCCAAGAGGCAAACACAGAAGCTTCTACGCCTCTGCTCCTTTTTTCTTAAAATAAGGACGTGTTGCCAGGACGTTGCTCCTCCACCCACCTGTGACGCGCTACAGAACCCTTCACTCAGTTTGCAAACCACATGCAAAGGGAATTCGGTTTTTCTGAACGACAGCAAACAAGAGAAAACATCCGCCTTTCTACAGTATGTGAAAGGAGGATGTTTTCCCCTTCTTTTCCAACCCAACCTGTTTTATTCTTAGGTAAGAGCCTGGCACACGCTGCCAAAGCCAACGGACCATACCCGTGCCCAAATTCACTGTACCATACCTAGTGTTCGTACCACAATCCACTGGATCCCGAGGGCGAACGACCTTTGCCTGTCGGAGACACACCTGGGGAACAAAAAGGATTGTTGAAAAACGCTGCCAGGCTGCACAGCACCTCCCCACCACCCACTTGGAGCCTCCATCCTCTCTGGAGATCAAGGTTCACCCCAGTGCAATGTCCCCCCCCGCTGCTGCCAACTGGGACGCACACTTGGGTGTCCCACATCAGAGGATAGAGCTGCCAATGCCCAAATTTGCTCTCCCGGCTAGACAGGGAATGAAGTCCTGCTGTCCCTGGGCTGCCCTAACGAGGTGGTTTCCATCACACCTTCCCCATGGTTTGACCCAGCAGGATGAAGTGGAGAGGTGGGTCCTGGGGCTTCTTGCAGCGCTGGAGGAGGACGAGGCGACGCCGTGCTTACCGCAGAGTGGCCGTCAGGGCAGGAATGCTGCTCAGGAAGGTGAAGAGGATCACCACGAACATGAAGAACAGGAGAAGGGGCTTTTTCGCACAAGAGGAGGTGCATTTCCCTGCCTCTGCATCGCCGGGGCCAGACAGAAAGGTTTTCTCAATGCAGCTACACTCGTGATAGACCTGGGAAAGAAAGGCTGGTGGGCGCTTTGCTGGGCAGAACGGTGACAGTCAAAGCAGGGCTTTAAAGAGAAAGAAATTCAGGGAGGACAGAAACCACCGGTTTCAGCCCCAGAGCAGAGCGAAGCAGAAAACAAGCCACATTCTTGACACACCTCTGTTACAAAAACCAGTTGTTAAATAAGAGAAATAATTTTATCAGGCAGCCCTTGAACGCTGAATGTTGTCATTACCCTTCTCCAGCCTTTGCCTGTCTCAATAAGTGACATGCTGGAAGGATGAGGAGGTGCATCAAGCTCACTGAAGACCCAAAATAAGCATCGGGACAGAAACTAGGTGCCCACCGAGCTCCTCGCCTGCCTGGGTGATTTACCAGAGATTTTGATGCAGTTTGACCCAGAGCAAGGCAAAACCAAAGCTGGGCACATTGAGGGAAGCGAAGCAGGGTGACCTCAGGGTAACTTCTGCCTTCATCCCGTGGTGCCTGAGCATCCTCTACCTGCACGGGGCTGTCTCTGCCTTTTGCACTGATTTGCAGTGGAGACCTTCGCAGAAAACACTCCCAAGAAGATGTGCCACCACCTTGTTAACACACAGTGCTGTCAGATATATACCTTCTTGCCATTCCTGAGGTTTTCAGACACCTCTGTGCAGCCGGCGTGGCAGGGGGAGTAATACATAATGTCATCGCTCCCGCAGACAGGGCTGTAGGTCTCCTGTAGACAGCCGCACTCGGCGTTGCAGGCTGCTGTCAGGTTTAGGTGGCCACCAGGCAAAGCACTAAGGGAAAAACAGGAGCAGTCAGTGGGGAGATGCCAAACAGCATTTCCCATGAGTAAATGGATAAAGCAAGAGAAGGAGAGAAGGAGAAGTGGGGACAGTAGTGGGAGATGTGGTGGAACCCCATGTAGCATAAAGCCAGGCTTGGGAAGGGTCTCATCTCACCCAACTTTAACCATCAACAGGAATCATGCCCTGGAGGTTTTTCTTTCCCACAGTGACCAAGGGAGTTCAAGTGACCAGCTCACAGGGAGACACCTCCATTTGGAGAGGAGATTCCCACTTTTAGTCCAGTTTATCTCACAGAGACGAAGGACCTTATGAAGGCGAGTGAAGTATCATCTCACACTCTGGCACTGCTGATCTCCCCTCCCTTACTAAAGGGGGAGCCTCTTCCATAAACTCCAATTAGATGCAAAAATGAAGACAACTATATGCTGGGTCTCACCCAGACTGACTGAACACCATCTTCCACCACCAACACATTCACACGTGAGTACCCCCAGCAGCCTGGATTTGGAGTTATCCTTCTGTTCTGACCAGGGCCAGGCAGCACAAGACAGATGGGATGATTGCTATTACCTTCCCTCGTACATCTGGGTTACTCCCGCCATCGGCATGTTAGGGCAGTGGATAAAAAAAATGAATATAGCCAGCAGACTCGACAGGGTGCAAAGTAAACACAGTTTGATGATTCCTGAACAGCGGAGTTTAAATTTATTCACAAGGAATCCTCCCAGGAATGTGCCTCCCCCTCCGGCTGGCACAACCAGATAACCTGAAAAAAAGGGGGGAAAAAAAAAAACAACAAACAAGTTTAGAAATGTCAGCAAGGAGTTTTCATGGCTGAATACATTAACTGCAGTGTGTCTGCATGAGAATAACCCCTTGGCTGCTGCCTGGCTTCTTGGTGGGAGTTCAGTGGACGTTGCTATGGTAGGTGGGCCTCCACAGGAGCTCAGGTACCACGGCATGAACTCGGTAAGGCAGCTTTTCCCACCCAGATCCCTTACAAAAGACAATTTTAGGAGCACTTCATGAGTATTGATGCTCGTTGGACACCAATTCCTTGGTCTTACAATACTGCAGCCTAAGTGAGGATCTCCCCAGTGGTGGGATGCTGACAAAACATGTCCCCCAGTTCAGACATCCCTCGTTAGAGGAAACATTCAGTTAATGTTTCCTAGTAACGTGTTAGAAGGAACGGACTACAGTTATTTTGCCTTCCTCTAGAGGGTAACAGATGGCTGCAGAAGTGACATGCTTCTTCCTCATATCGGTAGATACAGCTCTCTGGTACAGATGTGTTGATGGGAAATGATCCTGTCTAATAGCCAGAGAGGAAAACCACTCTGTAAATGAACTGCAAAGCGTGTTTGTCTCCATTCTAAATGAGCTACAGAGCTCTTGTATTTGTCGGCAAATGGAAGAATGTTGAAAAAAAAAACTTGTTTCCTTACCAAAAAAGGTAGCAGCTTCAGAGGCACTTAAACTAAACTGGGACTCCAGGAACTTGGGTCCAAACGTGGACATCCCAGCAATGAGGGTGGCTTCGGTCGCTCCTGCTAAGCAGAGGAAGATGAAGGTGGGGTTCTTCAGAAGCAGCAGTACTGATCTGGGAAGGATAAACACACTGGAATCAAATCAGCGCTTACCCTGGCCGTCTTTGATAGCCCCATTGGCTACAGCCAACCAGCAAGAGAATCTGAGGAACGTCAACAGAACAGCTAAAACAGGAGGGAATAATCTGAGACTTTTCTCTGTGGACCCCAGAAGGGCACCAGATGGATCTATTTATCTCATGTGCATGTCCAAAATGTGCATCGGACACCGTCAGTGTGTGTGTGATATAATTCACACTCGGGGTGCCCACGACTCAGATTTTGATGATTTCAGTGATAATTTCCCAATATTCAGGGCCAGGCTGACCATCTTTCACTCCTAAATGGGGCAACAGTGAAAGGACGCTACCGCTTACCAAATCTCAATCATTTCAAGTATTTTTTAGTCCCCGATGGCCGTTAGCTTGGTACTCCTGACTCCAACCAACCAAGAGCAGGGAACAAAGTTGTGTTACATCCTCACGTCCTGGTGTACACGCATGCCACTCATGGGCACCCATGGCCTCACGAGAATGTCAATCTCTGATAACCTTGGATGTTTTGCAGTTCCGGGGAAATACCAAGCAAACCTGTCTGTATGGAGGAAGCACCCCCAAGACACCTTATATCCCACTGGAAAACAGAATGCAATCTTTCTCCCGCCATCTAAGCACAGTTTTACTTTCAGCTTAACGTATAAATTGAGCAAATCCATTTTGTTTTCGACCCACTGGCATTTAGTAGAGCCATAGATATGCCTGAAAAATTGCCATGTGTCATTTATATGCGGAAAGATGATCCAGCAACGATTCCATCTCGGAGAGACAGAAATTCCCTCGGGCACATGGGATGGTCTCAATTATCTTTCACTATCTCGGATATTGGACTAAGGAGGGTCCACACTGCTTTGCAACGAGCTTCAAGTTCTGCAATGTGACTTCCCCCAAGCCCAGCCCTTACCAGTACCAGAGATCATCCTGCTTCTGAGACGGGCACAACCCCAGCATCCCTCAGCGACAGGGATGCCGTGGGATTCTCCCTGAATTGAGAGACACAGTCACTTACACCTACTGCTTTGGAGGAATTGTGAAATCAGAGACAACCTACTGTAGTACGACCGAGCGAGAGACGTGCTGAGGCTCAGCGTCGGATTTATGCAACTTTAGCCCCATAAAGTGGGGAATCTCATTATACCAAAAGAACAAAGAAGCTGAAAGGCAGAAATACCACACATTCCTACCACCTCGATTACAGGGGGCTTTACACTAACCATTGTATAGCTGTTGGGATTAGTTTAACCTACGAAACTATTTTCCAGGAATTATCTTTTCGACTGTGCTTCATTTGGAAGCACAAAGCTTCTCTCTCAGCGAGAAAACACGTCCTGGGGACCTTGTGGCCGATGCAGAAATTGTACAATGCCTTCACCTTTTTACAGCTCAAGAGCAAAGAGAGGCGTTGTTCCCTGGCACGGGTGTGACTTCGTGCCTGATGGCCAAAGGTTACAGGTCGGACCCGCAGATAGGAAAATGCAGAGGAGCTCCTTTCAGTGCTGAGTAAGGATTTACTCATGTAATTTAATCTACTTTTAGACAGAAAATGTAGTTGTGAGGAACTACGGCATATAAAACCTTACCAAAGTCAACACGGACCTTTTCTTCGCTATCAGGAGGATTTTAATCACACCCAGAAACCGCTTAACTCTTGAGTGGTCTTGGCTGCCCTCGGCTCTTGCAGCCAAAGGGATTTCAGGAAGCTCAGCACTGCCAAGAGAAGAATCCCACCATCTCTAAAAGCTTGATCCTGGAAGTCCTGACTGATTCGGGCACAGACAGGTACTCTTCCCTCATGCAATGGTCCTGCTGAGCAGGTTGGGACCATCTTTGCAAGCAGAGCCTGCTCCTTTGAGGAACACTCTCACGCCCAGGGTAACCCAGACTGTAACGGAGCACGGGCACAAGCTAATGAGTCAATAATGACAGACGGATATTTATGCAACCTTAGAGCATGTGAACAGGGATTTCCAGCACGCAGAAGTGACACCTGCTGTCACCACCACCGAGGGAAGGGAGGGCAGCAGGTACGTCCCGCAGGAACGTCAACCAACCTCCCCTTGCAACACACAGAACCTGGAGCAAATCCCCGAGACAAACCAAACCCCCATTCTGCCAACTGATCCGAGGGGGGTGAGTGAAATGCTGCCCCGTAGCTTCTGCTGTTGAAGATGAGGGTTTGACAGAAGGGTGAGTGATCCTCACAAATTCTGGCCCACAGCTAGCTAGGACAAAGCCTTCTCTCCTGGCACAGCTCTGCGTGTCTTCTGTTTGAATCCCTCGGCACTGACAGCAGGGGTTATTTCGTGAGAGCAATCATATGGAACCAGAGAAAGGGAAATACTATTTTATCAGGCCTTTTAAACCCAAGAATTAAGACAGAAGTCTCTTCAGGGCAGAGGATTACGCTGTACGGGCTGCATTCCTGTAAGCTCCTGCCATCAGGCAGCGCTCTGAATACAGCAATTCATTAAGCTCACTGCAAAAGGAACCGATAGTATTTTATTTCATCAGTATTTCTGCTTATCTTTGTGAGACTCTTGCTGTCCGTACTGTGAGAAAATGCGCAGCATCCAATCCCTTCCTAAAACAAAAGCAACAGTGTCCCTTGGCTTTGCTCTCCAGCCTGGGCCACGCGGCCCCGGGAGCCACAGGCACAGATGGGATCTCCTCTTTAATGCAACTTTCCAGAATAGCAACCCTTTAAGGCACTTCCCTTTTATTAATCAAAACCAGGGAACACAAAAGTCTGTTGGGTTTTTTATGCTTTCAACAGAAAGCCACGCTAAGGTCCGGACTGACCTGAATTATTTGATAAGAGTTGCCCACCTTTGGGTACTCGTTCTTCAGGAAGGAGGGGTGAAAGAAGATGCTCCCGGAGGAGGACTGGCTCCGTACCTGCTCTCAGACAGCCCCCCCCGAGAAACAGTGGCAGCTTTGTTCCAGACAAGCAAGAAAAGCATCAGCCACCGAATTTCATCCCTCTCTGCTGCCCTGTTTGTGTTGGTTCTAGTCAGAACCTTATCGTTATTTAAATGCAGGTTTTGAATTTAATTTCCGTGCGGAGAATAAGCCCTGACCTCGGAAAATGGCACTCAGTCAAGAATGCCATTTAATAACAGTATTGAAATCTGTTCAATGTAACGTTCTTCATAGAACTGCCTTAACCCCTGGTAAACTTCCTGCGGAGTCTCCAAGAATTTCAGACCAACGGGAGTCGTTGCACGGACACAACACGGAGCGACTGCTGCTGCAAACTCCCAGGCACCTGCTTCGACCCTGCTCTGCCAGCAAATACCACAACTAAAGTCCAGAGCTGATTTCTGGCAGCACCACGGGGTTTGGCACCGCTGAACGTTTGCCTCCGCGTGGGGCAGCCGTCACGCACGGATGCAAACTCCTCCCTGAGAACGGTCTGGGGAGAAATATAAAAAAAAAGAAAAATCCCTTTATGGCCTGGGAGCTCCGGAAGGAATCGATACCCAGATATCTCTGCAACAGCCAGCTGAACCCACGCCATAAATAAAGCAGCCCCTCTCCCCCTCTGCCCTCCAGTTAAATACAACTCAACACCAAAAAAAAAAAAAAAATGGTGAGAGATTTCAAAGATCCACAGCAAATGTTTCCAGGTTAAAAGAGCACATTGAATTTTGGCCACTCGCTCGTTCCCGCCCAAGATCCCCTTAAAAATCATTTCCTACCAAACCTCCCCTGGGACAAGCTGCTCGCCCACCGCACGGAGCCAGGCAGGGATTAAGCACGCTGCTGCATCACCGCTTTGCTGGAGAGATAAGAAGTAGTAACACATAAAAGGTGGCTGGAAAATGCAAAGGCAAAAGGGGAAAAAAAAAGGAAAAGGAAACTAAGAATAAAAAGAGAAAGGGAACTGAAAGCTACAGTGCAGGATATCTTGTTCCCAAGATTTGGAATGGAGCTGTAGAGTTGAGGGTTTTGTTTCCTCTCTTTTCTCATTAAAAGGATAAAGCAGGGATGTAACACAAGCGAAAACAGAGGATGGGAAGAGAAACCCCAAGGGGACGGGGAGGAGATGAGGTTGGACAACACCCAGTTGGGCCAGGCACAAGCAGACAGGAGGAGATAACGCCGCTGGGGAGAGGGAACGAGATGGCAACGCCTGGGCATCTCCTGTCACCTCAAGGTTGGCACCAAGCCACTGGCAGTGAAACTCAGCGTGTTGCATATGACTGCAGGATGGGAGCTTCTGAAAACCACCGACACGAGCAGCACCTTGTCCCCTGCTCTCCCACACGATCCCCAGCACAAGTTCTCGTTCGGCCCAATTGCCAAGAGCCCCCGGCCACTGATGGGATCAGGTGCTTTGCAACCCCCCCTGCGAGGAAGCCCCATCCCTACGTTTGGAGAGGGGCAAAACCTCGGAGCATCGCACAGAGCAAGCTCAGTTTGGACTCATTGCTCCCACTCCCTGAACCTCAGGCGTGGGGTGGTTTTCTCACCGAGGCAGATCTTTAACCGTTTTCCCAAAGTCTGGATCCGATGCTTTTTTGTGGCTCCCATCCTTGAGCTGATGAGCCTCTGACACCCTCATAACGATGTACCGCTGGGATCCTGAAAATGAGAGGCAAATGGGAACGAGGAGCGGGTGAGACACGGGATGTGGATGCCGCCGAAGCGGTGGATTTGCAATGCGACATCCTCCCTCCTGCAACCGTTCAAGGGAGGAGCAGGGAAACAGGCAGCTGGAAACCCTCGGGGGTTAAATCCATGTAGGAATTACAATTTAAACACTGGAAGCTCTTCCTCCACCCCTGTGTCCCCAGCTACACCCGTGCACAGGGATGCCAGCCCCAAGGGCAGAGTGAGGACCGTGCAGCCCCAGCCCCGATTCCCTGGACCCGCGCGTACCTGGGAGGCGCTGGGGGTACCCCAGGATGGGGATGGAGATGAGGAGGGAGGCTGCTCCGGCCCCGAGGAAGCCGATCCACCATGCCCCCACCCACAGCGTGTTCTCCGGGGTGATGTTGATCCTGTAAGAAAGGAAGGCGAAAGGAGAGAAGGGAGGGAGGCGGCGGTTGGGAAGGGAGCGGGAGAGCTCGACCTGCCTCTGGCTGAAGCTGGCAGGGGTCGGGGGGACACGGGGGGTACATCAGGAAAGGAAACCAAGCTCTGGCCTCTCTCGTGGTGATCTGCTGAAGATGCCACCTCCCCCATCCCTCCTGCCACACCACAGCGTTCCCTCTGTTACGGAGAGCACATCACTTACTGAGCGTGGGAAACGACATCATTTAACTCTCCTTTAACCTCTGGCTTGGACATTCACCTCTCCCCATCTCATCTGCACTTCGGGGGTTGGTACAATCCTTATTCCACCCCAGAGCCACCCTTTGCACCCTTTCCTGGTGGAAATAACCCATTCCATCCCCTGGAAACCCGCTCCCCCTTTTTTTAACCCATTCATCTACCAAAGAGCCTGTAAAGAGATAAAAATAAATTACAAACGCTAAGAAGCAAGGAGGGAGTAAGCGTCCTGGCTGGATGAGCAGGAGGAGGAGCAGCGCTGCTGGCAGCGTTGCCTCATCAGGGAACTCATTCAAAAAATTCACCTGCTGCTCGTAGCCTCATTAGCGCGGGCAGTGCAGCGTGAGGAAGGATTTAAGCTGACAGGTTTGTCAGCAGTTTTCTTCCAGCAACAGCACTAACGCAACCCACCCTTCCAGCCTCAGCCCCCCCCCCCCACCAGAAACACTGCTGAACACCAGGGGCACGTTTCCACCCAGCCACCGCCTCGTTGCTCTGGATTATTATTATTATTATTTATTTATTTTTACCCCGAAGGAAACATATAGCATAAAAGGAAAGGAACAAGATTATTTTTTAGCGACTTACTCTCTGCCAATTTCAGTATAAATATTTAGAAACATTCCTCCTACCAGATAACCCGCTGCAGGCCCAAGGATTGCAGCAGTGTAGAAAACGGCTGAAAGGGAAAACAAGCTGCTTTAGAGAAATAGCAGGGTTTCAGCCAGGGATGCTGCTGGTGTCCAGCATCCCCTGCCCCACCGCGGCGACCCGACTCCCTCCTGGATCCGGGATGCTCAGCCTCCTGCCCCATTAGTGAGCAGCCTGCTCCTCAATGCCAGAGTTTCCACAAGTTTTCATCTCCCATTTGTGTCCCTACGAAACTTTTGCATCCAACCTGGGGATTTTTATAGCATGGGGCAGGCAAAATCGGTCCCCTGGGAAAACATATTGATGTCGTTACTGGTTTATTGTTTAGCAGGGATGTAGGTGCCACGTCCCGAGTGCCGGCCTGATGAGCAGTGGCGTTATCTCCCCGCTGACAATTCGCAATGTCTACGCTAAATGTGGCACCATCGGCACTTAGTTTGGTTCCCTGCCATGGAAAGATCATCAACTTACTGACGATCTCCTTGTGATCTCCTTCTCTCCCTGCACAGCCTTCTGCTGCAACCCCATGGGCAGCCGGCAACATTGTGAAATTGCTATAAGGTCAGCCCTTTTAGCAATTATCGCCAAAAAGGACTGTGAGTGTTTGGCAATTGCTGAGCAGAGGAGAGTGCTGAGCCTCTTCTCTTGGCTGGGCTTTGCACCAGCAGCATCTGAGCAGCCCAGCGACCGTCCCTCCCACGCTATGGCACTAAAGGGGTGATGTCCCCTTGCATGGACGAGGTACCGCCTCATGGTCACTTGCTGGAGATGCTAATGCCACGCACGTGGGGGGCAAGCCGGAGGGCTCTCCTGTTTATGTCGTCTGTCTCCGGGGTCACCATAGTGTGGGACTATCATTTAAATTCAAAATTGAATTTAGTAGTCATGGCCCGAGCTGGGGGTGAGAAGAAGAGAGGGAAAACCCGGGAGAGCACACCACCACATCTCCCCAGCTGGTCCCATGCCGGGAGCAGGAGATACCTCCTGATCTGCAGGGCTGTGGAAATACCCAGCTGCACTTCCAGGTCCTGTCTAGAAACAATCAAATCCTCCCCAACAGCTGCCGCTTCCCTCTGATTACCCAGAACAAAAGGCTGGGAGCACCTCGCGTGAAACCACTTGAGGCGGTCTGTTGGGTGCCCAGGCACATGGACCACCTCTCCCTCCCCTCGCCCAGCCCCTGGGTCTGGCTCCACTCACCAATGTACACAGGGGAGTAGTTAGTCTTGACGTTTTCATCTAAATAGGTGACGCCGAGGGTGTAGAGCGGGGTGGCTCCCATCCCGTGCAGGAACTGCCCCAGCATGAAGACGAACCTGTAGCTGGAGAGGCTGGAGGCAGCCTGGGCGCAGGGCAGGCTCTGGTTCCCCCCGCAGACCCCCACCTCGGCCGCCCAACGCACCTCGTACCGCCCCGTGGCGAAGTGGGGCAAGGCGAAGAGGAGGGAGCCCAAGCCCATGACCAGCACGCCCCAGCCCAGCCACCGCGGTTTGTGGCCGTTCCCCCCAAAATAGCTGACGAAGGTCAAGCAGAGGCAGGCGGCGATGTCGTAGGAGCTGGCGATCAGCCCGCTCTGGTAGCTGCGGAGGTCGAAGCGCCGCTCGATGGAGGTGATGACCGTGTTGATGAAGCCGTTCACCGTCATGCCTTGCAGGAAGGAGGCCACGCAGAGGAAGAACAAGACGCCCTTGGACGTGTTGAAGGGCTGTAGGCACCCGGGGGTGAACCCCCCCCACCCGCAGGCCAGGTCCTCCCCTTCGGCCGACACGTATTTAATCCCTTCGCCGAACGGGGTGCCCTCCTCTGCCGGGGTCGGGGAGCAGAGGGGCTCGGCACAGGAGTCGGAGGGGCTGGGGACACTGGAGGACACCGTGCCATTGCTCAGTGGGGTCCCGGATGGCTCCTGCCCACTTGGGGTGGCAAAGGTCCGTCCGGCTTCACCGGGAGGAGGGGACGGGCGGGAGAAGTCGAGCGTCTGAGCGAAACAAAAGCCATTTTCTCCAGTCGAATTCTGGGGCATTGCCATGAACGGGAACGCAGGGCCGGGCGGCAGGTCACGGTGGGGCTGGTGGCCGGGGTGGCTTCGTGGGGCAGCGAGGACCCGCCTACCCGGGAGATGCAATTTTCGGCGCTTACATCGGTAGGGAGATGGTGAAGGTCTGAGCCAGGACCATTGCGATCTGCAAAAGAGAAAATTTTTAAACATGCTTTTCTATAAAACCATTCCCCAAACTGTCAAATATTGTTTATTTCTTTTTTTTTTTTTGCAATAAGTATTAGCATTTCACCCTGCAGTTCCGCTGGATGTGTGCCCTTCACCACAGGGTGTGTGGGTACCTCAAGTATCAGGACACCATTAAACATTACAGAAAAGAAGAAAACATTCAAGAGCATTTGAAAAAGCACCTCTAAAGGCAGTCTCTGCTGAAGCCCCTTATCCCTCCTCTCGAAGAGACCTTGGTTGGAACCTCCCAACCTCTGTCCTTCTCCTTCCCCCTGCAGAGAACGACACGCTCAGCTACAGGTTTCCCACTGCTAAAAGTCCTTTGGTCTCCCTTTCACACTCTGCCAATAACAGTTTATAATTATCCTGAAAAGTTTCCACAGTCAGATTGATTTTATTCCAAGCCCTCAGATCTGTTTACAACTATTCAGTAAAATCCTTTCTATAACTAATTAGACTACATGCCATTTCAGAGCGAGCTGGAGGGCAGAGGCAGCTGACTCTAACCTGATTACCGATGCAGGCTGCCTTCCTTCAACCCGGTCCTGTGCATCGCAGCACCTGATCACGCCAGCAGCCAAGGGAGTTTGCTCTTAAATGCCTTGGCTGAACCATAAATGATGAAAACAAGACGGTTCTCCCTTGAACGCTGGTCTTAAATACGCAGCAAACGCTAGATGAAGACAGAATCGTAGAATTGCCTAAGTTGGAAGGGACCCTTCAGATCATCGAGTCCAACCACCAACCTAACACTGACAAAACCATCACTAAACCATATCTCTAAGCGCTGTGTCAGAAGAGAAGAGAAAAGGAGAAGAGAGGAGGAGAGAGGAGGAGAGAGGAGAAGAAGAGAGGAGGAGAAGAGAGGAGGAGAGAGGAGAAAAATAATTTCCATTGGAAGGGACCTACAATGATCATCTAGTCCAACTGCCAGACCAACACGGGGCTGACCAAAAGTTACAGCACGTTGTTCAGGGCATTGTCCAAATGTCTCTTAAACACTGACAGGCTTCAAGAGGTTCCTATAAAAAAGTTCCGCTTGAGATGGCAATCAGCCTCATCAGCAGGGAACAGGAAAAAAGGGCGTTTCTTCTCCCAAATAAAATAAACCGTGTTCAGGTCGTTGTAATCTGGGAACGTTGCAGCCTTTGGTGAAGAAATTAATACTCTTCTGTGTGTTGCTGGAAAAACATATTGACTTTTGCTTGGTAGATAATGGTGTGCACGAGCACCCATGTGGTTCCCTGCACCGGCTGTTCTTGCAGGCACCGGGACAGGAGGACGTGGTAGAAGAGGATGCTCAGAGCAGCAGCAAGGTCCTGCTCCCAGCCCAGAAGCGCCGAGGACAGACCACACACACAGAGCAAACTTGGAACAGCCAGGTCCGTACTGCTCCAACGGGGCTGGTCCTTAAGGGAAGTCAAACAAATGAGATCCACCCCTTTCTATCTTAATTACCCTGCCCGGGGAGCAGAGCGCAGGGAGTATTTCGGGGTCCAGATTTCAGTAGGGATTTGGTGATCGCCCAGGGCAGGGTGAGCTGGGCAGCCAGAAGGGCACCGCTTCCCGAGCCCACGCCAGGCTCCTCCGGGTGACTTCTACTTCAGCTGCCGGAGCACAGCACAGGGTAACTGATGTGTAACGTGTAAATGCAAATCCCAACTGCAGGTGTTGAAATTCCGCTGCAGAGACAGACTGTTGTAAGGTGTCGGCACAAAAAGATAACCCCTCGGATCCAAGGCTGTATTTTTCCACTTTTTCCTCCCTCCAATGTTCTTATGACTCTTACAGCTCTGAATCTGGTTTGGATGCAATATTGGAAACAATAAATAAGAGTGCTTTAGCACTGTAACTTTAATAAAGGCAGAAGTGATTATTAGGTACCGGATCAGGCTCCAAAGGGTGGAACTGGTCGTGTTACTCCAGTGTAAATCCCAGGTGCCTCCTGCACAGCAGCCGGCTGACTTCAGCTGCACTCTCCCTTACCAAACACAGGTCTGACACTCCATTTGTCTGCACTTGTAAAGGTTGCCTGGCTGGGGACTGGTTTTGCTATCACTGATTTCAATAGACACAAAAAGCCCATCTCCAATAGTCAGCTGATGCCACCAGGAGCCAAGAGCTCCCCAACGGGCACACCTTCACCCTGGAGGAAACCCTCCTACTGCCCCTTTACCAGCACTGGGATATCTCCTTTAATACTTCATGAATATATATTGATATTTTGATATTTTGTGAGTCAGGAAATAGATTACAGCTTTTCATTTTCTTGTCCTTGAAGCAGCAGGAGTCTAGGCCACCAGACCAGGTGACCACACCACCCTCCCCTTCAACGTTGGTTACGCTGAGTCGTACTTAATGGTAAACGCGGGGTGAAACATTTCCAAGAAAGCAACCAGTCGTTCGTCCAAGCAGCAGATGTTTTCTGACAGACAGAAGCCGCCTCTGCCCCCAAAGCCCACGTCCTGGCCATCTCCCGAGGGACCTGGGCTAATGACTTGTACCCAGGTGCTCTGGGCAAGAAGCCTGTTCCCGCCCGCTGCTGTCCACCCAGCTGCTCTTTCTCTCTTGGAATATTTATAAACTGGCAGTGACACATTCGCTGGGAGTATTAGTTTCATAGGAGCCATATGCCACTTTAGAGGACAAAATATAATCTTTAGGGAAAAAACCCAACCAACTTCACGCACTTCCTAATCATTCTCATTCATCTGAGCCATCCGTTTATTGCTTCCCATTCATCTCTGCTTCTAATGACTCAGCTGGTGATTTCTTGCTTACATTGAATCAGCCCAATGCTATTATCTCGCAGCTATGGATTTACTCATTTTGCTGCAAGATTTCAACTCCTTTTTTTTTTTTCCCCAGCTGTACAGCTGGTTGCAGACTGCCAACATCACCGAGTCAGCCCAACAAAAGTATCAAGGCACTGAAAGCGTACGGTTTGCATTCCGTGGTGAAATCTGTAAAGACTCTCCCCCCCTGCTAATATTTAGCATTAAATCAACAGGAAAACTTACAAGCTTTTCATCAGGTGATCATTTTAAAAGTCACAGGACCAATTAAAAACATTTTGTGTCTCTGCCGGGGACTGCGATTAGATGAATGTTACAAATTAACTCATAACTGACATGCAAAATAATCCCATTTGCCAAAGCGTGCCCAGTAATAGTAAATCTTGCCTTTCACTCTATGGTTTTTGACTTTTATAGGGTATTATTGTGGCAAATAACATCTATTCATAACTTCTGCTTTCCATAGCTGAGCACAGTTTGTGTTTTATGAGCAGACTCCATCATTTTTTCAGTTCTATGGCATACATGGAGGTATTTGCAAAGGAACAGGAGCGAGGGGATTAAAAATGGTCAGAAAATGTAGTGTAAAGCAGGGAGAAGCAGCCCCGAGTGATGCTCGGTGGCTCCACGGGTCGGTCTCAGTTATTCTCCTCCACGTGGGAGTGAGCCCGACCTTCCTAAAGAGATACTTTGACTTTGGGGAAACTCCACATCCAAGTATGAAGCTCGTGTTACTTCAGAAAGGGACAAATTCATCTGGGTTTGTACGTTTAATTTCTCTTGGTAACACGTACTGAATTTTTCTCGGATAGTTTGGCTTCAGAGGATTATGAATATTCCTTCTATCACAGCTGATAAATGTCGTATGGAGCAAGTGTAATCCACTCGGTTTAGGAACGGGGAAGCCTCCCAGAAGTGAGATAAATCCACATCCAGGTCCTGAGCACGGGGCTTGTCCTCAGGGCACTGCTCCAGTTAAAGGGAGATAAAAGAAACCACAGGGTGATGGGGTTGTTCACGTGCAACATCGGATTGTTTCCCTGGCAGCTGAGCAACTTTACCCAGCTCACACAAAGTGTGAACCTTGCATTTTGTAGCATCTTTTTAAAGAGCATCCCTTTGATTCAGCCATAGAGAGGATGCTGCTATTGCCGGGAGCAGGGACCAGCCCGGAGCCTTTGCTAAGTGATTTTTCACAGCATCATCCTGGACACGTGGAAGCCTTTCAGGAATGAGAAACACAGCTAAAAAGCAGCCAGCCGACCACAAACCCAACCTGTGTTCACCATCAGGGCCGCGGAAGCGCAGGGCAGGAGGCAGCGATGAGCGATAGGAATTCAGTAGAAACTGACTTTAAACTATCACATGAGCAAAGACATATTTATAATTAAATAAATTCCAAATAGTAAAGCTTAGCACTCACAAGTCCTTTGTGTGTTTTCCAAGCATTTCCCATTCGCTGGCAAATTAATGCAATAATATGTAAGAAATCAGGAAGGTGGCTTGGATAATTTTCAATTAGCTGCTCGAAAATGCTTTGAAGATAAATCTAGCCAGATTTTCTGAGCTTACTTATTTGTTCCAGCTTATCTGCGCAAATACAATTGGCTGCAGCTGCCTTAGACCATCTTTAAAAACTTCCAGCGCCAATGCACAAAGCAGATTTAACTGTACTCTGACACAGCAAAGATTAGCCAGACAAAAGGTTCTTTTATGCTCCAATACCTAACTCCCTCTCCCTAATGTCACTCTTGCTTTAATATATCTTTTTCCTATCCGTGAATTTGACCAGTGATGAGCAGGTTTTCACGCTGGCACGGTCCCGTGCTCAAGGAGCTGGGTGTCTCTTCCAATGCAGGTACAACCCCAGCATCTTCCCCGATATCGAGCCCTGCCCGCAGCCCGGAATTATTTTCCAGCATTTGGATTCCTACAACCCATTGAAAGATGTTTGATATTCAGGGTAATGTTTCTGCATGAGCCATTAGTCAGCTTTTCCCAATGACTACCAGGAAGTTCCTATAGATATCCCTGCTTTGTTTCCACGCAGAATATGCAAATTCAGGCAAATTTTATACAATTCAAGAAATGAAACAAAATGAGCAAAGCCCAAATGAAGAACGCGAGACACGATTCCTTGCTGCTTCTAAAGATAGAAGCAATAAACATGCAAGAAATGCAACATCCTGTGTTACACAGTGCAAGGATGCTGAGTCCGGGATAAAAATAATAGAATAATGCAGAATAATGCTGACATCTCCCATGGCTTACAGGAAATGATTATCATTCTGGGTTGATCAATACGAAGGTTAAAAAAAAAAAAAAAAAGAAAAAAAAAGGGGCAAACCAGAGGAAACGATACCACGCAACTTTGTGGAAGCCACACCACAAAAAGATGGATTTGGCACAAATGAGATGAGGCCCTTGTGCTGTGGGGGGTGCGTTGGTGTCGTACAGAATTACTGCATCCTCCTCAAACAGAGGGCAACAGTCACTGCCAGAGCAGCAAAGCCTTTACACGGGCTTTTCTCTCCCAGCACTGACAGATAACAGGCTTTCCATTGAGACTTCTCCTTCATCTGGCTTTTTTTTTTCTTTCCCCCCACTGAATGATCAATCCATGCATTACACCAGGCTGCGCTCCTCTCGCGGAGTATCGGGAATCTATTTCTGGCTCGATCGTACGAGAGCAAAAGCATAAACACAACCAGGCTTAGAGCCAGAACTATTTATACCGTGACTCGGACCACTACCCCCTTTTCTGTTGTTACCAATTCAAGAACCCTAGAAGAAATTTGCACATTTCCATGACTGTTTTTTTTCCTTAAAACCCCTGCCAGACTGTGAGCGAGGAGCCGTCAGAAGCGGGTTTCACATGAACCCTTGCTGTTGAAGAACCATTCCTTCATGGGGTCTTACTGCCTTACTCCTTTCAAACAGACCAAATAGATCAACACCTGGAGATGAAACACAAATCTTACATCCCTGATTTCTGCCGCAGCATGGGAAGAAATCTATGTGAAATGTGGGGCGTTACGCAGTGCTGGAAAGGGAAAGAAGGTCTGACATGGGGCTTCACGCTGTCTCTGACACACTGTGGACAAAGGGGGTTGGAGACCAACACCCAAGTTACCTAGTAATTCACTTTTTCCTGAGACCAGATTGTCTTCCAACCCCTCTTCTCCATAGTAAGTGGACTTTCTGGGGCAAATCATGAACCACGAGGCCATACTGCTCTACCAGCCAACGTCAGTCTTTAGCTTGAGCTTTCTATGGCAACTTCTTCAGCTCAACCTTATGTTGGTGGGATGGGTGCCCACCCATTCCTCTCTCAAAGCAGACAACACAGAGCTGAAGGGAGCACATCAGAAGAGCTAAATGCAACACAGAAAAAGAAACTTGCTGATCATCAGCATCCCCTGCCACAGCCTCCATCCTCAGCGAGCACAGGGGTCCACGAGATGGGCAGAGGGTGGAAACACCATGTCAAGCAGGAGCACAAGAGAGACAGAAACCACGGGAAGGATTCAGCCCAGGGAAGAGTATTTCCCACACAAGCCCACTTGTGGGTGGTTTTTTTTTTTCCAGATCAGCAAGTAACAGCTTCCCGGAGCACAAGCTCACTGGTGCACACCACTTCGCCTGGATCTTGTTTAACACTCAGCGATGCTCTCTAATCCCCTGAGGGATCAGTCTTGAGATTCCTGCCAAGCACGGGGACAGCACAGCCTCCCAGACAGCACTTAAACCAGCTCCCCGCGTGGAACGGGCCGTTCTGCAAAATACAGTAGAACTCCAGCTGTTCCTCTTTTGGTTAACCTCAGCGTAGCACCACGGAAGGCAGCACGGCATGCAGGATGCAAACTCCAATAACCCCGATTTCTGCGGCTCAGGTGACTCCCCAGGAAGTCATTCTGCATTAAGACCGGGATTTCTCTCTCGTAATTACTTGTCTAAAGTTAAGTACCTAATTGGAGTTAGACTTGCCTATTGCCTCTCTGTTGCCCACCGCAAGGAGATCCTCGCAGGTTATCTACAGCCCTCAAGCCATGTCACAGTCACAACTACTAAACCAGCCTTTGCTGCAGATACAATCGGAGCAGGAACGGGCACATGAATCATATTTCGGTCGGATTAGCCAAGCACATTACCCCCAGCTTATCCTAGCCTCATGTTGGCGACCACAACACAAACAGTATTTGATCTAGCTCGAAGCCAGATGGTGCAAAATTAACCCCTTCAGCACAAACCTGATGTGGCACAAGGATCAGTGGACAAGATCAGCGCACGGGCTCATGTAGCTCTAGGACTTTGGACTTGGCCTTTGCAGCCTCTGAGCTTCCTGACACCGAAGTACTCCCCATCCGCCCTCCAAAGCTAAACAAAAGCATTATGCTCCATCGTATTTCATCCACCCAGAATAAACACAATTTGATTACGCAACACCCGAGATCTTGACACACCGTGGTATATTTTGGGATTTCTCTGAAGAGGGCACATCCCTATTGCGTAATGGAGAGGAAATGACAACCACTTTCAAAGGGGTGACTTCTCTTCATTCTCTGACTCAAAAGTCCCCAACCAGTACCATAACCACAAACTATCGCAACGGCAACTACGAGATGAAGGGTAGGAACAGAGCCTGAGGTCTGGACACTGGCAGCGTGCAGGGCTGCTGACCACAGCCACCACAGACGGGCAGAAGAAGCCAACCTGAAATGACCACTTCCTTAGCAACCTCAGATACACCCCAACGGCGAGCCCTCGTGCTGCAACTTCCTACAGCAAACTTAGAATTATAGGATCATAGAATTGCCTGGGTTGGAAGGGACCTTTAAGATCCTCGAGTCCAACCATCAACCTAACTCTGATAAAAACCATCACTAAACCATGTCTCGAAGCACTATGTCAACCCAGCTTTTAAATCCCTCCAGGGATGGTGCCTCAACCACTTCCCTGAGCAGCCTATTCCAAGGCTTCATAACCCTTTCAGTGTAAAAATTTTTCCTAATATCCATCCTAAACCTCCCCTGGTGCAACATGAGGCCATTTCCTCTTGTCCCATTGCCTGTTCCTTGTGAGAAGAGACCGACCCCCCCTGGCTACACCCTCCTTTCAGGGAGTTGGAGAGAGCGAGAAGGTCTCCCCTCAGCCTC
>JAOXJK010000005.1:2620609-2653727 GCA_025774025.1 Xenus cinereus | reverse complement strand
CCTTTCTGTTTAATATGGGGGAGAGGGATGGGGGAGCGAGAAGAAACGGGGCAAGGAGAGGGCGAGGGCAGGTGCGTTTTATGAAAAATGCCCAATTTCCCGTCCCACTGCGCACCTGAGGCCCCGCAGCCCTCGGGCAGGGCTCGGGCTCCCCCCTACCCCCCCCCGCCCCATATCCCCTCCGGGGTATCCCAGTCTCCCCGCATCCCGGGATGCTCGGGGGGAAATTCTGGGATAAGTCCGTGGACCAGAGCGAGGGGGAAACTGTGCTGAAAGGAGCCTTCTGCTGCAGAGAGCAGCGGCAGGAGTTCAGGCTTTACCCTCTGGTGACTGCGATGCGCTGACCTCGCGTAAGAGGAAGAAAAACCCCGGGGGCGAACGCATGAGCATTATTTTATTTGGGGCATAAACACAGTTATCACGGCCTTATCTTTATTGGTGCAGTATGGGGCCAGGCACGATGGGGCTGGGCACGGCTGGGCTCCCGGTTGCCAAGAAGGACACGTGTCCTCAGGAGCAGGAAAGCCGTGGGGACACACCAAACCCCTTCCATCCCTACTAACGCGTTCGTTTGGGCCTTTTTTCTCTGCTGTTTGGGGACTCGCTGTCACAGTGGTTGGTTTATGGGTACAGAGGGGGCCCTTGAGTGGTTCCATGGGGGGGGGGTCTCTGGAGCATCACCCACACCCCACCCCAGAGAGGTGTAGATCAGTGGGGCAAGAAGATGTGACACCTGCGAGGGTCTGTAGCCACCCAGCTCTTGTGTGTGCCTACCCCTGCGGCTTCGGAGCCCCCCCTTGCCGTTCTTGTAAGCGCTGTTTCGCACCACTTGGGAATTTGGCCTGTTTCTGCACGTTCAAAGATAAATAATTCAGGCGTTGTGTGTTTAGCTCTTCAAAGTGCAATCATCAGCTCCGGAGCGCGCGGGATAACCTGGGTAATGGAAAACCCCAGCCAACGCCACTCAAGGCAGCAAGGGGGGGGGTAAAGATGGCCAGAGGGGTGACACCCAGCCACCCCGAGCCCTGCCGTCCCCGTCTCTGCTCCGTGTGCTTTTCCCACGGCCGCTGCCGGCGCGCGGGAACCCATCGGTAACCGAGGCAGAAGGAGACCCTGCAGCTCGCTGAGGCTCATCCCGGTCTGTGACAATGTGCCCCTCCCATCGCTGCTTCCTCCTCCTCATCCTCTGAAGCACCGGCTCCAGGGTGGAGCTGGAAAGTGCTGCCTTTTTGTCCCATCCTTGCTGTGCCCCATGGAGTTGGAGGTGGATGGGCTTCCTGCAGGCTTCGCTTTCACTTACTGGGCTAAATTGGGAGCTGTTGAATAAGCTTTTAAAGCCAAATTAAACGTGGGAGAGCCTGCTCTTTGCAAAATGTTGTGGTCGGGAGAACCAGGAAGCTTTTTCTCCGTGGACACACACTGCTGTTGGTTTATTACATATGAATCCTTTCCTGTGCGCTGAAGTTAGGACATTGGGCTGGTGCTGTGCAATCACCCATGACTAAGGCTCTGTTTCAAAACGTTTATATTTTAAATAAACATGGTGGAAAGGACAGCAGATGTGAAAAGGTGAAGCGGTGCGTCAAAAGCATCCGAGCTGGGGAAACTCCCCCCAGTCCCTGTTCAACTGGGCCAGGCTGCATTCGTCGCTGGCTCCAGCTTCAGGGTGATGCATCCCTGCTCCTCAGCTCTGCTCCCTTCTCCACACACGTTTTGGTCCATCCTGCCTTTGGTGAGGTTGTCCTCAGAGGTGCAGAATAATTCATTTACTTAGCTTTTGGTGATTTTTTTTGTACAGCATCTCAAAATATGTTACCTCTCAGGTGAGGGGGATGTAAAGATATGGAGCTTGTCCTATGGATTTGCATGAGCTGGCAGTAACTATGATAACGTGTCCAAGGGAGAAGGTGTGGGGAGGAAGGAGAGGTTACCTGGAAGGAATCCATCTCCTACAAAAGTCTTAAAAGAGGCTCGGCAGTGGCAAATCAGTCCTGCCATCCCTGCTGATTCATTTGTAAACGAGGAGGAGTCTGTCCCAGGGGCAAGTTTGTTTTAAACTGGGTTTTAAAGCCCTCGGGGCTCAGCCTGGGTGAGCGGATGCACACCTCGCTGGGTGGGTGGCAGAAGGCTCCTCCAGAACTCGGCATCTTCCCAGGACTGGGCTCATCCTGAGCATCTTTGTAGCAGTCTCCGGGGAGAGGAGGAGCCGAAATTCATTTGGCAAAGCTATAGAATGGGATGAGGCGTGTGTGATGCAGTGAAAACTGGGGGTGGGAAGGATGGAGAGGGTTTGGGCAGAGGGGAGGACCATGGGCAGGATGGCAGGGAGCCCGGTGAAGGTGCCGGGGGCTTGGCACGGGCTCAGGTTGTGCCTCGCTCTGTTTCTCTCCTGGCTCTGCAAACCTGTGGAGGGGAAGGATGCAACGGGAGTGAAGGTAAAGACGGGTTGTAGAAGAGAAGAATTAGGAGGGTACTCACCAGAGCGTGGTCCCTGTCCTGCCGGGAGCCACGGACGCCTCCACCAAAGGGTGGTGGGGACGGGCGATGGGGAGGCACGGCCCTGTCCCCCACACTGCCGGGGATGCTCGTCAGCTCTCCTTGACAGCATCTGCCCTAAATCCTCCTCACCCCTGCCAGCGTCTCATCTTAGGATCATCTCCTCGTGCCCCCTCACCTGTCCGGCTCAGCCTCTGCTGGCGGCTGACGCTGCTGATGAATTTTCTTTTAAAATTGAAAGGGAGAAGGTTTTTGCTGGGCCGGGGCTTGGTGATGGGCACAAAGGTTTCTGAGAGGATGGGGCCATCTCTGGCCCAGGCCCTCTCTGCCCCCATCCGTCGTTAGAGCTGAGATTATGAGGGCAGTGATGGTAATAAACAATGACAAGGAGACTGGTAATCATATTAGTAGTATTATTACTAACGTTATAATCATTATATTATTGTTATTATATGGGTTACTATCTCCTCGGGCTTGGGAGGCTCTGAGCATTTTAGTTTGTCCGAAACTCTGATTTTATGGGTCGTGTTACCGCTTGCAGATATACCTGCAATGATTTTCCTTCAATATTTCACACCGGGATGGATTTATGATGTGTTGTACCTCTGTCAGAAGCTTTGGGAGCTCTTGGCTGCCATTTTTTATAAATCACTGTAAATCATTAAAACTCTGGCTTTAATGAATGCAAATTTAGTGCCACAGCAGGGGAGTCGGTTGGCTGGAGGCGCTCCCAGAGCTGGAATCGCTCCTTCACCAGCGGCTGTTGAAAGATGTTTCTTCAAGCTCAGTCCTGTAAAACACGTGGGACCAGGGGATGATCGTGACAATCTTTGGGCTAAATCTGTGCAGACAGAAACCTTATTAATGCCCATCAAATGAAACTCTCTTCTTATTTTTTTTTTTTTTCAAAGATCCACAGAGCTGACGAGGAAAGAAGGGGAATTGTTGTATATTCATCATGTAAAACCTGGTTCTGGGAACATTTACATTTTTAATATAGCTAAGTGTGCATGTATTTACAAGATTAGGTTAACACAGTAATAAAGAATTTATTTAAAGGCATAATGCCTAATGCAGATTTCTGGTGCCTGAATGATCATTTCCTAATATCGCTGTTATAAATACTTCCATGATTCACATCTCCTGTTGCAGAACAAGCAGCAAACTCCAGGAAGCAAGAACAGAAATGGATTTTTTTTTTTTTTTCTAAAAGAATATTTTTTTAGAATTTTATTATAACTCCAATTTGAGCCAGAAATTCAATCGCAGGAAACACGTAATGAATAACAAGGAAGGATGGTTTGTTCTAGAGCAGTGGCCAGTGCTGGCTCGCAGTGGGAAATGCTCTTCTGAAATTCCCCCCTGGGATTTTTCCCAGACTTTGGGCTATCTTACCTCTGTAAGACCCTGTTGCTTCCACAACCCGGAGCATCAGAATCCCTCCTGCTCAGCCCTGTGAGCTGCGTTTATCACCGGGAGACCCCGGCATCCTGGAAACGCCAGGGTGAGGCAGGAGGTTTAAAGCAAACTCCTGATTAAACAGTGTCTGGAGGGCACTGCAGCGCCGAAAGCAACCGTGCTCGGGGAAGGATTAGACAAATTCATGGGTGACACACGCTCTGGTGGCTGCTAAACCAAATAATCTCTGTGCAAACCTCTCGCTGGGGCTGTCCCCATGGTGCTGGTGGCCAGGGGAGCGTCCCTCGCTGCTTGTCCTGCTCCGGGCCTCTATAAACCAGCCCGGAGCAGCACTGCCAGGCTCTTCCTCCGGGATAAGGGGAGAAGATATTGGGAACTTCCCTGCTGAACACGCACAAAGTGTGACGTGATAATTTTAAAAGGGGTAAGGGAGAGCCGTAGCTTTGCTTTGAAACACTTCTGAAGGGTCTGAGCTCCTTTGTCTCGGGTCTTTTCCATCAGGTGATGCGCAGACGCCGCAGCCTTTCTTTCCTAGGATAGAAAAAGAAGCGATTTCTTGCACTTCAATCAACTTCTATTTGAGTGAGACGCGACATTACACTGGGAAGAGTGATGGACAAGTCCGAAGATGGCATCATCCCAAGAGAAAACACCTCGAAGCTCAGCGCAGCAGCCGTAGGTCTGTTCCCACAGAGTCTGAACAGCCCGTCCCACCCGGCAGCCCCGAGGTCATTTCAGGCTTAGGAGCTAAAGGGCAAATTTTGACTGCAATGGTGATGAGGAGCACAAAATTTTTCTAACTGTTGCTTTTTGGCTGAAAGGAGCCCAGATTGGCAAAACCCCACCGTGGGAGTGCATGTTCTGGGTGAGGGCTCCAGATGGGTTCCCGGCACCTCAAGGGGCTCCTTTCTCGGTGCCAATGGGCTGCACCGGGCACAGGAGCTCCTGAGCTGGACCTGGGCATCCGACAGAAATGCCAACAGTATGTAATAATAACAATAATCACAATCCAGATCCCCAGCTCCAAAATTTAAATTCTTCGAGCATAATTAACCTGTTAAGTTCATACTTAGAAGGGACTATAAATCGTGGCCTGTCTCCTGAGATGGGGGCTGGCACGAGGGACCCTCTGGACCTTACCTTCATGGGTTGCTTGACCTGAAGCTCTGCTCCAGGATGAGGATCTCCACCTCGGAGAGCTGTGGGGCAGAGATGTGCCCTGGTCCCACTTTTCCTCTGCTCATCTCACTGGGGAGGGGGAAAAGCTACGAAGAATAATCAAAGAAAAAACACCTCAAAACAAGAGGAAACGTTTAGTGGTCCCGTGGCACCTCAGAACTCATCGCTCCCCTGTCCCACGCAGCGATGCAGAGGGGACAGTCACCTGCACCGTGCTCTTTGCTTCTTATCGGCTCGCCGTGCGTTTGGCACCGTGTCCGATGGGAATATTTACTCTTCGTTCAGCAGCAGCCCAGACTCCGCCGAGCCGAGGCAGAGCACGGGGAGCTCTCCTGGGGCACCAGGGAGGCGGCAGCGTCTCCAGTCAGATCCCGGCAACGCCTGCGGCGCCCGGGAAGCCTCGGCACAAAGGTTTGGGCTCCGGTTCCAGCCACGGTCAACACGGCGTGTTTGTACAGCCAGAGGAGATCCTATCCATCGGAGCAACACCCTTCCTCTTTACGCATGTTTTTGAAGTGTAATAGCCATTTAACTGCCCATTAATACCACTTCTCTCCCGCCAGGAGACTGGAGAAAGAGGTTATTTTCAGTCACCAAAGGATTTACTTGTATCTTTTAATAAAGCCTGGTGAAAAAACAACATTATAACTGAGGCATGAACTTTTAATGAGTTTACTTCGTAATCTTTTTGAAGATTACTGTTGAACTAACTGTGTCTTTCAGCTCTTTTTTTGTTGTTGGCTTAAAGTGCTGGCACAGAATGTCACTCTAGATCTTGTGTGCTGCGCTGTTTGCTCTGCCCAGTCCCCCCCCCAGATTTTGGTCTGTGTTGCCATTGCAGTGCAAGGAAGAACACACACTTACTGACAGCGATATCACCTGCCCAGATGATCTGGGGATGGTCACGAGCATCGTGTACATGAAGAATATATTCCAGCACGATACGTAGCTTGCCTAGTGAGCTGTGCTGGAAAGATTTCCAGATAGCGATTGATTTTCCAGTCCTGTAATTAGTTCAGAGATTACAAACATAGAAAATATCGCTCCAGAAATTGATTTTTTTAATTGCTCATCGCACCAAAACTATGTGGTGACTGCGAAGCGCATCACATGCTTTCTGCAGGGAAAGACTTTGAACTTTGGAAAAATATTGCCCCTGTAAGCACGGAGAACAAATCATGTGGGCAATTCTGTGGCTGTCTCAGATAAGGCCTGGATCCCACGCGTTACAGCTGATTTAGTAAATCCATCCCTATCGTTCCTCTTGCAGGATCAAGGTCTATGGGAGAGATTGGACCCTGCATCTGGGAGACTGGACCCTGGACCCTGTCCCGGCCGGGAGCTGCCTGTGTGGGTCTCACCCCGGGTTCCCCCAACCAGCTGAACCCACACCCGCAGAAGCAAAGGTGCCCTGGACCTGCCAGATAAGGAATTTCCTATTTGTTTTATTGCTTCCGGGCAATGTTTTTTCACCTGTAATTACCAGCTGAAGACATCTCTTCTTCGGAGGGGACGTTGGGTCCGCCCCAGCGAGGCGCAGGAGCCGCTCGGAGCTGGTGACTCAGTGGCCTCGTGGCACACACAGGGTGGGGGGGCATTGCTTATGTAAGTTAGGAGTAATTACAGGCAGTTAAAACCCCATGAACTTCCTCTTCCGAAGAAGCTGATATTTTTCTTTAACAGGATAATGGCAGATGTTTTCTGCAGAGGCAAAGCCAGAAGAACCCAACAGAGGCAACGAGGGCGCTGCAATTAGGGAAGTTATTTGGGTTATTTCATTTCACTGCCCAACTGTGCCAGGCATTAAACAAACCAGTGGAGTCAGTTCCCTAAAAAGCTTGCAAATTAGGAAGGCTGAGCAGGCAGCATCCCCCCAAAAGATAATTTCCAAGCTACAGGATTACATATTCTGCCATGGTCACTCAGAGAATTTGGGTACCAAGAGATTTGTTCCAGAACCTGTGAAATCTCAGGAAGGAAGAAGAGTTGTTCATTTTTTAAAAACCCCAAACCTTGTAATAATAAAAGTAGTCAAACTGGGCAATCTTTGATTTGATTAAGAGAGTGTTCCTGCGACTATAAAATTCCCAAACATACCCAGTCCCAGCAAGACCTTGGGAAGAATCTCAGGAGGTGGGAAGTGTCGCAGTGAAAGTGAACTTAATAAGACATTAATGACCTGGGAGCACCCTCCCCTCCCTCGGCAGCTCCCAAGGCCAGTGGCGTCAGACCAGGACCCAAGTCCTCCTCCTGCTCGAGCAACCATCGCACCAGCCCGTTTTTAACCTTGGCAGGAAAACGATATCGCTGGGAATATCATTGCACAGGAATCCCATGGGAGAAAGGTGTGGAAGGAAAGGAGGAGAAAATGTTGCTTTATCCTTAACCTCCCAAAGCAATTAGTGAGGTCTCCCGGCTTCCTGGGAAGCAGGATTTGGGGTGTGAGGAGTGAATGACAAGCACTCTCCCCGCATCCCCCTGCTCCAGGACAGGGGGATATTAAAAAAAAATGAATTATTTCACCCCAAGAATATATCTAGTTTTGTGTGACTCCCCCTCACATGAGGGCCGGTAATTGTGTATTTTGGGGGTGACCCCCGGCCTTCCCAAGGTGGGGGGATTTGCAGGGGGACCTGGGGGCATTTCTCCAGTCTCCCCTTGGAATTCCTGCCGGGATGCGCAGGGGAGCGGCTGAGTTAGCCCAGTCTCACTCTCCCATCTAGTGGCAAAACAAGGAAAGGTGGTCCAGGCAGAAAGAATGAAATTTCAATCTTTCTGGGGCTTTTGGGGGGGGGCTATCATCGGGGGTTCAGTTAAACCCATCTTCCCCAGCACGTTGCAGGTCAGGAATGTCACCGACCGGATCCGGATGGAAACACAGCAAAATGCAAAGGGGAGGGGTGCTCCGGGTCATTCCTTGGGTTCAGAGGGGTCTGGGGGGGCCCTGCTCTGGGAATAAGCCATCGAGGAGAGAGCTCTGCCCACGGGTGAACACACCCCAGGGAAAACACTAACAGTCTGCACCTAAAATCGTGCACTTCTTGAGCAGAATGTCCTCTGCACCGCTGCGGTGGGTGGGAGGCAGGAAGCCCTCGAGCCGCATCTTCCCACAAATAACCTCTTACCTTCAAATAACCCTCACGGCTGCTCCGGCCCCGGTGGGGACAAGGCTTTGCAGCTTCCCTCCACCCCCCCAGTCCCCCCCTACTGCCTTCCCACAAAGGCCTCTGCGGTTCCCCAAAATAGCAAGGGGGAGGCACAACCCCCACAGGCATCGCACTCAGGAAATACACCGTGGGAAACAGGGGCTGCACTGGCTGAGCGGGGCACAGAGCCCCACATTTCAGCAAAGTTCAGCAATTCAGCCTCTAAGACCCCTTCTAGGGGGTGACCAGGGGAGGCTGAAGCAGGGCAAGGTGGGTTGCTCGCAGCTGCAAAGCTGTGTTTTATCCCAGCCAGCCCCACGGAGCTGGATGGGAAGGGTTTCACCTCTCCCACAAAACTTTCAGATGCTCAAGGTGATTCAGGCCCAAGAAATCCCAATTTTACCATTAGGTATTGATGCAAAACCAGCTCGGCCAGTGATTAACCCCGTGGGGCTGTCACTCTCTGGGCTGGAGAGATGCAGGGCTCAGGTACCACCGTCCCGGATTCAGGATGCTGCATTTGCCACTCAGTGGCCAGAACTCAGTTCCAGAGACCCAAGATGCAGAAGGGATGCGCTCTTACGGAAGATTTATGTTCTCATGTCAGATCAAAGGATCATGGCATTTTCTGGAAGGTTAGATGATGTTTCATTTACAGCAAATAAGGTCAAAAGCGCAAGGGGAGGAAAAAAAAAAAAAGTAATCTCTTTTAGATCAGCTGCTTACAAACCCCAGATGTGCAAGAGCTCAGCTTGCGTTGCTGCTCATATAAAAAGGCTTTCTTGGAGCCACACGCTGCTAAACACGGCTTTCCCAGGGTGGCACCCACGGGATCTGCAGCGTGAATAGCCTCAGCTGGGGGAAAGATAACTCCTGTAAGTACAGTGCTCACTCCCACACTGACAGATTATTAAAAAAATTAAAATAATTTTTTTAAAAATGATGTTCTGGGCAGGTTTGGGAGGGCAGGAATCAGTCAGGTGAGGTGGAAATCTTCTGCCAGAAGGAACGCAGTGCTCTAGGTGGTTTCTCAAGCAGCCCCCACACACACTGCAGGGGGGGACGTGCCATCTCCGGGGACGTGCTCACTGGGATGGGGCAGTACTGGGCTGTTCAGAGTGTGGCTGGGCCCAGGGTGATGCTGCTGGCTGAGGGTGCTGATCCTCAGCTGCTGCATCCCTCAGACGCTCGGTGTGTCGGGAGAGGGCAGCCTGCACCGCCAGTGGATGCGGCCGGGAGGGCAAGAGGCATCTGCAACCAACCAGCCCCGGCCCAGCACAAGGGGACCTGTGGCTTATAAAAAAAAAATAGCTTAAATGAGAAAGTTTAAGTGATGCCCAGTGTAGAAAAGGGGGTCGTGCAAATGAAAAAAGCACCTTTCTCTCATGAAGACGCTGTTGCTGCCAGAGGTTAGGCACTGTCCCATCTGCGCCCTCAAGGATGTCCCAGGATGTGGTGGGCCCCTGGTGCAAGGCTGGCCACAACCTGCTGCTCTAAAATCCCCTCTCCAGCAGACTTGTAGATACATATCAGAATTTCCTTCCTCCCTGCAGCTCATCTACACGCAGCACAGACCACCAGGCTCGTCCTTTTGGCTGCAATAGCACCGCACGTGTCACAGCCTGGGGACCTGGGTGGGACATCCTGGGCTTGCATCTCCAGCGATGGCCCTGCAAACCCTCTCTGGAAAATGCGTTCCCTGCCACAGCAATAAAAAAAGCTTAATGAAAAGACATGCTGGAAACAGGAAGTGGAGTTAATGTTACTGCTGTGATGCTTCATTTGAGCTGCGAAGAGAAGATAAAGTTCTGCCTCCCACTAGAGGTGTCACCAGGGAAAATTATTCCTTCCTGCTCTAAATGGCATCACATTGTTTCTTCTCTTCAGTTTGCTGCCAACTTGGTGTCAGGGTCTGTTTTTTTTCATGGAAATACCCGGGTTACCTGGCAGTGGTGATACCCTCCATCCAACCTCCCACCCCCCAGACAAGATCAGTACAAAAGACATTCAAAAATAGATCCACCTAGGAATGAAGAATAAATAAGGACTGCTCTTAGTGTGGGAATAGATAATGAAGACCCACTTAGCAGTCTCGGCATATTCATCAGCTTCAGCAGATGATGGTTGATTGTGTGTCTGCAGCTACTTTATTCTTCTTTGCTCATTACACCCAGGTCAAACGAAACACACACAAAACCGTGGCAGAAATGAGAAGAGCCGATGGAGGTGGCCGTAGTATGACCCATCCCAACTGGAAAATTACCAGTTAGGGTTTTTTATAGCCCATTACACAGAGCTATTTCATCTAGAAGCAAGAGGTAGGTCACTTCTAATCACCAAGGGTGAGATCCAGCTCATCACAGCATCCCATGGCTCTCATTAGCAAGAGATGGGTCTGAAGAGTCCTGCCTGGGAGAGCCCTTGGAGAAGCACCGGGCAGGCATTTTGGGGGTTGTTTAGGATTTACCACTCCACTAATATGATGGTTTTGCCCAGAGGGCACAGCTCTGGCAACGACTGCCACCCTCACCGGCCCCTACACCGCTCTCCTCTGCCCAGAAAGACTTTTCCCTTCTTAGCAAGGGATTTTGCAACCAGCTGTGAGAGTCCTGTGAAACTGATAGTGAACAACATACATAAATACACGGTAAGCTATATAGATATAGGGAATCCTCTAACAGGATTTTCTTCTTAAGCACCTTAGGACACCGATTTCTCCCTTTCCTGGGAGAAAACCAACTTGGAGGGCTCAGGGGCTGCAAGGTGAATGAAGGTTTAATACTACATTTGATAATAACCTGGGAAAGAAGAAAAGGAACAAGAGAGTGAGAAAGAAAGAGCCAGCCGGTCCCTGCCTCACCAGAAGTTCCTGTGTCTTCATCAGTTTGCCACAAAACTTGTGGATAGAGGGAAAAAGGGGTGCTGTAGCACGAAGCGCCACTGCCAGAGGACTCAGCAGCAATTTGGATGATGCTGCTGTAAAACCTGCTCTATTTCCACTTGATCCAGCCCCGAGACCTCATCCATGGCAATTACTCCCAGACCCTTCATTTCCACTCCTGCCTGTTCCCAACCCAGTAACCCATCCTCTTCTCACCAGTTCTGGGTTAGGGGTAAATGTTGTTATCAGGCTACCTCTATTTTCTGGTCTTTTAATTATTTCCACCTCTGTGATTACACTAATTAGCTAACTGGTTTCTAAGGGCTGTACAGTAGCTCGTGTTAGACTTTCATTAATCACAGCATTAGCTAGTCTCGTTAAGAGTCCCTGATATTTTTGCATTATGATTTGAAATTATTCAATGCAAAAGTAATCTGAAGGGGGGGAGAGAAGTCAATAGGAATAGACACCGTCTTCGCCAGCAGCTTGGCTGAGAGCCTCTCTGATATATTTAGAAGTGTTATGATTTACAAGAGCCCGCCAACCATTTACTTAGTGTCTAGAAAAAAAAAGGTAAGTTTGAAGTTTCCAAATCACAACTATTAAAGGCTCCTTCTCACTTTCTTTGATTCGAGGCAGTTGACTGACACATTCAAATGGGATCAAAAATAAAACAACTGACAACACGTCTCCTTCATCCTGATGGCTGTAACCAAGCACTCGCCGCAGCTCCACCATCTCTTCATCACTTCGCAAGCCCAGGACAAAGCAGAAATAAAGATCTAAGAGAAGGTTACGTTTTTGCTGCTGGAAAAACATTACTCTGGCAGCTCTTGAGACCTTTCTATAAATCCTCATCTATTTGATGTTGCTAAAGGACTTCTTAAGATATTCAAAATTAAGAACAAAGCGGCCCACATTGGAAAGCTTAAACACATGCACGAGGGAGTGTTTGCCACTGTGGTTACGGGGGAAAATATTAATAATAATAATAGTAATAATAATAAAACACCGCATCTACTTAGCAGGAGGAATTCAAACACAGATCAATTAATCCTGGCAGCCTGCTGTGTGTCAGGCAGGGGAAGGATGATGGGTGAGAAGACAAGTGCCCACAGACCTGCAAGCCACCAGCAGAGAAGGTGGATCTGGAGCCTCCAGCGCAGGCAGCGCTGCCCGGACACGAGCCATTGCTTTGCTTCCACTCACAAATGTGATTCCAGAGCTTCCCTTTTCCCTCCAGGAATCCCTGTGAGACATCGGGGCTGCCCACATTGCCACCATCATGACAAACCCTGGGAGGAGCAGGGTGCTGGCAGGCACCGATCTGCCCATCGGAGCTCACCCCCTCCCAAATCCTTTGCAAAGCAACAGAGACACAAATTAGAAAGAAACCAAAAGCAGGGTCTTGTACCTCAGGCTCATTTCAGCTTCCAAGAGCTGAAATTGGTGATGGTCTCTCCCGCTAGAGATGCTACAGGTGTCTGTAACCAGCGATTCTCCCTCCCTTTCTCTACCCTGGGTCAATCCTGCACCATCAGCCCTTTTCTCAGAAAAGCAACCTCTACCTGCGCCGCATCCCACACGCCTCACCGCAGGGGCACGGGGATGGTTCTGGCACCAGGAACAGGCCTGGAAAAGCAGTTTCCACAGGGAACGATGCAGGCAACAAGCCAAGGCAAACACAGGAGACTGCTGAAGCTTCTACAGAGGAGCCCAGGTAAGATACCGGCTCTTAAATGCTGTTCCCCAGGCAGAAATCAGCACTTTGCTCAGCTGTGTGTGACCTTCAGCAGCACCTTCAGCACAGGTGCTGCTGATGCCATCAGGGAGCGCCTCGTTACCCGCACTTACCTCATTGTCGTGGTTTAGGCTCAAACCAGGACACTCACGTTGCTTTTTGGAGCAGGAAAAATACTTTGCCCGTTATCCCAGGTGGGGTGATGGCACCGCGTGAGGGTTCACTAAACCTCGAGCAGCAGCTGCAGCACCTCAGCTACCTCAGGAGGGTGACCATTGGCTCCTGCGGAGTATTTTTTTATAGCAGCAACCTCTCTATTTAGTTATTTTTCACCTCTTCGATCTCCAACCGGTGCTCTTTGCCCGCTGCAAAGCTGAGCTCTGACGAAGGATGCCGGCTCCGGCTGCGGAGTGGTCCTTCTCCCACCCCTGGGGGTCCCGACCTGGGCTCTGGGTGGTGATGAAGAGGGTGGCCAAGCCCCAGCTCAATGAGGGGATTCAGTGCAGCAGAATCTGAGTGAGCACTAAGTAAAAGACATTTAACAGAAGGGACAAGCCTGCCCGGGCTGGCTCTGAACAGGAGGGAGAAGCAGGGAGCCTTCATTTCCTGAAACCAGGAGGCCGAAGAGCTCCTGTGACAAGCAAACCATTAAAAAGAAAAAGCAACAATAACACGGAGCAAAAATACTGCTTCAGGGAAAAATTTCTGCTTGGTTTTAGCACAGATGTCGATATTGCACACTCAGAAACGGCCGCGTGGAAACACATTTGCGGTGCACTATTAGAGGGGGCACGAAAGCAAAGAGCTGCGCTTGCAAGAGAGAAATTAAAGCATTTAAAAATTAAAAGATGTTTTAAAAATGCCTTCTGAAAGGCATCTTATTCTCTGAAAGAGAACTTATGAGTAGAGAGACTGAGCTTCCCCGAAGCACAGAGCCTTAAAGCCAGAGTCTTAGCACCTCCGCATGAGGATCCCACAAAGAATAAGGGGATGCTCTTCACATTAATGGGTGTCACCGTTTCAAAACCTGAAGTCCCTGAGAGAAGGGGATCCTCAGACCTGTGGGATGAGTTTGTCAGGCCTGAAGGCAGCACCCAGCAAGGCTCGTGCACGGCGGCGATCGCTCTGTACTTCACATATTCCCACTGGGCTGGGATTTTTCATTTCATCCATAATTCATATCTTGCTGCAGCAATTCTACGGAGGCAGTGCAGGACCTCAGCACCGGTGATGACCAGGAGAAGAGACAGATGCTTTTCGTTGCTAGAGAGCAAACTGTGGAGCTTGGGTCCCGCCAGCAGCTCCACTTCATCCCGGTTACCCCGTAGGCAGAGATGGGAATAGACAATGAAATTAGGGCTGGGTTTGGGGCACAGCCTGCCGGGGTGCAAGGAAAACCTCCGCAGGGCAGGAGAGCCAGCCGGGCTCAGAGCTGGGCATCCTGGCAGACCTTTGCTCTTGGGTGGCCGGCAACCGAGGCTGCAGGTGGCTACTGCAAGCCCCGCGTGAGCCCACGCTCAGATCCCTGCTTTGGCTCCGTTTGTGGCCGGGAGGGACCGTGCGGGGCAGCACGGGGATGCCTGGTCCATGCCTGGTCCCTCCAGCCCTGACCTGGTTTACACCATGGAAAGGCCATCGCTAACCAAGCCCAGCACTAGATGCCTGTGCACCATTAGCTCTTGGGGCCAGGCTGCTTTTCCTTTCCACCTGGCTCCAGCAGTGCCGAAGGGTGACAATCATGGCTGTCACAGCGGATGGGGATGTCACCGAGCCTCTCCAGCCCTGTCACGTACACAAAAGAGCCTGTGCTGGCTCCCGGGGCTATAAAGCTTTCTCCCGTAACCCCGCTGCCTTTCCTCTCCCTAACACACCAGCTGAAAAACCCAGTTTGTCAGAAACTAAAGTGCTTTGTGAGATTAAAATGTAAATGTTGCACTCGGCTTTTCAGAGGGGGTTTGATATTTTACTTGTGACTCTGCGAGGAAATAGATTTTTGATAACTCTGCGGAGCTGCTGCTGCACAGCCGCCGCTGCAAACGGCCAAAACCTTAATAAATAAATCCTCTGTCAGCCGGCTCTGAAAACCAACTTGCTGGTGGTTTGGAGAAATATTGGGAATTTCAAAGCAGCCTTGCACAAGGGGACATGTAATTACATCAGCCTCTCCTGCGCTGCCTGGGTTTGAGAGGAAGGGGGGACTGCAGAATGTCCTCTTTGACAGTCCTGGCAATAAACACTATAAATTAACTTTTTGCTATGTTTATTGACTTAAAGCGTGGGGAAAGGGCTGTGCCAGGTGTCACGCTTTACCCTGACGAAGTGTCACCCATGAATACCAGAATGGGACGTCAAAAGGGAGCGTGAAAATTATTCACCTGAAATTCCTGCCTGGCTTGGCTCCGGTTTGCAGCCTCGTCTCCACAGGACACCTGCAAAAAGGTCCGGCCGAACCCAAAACTAGGTCCCTCCCAAGGCAATGCTTTTTCTTATCTTTCCGTGATGGATCCGGGTCTCTTTTCTCCCGACTCTCCAGCTCTGCAGAAATGTGTGGCTTTGGCTCCGTGCTAATAGATGCGTGGCACCAAGGTCTGTGGGCTGTCCGGGCACCTTGTTCATCCAGGTGGCTGTAACCACCGAGGAACTTATGGAATAAAGTCATCAGGAGGAGTTTTGTGACTTTCTGCTGACAACCAAAGCTGTCGGCCACCGGCCAATGCGGCCAGAAGTGAGTTACCTGGATTTTTACATCCCCAGTTACACACATTTCAATGGTTGAACCTTGGTCTAAGCAGCTCTTGGCTCACAGCTCTTAGTTGAAAACTATGATCGACATAAATATTCACAGCTTTACTACCAAAACGCATCATTTAGAGGTTTAAATTAACCTTTCTTGCATAATACATGTAACAACCTGAATACAAACGCCGCAGCACTCGACCAGCTGTGCTCGGAAATGATCGCTAAGTCAAAAATCACTCATAGGATTAATTTGGAAAATAATTTCAAACAGTTGAGATGTATATGAAAATGAACAGACCCCCACATTAATTGAGCTTGAGCCTGCTCTGTAAACTTAGCTACTCACTTTTTATCCCTTAAGTAAACCGGGAAGAGTAATGTATTTATAGGCTCTTGACGTAAGTAGCTTTGCTGAAATATTGTATGTAATAAATATTCTGCCATCTCCCCAAGCCTATAGGACAAATCCCTACCAAGGTACCGCAAAGGAAAACTCTGCGTGGCTAACGAGTCCTGGTGAGCTGCCAGCCAGCTGAAAGCATCGCAAAGGAGAGAAAGCAATGAAAATATAGACTTGCTATTAACGTAGGACGGAGTTTTATTGACACACCCGCAATGCAAGGTCACTGGATAAGGTCCTTCAGCCGTTCAGCTGTGCCACAGCACCTTTAAGTGTCCCTTCCCACCATCACCTTGGTGTTTGGTCAGCTTTATCCCAACATTTGTTGTTTGTCAATTATTTTCTCCACTGTTTTTTTTTTTTTTCCTTTTCTGATGTAAAGATCATAGATCTTGGCCCTTTTTCCCTGACCCATGCTGCCAGCGTTGCTTTTTATGGAATTACAAATTACGCAGTGCATCCGCATTAAAACAAAATGCGTTCATCACCATTTTTAAATAAGGATGTCATTTGTAAATACTTTATTCATAATTAATGGAATTATTACTGGGTGCAGTCACATTCTTCATCCATGTACTGTAAGATATGTTGTAAAGTGCATTAGTAAAAAGCTTTATAGATGAGGATATGACAACCCGACTGTGAAGCACATTATGTGATATACCGTAGCTATTGTCGTAACAATCTTTATGCAAGATTTTAAGCTATCAGTCAGCCAGGGGCTGATTGATAGTGTAAATGTTAATAATTAATAATAGGATAATGCTGATAACTAATTAATAGTAAATGATGAGTATGGATTTTTTTAGTTAGTATTATGCTAATATGCATTATTCACTGAATCATAAAATCACGTTAGAGATGAGAAACTCTCTCTCCCGCTTTCTCCGCCTGTATCGCTGGTGAGTCAATGATGCTCTATCCGAGCATTTCCGAAGCAGCTCTTTTCATCTGGTTTCCTGCATGAAATCCATGGGCTAAAAAGTTTTTTTTAAAACAAATTGAGAGTTCTGAATATGCGCTCACCGGAGCGATGTGTTAAGTCATGGCCTTCGGGACACAAGGACAAGAAACTTTCCTTCTCTGGGCATGGGAGACCCACAGTCTGAAGGACTCTTCGCTATGTTTGCAAGGAAATAGTTTAAAATGAAGGAATTGCCACTTCATTTCACTTATGTGTGGCATCCTCCAGCAATTTAAAACCATCGGGCATGCTCACCTTTTACAGAGGTTCTGGTAAGGTCCTTGGGCTGATGAGCAGCCGGTGGCGCAGGTGGGATGTAGAGATGGAGAACGTTCCGTGGAAAGCTGTGAAGGTGGCTCACCGGTGGTGTCAGTTTTTTTCCAGCTGACTTTATCTCTTTTTATATATGCTAGAGAGGCTCGAAGCGGGCATTGCGTCATGCCAGGTGAAGCCAATGTCTGTGTGCTGCCGGGCACAGACTGCTCAGAGGATGTGAAATGCCAAGAGCAGCCTCAAAAAAAATCAGGATTTAGAAAGGGGATACTGTGCAATGGCCCCCGGGATGCACTGGATTTAAATGCTCCTGGCAGGGAAATCTCCCCTTCTCGGCCCCGGCAGCCGCCGTCTCCATTGCCCGTTGCACGGCTGCCCTCGCAGGACCAGAGAGATGATTTTGCCTTCTCCAGTTTCAAAGACTAAGATGCAGGAGAGCTCCTTCCTGGTACTCAGCTGGTTTGGAGATGACCTAAGCCAAAGGCATCGAATATATGGAGCTCACTGGCATCCTCCTGCCGGCACGGGCTCTCACAGACCCCTGTAATGACGATTTGATTCCTTAAACCATGCTAATACCCAGCCAGCTCTCTGGCAGTGCACAGCACAGCTTATTGACCAGTGTGAGAGAGGTGTTTGCCAAGAGCTAAAAAGCACTAGTTGGTGCTGGAGCTCTCCTCTTAAGGGAATTAATATTGGGAGCTTTTCCTTAGAGAGATGAGAGTCCTGGGAGCTGATCCACAGATTACCTTCCTCATCCCTCCCTCCCTTCCCCGACGCTCGTGGTTTGTGTTTGGTTTTTCAACGTTTTTATTTCAGATAAATCCGCCAGCACATTTTCGGGTGGATGTCACCGGGATCCACTTCCTCCCGGCCCACAGACAGTCTGTCTCTCATCTCACTTACATTAGTATCAATTATTTACAGCAGGAATGCTAAATCATGAGAAGGAAGTTGCAGCAAAGCTCTGCCTTGGCTGAGTACCCCCCGCCGGGTGCAGCCTCCCGAGCCCCTGTGCTGTTTGTACTTGGCCTTGCACAGCAACAGCCAGGAATCTCTTTCCCCTTTTCCAGCCCCGGGTAAAAACAGTGGCCAAGTACTCACAGCCCGTCTTCTTCATGGGGGTAAAAATCATGTATGGAGTGCAACGGGCTCCGTGTCTGTAGGGGAAGCCTTTCCACGGTGACCAGGTTTTGGATCACAGCCAGGAGGCTTCCTTTGCTTCCCTTTTTTTCCCCTTTCCCCAGAGGCTTCCTGACACTGGGGAGTGATGTGAGGAGGAAGGAGACCCCCAGCCTGGCCATGCATCCCTCGCAGGTGATGGAGAGGACACCCCAGAGCAGGGTACAGCCAACCCACGTGGGAAATCACCACCGCTTTCCTCCCCCACACCAGTATCATTGCCATTTCCATCCTCCTCCTTCCCACTGGTATAATCTCTCTTCTGGAAGACCATCATTTTGGGGGAAAAAGTTCCTTCCCCGCTCACAGCAGCCAGTGCTGCAAGGTTTGAGCGGAGCTCTCGCGCTGGCACGCGATCACTGACGGGCTCCTTAAATGACCGAGCGCATAAGGGATTTTTTTTTTTTTTGGATGAATAGTATTTAAACATGAATAATTAAAATCTCAGTTAAATGGGGATGTTATACAGCTTAGGACAGTATAAATACAAGTGTCTGGGCTCTGTTCGTATCTTTACTCTTTGGATCCAGAACGGCAGAAGTACTTTACCTCCGTTGGTAAGTGCACCACTAAGTGAGGTGATGCTGACACCCTTGACCTTGGAGCAGTGCCTACATTTAAATTTCCAGTAATTCTCAATATTTTTCAGATAAATCCCTGCTTGCACCAGGGAAGCTGTCCTTTCCTAGTCTTGGTTCAACTGCTTACCCAGCACATTCCCACTCTTCTTGTTACAACTCAGGAAAGTGAAAAGAAACCCCGAGAAAACAAAAAGAACAAACAAACCTCCTGAGACCCAGTTGTAGAGACTATTCAGAGAGCAAGGAGACCCCCTGAGTGCAGACCAGAGCCTGCAGATGTTGAGCAAGCTGGTCTTGACCTGCTGTGGGCTAGCAAGGGGGTTACCCCACAAGACCCGAACTAGCCCCGACCTTGCAAAGCTCCAAGTCTACAACACAGCTCCTCAGAGGAAAGCCCTAAGCACCAGTGGCCAATTCAGCCCTGGAGGGGTGATTTTGGGCACCTTTGAGCCACCCCGGCAGTGTGCAGTGGCTGCGGTCTATGCCATGGTCATGGTGAGGAGTTGAAGGTCAGGACTTGCCTTGGCTGGAGGTTTCCATTGCTCAGAAGATGCTGCAGGAGATGGAAACCTTCAGCCAAGGCAAGTCCCGTCCCCAGCATCGAAGGATCTGGCCCTTTGCTGAGATTTTGGGCAAACGCAGCGGTCACTCACAGAGGAGAGGTATCCAAGGGAGGATGGGTGTTTTAATTTTACCCCCATTGTGAGTCACTTCATTAGCCCCTGCCCCTGTTTGACCCTTTTACTGTTATACCAGCCTAACTGTTTATTTTCCTCATAAAACTGAAACTAGATCGATTGCCTTTGTCTCAAAGCCCTTTATGTGTCTTGGCGCCCAGGACCAGCCCTGCCATTAGCAAGAGGCACGATGCAAATTGAATCTGTGGGAAACAGGGACAGTCTGAAGCAGACACCAAGCCGACCTCCCCATCTTCCTCCTTTTTCCTGCTTAACCTTCCTCCACCGCATTTTAAAGCGAAACTCTACCTTTACGTAGTGCTATCTATATATATGTGCACAGCGTGTGTCTGTTGTGTACTCGTCTATACAATCAATAACAGTGTCTTGCTGGGGATTTAAACATTATTCTTCAAAATCCAGGCTTAGAGCACCAGATTTATTTGTATGAAAATATATGCTTTGTTGCTTAAGTAAGGATATTAATTATAGATGCAAACCCATAAATCTTCTGGCTTTAGGTGAGATATTTGTTGGATTATAAATATGAATTGGAGATGAGGGTCCTGCTCTTCCTATTATTACGATTATTATTACTTACTGGTTATTATTTTCTGTATGATCGGTATCTTCAGGTGGGTCAAACGTTACTGGGGAATGGGGAGCTAAGCCTTCCAAGGGTGCGCACGTGTTGAATTCATTAAAAGGTTTTCCGTCCCAGCCTTGCTCTCAGCTGCGTTTCCCAGCCTGGTCAGTCATTAAACACCCTGTTCAGGTCTCTTCCCCTCCTCTCCCTCCTGCTTTTGGTACCTCATTTCATTGTGCTGCTTTTGCCAGATCATATCAAGCTCCCTCATGTTTATTAATGCTGTCCTGTGCATCCCGTCGACAATGTGCTATTGTTTCCAAGGTTCTGCTTCAGCATCAGTCTTGGAAAGCAGCCAGACCAGGAGCCACCAGGGACCCCAATATCATCCAGGGCTTTGTCACAGGTGACAATTTTCTTCTCTGCCATTCATTATGGCAGATCTGGGAACATCAGTAATAAACCACAAGGGCTTGATTGGCCAAGGAGCTGAGCACCCAGAATACCAAGTGGAGGATTTGCTTCAGGCAGGATTAGACAACTTAGATGGGACAACCGTGGACAGTCCTGATGATGCTCAGCACCTCCCAGGGCAGGGCTGGTGGGGCCTCACCATTCATCACCCCAGAGCTGAAGAAGTGAGTGTCACTAGTTAATTCAATACAAACCAAGACAGTACATTGCAGTGGATCTCCCAGACTTTAACAAGTGCTCCAGAGCCAGGAATGCCAATTAACAAGAATTAAATTGAAGACTTCATTGAGGACCTCAGGGCTTGCTGCATTTGCTGCCGTTTCCCTGCTGACCACTGCTGCTCCAGCCGCACTGGTTGCTCTATGGACCATCAAGGACCAAACAAAGCAGAAACCAAACACAAAGGGCTGGACGCTCACAAGCACTAGTAGAAGGCAAAGGTGTGGAGTTGGGCTGGTGTCAACCAGGAGGGACTCCAGGTTGCGGACCAAAGGAGAGCACGTAGCGGGATCTCAAACTAAATTCATGCAATGCCCTACCCTGAAATTAATAGGACCTTGCACGCCAGGACTGTAAAGACAGGGCTCTGTGTAAGGTCTGCTTTTCGGAATTAGACTCCTGCGCTTAAATAAATTAAATGAGCTGTCAGTATATTAAATGATTTAATGCCTTCTTCGGTTTTGCAGCGGAATCCTAATGAAAACGCTCCTCAATATAAAATGCTGAATAAATTAAATGGTGAAGTGTTTTAATAAACGGTCTGTTGTTACGGTGAACCACATTAAAGTACTGTTTAGCTCTATGGTAATGGTGTTGCCCTGGCTTTAAATGAGCTTCTGCTGGTTCAGGCTTTTCCTGACAAAACATAAGCGTTGCGCTTAAGTTGTTCAGTTCATAAGCATCTGCACAGCTCCTGGGCCAAAACCTGAAATCAATGGAAATGTTGTTGGCTGGCTAACAGCAAGCTGCATTAAATGGCACTAGGAGCAGACTGGGCTGGAGAGGCTGAAGAAGTTGGTTCCTGATGCCCTCTGCACAGGGTTAGCTACTGCGGCCGGCAGCATCCTAGGGCTCTGCCTCCTCCCCACTAATTAATGATCTGGATTATCAGCTGTGGCCTCGGGTGCTGGTCACAGCAGCAAAGAGGTGGCAGGGTCTGGGGCCAGCAGCGATGGCTTGAATCGTGCCATCCTGAATCACGGCCCAGGAGCCAGGGTCCTTGGTGGTGCTCAGCACGGGCAGCCAGCTCCGTGGTGGGGGCAGAGGGGATGAGACGAGGTCCCTGCACCCCAACTTAAGGGACAAAGCCCCAGATTTCCAGCCGGATGGATTTTGCTGTTAAAGAACCACAGGAAAATCATGAATTGGCTGTGGAGGGGCTTAGAAGTCTTTTTTTGCTGATCTCATTACAAGTTAAGATAACAAATTATATCTCTTTTATATCTTTTCTATAAGGTAAAGACCTGCTTTTAAAGGTAAAGACCTTACAGAAGATAAAGTCCCTTATCTATAAATCAATTATGAAACAACTTTAATTGTCCTGCTTTTGGATATCAGCTCTTATCTGAACACCTCCACCTGTCACAGTATTGCTTTGGAAGGAAATTTTTTCCCTAACACTGTTGTTGGAGCTTGAAAAACCAGAAATAATATCCCAGTACCCAAAGAAAAAAACCTATTTTTTATATATATACCTGTTTGGTTCCCAGCGCATCTGGATGCACAGTAAGGTGTTGGCTGGGGCTTGCAGACCAGTCCCAGGAGAAGTCCGGGGGTGGCTCCTGGAGCTGCCCGAGCGAGGGGTCTGCACCCAGGGCTCCTGCTGAAGAATTTCCATGAAAAAAGTAATTTCAGCAACTCCCAAATCAGAAAGCCAAGAGGTGGGGGAGCTCCTGCAGAAAGCCTCACTGTGGGAGATCGTGTCTCTCCAGTTCTCTGGTGCAGATTCTCTGGGTGCAGATGAATGTATTATCAAACTACACATTATTACTCACAGATTTAGAAACTTCTAAGGAATTTGAAAGTGTCAATTCCCTGAAAAGTCTATCAAGCTAAAGCAGCAGATGGGGATCAGCAGGATCTCACTGGACCGCTGGAACCCAGGTCCTTCCTGGCCTTGCTTTGAGCTGCTCTCTTTGGTGCTGCATTTCAGGGTTTTTTTATAGCAGAGGGATATAGGTTGGTTTTTTATTTGGTTTTATAGTACTTTTCCAGCCTTTCCACTGGAAAAGATGAAGTACTAATAACACTGGGGCGTCTGCGTGAGTCTCCACCAAGGCCAGATCAATAACTCTGAGAAAAGGGAATTGTCCCACTCAGTGCTCGGGGATGATGGTTCAAATACTAATTATTTGGAACATTATAAAACCAAAGAAGGACCACGTCATCCATGCGGTGTGGGTGTCTGTACGTGGATTCACAGTGAGCTTTGGTGGATCCAGGATATGGGTTAAAACAAACAAAAAATCATGATTTTGAAATGGCCAGTGATGATGAAACCATGCCTTGAGAAGTTGTTCTGATGTTACTTCTCCCCATTTCAGCAGCACACCCTTCCCAGTCTGAATTTCACAGTGTCAGCTTCCAGTCACCAGCTCTTTTTATAGCTCTGTCTATTAGATTGAAGAGCTCTCCCTCTCTGCATTTCTGAACCCTGTCTGAATACATCTGGGTTGTCATTAAGCCATCCCTTAACCTTCTCTTTGTTAAGCTAAGCGTACTGGGGTCCTTGAATCTGTCACTATAAGGCATGTTTTGCAACGCTTCAGTCATTCTCGTGTGCCCTCTCCCATTCATCACCATCCTTCTTGAGTCGCAGACACCCGAAATAGCCGCCGTGTCCCACTAGATGTTACACCAGAGATATTTCACTCTGCTATTTTTTCAATTTTCCAGCATTGTCTAACAGGATCACTCCTCCCCCCGGTGAAATCCTGGTTCCCAGGTTAACCTGGCTGGTGTTTGCTTCTATCTGGTTCACGAGAGATGCAGGGCTGAGGAAGAGAACGGTCCACACATCAACCCCGGTCCTACTTGAAGTCTCATCAGCAAACTTTGATTGTAATGAGTTTTGATTTTTCTCCCATTTGCTAAAAATGATGAACTGAAACACAGCCCCTTGGGGTGATTCTCTGATATGTTTAAACATATCAGCAGGGTTTTCATCCGTTTAGCGCATGCCGTGTTGATTTTACATTGTTTTAGCTTCCTAATAAATGAGACAACATTAAGTCAAATGCCTCGCAGAAGTCAAACGCAACAGTGTTGATGAAATGTACTAAATCAATCAAATCTATAATCACATTCTTGAAAAATTATATCAATTTCATTTAATAAGATCTATTTTCCATTAACTCATGTTGATTGTAATTAATTATTCTCCTTAAATTGTTATTAATCAAGTCCCTTATCAGCTCTTCCATTATTTTTCACAAAATCAACATCAGACAATCAGATTTATAATTAGGCGAGTCATCCTCCTCATCGACATCTAGGCATTGGCACAAAGTCAGCGCTGCCTCGATCTTCTGGAAAACTCCTCTCCCAGCAGAGGCTGCCGGCCGGAGCGCCCCCGGGACGGGGTTTAAAACTCCCAGGCACTGAATGGCGAGGGCTGCCCATCAAAAAAACCCAAAAAACACCCTCCTCTAGCTGTAGTAGCAGCTGTTTAACGTCCTGAGATGGAGCGGAAGATATTTCACACCGTCTTATTACATTGCTAATGCACTTATCTTTTTTTTGCCCCCAAAATAGAGAAATTAAATATTTAGTGTCTGCCTTTTATGCATTCTTTCTTTAATGTCGGCTATTCTGTCTAGACAACTACCTTTAGTCTCTTCTACCTAAAGAGCACTTCCCTGTTGCCCTCAGCTCTGCTGGCCAGAGGTTTCACCTAACCTTCTGCTTGGGGCTGGTTTATGTTCGTTATTACTCACTTTCCCTTCTTTCCTTTCTGTGAATTTAGAGCTGCTTTCACTCCCCTTTGAGCTTCTCTTTTTATCCAGAATGACCTTCTTTTTCCCAACGCTGAGATTTTACCCTATTCCCGAGAAGCCAGAGTGTCTTTAAACAAAGGGTTGCCAAATATCACTCACGTTTTCTGTTTAAAATCCTTTGGGTGACCTGGCTTCCCACCCTGAAAAGCAAAGGGACCCAGTGTTGGCTCAGGCTTTCTTCTCTCTGTGCCCAGCACATACGATGGAAACGGGGTCACCTCTGCACTGGCTGTAGATGATTTTTGGATCTGCGATCGGTTCTCCAGCTGTCAAGATGATCCTGTCAAGGATCCTCCTGGTTTTGGTGAGGAAACGTTCTTCTATGACATCTAGAAAATCCAGTCACTAGCAGCATGAGCCCTCCAGCCCGTATCATTCAAGTTGAGGTTCCCCAGGACAGCACAGGGAAATTTTCTTAAATCTTATAGATATGTGACTAAGGAGCCGGTAGTCTCTGTTTTCTAGCGAGAGTTGATGGTCTGGAGAAGCGTCTTCTTTTGGCTTTTATTTGTATTTGAAGTCACTTTCTCTTAAGTTTCTATTGGTGCTTGGAACACAGCAATGTCACTTCTGATATTGATTGTCCCTCCTGCACCTTCTTTGCCCACTCAATTCTTTCTAAATAGGTTATAACTATTGATTTTAATATTCCAGGCACACAGATTTTCTCCCCAAGTTTAAGTCATGCTCTCCAGATAGAATTTGCACTCATAAATTAGTCGTTCCTACTTTTCTTTTTTTTTTTTTTTTTATTGCTCAGGCTCGCCGCACTGCTGTACAGGCAATTAATGTCCTTCTCCTCACTTCCCTTGCGGTGTTCATTAGCTCTCGTCTCAGCACCTTCATTTTCTTCCTTGGGCCAGGTATGGGGATGGGTACTGAAAAATTTCTGTGCTTTGTCATGCTCTCCAGTGCATGCTCATCCCATCCAAGTGTCTCTTTTTCCAGAAACCCCACCAGCCCAAAAATTTGGCAGGAGAAACACAGTAGAAGGGAAAACCTCAGCCCAACCACCTCCAGCTGCAGCACGGATGCATTTCAGGGTCATCATGGCAATGGATGTAGAACAACTCAAACCCCAATCTGTCATACCTCTGCTTTAGGTGGTCTCCAGCCTCCTGATTTCTTCTGGCAGCCACTTCCCATATTCAGCTCAACCTGCTGCGGCTCTTCCAAGCACACACAAGCTGGGGTGCCACAAAAGCATCCCATCTGGGGAATAATCTCACTTGCCTTTTGGTCCCCGGGGTATTTCCAGCAGTTTTTGCAAACGCCAGTGATGGGGGTCTAAGCCAGGAGAGAGGAAGAACTGTGCTTGGGGCACCTGCATGTGTGGCTTGAGATCTGAAGGGTTCTTCTCATCTGCTCATCTCATAGAATCATGGAATGGTTTGGGTTGGAAAAGACCTTAAAGATATCCAGTTCCACCCCCCTGCCACCGACAGGGACACCTCCCACCAGACCAGGTTGCTCGAAGCCCCGTCCAACCTGGCCTTGAACATCTTCAGGGATGGAAGTGGTGCCTCCTGCCTTTGGCACGTGCTTCAGGGAAGGTTGTGTTGGCTTGAACCCAGCCCAGGCCAAGCTGTGGTGACCACACAACACGCTTGTGCTCATTTTCACTGGCTCTGTTGGAAGACGAGAAAAAAGCAACCACCCCTAATCTTGCAGGTCCTAAATGTTTTGCAGCCAAGGGCTGGAACAGAGACTTCTGATGGGTTTGAAAAGTCTCCCGTCTGGGTGATTTTATTTACAGCTGGTGCATGTTAATGTATCCCGGTCAGAGAATCACTGTTTCAGAGCAAAACTAAACCACAGCAACTCTCCAGACTTGGCCCTTGCTGGGCCCAGTGATGGGGCGTGTGCCTGTCCCTGCTTTTGAAAATAACCCTCTCCATCTTCTTTAATCCAGCAGAGTATTTAGGGACAAAAATACGAGTGGAGAAGTGGAGAAGTACGAGAGAAGAGAGCAGAAGGTGTGTAAAATAAACAAGCTGCCAAATGCCTCTGGGTTGCTCTGAATTATGCATCCTTCCTGTTGGGGGATGTTCAAGGTTGTCATCTTCTTTGAGCAGCTCTCCTCCTGGATACTCACCTTCATTTTCTGGGACACCTCTGCTGGGGTTTTATGGTGGCTTTTCCTTCCCTTTCCTTGCCTTTTATGGAATTTCTTTGCTACCTTTTAAAATTCAGAACACGATGAGTCGATGAGTGAGGTCCTCCCTCGTCTGAGCGGTGGGGGAATGGGACCGGGATAAACGGTCCCTAGGAAGAGGTGGGTGGGTGGGTGCTGCAGGACAAGCATCTCCAATGGGTTCCTTGCGGTGGTTCCCCCCCGTGTGAGCCCAGGATGAGAGATGGGGGGGTGTCTGAGGGACCCTGCACAGCCCCCCACCCTGCTCACAGCCCTGACCCATCGCTTGTGCAGGGCCAGGAGCTTCACCGGGACAAACTGGAGCTCCCTGCCTCTTGCCAAAACACACGGGGGCTGTTCTGGGAAAAAGCCTGAGCTTCTCGTTTCCTTAATGCGATTGGCGCTCGCTTCGGTTATGAATTTCATTTTTAAATTGTAGCTAATACTTTTTTTTTCTTTTCTTTTTTCTTTCTTTTTTTTTTTTTTTATTAAAACCTCTAAATTTCATTAGTTTGCACTTACAAAAATAAACCTGGCATCAACTAGTGAGCTCTCCTGAGATTGTGTCATCAATTTACCCTGCCACCGAAGCAGCCCCGTGTCACGCCTGGCACGGTGACAGCGCCCAACTTCAATACTGCGGCTGCCTGCAGTCACCTGCCCTGCCGGGAAGAAGAAAAAAGGTACTTTCATAGACTTTTGTGATTAGGAACTTCGGTTTCAAGGTTTCAGGGGGAAGAGAAAAAAAAAAGAAAAAAAAAAAGAAAAAAAAAAAGAAAGGAAGTTGATTGTAAATTTAATTCCTGCATCTTAGTCATTTCTGAACCACGGGTCATTAAGCACACATTAGTGCTGCGAGCCATTTTTCATAGGGGCTGCACCAGCGACACGGAGCACGGCTGCTGCATCCCGGAGCATCCTGCCTGGGACCCACAGCTGGGGATGGTGGGGGGCGGGTTTTTTACCTGGTAAATCCCAGAGGAGAGACAGAACGGTGGCAGTTGTGGGTGCAAGTGTAGCTGACAGCACATAAACATGCTGGGAGTGGTGACTTCTGCTGTATTTCCCATTAAAACACCTTATTGTGATATAAAACACCTCAGCTCCACTTCTTCTCTCTCCCCGTGCTCCTGTTCATTTTTAACCCTCGCAGTCAGGCAAAAGTTAAACAGTTTCAGGCTTCAGGCGTGTGGTCAAGGACTCGTCTGGCCTGAACAGAACAAACGCTATTTGTTGCCAGCAAAAAACTGAGGTTTTTTTTTAATGAAAAAGCCGCCTGTGTCCTGAAAGATAAACCCGTGAGTGTGTGACAGACCCGTCCCGAGCCGTGCCCAGCACCGGCCAGGGTCCCCCGAAACCCTCCCCGTGTCAGTCTGTCCCCAGGCCTGACAAACAGCCCGAGGAAGCCGGCTCCTTTAATAGGCTTCAGGGCTTTATTTATAGCCCCTTTGAATAAGTGCAGCTGATACTTAAGATCGGCAGATTTAATGACAGCGAGCTGGCGAAAGGCCAGGTCTGCAAATAGTGCCACTAAAAGTCTCCTCCGCCATAAAATTTGTTTAATGTAAGAAATCATATCGGGCAGGGTTTTTTGCCTGCCATTTTTATAATTAGCAGGTGAAATCTCCATTTCGCTCCGAAGAGCAGCCGGCACTTTATGGGACGCAGCTGCCTTTCGGTGGCGCTTTTGAAATTTATCTCCACGTTTGGATGGGACTCTCGTGCTCTGTGTCCCGGGGGAAGGGGACCTTTCCCACCCTGGATCTCCTCGTGCTTCCCCAGAGCCATGAACAAGGGGAAAAAAAGGCAGCTGGACCGTGCCAGGTCCATGTGGTGGCTGATGATGGAGGAGGAGGAGGAGGAGGATCACACTCCGTATGTGACAACTCCCAGGACCGAATCCTTGCCAAGGAGCTGCCAGCCCATGCAGCAACATCCCTCTGAGGTTTGACCAAAAACCCGTCAAACTAACCAGAAAAGCTGCTCCAGACAGGAGCGGAGCAGTTTGTGATCTATAGAGATGCAAAATGCACGTTTGTCTCACTTTGTCGACCTTTGATAACGTTGTGACACTTTTCACTAAAGGGCCATGTTAAATTTTTGCAACTCTTTCTACTTTTTACAAATCTCCTCTTAATATACACAACCCCCAGCAAAATTATCTCAAAATGAGTTATTTCATTCCCTTTTTCCCCCCCCTTCCTTTAATAGAACAGAAATGAGCTTGGGTGGTTTTGGTTATTAACCACAATTGCCTAACGACACACAGAGCAGGGTACGGCACCTGTGGGCTGTCACCATCCCTGGCAGCATCGCTGCTGGTGACAACGTGTCCCCTTTGCAGGAGAACATCTGCCCTGGGAATTACAGAGGGACCCAGGCTGTGCTTGAGGAAGAGGGTACTCCCCAAAGTATCAGGGAAAAGGTTTTTTTTTTGTTGACCTACAGATTTGCCCTCCCTGAGGGAGCAGTGCCTTAAAAAAAAAATAATTGTATTTAGGATAGTGAAAAGCAAGAAAAATGCTAACAAAAATCAAAGTGTGGGAAAGCCCATTAGGTTTTGCATTTAGATGTACAGATGCACTTCAGGAGGTGTCCACACATGATCTAGACACAGTGGAACAGCAACCAGGTCACACACTTTCTCTTCACTCTGGTCACCCGTCCAGCCTCCCCTCACCAGCAGAAGGGCTGAGAAGTAGGTTTTTGCTCATCTTATTTTCTGAGGGGTCCCCTCGAGGTGTGTCCTCTGCCTGCCCACCTCGGGAGCAGCCGTCACTGCTCACCCTCTGTCCCGAGGTGGCCCATGGGGCTGCCAGAGGGTCTGGAGAAGGTGGGATTATTCCGTGCATCTTTATGGGAACGGCTTTCCCTGGTGTCCACACTGTATATATCCTCTGGAGCTCCTGCCATCGCAGCTACCCAGAGATTTTGGTCGAGCTCCCTCCCATTATAAAGATTAACCATGGGCAAGCCCCGGCCAGCTCCGTGATTTAGATCACCCATTTCTGTAATGGACGGAGCACTTGCCTGGCTGAGAGATGGGCTGATATTTATAGACACGCTCTGGATCCCAGATAAAATGCTGTGTCTTTAGTTGAAGATGCGAGAGATGATTAGTGTGTCCTTTCCGCGGGATACGGTTTAAAGCCGAGGTACTTCAGGAGTGCCTTAATGCCTTGCTGACCTGGGACCTACATTCAGAGGAAGCTTTAAAATTAAAAAAGGCAGAGGAAGGAAAATAATTGGGTGGATTGCGCTGAAAAAGGTGCTAGGTATGGCTGTTCGCTCTGTCTTTTTTTAATTTTTAGGCTTTTCCTCTCACATTTTCCCTCCAGGGGGATGAAAAATGGACAGAGCCGGGCACACGGTGTCTCCTCTTCAGGTACAAGGGAGAAGTACACACACGGACATTTATTTACTGGCAGGAGGATAATTCCATCACACAGAGACGTGAACGTGTCTCCTTCAATTGCCTCTGTGTGTGCGGGGTGGGGAGGGGCTGCCAGGGCCGGGGGGTCCAAGCACAGGGAAAATGAAGCTCGTGCCCTTACAAGACACCACGTGCCCTATTTCCAGGTAACAACTGGGTGTCAAAGAGGCTCCTTGTTGTCTCTACATGTGGTTGGACCTGAAGTTCATGCTTTGTTGGTCTTAGGGGTCCCCGGAGGCTCCTCCTCGCTGCTTGGTGGGGGGCTGTGACCTTGGGGGAGGTTTGCTGGTGCTGACGATGTCCCCTGTGACGGCAGGATCCCTGCTGTGCCCACCGGGATGCTCAGCCCGGCTCCGGGATGCAGCTGGGAGATCCCTTTGGGAGAGGCTGGTGTTGCTCAGGTGGCATCTGGGAGCGATGCTCCGGCACGGCTGGGACATGAGCCCTCCTCCCCTGACGCCCCACAGTACATGGGGCTGGGCAGCTTTGCTTTTCACCAAATGCCTTCCTTCCAACTCCACATCAGAGGGGTTCATAGGGATGTGATCAGTGACGGGGGCTGGTGGCTGTATTTTGGGCCCCCCAAAAGGTCTGGTTGAAATGGACTCCCCAAATCCTCCCAGAGACCTGACCCTCAAGCAACGTGTGGCAGCTTCAGCAACGCCCCTTCCAGCACACCAGCTCTTTCTCCTGCTCTCAGTTAATGCTCCAAACCCACAGGCTTTTCCCCAAAATGTATTAATTGAAGTGAACTCACTTTACAGGTCTCACCCAGGATCCAAACCCGGCGATCGGGAACGTGCTCTTCCCACCCCGTGTCCCCTGGGGTGATGCAACCCCCCCACAATCGCTCTGGAAGGGAGCAGGAGCTCCCAAAAGGATTTCAGGAGCTTTCTGGGATGTAGGGACAGATCCTGCACCCACAGAGGACAACGTCCCCTGTCCTTCTGGGCTGTTCTGCCACGACGTGCACCCAGCAGAGATCTTCACGCTCGGTGACCCAGTCACCCCGATACAGGGGGACTCACTGGGTGGTTTCAGGGACTGAGTGTTGTACTGATGGGTGAGAATTGAAACTATCTGTTGATCGGAGGGCAGAGGGGGCGAGCCAGCAGATTATTTGTAAAGATTCAATCCTGTTTGCATATCGACAGAGCCCTGCCGTGGCCCTCTCCATCCCCCGAGCGCTTCCCACTCCGGGAATGAGCATCATAAAAATGTGTCTGCGGCAGGAATATGGGAATGGGCACCCGAACTGGGCTCTGGGCACGTCGCTGCCTGGCACAGGAGGGGTTTGGGCTCTGAGCTTTGGGCACTGGTTTGAACATGCCCGAGATGCTCATCGGTGCCCAGGGGCTCGTCCTTCCTCCGGCACCAGCGCATCCCGTGTCCCACATGAGGCACCGATGCAGCCTGCCACCGATAAATAGTCACCTCGAAATAACACAATTGCAGACCAAAAAGTGGTTTTGCTACAAAATCTACAATTTCTGGCAGTGAAAGCACCTGACCAGAGTATGCCATGTTTTGCTAGTATACCAGGCACGGGCAGAAGGGGGCATTTCACTCAGTAAAGCTGCGAGTTTTGAAATAACCTAAATTTTTCTGGCCCAAATTGCTAATTGCAAATTATTCACCCAGTTCTGGAAGAATGTCCTGTTTTTGCTGAACTAAAACCAACTGTATAATACCCTCTTAGCCTACTGGGCTTATCTCCAGAGCTCAAAGCTGTTCAGCTTCCTTGTGTCTCTTCTCCCTCTCATTTATTTACCATACGATAAAAAATAAGAAAAGGATTTTTGTACCAGAATAAGACAAAAGTTTTCTGTTTTAGTGCCTGGTTTGCTGGGGTTTGTGGAGAAGGCTGGAGAACGTGAACTATTATCGAGAATGCCACTCAAATTACAATATAATTGTCTGGAAAAAAAAAAAAATCTGGCAGCTAATTCTGATTGCAGTGCACATTTCTGTGCCTGTGACAAATGATTTCTAAAGTTAGACTCAAGGACACCGAGCTTCCAAGAGGTCACTCATCTACGGTGTTTATTTTATTTGCCACACCAAAAGAAGTTTTAAACAGTTAAATTAAGAGGAGAGGGGAGGGGGGCGAAGGGAAGCAAAGCATGGATGATCTGAAAAAGATGGAAGTGTTTTGTTTTAAAAGGACCGATGCTCGGAGCCATAAAGTATGAAATACAGGAGGGAAAGCAGATTTGGGGCTAACCTACAATATCACATTAGACTTTAAAGCTGTTCCAACAGACTAAGCATTTGAGAAAGAATCGGAGCTGTTTGTGATAAGTTGCTCCTCTTATCGGCAAACTGTCATCTGTCTTGAGTGAGAACATTTTGTCCACCCTACCAAAACAAGTCAGAAAAATTGGATAAAAACAAAAATATAAATCAGAACGGTAGCTGGGAGCAGAGCTGAAATGATGGCAATTTCCTGGCAAGGATCGCTGTACAGCTAAATGTCAGACGTGCCAGGAAGAATTATACTTTTGACTTGAGGTCAGGAATTATGTGCGAGCATGCCGTGGCCAGACCCCCGGCCAGCGCAGCCGCCGCGGACGCGTGTGGCCACCAGTGACAGGCACGGTGGCTCCGTGGGCTGGTGCGTGTCCCGGCTGCAGACCGGCAGGGAGCACCGCAGCTCTCCCACTGCTTTCCCATCAGAGAATGGGAAAAGCAGAATGATAGAATGGTTGAGGTTGGAAGGGACCTTAAAGATCATCCCGTTCCACCCCCCTGCCCTGGGCAGGGACACCTCCCACCAGCCCAGGTTGCTCCAAGCCCCCTCCAACCTGGCCTTGAACCC
>JAOXJK010000005.1:2605130-2619456 GCA_025774025.1 Xenus cinereus | reverse complement strand
GCAGCCACAGCTTCTCTGGGCAACCTGGGCCAGGCTCTCACCACCCTCACAGCAAAGAATTTCTTCCTAATATCTAACCTAAATCCCCCCTCTCCCATTTTGAAGCCATTATCCCTCATCCTAACACTACCTACCCTTGTAAAAAATCCCTCCCCGGCTTTCCTGTAGCCCCTTTAGGGACTGGAAGGGGCTCTAAGGTCTCCCCAGAGCTTTCTCTTCTCCAGGGGTTTTGGGGACCAACTGCACCCGAAATGCTTCAGGTCTTCTGCAGGGAAACATCAGGGTACGACCTGCTCCTTGGCAGGGGACAAGCCCTCTGTCTGTCCTCCCCTTCTCAGCCCCGCATGGGGAGGTGTGTAGCTGCACCTGCACTTCTTAGCGCTTCGTGTCCTCGGGCCAAGGGGACAGTCCGTGGGGACATCACGGGCGCATGTGTGCCTCTGGAGCACGGAAAAATATCCAGGGACACGGGCACGGTATCACGGCAGCCCCTTGGCATTTGAGCTGGAGGCAAAGCGGGGTGTCCGTAACACCGACGAGCCGTGTCCGTCGTCCCCCAGGCAGCAGCTGGGCACCCCGGGAGGGCAGCCGCTGCCTCGGGCTCCGGGCACGAACCAAATTTAGTCGGGGAGCAGCGGGAGAGCCCGGGACCTCGGTGTCCAGGGCAGGACGGGTGGAGGGGAGCCAAGGTGCAGCCCGCCAGCCCCTTCCCCGTCCTGCTCCTCACCCTCCCAAGTGTTTTTCTCCTTCACTCCGACGCATCTAACGCCCTGTTCCACCGCAGCAGCCGGGCTGATGTCACTGGAGGCAAGACCTGAATCAGATCCTGAAAAAAATCAGCTATTGAGATGCACCAGAGCTGCTGCTCTCGGTGGCAGCGAAACCATGAGACACCCAATTACAATTTGGGAACAGGTACAAGGAGGGGAGATTGGGAGACGCTCTTTTACAAAAAACACACAATGGGAAAAGACAGATCCCAGGCAGAAAGGAGGCGTGTGGTCCCTCAGGTCGTGAGGGGTAAAGTCGTGGCAATGTCACAGGCTTGGGCAGCCTGGGGTGGGGAGCAGCCCCCTGAAAGCGGGTGAGAAGGAGGAGATTCTGCCCCTAGAAAAGAAGCAGCTGAAGGGGGATCGCTGGAAAACTCCCCCAAACCCTTTTTGAGGTGGGGAAGGGGGAGCTGGAGCTGCTACAGGGGCTCGCAGCCCCCCGGCACCCTCCCCTGCCCATCCTGCCCTGGCCCCTCCACCCCAGTCCAGTCCCGCGGGGCCGGGGGGGCTGCGTTACAGCGAACTGCTCTGCTTTGATTTGGATTTGAATTTTTTTTTTTTTTTTTTAATATTATCTATTTTGCAACAATTTAGTGCCCGAGGCGCTGCAAGTGCTTGGGTAAATCCAGATGAACCAGCAAGAGCTGAGCCTTTGCTTCAGCTCAACTGGGAGCAAAACCCCCCAACGCTGGATTGTTGGGTACCGCAAAGCCCCGGGACAGGCGCCGACAGCAAGTGCCCATCTCAGAAAGGCTAAACGGTCTCTAACAGGGGGACTGGGATAAGGGACAGCAATTTATTCCCTTTTGGAAACACCCCAAGTGCAAGGACACGAGAGCTGCCCTTTAAGCAGAAGCTGCGGAGAGTCCTGTGCAAACCCTCCTCCTGAGAGCACCATCGCACGCAGGTTTTTGTTGCAAGAGGAGGGGTGGCTCAGGCAAGGGTTAACCCGGGCTGTGCCGTGCACCTCGCACACGCACACCCCATCTGCCGCAGTGTGGGGGCACGAATATCTCACACGCACAGGTATTTATTTATCTATGGCATGTGGGCTGGGGGAGCAGGCAGGGCTCTCCTCTCATCACGGTGGGGTGTGGGATGCCACACGAATTCTCTCCATCGCCTCTCCGGGAATCCTGGCACGCCCGGGGGAGCCTGCAGTTAATCAGGACCATGTCGTTCTGCATCACTGCGGGAAGCCCTGGAACAGCCATAGCCCAGAAAACCACCTTTTCCTCGGTGCCCCAGGGACAGCTGAGCACTCAGCCCTTCACGGGCTTCATCTGCAGGGTCCGAGGTTTGCTGATGAGACCTTTCAGTCCCATTTAGAAGAATTTTATTGGCTTTTTTTTTTTTTTTGGCATTGTAATGCCCCAACATGGTGGTTGGGACAGAAGATCAGCCGGGTCATGGCTGGTCCCTTTCTGCTCTCAGGCACACAGCAGAGCTGAACTTCTCCTTTGGTTGCTTTTGGTCGTGCTGTTTCTTTGCTTGCAAGGATTATCATATTCCCTGCCCATATTGCACCACTGGCAATAAATCCAGAGCAACCGGGGCCCAAATTTTTGAAGAGGTTTCCCGAAGGGAATGTCAATTACCTTTCCCTTCCAGCACCGCCGACGTCCTCCGGCACCTACAAATCCCAGTTTTATTTTGAGAAATGCAGCCGCTTGCTCTAATTATTCAGCCTGCACTCTAAGGCGAGCAAAAAAAAAAAAAAGAAAATTTAGTAGGTAAACTTGAAAAAGCAAGGGGTGGTTTAAATTGGTACGGCTGGCTCTGTGACTCCAGGCATGGAGAAGTACAACCCCTAGCAAAGAGTCTGTGTGCAGGCGATGGTTTGTGTGTGAAGGTGTGGAAAGGGTGGGAGAACATTTTAGACTCTCGAGGTCTCGTTTTGGGTGAAATTCCCATCTGGGGCAGCTGAGATTGCTTTTGCTGCTGGGGATTTGGTTTGAGAAAATACAGCCATGACCTGGAAGGGTATTTCTCTCTCTGCCCAGCGCAGTTACTACGTTCTAGTCCACTGAGAGCCCATTCCTACGCTGGTGGATGTGCCAACATCAGCTTTGGAAGGGGAAACTCAGAGCCTTTGGGTCCAGAAAAGGGTGGAGGAGAGACTCTCTTCCCCTGCTCTGCCATCACCACAGGGACCAAGGGGTCCTGGTGCCAAGATGGAAGCGCAGAGAATTCCCTGGGGAGGAACTGCCTTCCTCTGCCCTTGGGTGACGTGTTCCCCTCTCAGCACTTGTCCTCCAGGTGCTTCATCTCACTCCATCCCCACCGCTTCCCTGGCTCTCTCTTCATGGGCTGCCACGTTCCTTCCACATTTAGATGTCTGTCCTTGCTCATTGCTATTCTCCACCCATCTCCTTAGCTCAGCCTGGTTTCGAACGTGGAGACTTTGTCAAGGTGCCAGGATCCCCCGGTGGAGGTGAAGGTTGGTAGATCAATGCCACGAACACCTCCCAGAGCATGAGCATCTCTGCGCATCTCGTGCCTGGGAGAGAGGGACCAGCCCCGGGCCTCGGAGGTGCTGAGGACCCTCCCTGCAGCAGCACTTCCAGATTTGCAGCCCCAACTCAGCTGCCAGCTTTTTGGGAACCAGCAGCCTTAATTATCTTTCAGATCTCATTATCCTCTTCCCCCTTATCCCCCCTTTGTTTGTCCTTCCACCCCTCCATGTCTGTGGGCAGCAGAGAGCTCTGCGTCTCCCTTCAATTCCTCGTAGCGCCACTACGTTCATGGACAACTTGCACATGAACTACATGGGATTTTCATCAAAATTACCCCAAAAGCAAGGACAAAATCCAAGGTTCATCGCTCCTGAGTCACAACCAGACCACAGGCAGTGGCACCAGCTCAAGCAGATGCAAACGCTTTCCTAGAAATGCCTCTGCCAAGAACATCCCCCATTGCTGACAGAGGGGCTCAGGGGCTTCCCGGGGATTTCCAGCCTGGTCCCATGGGAGAAAGAAGTGCAATCATCCCAGGACACAGAGTCTGGCTTTTGTGGTTTGTATTATTTGTAAGGAAAATAACCCTGTTTGTCTCAGACCAGCTGGCTCTGGAATCTCAGAAATGAGGTGTCATTACCAGGTGTCATTACTCCGTGGGCGTAAAGTCGTACCTAGCCAGCACTCCAGCCCTCTGCAGAGAGATGGGGATAATTTGCTTCCATCTTTGGAAATGTCAGACTTTATGGGTGAATAAAATACATTCCATTTTCTTCTGTTTATCAATATTGGGTGAAAACAGACTAGAAATTGCTTATAAACGGGTAGTGTCAAGAGAGACTCAATCGTTGTTACCCCTAGTGTGTGCCCAGGTCTGCGGTGGCAGCCACAGAGCACCTCTGTATGGTCTGTAAGAGCTGAATAAAGCAAGAAAACAAGGCAGAGATGAAAAAAAGAGCCACCCCCAGTACCCTTCCATTTACAGCCATTTTTTTTCCCTGTGGCCAAAGAAAGAGGGGGCAGATGGGGCTGGGCCAGTGGAAGGCTGGCTGTTCCTGCGCTTGAATTGCCGAGTCCAAGTCGGGTCAAAATCTGGGCAGAGAGAAAGGATGCGGTCCCTGACAGCACGGTGACGGTAACGGGAGAGATTTCAGGAAGGAGAATAGAGCTGCGGTGAATGAACTTTTCAGATAAATTATAGCTAAAGAGGAATGAAACATTATAGTTTCAATTACCGCTGTGCCCAGCCACGCAGGTAGTAATTCAAACAAGAAACAATTGGTGGATTGTCACCCTCAAATCAGACACATACCATTTAATTCCATTTACTGAGGGTTCACTGACTGTATTTTGAATCAAATACAGCCATTAATGTGCAAAGATCTGAAAAATGCATGTGTCCCTTTTACAAATGTGACAGCGAGACACTAATTCCTGTAAAACCCTTTTTCTTCAGGTTGGGCTGTTCCTACTGCCTTTAGTTCTGCAGATATCACTTATTAAAAGTTTTAGTATGCCAAGCTAGCTCTTTCAAAATGCCTTGTGCCTTTTTGTGCAGGGCACACGAACAGCACGGCCAAATCCAGTCTCATATTCCATCATCCAAACTTAGCAAATTGATTTGAATGCAGAAAAAAAAAAGCCACTTTCATTAAAACAATTAAACCCTTACTATTATTGCCGTATCTGGCTATTACAGCACAAACATAAATCATCAGTTAGAGGAGCTAAAAGCTTTCAGATACAGAATTGCTCCAGCATCGGTCCCACGCAACGGGCAGAGGAAGGATGACGTGAACCAGGCATCTCGGGGGGCAACACGGCTGCCGAAATAAAAACCTGCCCTGTTCCTAAAGTGGATATTCTTGTGCTGCTCAGCAGAAAAGCAATGCCTGCCTACGGGCAGGGTGAGTGGAAGGAACGGTGCTCAGGGTGAGAAGAGCTGGCACCTTCCCTGGGTGATGCCTCCTGCCCTGCACGGACATCACGGGGTGCCTGTCACCCTGGCTGGGCTCTGCACCCTTGGAACCCTGCCGTGGCACTACCCAAACCTAAATCCATGCCCTCCCGCATCCCAGAAACACTTTCATGGGTGAAAATACGCTGTTGAAGATTTTGGGGATCACCTGGAGTACTTTTGCTCTCCTTTTTCAAACAATACCCGCAGGCATCCCGGGTGCCTGCACCGTCACGCGCTCTCCAGGGGGCCGGGCAGCGTGTTGTCTGATAAAAACAGACCTTCCCGGGAAACTGCGCCTGCCCTTCTGATCCGAATGAGATTGCATCAAAGGGCAGGTTGTTTAAATATAATTTCACTGGTTATTGAGCGGGTCATCAGAACGGGATATGAAATTTCAAAGGCTTTTCTGCTCCTCCTGCTCACTCTTCGCATCATTCCAGGTCACGCTTCCCTCCAGGTGCTCCCTGTTGACTCAAGGACACTTCCAGGCAGCAGAATAGCAAAGGGGCAGGGATGGACAGGCCAGCTCATCCCACACATTTCAAATTGCTTAAAAAGAGCCAGAAGCCTTTTTGCAAAGAGAGTCCGTGGCAGGGACTGAAATCAGTGCTCAGCATGTGGCCTGGGCAAACAGAGTGGTCATTAGTGACTGTTGTCATTGTCACACGGGTGCAGACTGTTAATTCAGCACAGGAGTCATTAAAAACAAGCCTCGGTGGAGAGAGGGGGTTTTTGTAAATGCCAGATGACTTGACAAAAAAAAAAAAAAGGAAGAAGACCCTCAATATCCTACATTGCTGTGCATGTATATTCAGAACAAAAACTCCCAGGAATTTGCTGGGAACAGGATTAGGCACTAATTATTCTTTTTATGCTGAAAACTGTTAAAACACAACCCTGCTTCTCCTCACCCCATAACCAAGCTAAGCTTGAAGGCCGTTCAAGAGGTTCCCTCTCTTCCTGGAGGATGTCACCACTTCCAAAGCTTTCACCCCAACTTTGCTCCTGGGTTGAGCAGACGATATCACCATCCCCAGCGCTTCTGCCAAGCTCTGCCGTCAGCTCGGGGGAACAGTGGCTCCACGACTCTCAGTGTGACCCTTCCCGTGTGTCTGACAGCAAAGGGCTCAGCCTGCTCTCGCTCCTGCTCCAGCCCGAGCCCAGGGCTTTAATTGCCTCTGAGCCCGCAATTAAAGAGCAGCATGCGCTATGCTGCATGGGTGTCCCTCCGTTAGAGTCCCTCCTACCAGGTGCTTTTAATTTATTTGTATTTCCAGCAGCGATAATTGAGTTATCAATTTTGTACTCTTTTGGGCCAGAAGCAAAGAGATCAGAGAGCTATTTTATACACCTAATTATAGATTATTTCCCATAGCCATAAAACCACAGAGACAGATCCAGAAAACCCATCGCGAGGTGCTCCGTGTCCTCTTCATCTCTGCTGACTCCTCCCAATTGCTCCCTCAGACTCCAGGCTCAGCATCCTCCAGACAAAACAGTTGTCAAAAGCAAGGGACACCTATTTCCCCACAGGACAAAAATCTCTCCCCACCCCAGCAAAGAGCTCCTTAAAATTCAAATTCGACTTCTACTTAAACAATCCGTTTGAGCCTTTAGCACCTCACAGAGTCAGGCTGAGATTTATTCCATTTCTGTGCAGTTTGGCCATAATCTGGCTCATGACGGTGGCCTGGGGTCCTGCTGAGGAGTGAAAAATTTGATTATTTTTTTTCTTTCCCACTTCTGGTTTTTTTTGGGGGGGGGGGTTGCACCCGGAGCTCCCCACTCCCCCTGGAGCCAACCCTCCATCCCAGGCGGGTCCGAGCTGCCTCCAGCATCGGCAGAGCAAGCGCCAAAGTCCAGCAGCTCCTATTTTTATATTTACGGAAAGAGATGGGAATGGTCTGCGTGTCGGTATTAGGTTTCTGGTGGTGACACGAAGAGGCCATCCAAGATGTATGACCTAGCAAATGTACTGTAATGCACACATCACATTTGTTCTCCAAGTAAATAGATATTGTCCAGGGTACATTACATCTGTGCTTTCGTGTTTAATTTAATGTAAGTGAACTGCCTTAATTTCTCCAAATTGTAGTAATAAACATAATGCTAACAGTGATATTGCTAATAATTTATTTTGCAAGTGATTAATCAACAATGAACTATTTTAATTACCTGTTCTGAAATGCCAAAATCTAAATTAATTATGTGACGTTATATGAATTCATATGTGTGTATATATATACACACATATTTATATGAGAATTCCAAGGCTAATTAAAATGAAGGAACCAGCAGATTTGGTGAAGACACAGAGCTGAAGGGGGATCTGCTCTCCCCTGCTCTTCTGCCTTTTTGCATTTCGTCCTTGGCACAAAGAGAATGAGATTCCAGCGCTTTAAGCAAGTCATTTGTGCTCCTGAAAAATATATTACCCAGAGAAAGCAGCCAGCTCCCGGGGTCCCGCACTGCGAAGAGAGGTGGGAGCAGGGGTGGGAAGCGGGGGCTGAGGAGTGGGGATCTTCCCAGTGATCCCCACTCCGGACCTCAGGGCTCCCTGGAAATAAAACCGAATGGGATCTCGAAGGAGGGAGAAGCAGATGATGCAGATTCAATATCCTCGATTATTTGCAACAATTTTTTGGAGGGAAATTGGGGATGAAATTAACAGATTTGGGGCACAACTAATGAGTTTTCCTTTTTGCCTGGGAGGGGGACTCTTCTAGAGATTCTAGAAGGCACAAAGAGAGAGCTTTGGGGTATTTAGCACCCCCGGGTGCCCCAAGACAAGGCTGGGCAGAAAGGGGAGACCACCTCTTTGCAATAAGACCCAAGCCCAGGGCTGGCGGCCAAGAGGATCCCAGCCATCCAGCACCGGCCCCACCAGGTGGGTTGGTGGTCCCAGTGGCAAGTGTGGCCCCGGGGGGCAGGGGAATGGCAGGGGAGGGAACCTCTAATTTAGGGGTGGGAAGCGAGACAGTTCTAATGCCTTGTAGCACCGGCTTGAAGAACGGGATGATTAATGAGAGCAACAGCATGAAGGAACCAGAAACTAAGTAATGAGACCTTTATTTGATACATAATACCACGGGGACCTTCTATAAAGAGAACACCAGGAGTGGGGCTAAGTTTCGCTGGTTTGGGGACGCGTCGGGAAGGGGGAAAGTATTGCTGACTTTGCAGCCAAGTGCCTGGGCTGCGCACAACGGCGGCCGCAGCGGCGTTCGAAGTAAGGCTGGGACACGTTAATTCGGTCGTATATTTTCAGATGGTGGAAAGACACCCCGACTTCTGATTTAGTGCGCTGCGTGGATCTCTGCAGTGTTGTGGGTTTAAAATGCGGTGTCCGGAGCCTGAGGCAGTTACCTGAGGGTTGAATTCCGGCTGGGAGATGAAGAAGCCGTTATATACATAACAAGAACCCCCAGCCAAAAAATTACTTATGGTTTCAATTGAAGGAGAAGAAGTTGCTGATAGTTTAGGTATGGATGTCAGAAACAGAGCAGTTAACAGCAGAGATGAATGAGAGATTGGGAGGTGATAACTTAGATAAATTGGTGTCTCATCCATATTAAGGAGACAGCTCATCCTCGGTTGCTGCCGGATGACATGAACAGTGGAGCATATACGGATACTAAAATACATTGGTCTTAAAGTTAAATCCCCAAGAACCATCAGAAATAAGTCTCAGAAGCCAAAGTGAGATCTGATGCACACTGCAAAAATATGCAGTCTGTCAGAGCACTCTGCTCTCTCCATATAACTTCCACCGTTTGTGGGACAATTATAGAGAAAACGATACTGTGATCTGTAAAGCAGTTCCTGGAGTGGTTTTATTCACTAACTCAATGCTATGCATAATCATTGCCAGCAACGTCTCCAGAGGTGTGTGCATAATAGAGAGACATCAAGTCAATGAGTCAAAACATCAGAAAATAAAATTCAGATGAACATCGCATTCAAAAATTATATCATCTGCCATTTAACACTGTCTGAAGACCTCCTTATTGAAATAATACATCTAAACCAAAAGTTACCCCAGGCAGTAATACCGTATTGCGCTGTGTGTAGGATCTACCAGGAACTGGGGTTTTCTGAGCTGGCTGCCAAAGAAGGTGTCGGGGTATAAACCCCACGGGGAGCTTCAAGCTGGACCCCCCAAAAGAGGTGCAGAGGGCAAAGGCAGGGCACTGCGAGGGTCTGTTCCTCTTGTATACCCCCTTCAAAACCTGCCAAAATCAGTAGGGATCCCCCAGCATCACCCATGTCCTTTGTTGTGTGGATGTGTATAATAATTTTTCTTTTAAGACCCAAATTAGCCTCTAAAGAAGGCATTGTGTCCAAATGCTAAGTTAATTTGCCCTCGCTGACATTACACTTCACTGCATTAGATCCTTTGTTCCTCCTGTTCCAAAACACCCATTGAGATAAGAAGTTTCCCTTTTTGAAAATGCAGGTCTGGAAGACCTTTAAATCCCCTCACTAAATTCTTATCGTGCCGTTTTCCCAAAGCACCACGTACAGCATCGCCTCTGCGCTACAGCTGGAAAGGAACCATCCCCTCCCTGCAGATGCGTGTGTCTGAGGCCAGGACTATCTGCTCCAGGGTGCTTCAGTGGGATATCACAGCATGGGCCATAAGACGAGTATATATATTTATATATATAATGTATATGTACATACATATGTATTTTTTCTAATATATATACACACGCATGTATTTCTTAAAACAAGGGTTTTATTCCAGGCTTGATTTTCTCTTAAACCATATGAAATCACAGCCCATCCTCTTGTACTAAAGGTTAATAAAATATCGCCAAGTTGGTTATAATTTTCCACAAGTTCCTAGAGTGGGTACAGGGAGAAAGAGGGTTTTTTTCCCCTTTTTTGCTCACTGCCTGGATCTCCAGTCCCACCCCACGTCCGGGCAGGTGCCGGTGGGAAGAGCCAGCGCCATGTAATGAGTCCAAATTGCTCCAGGGTGTGAGAATGAGCAACGAGCATCTCCGCTGGAAGCAAAATCAGGAGCTCGGGTGAGCTTTGCCACTTAGACAACAAATCACCGGGTGGGCTTGAGGGTTCATTTTTCACGGGAAAACACCGGCGAAACGAGTACTTTGCTGCTTATCTCTTTATTGCTCATCGGTGCTTCTTTGCCCTTCGTTTCTTGGAAGAGGCACGGTGTTTAAATGGGTTGAAGGGTGGACGCTGTGAAAGAACTAAGCCACCTCTTTAATCCCTGAGGCTTCGTAAAGGGTTCATTTTGCTCTCCGGGAAAATCTCTGTTTTCCCAGAGAGTTCACTCGCCTCCCTCTCTCCCCCATCCATCTGGGTTGCCTCGGCTGTACCTGCAGGCACGCCTGCCATCCTTTGAAGAGGTAGTCTCCTCTAAAAAAATCAATAGTTAACATTGTCTTTAAATAGTCTGACATTTACCTTCACTGCAGTTTTCATTTCTTTCTGGGATTCCTCAGACATTTGTATTACCCGTGTACATTCCTCATTTCTCTGCCCGTAGCCACCGACCGGCAGCTTTGCGAGGACGGGGATCCTGCTCAGACCCGCAAATAAGGAGACTTTAGCAAGATAATTGAGAGGACTGGAACTGACTAATAGAAGCATCTTTAATTTATGGAAGACATCAAGTGAGAATAATTACAAGCAAAAGGGTAGCGTAAATCCCCGAAGAAAATACATCCCGACTGCCGCTTTCCCCACCAGCACATCCAAACGCCGGCCCAAAGGTCAAAAATAAAAGACTGTGAGCTCCAACCTCCCGAGCCATCCACCTTTCCTCTCCCCCCCTCCTTGTCAAGAAATTGTCTAGGGGTTCATTTAGAAAGCTGCTTGTTCAGAGCAGGGCTGTTTGCAATCTGGGGAAGTTAAGCAAATTAGCAGAATTATTAGGTAAGAGGCAATTCTCCGCAGCCTGCAAAGCAACCGCTTGTTAAATTAGCTCACACCAGAGAGTTGCACTGATCGAAGGATGGTTGCGGTGTTTGCGGAGGGAAGGCTGTGCAGGCATTTTCCTTGAAATAACACCGCTCTACTCCAACCGAAAAATGAAAAAATGGGGAGTTTGTGCAGATTCCCTGGCAGGCTGGGGCAGGCTCCTTGCACAAATATACTGGAAGATGCCTTTGTCTTTCACACAGCTTACTGCTACCCACTTCCTTCTGCAATATTAATAAGAAAAAAAAACACTAATAAAGAAGAAAACCCCAATAGCTTCAAACCAGCTACTTCTAAAAATAGGGAGTGCTGCGGGAGAGCTGATGCCGGGAGCCCCTGGAAGCGGGTGGCTCGTTGTACCCGCTCCCCGCTGGGATTCACAAGGACACCCGGGGATCTGCAGCCTCTCCATCCCGGGGAGACTTCGGGAATGGGTCTTGCTGCAGCAGAAACAGAAATCAGGAGTCCTCCAAGAAGCCAAGCAGAGGCTCACACATCTTTCTGATCACTCAGTCTCATTTTTATATACTCTTTAGCTATTGATTTGATATTTTTATACCTTATGTAGTGCACTTAGTAGAGAAAAAAATGGATTAACCAAGTAAATGTGCTTTATTAGCAGGTCTCTGATGGAAAATTATGTCAGTTTTCCATTTAAAAGATGCATCAGATTAATCCACTCATGAATCAATTTGTCCATGCTTGAAAACCTACTAGCACCCCACATAGAACTTTCCAGTGTCAAACTGCATGCTGGATACAACAATCAAAGTTTTAAAATGAAGAAAAGGTATTATTGGGAAGTCTTTAGCCCACCCAACCTGGCTGAGAATGAAATGCTCATCCCCGGAGTGAAGTGAGGGTGTTATACCAGGCATCACTCCAGCTTCTCTGGCAGGAGCAAAGTCCCACAGCTCCTTCTCCTCCTCTTTGAGTAAAAACTCAAAGAGTTTGTTTTGGCAGCCAATCTGGGGAGCAAAAGAGCCAGGATGAGCTAATTGTCCTGCAGTAAATTGTCCACCAACCAAGTGTCCCTTAGCAAGGGGGGTGGCAGAGGCTGGGAGGAGAGGAGCCCAGGAGCAGGAGAATGAGCTGCCTTAGGAAAGGGGGATAGAAATTAATTCCTTCCACAACGCCGAGGAGGGACAGCAGGATAATTCATTATTTGCTCCTGAGGGAGCGCCACCTCTTACCCCTGGCAGGATATCAGCTCACGGCTGAACGCTGCATATTTGGGAAATAGTTTCACATCTCTCCTTTTCTCTCCCGCTCTGACTCTTCCGTCCTGCTTCGTGGTGAAAGGAGAAAGCAGGAGCTTTCTGTCTTGTACAAAATGATTTATTGGAGGGGGAGGGCAGAAAGAGCTGGAGTGCTAAGTGATGTGAAATACCTGTCTCATACGGAGGTGGAAAAGAAGTCCTTGGTGTTCGTTCTCTTGTACCTTCAAGAGAAAGACTGGCCTTGCTCTGCCCCCATCACTCGGGTACTCAGCTTGGTGTAGCCCACCTGTAGCCAGTGGGGATTCTCTGCTCAGACCCAGGTCTGTGGTGAAGCCCTACCCTGCAGCCCTGGGACTACGGAACATCACACTGCTTATTCTTGGTGTTGTACAATAAAAGACAACCACCTACGGCCAGCTGAGATGCCTGGCCATACATTAATATCACAAGCATAAGGTAAGAGTAGATGAAGACTGAAATAGGATGTCTGCGTAATCCAGGCAGACCAATTGCCTAAGAAAATCATTTTTTGTGGGGCACAGACAAGCTATTTGCTGTTGCAATTCTGTTTGCCGAATACCCCAAAAGGATTTTATTTCTCGGGAGAAAAAAGGACTCATCCACACCCCGGGCCGGGGTGTTACTACAGCTCAGCGCTGCGGCGGCATCTGAGGTAATGCAGGAACCCGCCAAGCTGCCGGGACCGGCCAGGGCCGTGCTGTCTGGCCGCCTCGAAGACAAAGGAAAGGTCGTTTGCTCAAACCTCAGCCAAAGAAATACACGAGGACACGCTTTATCCGGCGGCTGCAAAGAGCTCAGGCTGCGCAGGCTGCGGCCGTGGCAGAGGAGCAGCCCGTGCCCAGGAGCCCGGGCATCCTTCTGCTGCTCTCGCCATCTTCTGCGTGCAGAAGGTAGATACCACCATCCAACCCTTCATTCCTTCAGGAAACACGGGCAGCACATCTCAGTGTTTACGTTTAATCCAAATTAATGTCCTACGGCTACCACGTGCATGATTATGGCAGTCATTTTTAATTAGGGGTTGCGTCAATAGTATTGACGTTTTCATCGCTTTTGGGGGAAGTAGAGGATATTTTCCTGCAGGTGAAGTCCCCTCTCTGCAGTTCTCTACCCCTCCAGCTGCACCCACTGTACAAAAGGGTGGTGCAGCTTACTAAAAAAAAAAAAAGCAAGAGAATTAAGCCTGTTCTCTCTGTAAGTAAATTACAGCGACTTATGCAACACCAAACTCAAGGAATGCAGAAATGCAAATTCCCTCCATCCTATTGCAAGATTTACAATCTTATTCTGAGTGCAATATTTATTACTAACAGAATAATTATTAATAGGACCTTGGAAAATGCTGGTGGCCCTGCCATGAAGAGGATGCACTCAGTAGCTTGCTGGGGAGTCAGACACGGACGGCTCCCGCCCGTCATCACGCTCAGTGCTGAACACACTGCAGGAGCCATCATCCACCCAAAAAAAAAAAAAGGGGAGGACAGATCATTACATTTTTTGGTCATAGTTTTTCAAGAGTCAATAAAGACCCACTAGAACAGGCATGGTTAGAAGCAGGATTATGTATTTTCTTCGCCCATCTCAAAAATACCCTTGGCTATACATAACACCAGTAGAAAGTCCGTCTTCTGCCCAACACGTCAGGATGAATCTTCCTCCCAGATGATGGTCCTGGTGTAGACAGTGCTCACATTGTACAGTTTTTAATGTCTTTAACCATCTTTAGCTTTGTATCCTGATAGCTCCTTCAGGCTATATGTCAATGCCATCTGGGAGGAAAAGAGGAGACTTCTGCTCAAGCGGTAATGCAGATCTCCTGACTAAAATTGTGCTTCCTTCACTTGACAAACTGTCAGCACAGAACAATTATCTGCCTGTTGGTTTGCTTGTCCTTGCTTTTCTCTCCTCTCAGAAAAAAAAAAAAAAAAACAACAACAAAAAACCCCA
>JAOXJK010000005.1:2590734-2605030 GCA_025774025.1 Xenus cinereus | reverse complement strand
GCTTTTCTCTCCTCTCAGAAAAAAAAAAAAAAAAACCAAACAAAAAACCCCAAAAACAGATGAAGGAAAAGGATGTGCATTATAAAACTCCACGGACGGAATCCAGCTGATCTGATTGCTCCACCCGGAGAGGCGCTTGTAGATGGATGAAAGGTAAAAGCGGGACCATTCTTTACCACCTCTTCTGCCACCTTCTCTTCCTACCCTTGACTGATGAATGGGTCTTTGGGACAGATAATGTGTCTGGTTTTATCTGTCTTAAGTCCTGTATAAATACGGTGGATATTAGAGTATTAGAGTATTTAGGCTGAGGTGTTTAGCAGCTCTAGATCATGAATTGCTCCTCAAAATAACATTTGCATTTGCCGACCAAGGTCTTTATTACAGAAGAGGGTCAAGCAAAAAAAGGATTATTCCTGCTAATTATTCACTGTTATTTAATATTTGCACAAAAGTCTTGCAGGACCGCGTCCTTGGGATTGCCTTGTTTGAGCAGCTAATAGGGTTTCCAGGAAAGCAGCAGCGTCTGGTGGGCCATCAGAGCCGCCTCTTCGTGGATACGGAGGACAATTAGATTTGATGTAGTTAAAGGGTGGTTGGCTAAAGGCTGATAATGACTTAGCCAGGACCCGATCCTGGGGTTTTCAAAGTCAGCAGTGAAAACTCCACTCAGGGCTGTGCTTTATGGGAAACTGAGTGAAGAAGATCCAATTTTCATACCCTGGGTAGGTTCATGACCTGGGCAGCTCCTGCCTGAAACGGGCAGCCTCAAATCGGTCCCATTTACTCCAAAACCCTGCTACATCAGGAGGGACTCTGTGTGTGTGTGTGTGAGCAGGGCTGAGACGCAAACTGTTGAGAGGGATGTTTGTAATTTTTTGGCCCTTGCCTGAGGTTTGTCCCTATATATTTGCAGTCCCTAGAGGGTTCCCCCGAAGTCTACCAGCTGCCTTCTGCTTGGGCCTTGATTAGACTATAATAGGCTGTATTGTTATAGAAATTCCTTGCTAAAGTGAATTGAATTTCCTATTCCATAAAGATAAAATTAAACAATAAAAATACTGGCAGAAAGCTTCAAGCACAGGTGCCTGAAGTTAAGACCTACGTTTAAGCATCTAAATACACGGCCCAACTTTTGCAGCCCCTGTGTATTCATATTCTTCTCTAGTTTCAAGAGAATTGGAAGATTTCCTTCTATTCAAGGCTCAGGTGGCTTTGGGGGTACCTAAAGATGGACCACGTTTCTTTAAGTAGGAAACAATTTCATTTACATTTCATGGTTTTGTCAAGTCGTGATGACTCCAGTTTCCCCATTTGACATTTTTTCGCAACTTAATTATCAATACCAAGGAAGAATTTTAATAATGGTGGTGTTTACATTGGATGCGGCCCTGGGGAACGAGAGAGAATAACCCAGATTGCGGGAGCAGGAGGGAGGAGTGTGGTATTTTGGAAACCCAGGCCACAGCCTGTTGGAAGCATCTGTTTCTACTCAACCTTTTCCTCTAGAGTCCCGATATCATTCACAGCCCAGACTGCCAGCAATTAGGGACTTGTGCTGAGGATTCCCTTCCCCTTGTGCTTTCATCCCCATCCTTCCTCCTTTATGAATCCCGGGACTGACAGCGTTAAGGCGCTGTTTGCTCAGCTCACACAGTCATTCCATGATGGTGCCTTGGCTTGAAGCTTCTGAGATGGAAACCGGGAGGTGGGATCGGGTAGTGCTCGGAAACTGGCCCTGCTAATTGCAAAGTGAATAATTGGCAGGGAAAGACAATGTGTTGAGATGTGACTTGCAGCTACAGAGGTGGTGGCCACTTGGCTACTTGGCCAAAGGCAGAGCTGTGCTGTGTGGCTGCAGCTGGAAAGCCACGAGCATCCTTGTTACCCGCAGCTGCAAACTGGCTCCACGTTAATGCAGGGATTTGTTGAAGCTGCTCGTTTTCCTCTGTTTGCAGTCACCAATGTCACTAAACGCACATTGCAACATCTCTTCTATTACACCAGGTCAAAGCACTGTTGGGTGCCTGGAAAGATGTCGCATTTGGGAAAAAATAAAATAAATAAATAAATAATCAGTAATTTCTTTTACATGTTTCCAAAAAATCAGCTGGTGACATGAAGGAAAACATCCTTCTCCAAAGGCTTGTCCATTGCTTCCCACTTCTTAATTTTTTTTTAAAAAGCAGGAATTATTTCTGATCAGTTCTGATAGAACCACTTCTCCTTGCTGGTGTATTTACACTTCAGAGAAGAAAGTAATGGAATAATTTAGTACCTTCACCTTCCTGGCAGTAACCTGGACATGTATCTGTCATCACTATTGTACAGATCTGGGCTCTCCCAAAAGGGGCTTCACCACGGAAGATGATGTCACACGTGGCAGCTACAGAGGCACTAGTGACTTTTAGTGAGGTTTTGACACGTTAGCAGTCTTTTCAGTACGAGAACTGATCACTGCATCCCAAACGAGAGAGCTGGAGACCTGAGCTCTCAGCCCCATGTGTGCCAAGTATGTGGGAAAGAACTTCAGTAGGATTTCGGTATGGATGTTTAGGCACTGTTAAAGTGCAGAAGAATGAGCTGGCAGAAGCAGGTAAGCACCGTTTTCCTTTTAGCTGAGGAAAGGTGCTCCTGCAGTAACATTGCTCCCGATGTCTTTGCCTGTTAAATACCCAGTGACATAAATATTAGATGCACGTTAAGCCTCAGATCCAGCAAATAGCTCCTTATCTTAAAGCACATGAATACTCTTGGCCTTAGTAAGAACATTTAAATGGTACCTAAAGGACCAGAGACATGGAATCAAGTGAACCGCATTTCTGGTGTGTGAAAAGAGACAAATCTCTGCACTCTCTCACGCCAGGGGTTAACTTAAGAAGTCGTTAAGAATTAAAGACAGGAATAATCTCACATCAGACTTTTGCATCCCGATGGCTCATTATACCAGCAATATTCATGGCTTGTGATAGCCCTATAGATTTACGATGGTTAGGAAAAGATGACGCCCAGCTTACTTTCCCACCAATCATTATTACATGGGAAAGTGAGTGATTTTCTTTAAGTCCATTAGCATAACATTAGTGCTTATAACGACCAGACCGGGGTAAGACACTTTATAAGTCTTTCAGGTCAACAAAGTCAAATGGGGGACCCTTTTTTAGGAGCATAGCTTTTATCTCCCAAACAAAATAAACATTTTTGTCCAGTACAGGCTGATGATATTTCCAATTTGGGGCAATTAAGGAGTAGCTGGTATTCCCCGCTCATTCCCTGCTCTGGCAGCCCCGTAACTCCCCATTTCTTCTCTAGAACCTATTGAACGAGCAGCTCGGCGCGTGGTACAAAACACAAGGAGGGAACTTCGGATCAAAACCTTTATTCTTCCTTGCAGCAGGTGAAACACCGAGGCAGGGGGCTCCCGGGTGGGCACGAGCGAATACATATGAAAATGCAGAGCATTTGCAGTTGAAATACACGGTCCTGAATTGCAGCCGAGATCAATACAGGAGGACGATAGAGATTATCAATCTTGAGTGGTCTCCGTTAGGCAGAATTGACTGGCAACCACATAATGACTCGGGCTCAGCCCACCAGTTTAGAGCCCGGGTGATAGATCTGCAGATGCCAGTCATCATAATTTCCTTATCGGCAGGGTTCATGTGGCCATTTGTCTTCTGCTACCTGAGATGTCTCGGTCCGGTTCAAGTGTTCCATCGTCCGAAGTGCGTCTGAGAGATCAATGCACAGCTACAGCTGGTTGAAGGGGACCAAATCCATTGAACAGTTGATTTGGTTCCATTTTACCAGCTTTAGCAAAGCATTTGGCCTCACGGGCGGTGGCCAGCAAAGAGGGGAATTCCTCGGGGTCTTTTCTTCCCCGGCTGCCTGCCCCTCTTCTCAGCTCGCTGCCTGACGTTGCAGTGGTTCAAATGGCTTCGCTTTCAGGCAGTCGGGATTTATTTAAGCTTCTTAGAGGCTACGGCTGAAGAGCAGGTCTGAATTAAAGAGGCAGGTTTAATAGCAGCAGAAGAGTCTGCAGTGGTAACCACCAGCCTGGAGCGTTTCTAAACCTGATATTTGGCTCTGTATGTTTTGAGAGCCACGTTGCTATTACAGTGTGACATAAGTAAAGGCTATTGTTTTAATACAGATACTTTAATTGTCACCTCCTGCCTTCTTCCTGTCAGTGTTTTATGGTCTGCTGTCCTCCTCCATGCCCTGTGTTTCGGAGTCTGAAGTGACACCCAACAGGCAGCGGTAGACAAAGCAGAGATTTGCTTTGCTACGGCCAGCCCAGCCCGCAGCCCAGTAACTCGGGGCTGCAGAGCTCACAGCCCTGCTTGGAAAATGGGAGGGAAAAGGCTGAAATACCTCGATTCTTTTCTTAGAGGTTGGCGGACTCATCCTCCCTACCCTGCGTTTTCTCATCCGGCGTTAAAATCGGTGTTTTTTCTCAAGATCTGCTTGAGACAAGCGATGGTTGCATTTGCCATCGCCAGACACCAAGAGGAAAGGAAAAGAAAGAGGAGGGGGGAAATGGAAAAAAAAAAAAACCACGGCTTTTCTCTCTTGCAGTGCCATAATCAGGCAATTTGCCCCCCGAACGGTGAAAGCCAGCCCCTGCCAGGCAGCCCTGCCCAAGCCACTCGCCCGCTGGTTGGGGGCCGCAGCGCCGGGGAGCTGGTTTCTCCCGGAGAGCCCTGCGGCATGACCACCCCACTGCTAAAAATAACTCGGTAAATCAAATTTAAAAATCACAGCGGCTCCGATCATTTCTGCAGTGGGAGCCAATAAACTCGGGCCTTTCCTTCTTAACCTAGAGCCAGGCGCAGATATTGCACATTGCCATGTGCATAACCTATTTAAAGAATTTATATGCGTCATAAGGCAAAGGTGACTTTTCCCCCCTCTTCCTCGGCAGCCCACCAGGCTGCAAGATGATACTGGGAAAAAGCACCTGCGATTATAACCACTGCACGCAGAAATATTGCAAGTGGGCCAGCACTACAGCTCCCCAAGAAATACAGGCTTTGCATTGTAAGGGTAAGTACTGCGGATCACTTAACTGCCCAAACCCGTTACTCCAAGCTGCCTATAAATAAATGGGGAGAGAGAGACAGAGAGAGAGAGAAAGAGAGAGAGAATAGCTTTTTAAAAGGAGCTCCACAATTAATTTAATCGAGTTATCTCTAGGTACCTTTTCAAGAGACAATCAAGCCAAGGAACTAAAGGAAAACTTAGTGAAGACCTGGAAGTATTAAATTCATGCTTTGGTGAGTTACAGGAGGCAAAGGAAAGTAATTATTTACAGGTCACCAGGGGGAGGTGGAAGTGCCATCGCTGACCGACGCTGCACTGAGCCTCCCAGCTAAATCCTGACGGGGTTTTGGGGTTAGCACCCACCAAGCCTGAGCATCACCACCGCCCACTTAAAACACACTCTGCTGCTCAGGTTCACTTGTTCTTTCCCAGCCCCATGGATTTGGGGAGGAATCAACTGAAAACAGCGCAGTGAGAAAGCAGTGAGGGGGTTACACCGAGCATCTCCTGCCAGGGATGAGTCCTGCCCCCACGACCCCCCGGCTTTGCTTCGGGGACTGCCCGGGAACACGTTTGAAATCGATGCGAGTTGGCGTGGATGCTCTGTAACGTTTTGTTTAAATTCTCTGCAGTGAGTTATGAGTGAGCTTTTCCTTTTTAGAAAATTAGTTTTTCTCTTCTGGATGCCATTAATCAAAACTAATGATGTCTCTCTGGTGGCGAGGCTTTCCCAGCAGCCGAGAAAAAGCAGCCCACGGTAACGGCTGGAGATGGCTGTAACCCACCGGGGCTTGTAGCCTCCTGGCAGGGCCAGCACAGCTCCCCGCCAGCCCGGGTACCTCCGGCCTGGGCTCTGGGGCTGTACAACCCATCTGAGTGAGATGAATTACAGAGGCTTCGCTCCAAAGGTTTGAGCCGTGCTGAGGCTCCTGATCTCTGCTGCGAGGGAGTGCTCGTCCCCCGAACCCCTGGGAAATGCGGGGTTCACCTCTGCCAGTGCAGGCAGAGGAGCTTTGCCCAGCCCTCATGGCCAGGCAGGCCTTTGGTGACTCTCTCCCTTTCCTCCTGTGCCGATATTACAAGCACAATCTGTGACAGCACCACCTCCCGGGTCCAAAACCTCAACCACCCGATACCCCCAACTTGAGGTTTGCTGCCCACAGTGAAGCCGGGGCCAGTCATTTCCCCATCGAATTGGGTCTCATGTTGGAAAGGTCCTTTCTGGCTGTCCCCAAGGCCAGGATCAGCTGTTGGTGCCACCCTCTGCAGGACCCTGCTCCAAAGCCCTCCTGCCCCATGGCACCGGCACATCCCCGAGCTGGGCAAAGTCCACGCTGGCATTGGAGAGCCACGGGCAATGCTTGCTAGAGGCAAAGCAAAGCCAAAATAATAGAAATAGATCTGTACATTGCTTTTCTCTCTCTCTTGACCGTTGCTTTATGCCTCTGTTTTGCTTTTTGGCCGGGTGAGAGCTCCGCCGTTAACGATTCCAGGCACGAGAACGGGTAAAACCCCCGCATCACCGAAACGCTGCCCCGGCAAACAGCACCAGCAGTGGGCAACCTCCTGTTGAGCACCTTTCCACTTTAGCCTCAATATTCTAATACAGACGTGTTATAGACAGTATAGCAAAGCCAAAGAATTTATCAGCATTTGTCGATATTCCTAATGAAGCAGAAGATTCAACATGCAATAGAATTAGCCTACAACGAACCCTCGTGTAGGACCCATCCTTCTGAGTCCAGAAATCTCCTGCCTATTCCAGTCCGATACCCTTTTGAGAAATGAGCATCCCTAGAAGCCATTATCATTATAAGCTAAAAGGCCAAATGAGACAAAGTACTGTTGCTCTTCATCTGAATAAACAAATCATTTTTAGATCAAATGCATTAACAATTTATCATGCTAAAATCCAATCAAAAGGAAAAAACAACAATACAGAACATTGATTTCCTACAGCTTTATCTTAATGAAGTGCACATTCCCTTCGTAATTAGCTTTGGTAGGTTTTTTTCCCCCTTTCCTCAAGCTAATGTGTTATTTGATTTCCATCCAAACATTACTAAATCGGAGGAAATTTCCCCAAAATGAAGTGGCTTTTGATAATACAGGAGAAAATGCCTACTTTCTCGCTTTGCTATTTTTTCCACCAAAGAGCCATACTTCTGCTGCAGATGATTCAACTTTATTGCCCAGTGTCTTTGCGAGGATGCTTAAATCAATGCCACAGTTGCTGTATCCTGCACAATGTGCCATTTGTAAACCAGAAAATACAACCTCGCCGCTTTTACCCGTTTCCTTGCAGAACATCAAATATTAATTTAACTTATATTATTACAGGGAAAAAGTGGACTGTGTTTTATTAACATTTCTAAAATTATAGATATTCAACCCAAAAAGTAGACTCCAGACAAGGCTCAAGAGCCTACTGCTTGGATTTTATTTGACTTAATTAAAAAGCACTCAGTTCCTCTCCGCACTAAAGCAGTTGCTGACATTGCAGTAGCCACTCAGTCTTTCAAACCAAAACTATTACCTGAACTTAATAAAGTGTCTATTTAATTTATACACCCCCCTGCACCCACCTGTCTCCCACAGACACGACGTGGTTCTTGCTAACGACCGGCGAAGGCAGCGACTTGACGGCAAATTCACCAGCGCCCTGGGGTAACCCAGCCGCCCCGGAACATCGTTTCCATCACCTTTTATCTGCCTCCTTTGCCATTAATTCCCCTTTATCCAATATCCATGATCCATCGCTGGGAACGCTTTTGGCCAGGCCACCTCTCCGCTCCTCCCCTAAATCTCGCTTTTAAATCTTTTCTCCTGTAAATGATGCTGAACAGAGGACTATTGCTTTCATCCTGCTTCACTGAGTATTTGCTGAAATGCAATGGCCAGTTTGATAGCCCCGGTTTATTGGGATGTATTGCCGAGGCACCGCAACATCCAGGCCAGGGAATAAAGCCCCAAACCCTACAATGGCCACCTTATTCCCGACAGAAAGCCCCAAGCGACCTTATCAAAAACTTGGCTCTCGATATGAGAGCCTTTGCCTTAACCCCAATTTTGGTCCTAGGCCTCTTATGAAAATAAAGGTCCTGTTTCGAGCACGGACCGGGTCGGTTCTGGCGACGCAGAGCATCGGGACCCGGAGGGAGCTGCCAACAACCTGGCTCCGCGCGGGGCCGGGACGGAGCCTCCGAGGCCGTTTGCCCGGAACGTGATGCTCGGAGCCGCTCTCCGGGAGCTGCAGCTCCCGAAACCGGCCGTGGAAAGAGTTGTGGGGTTGGATTTTTTTTGTTTGTTTGTTTTGTTTTTTCTTTTCAACTCACACACTCAAAAGAGAATAAAGCCGCTCCCTAATACAGTTTGTGCATTTTATGGACCAAACAATTAAGTAGGTTTTAAAACATCTGCTGACTGCATAATTCCATACAGGGGAGTGTACTCAGCATTTTTAAACAGCAACTGATACGAGATACCACTTAATAGTACAAACCACCAGCAGTCCCCGTTAAAATCAATAGAAAATTAGATGCTATGAAAATGCAATATGCGTCCAATTAGTTATAATTGGAGCAAATGGTGATGCAGATAAACTCCTGGAGGAAGATGCATTTGTCCAGCTCGCTCCCTGCCTGCTTTGGGTCCGGCAGAGGATGGGCTCCGCCATACCCCTGAGCGATGATCCCTCTGATACTCGTGTGTTAACTCTTATCTAATTACGGAGTTGCTCGGAGCCTGCAGGACTGCGTTGGTGCACCGCTGTGCGCCGTGAAAAATGATCCTCTGTCAGGCAGAAACCTCCCTGTTGGACTTGACAAATTATGCCAGCAAACCTGTTTAAGAACTAAAAAATCCTTGGACACGGTGACAGGCAGAGAAAGATGCTTCCTGGGGACAGTTATTTATTTATTTACTCAGCGGAGTGTAAGAATTGCGGCTCGGTCCCACGGATACTCACTTTTCTCCCTGCCTGGCTGTTGTTATATCAGCTCAAACTCCTTCTCACCCATTATTTTTCCGGCCTCTCTCAACTCCTGAAGCCTCAGCTGCGCGGCGAAACGGGAACTAGGTTATGCGATTCTAACGCTTTATTTTTAACATCTTGGGTGCAACATATTGGCCTCCTCTTTGTTTCATCTTACGACTGAAGGGGAAGAGCAAAGGTCCCCCATCGCAACGGCACACAAGGTACATCCCCAGCCAAGCGTCACTCCAACCCCTGATTTTATTCCCGTTTTAAGTGAATAATTCAAATTATTAAAGACTTACAGCCACTACCCACCCCACACCCCCCCAAATAAGCTCATGTTTACCCAGACCTGAAACCTTTTTGCATTACTGGACACGCTGTTACTTACACTGTTAAGGGAACTGTCTCTCAAGAAAGAGGAGGGGAAAAAAAGAAAAAGAAAAGAAGTGGCAGCTTTTATTTGTTACGCTGACTCAGCCGAACGGTGGAACAAGAAACGTTAAGACCCAATCCATAACTTTTGTGGCCGCTCAAAGGACGTATTCTTCCCTGACACTGATAAAAGTTTAATATGTAGTTGCCCAGGTTTTTAATAAACTTGTCAACAAAAGAGCAAGGCAAATTGATGGGGACCTTCCCAGGAATAAATTCAGCTTCAAATAGGCCAAATGAGCGTGGAGGACAGGGAGGGGACGGCACATGGGCGACTTTTGCTGGTCTTTGCAAAAATGGCACAATAGATTTTAGCGGGTGCGTCTTATTGTCTCAAAGACAAGGCTTTAGGACAAAGCCGGATCCATTTAAAGAAGGCGAGGTGGTGCAGAGCATCGTGCTTCAGAGCCTGGACACCGCCGGGGAGGGGAAGGGACAGACCCCAACAGAAACACCCCTCTCGCCCTACCTGTCCCCATGTCCCCGTCCCGCACAGACCCGCTCGGGGACAAGCTGTGGCATCGCTCCCCGCACATATTTCAGGACATCCCCTCTGGGTACCGCCAGCACAGCCGTATCCCCCGCTCCGCCAAACCATCCCTGTTGCCCGCTCCATCTTTTCCCTTCAAACGCTCGAGGCTGAGCTTAATTTAAGCAAAACACATCCCTTTCCCACTGCTGGGACGGGAGCTGGGTCACACTCCCGCAGCCTATAGCTCCACGTGCCCCTCGGCGATGGGACCCAGCTATACCGCATCCACGGGGACATGGGCTACACACACCGTCCACCTCCAGCAAGGTTAGGAGTGAAATCACTGCCTGAGATTCATTATATTCTACTAGCCTCAATCAAGCCGGTGCCTTAAATTATTAAGACTTAAGGGGTTTTTTTGTTAATTTGTTTACCCAAAGTAAACACAAATATTAAATCAGAGCTTCCAACAATCTCACTGCCGGCAAATTAACCCAGAAGAGGACATCAGCCTCTCCATCCCGGCAACTCCTTGCGGCACTTTGCGTCCCCCAAACACCCTCCTTCGCTGGCCCCGACCAGCGCCGGCAGCCAATGGCCACGTCCTGCCCCTGAGGCTGGGTCACTTCTCAGATTGGAAGCGCTGGCCCCGGCCGCCGCGGTCAACTTTATTCTTGATTGCTCTTAGGTCACTGGATTCCTGCTCCCGTAGCTTTATCCGACTCCCCCAAATGCCAGGGTTGACTTGCCTATGTAAGGGCTTTGCGGGGATGGCTCCCGGCCTTACAGCTGCCGGGTGACTCCTGCGGTCGGTGGTCACGAGTCCCCGCGCCTCCTGGCTGCCCAGATGCCACCTAATCCGGTCCCACCAGAAGGGCAGCTGAGAATGAGCACTATTTATAGCAGTTGTTCCCCGGTTTCTCCCCCCCCGGGCTCCTCGGTCTGCCCAGGGGCTTTTTTAGCCGGCGGCACAGGTCCCGGCGCAGGCCATATCTGGGCATGGCGAGGCGTTTGCAGGCATGGCCCTGTGCTTCATGAAAAAAAAAAAATAAAAGGAAAAAAAAAAAAGGAAAGCCTTGCATCTGTTGGGGATGTCAGTCGCCCCGCTTCCCCCAAACCCCAGCGTAGCCTCCTGAGCACCACCAGCAACTGCTCCCACTGCTAAAACCCCTGACGATTAAATTCTGCTTTATTCAAGACATATCTGTGCCGGAAAGCCTTCCCCTCGTACGCAAGGATACAGGATATCCACCTCCGCTCCGCCGTACAGGCTGCTGTGCAAAAATACACACTCAACCAGGGATGCCCGATGATTCTGGTTAAACAGCACAAGCAAAAACACCTTCAGAGCGGCCCGGGGCGCAGCAGTGGTCAGGAGGAGGCAGCCCATGGAGATGCTGCTCCTCTCGTACATGCAGGTACCCCCCAAGGTGCTCCCAGCCTCCCAGCGGGGCATGGTGACGGCCAGGCCACCCTGGGGGCCACCCTGGCATGGGACAAGCTCCCCGGTGCCAGCAGAGATGCCCGTCACCGTGGCACTGGGCTGTATGGTGCCCAGACTGATGACCATCAAGCAGCCCCGTGGGGCTGGAGCATCTCGTGGAGCCCATCGCCCGGCTCCCTCCCGCTTGGATGCCCCCCCAGGCAGCCACAGCCCTGTGGGGACCTGGTTGAAGTCCAACCTCACACCCTGCAACCACTCAGAGATGTTGGGGAGCCCAACAAGTCTTTGCAGAGGGGGCACAGTCCAGCCAGGCCGTGCCATCTCCCCAAAACACGTGCCAACATCCCTGTGCAAGCCAAGACCGAAGCAGAGTCCTTACGAAGTCCTTACAAACCCGGGGGCAAGTTTGTCCTTGGGCAGTTGCATCAACCTGCCGTGGCCTCCTCCAGCTTTAGCCTCGCCGTGCAAGGAACGGCCACAACAACCCCACGGCGAGCACCTACTCTGGGGAAACTGAGGCAGGGGAGCGACAGAAACGGGTTGCGAGCCCGGCGAGCCGGTGGTGGAGCCCGTGCCCTGGGCTCCCATCCTTGGAGCTCCGGGCTGCTCTCCCCGTGACCCTCCCCCTGCATCCCGACGGGGCAGCATCTCACAGCATCGCTGCCCGCTCGGCCGAGGTCAAGAGCAACCCCAGCGTCGAGCGGCAAACATTAAAGCCAGGATCTTCTCCGGGAAGATATCGCAAGTGCGGCGCTTAAATCAGCCCTGGGCTTTCAGGGGAGGGATGGGAGCTGAGGAGCGAGGATATTTCTCTTGCGAGGAACACGCCACCCCCTCGCCCACAGTCACTGCTAAGTGCAAGATGTGGTGAAAGTCTTTAAAAATAGATATATTCCCAAGCAATTCATGCCGCTTGCATCTGGCAGGGCAAGCCTCGCATGGAAGCTCTTTCTTACTGACTAAAAAGGATCATTAGCTGCTCGAGGCTCGTGCAACCTTGACTCTCCCCTCCTCTCTTCGGGGCCTTCTCTTGTTCTTGGCCTAAACCAGCCCTGGGAAACACAGGGGAAGCCCTGCCCAGCCAGGCTGGTGTCAAAGGCAGGGAGAGATACTGCAGTGCAGTGCTGATCTCTTCTGCAATCGGACGTGCAGACTAGCCCGAATGCTGAGTCAGCACAATTTCTTTTTTGATTGGTTGATCTGAGTAACATACTTTCCATGTATGCTAAAGGGGCAGCAATTAATACATTTCCCCCACCCCCCCACTTTCCCCACCTTTCCAAATGGCTTCGAATCGCACGCACAGATCTCACCCCCAAAGTCGCTCTCTGGTCCTAAATATTCTGAGGCTCTTTCATTTTTAATTTAGGGCATTAAAAAAAAAAAATTTGCAATCTAAGCGATGCTCACTTTGATCGACTTGTGCTGCTGCAGCTAAAATATCTGTCCTGCAGGTCAATCTAATCATGCTTAATAGCAGTTTATTCTTCAACGCAACATTTTTCACGTTGGGTCGACAGTTTTAAATGAGATTGCTGATGCACCCCTTTACTAATGCTTTTACCAGGGCCAGCACATCCCTTGAAATACTCGTGCAATAAAATGCTTTATTGCTCTTGATGAATGCACTATTAAACTTGAATTGCAAACATGCCCCCCCCATTTTTTTATTTTTTTCAAAAGAGGGTGCTGGAATTTATGGGACCACCTGTCTTCTAATATTAAGTAATGGTAACAAAAGTAATAATAGATCATCAACATAACCAACGCACAAAACTAAGAAAAAAAACCCCACAACCTGCCGAGGAAAGCCGCCTGGCAAAATTTGTCCCTGCGCCCTCGTGTGCACGTGCAAAATATCCATCTTATACCCGCCGGTAGTTCCGCTTATGTGCGGAGAATTCATCTTGAGAACGGCTGGATTTTGTGAGGCATAGAATAGAAAAATTTAACTAATTTGGTCCACTGGATTTATGGCTTTTACAATTCTCCCAGCTCCTCTTCCCGCGCCCGGCACTGGCTTGGCAGGACGGAGGGGCGCAGCGGAGCATCCCAGCGGCTCCGGCAGCCACGCTCCCCGCGGCGCTCGGCCTGGGAGACGCTCACCGGGCTGTCAAGGGCGAAAGAGAAGCGGCTGAACTTTAGCCGCCAAATGGACCGGACCTGGGGCGATGTGACGGCCACGGGTTTAATCCGAAGAGGTGTCAAAGGGAGGAGGAGCCGCCACCCAGCAGAAGGACGGCGCAAACTGGTTGCTGAAGACCCGCAGCCGCCATCGGTTTCCGTCGACGCCAAGGGCAAAGAGCTGCCCTGGCTCCGGAGGGGCCACACGCAGACACCCCACTTCATTCTTAACGTCATCCAAGCCTGGGTGCCTCAGGACACGTGCCACAGCAAAGCCCCCCCCCGTCACCTCCGCTCCCACGCTGCGAGACAGCGCTCAGAATTATAGCTTTGAAAATATTTACATAAAAAATAAATCTGAGCACTTAGTGACTTCCTAAAGCTAACAATTCCATGTGATTAACAAGTGTATTAATTCAGAGGGGGGGGGGGAAGGAGATAAAAAATTGCATTAGGAATGCAGGTATCTACTGTAAATCACACCATGAGCATCTTTCTAAGAGCAACGCATAGTGGCACAGGTGTTTTAGTAAAACCTGCTCTCAGGAAAGAAAGAAATGGAAGAGAAGAGGGAAAAGAGGAAAAAGTGGAAAGGAAAGGAAAAAGTGGAAAGAGGAAAGAGAAAAGAGAAAAGAAAAAAAAGGAAAAAAAAAGGAGAAAGGAGAAAGGAGAAAGGAGAAAGGAGAAAGGAAGAAAAAAGAAAGACAGAAAAAAGAAAAAAGAAAAAAGAAAAAAGAAAGAAAAAAGAAAGAAAAAAGAAAGAAAAAAGAAAGAAAAAAGAAAGAAAAAAGAAAGAAAAAAG
>JAOXJK010000005.1:2563434-2583491 GCA_025774025.1 Xenus cinereus | reverse complement strand
GGGGTTTGGCGGAGGGGAGGGGGCAGCGCCGGTCAGAAAGCGGGTCCACCTTTGCAGTGCTTATATACCCGGGGAAGCATCCCAAACACGCCAGCGGCCCCGGCCCCGCGCTTCCCTCCCTGACCATATTTAGTCAAGCACGGCAAAAAATAGCCCGTCAGCTGGAGCCTGCGAGCGGTATTTGGAGTTCAATCGCTCCTCGCAGCCCATTGACTACTGGTCCTGCAGGGTCCTGACTCTGCCTTTTTTTTTTTTTTTTTTTTTTTTTTTTTTTTTTTCCCCTTCTCTCTCTCTCTCTCTCTCCCCCCTCCTCCTCCTCGGCTATTTTTAGCTAGGCCAAATAAAGAGGGAGCTCATCTTACTCTACTCGCCGCTGGCCCGAGGTTGCGCGGGGGCCCTGGCTATGTTTGGTAAGCGCCGGCGTTGGGAGACGCAGAGCAGAGACCTTGTCCGTGCCAGAAGACCTTTGGCTCCCTCCTGTATATATTCTTTTCCTCTCCTTTTCTTCCTTTCATTTCTATTTCTTCCTTTCATTTGTATTTCTTCCTCTCATTTCTATTTCTTCTTCTCATTTCTATTTCTTCCTCCGTGCTAAAAGAGTATCGAGGTGAGAAGGTGGGGAAAAAGCTCAAGGGATCCCAATTTTCACCTTACAGAGGCAAGAGCCGGGATTCAAAGACCTCATGTTGGGGCCAAGTCCCTCACCATAACGTCCTGGGCACCCCTATGCCCAGCCACGTCATCCCCTTTTGTCTCCAAAGGTGCTGGGGGCAAAGGTGTTGGACCTTCTGCCCCACACTGGGGAGCCCCATTGCCAGCCAAGGAACCCCCTACACCATGGTGGGCTAATGTGGGTCACCAACACAGCGGTGTCTCCTGGACTTTGAGGTCATGGGAGCTTTCCAGCCTCCAGAGCTTCACCCAGCAGTACACCGAGGAGGGGCAATTTTGGCAACACAGGCACTGCCCTTGGCTTGCACCTGGAGAAGCAGGTGAACGTCTCTAGAAACTGGTCTAGAAACAAAGTAAAGGTGTCCAGGACGGCAGGGCCCTGGGGAGGTCACCTTGGGAGAGCAGATAAATGATGACAGACATGGCATTGGCCCCATTCAGCCAACCTGTCCCACTCGTTTGCAGTGGAGCCTCATCCTGGAGCACCTCCTGAATCCGGTGCCCCCCCCTGGCCCTGCTCACACCAGGTCTCTGCGCCGACCCATCTCACTGAAGCTCACCCAGGAGGACCACAACACGTCCTCACACCCCAAGGGCACCTCATGCTGCTGACGGACCACCACCATGGGCAAGCTCTGGGGGATCAGGGCTGGAGGGACCAGTATCTGCCAACACATGCTTGGGTGGTGGTGAGTGGGTGTGGAGCCAGGGTGGGGAGTTTGCAAGAACCCCAAGGAGATGCCCAACACCCTCTGCTCCCATCAGCCATCAATGAACGTGGAGCGACGTGTGACGGGGTCTGTGCACGGCTCTGCAGAGACCCGGCAGTGCCGATCCCAACGGATACCTCCACTTTGGACACCCGCGTGCGACTGTCAGGCAACACTCGTCTGAGGTTGTCATACTTGTTGGGAGCTGATAGCAAGTCAGCTAAGGATGGGAAATGCCTGCAGGAACCACCCCAGAGTGCCACGAGGTGGGAAGGGCTCCCAGGAGGTCCCAGCGGTGCTTCCCCGTGTCTGAGCTCCCCGGCTCCGAGGACGATGCCAGAAATAGCCGCTTCGGCTGACGTGTCAGCTCTCTGTCCTGGGCTGCTTTGGCTCTTTCTCTGTCCCAGCCAACGGCTCTCCTGAACCCGTGCTGGGACCTTGGATTTCCCCCTGCGCCCCCCCGAGTCCCAAGGAGGAGGCATTCCACGCTGTCACCAGTCAGACAGCCCAGGATGGGGCGTGTGGCAGCAAAACCATGAAGTCTGGTGTCTCTGACGTGCCAGAGCCATTTCAGTCTGTCTGACCCCAGGGACCAAACCTGCCACCCCCCACAGGACCGGCAGTGGGGAGAGAGCCTGCAGGAGTGCTTCTGCCCCCTCCCCACTTCTCTGTCCCAACATGGTCCTTGTGACCCCCGGTGTCCCCTTTGCTCCTCCAGCTCCTTTACCTGCAGAAGTGCCAGGAATTCCCTGCAGTGACACAACCTGCATCCGTTGTTTTTTTCTCCTTGTCTTTTCCACCTCTGCAGGGATGTCCAAGCTGCCCCCTCGGGCATCAGCCTGGACTTTCAATGTTTTCCCAGCCTGTGCCCTTTCAATAACTGAAGCCATGGAAGTCCTTCTCCACCCCAGCACACCCCACGGCCGCCCCAAATTCATCCAGGAAAGCCTTTACCCCAAACACCAGCCCAGCCAGCACAGGGGGAGATTGTTGCCTGTTACCCTCTGGGGAGCATCTTGGGGTTTTTGAGAACCCAAGTGCCAAAAGCGACAGGTTCTCACGCTATTTTCCTCCCCATCCAAAATCACGGAGTCCCCGGGGGGAGCGGATCCCCGTGTCCCAGAGGCAGAGAGCTGTGAGGATCCGCTCGCTATCGCAGGCGCCATCGTGCCCTTCTTTGGATTGAGGGAGTTGTTATCACATCCCTGACAGGTTCCCTGGGGTTGAGAATCCATCCCGACACCAAGATGTGTCGGGAACAGGAGCAAACTATAAACGGAGACAAACCAAAAAGCAAATCTCTGAGATGTGAATTAAGAGATTGCTTAAAACCCAAACCTCCTTTTTGCACGCAGATTTCTTCCCTTCCCTAATTGATTTACACCACACTTGCCCTTGAGCTCACAGGGACTAAAATATCTGCGTTCCCCTCCAAAACGTGTGGCATCTTTTTATCAGGACTTGGCCCGGAGCTTGCTCCATGCACCGGTAACGCTCGGAGTCTGGCATCAGAGGGTGCCAGGAGAGATGGGCCCTGAATGTGCAGCCACCTCAGCCTGCTAGACTTCATTTTTATCTATATATTTGCATACACCCATAAATATATGCATATAAACCTGCATATGTGTGTATGCAAAATAATGTATGTGTGTGTGCACATAATAACTCTGCATCAAAGCTCCTTTAACCAAAGAAACCTGAGGAAGACGCACGGCAGACTGTAAAACCGAACCAGTTCAAAACATTCCGTGAGAGCTTGCAGCACTCCAAACAAAATGCAAGATGTTACTTTAAAAGAAGCAGGCTCGGGCTTTTGAATTTATGTAACCTAAACTGATTTTGTCTGTTTGAAATTGTTGTTGCGTGTCGGGAATCTCAAAGAGGCGAGGAGCGAAGCTGCAGACGTTTCCTTTGGAGTCCAAGATTACAAGCCCCTCTACTTCTCCTTGCAGCTCCAAAGCTGTTAATGGTTTGCTTCGTTTTATTAACAGCAGACAAGAAGGAAAAAAAAAAAAAAATTCCTCCTCGGAGCATGTGTGAGGTGACAAGTTGGATAATAACAGCTCCTTTGGAAGCTTTTATAGTACATTAGGCAAACATAGTGGATGTTTATAGACTTTTAAAAATGCTGATTATATAAAAATGCATTTATAGCCTTCTAAAATACCAAGCTACCATAATATAAATATTTCTAATAATACAAATCTAAAAATGCAGATTATTGACCCAATTGGAGCATTTTTTAAAATTGATTTCTGGTTTTCTTTGGGCCAAAATCCGATCTCGAACTGAAAGACTGGACAGTGCTCTGTGAGAAGAGTCAGGCCTCTCGGGTTTTCACACCCTACGGAAGATCCTGCACTTTCCTGGGATGGAGCCAAACCGACGGAACCACCCACCCTGTTCACCCTCCCAGCACCCCCAAACACCTCCAGCTTGAGGGAACTCCTGGAAAAGCTGGGCACATCCCAGCAACCTGCTGGCCCAGCCGCCTTCCCACCTCGCTGGTGGTGAGGAAGCTCTTGGTCACCCCGTGCTTGGTCTTCCTCTGCTCTCCACAAGAACTTGTATGAATAATTAATTTTTTTATTGGCACAGAAGCTGGAATGTGGCTCTGTCCTGCTCCTGGCTGATAAGGTTGCTGAGGATGTGCCTTCTCCCTTTTTTTTTGTCTGTCTTTCCTACTTTGACCCAAAATTCCATCACCGGGTAGAATTAGCTTTTGCCAATGGCAGTTGTCTCAACATAGATAAATTATTCCCCCAAATTAAGGTCTTGACAAATTGGCACATCCCTAACACAAAACAAATACTCCAAACACCTAGTGAAAAGATGAGTTATTCTTTATTTTATAAAAGCAAATCTTTTCTTGGCTTTGTCTTTTATTAATGACTGGGAAAGAGCAGCTCAGGGCTTCGGAGCTGCCTGCAAAGTCCCCAAAGTCAGCGGGAGGTCTGGCTCCTACCTCACACCCCTCTGACACCTGATGTATAGCTTGACCCAAAAGAAGAGTGTTAATTTCAGTTTCATCTCCCTGAGGCTAAGTTTCTGCCTTTGGGTAATTTAACTTCATTTTTTAAATGAAAAGCACCTTCTTTTGTGTGTGTGCAGGGTCCCACCTCCCCATTAACCTCTCCCGTTGCAGAATTTGACATCACTCGAGAGAAGCTCGGCGCCGCCGGCGAGGACAGACGGAGGGAAGCGGCCGCCGGCGACTCTCCCACCAGATGAGAGCAGTGATGGTGTCACCATTTTCCCACGTAACGGTGCTGAAAAACATGTGTCTCCCAACTTCTCCCAGAGGCCACCTCCAGCCTTTTCCACCGTACGCGGATATAGCACGTCTGTGTGACAGACAACTTGTGTGAATATGACGCAAGAAGTTCTTTTTTTCTATTTTTCCCAAGCTTCCCCCTTTTGTTTGGGGTTTCTGGCAAGAGGCAGAAAATAAAATTGTTTTCGAAACTAATGCCAAACAGCAGCGGTGTTCATTGGTAGCACACTGCGAACCCCCTTCCCTCTCAAAATCCTGGTGTGGGAGATGGCGGTGGGATGCTCTCCCCTTTTTAATTGGGAAACTGAGGCAGGAGAAGGGGTTGCTTTGCCTGGGGAGCAAGGACACGGCTGGGGGGTGCCGGGGCTGCTTCCCCTTATCCCCCCCCATGATCCCAGGCACCTCTGGGGCTTATCAGCATCTCCCTGTTGGCGGATGAAAGGGTGACATTAGAGATAACTTGGCCAATTACCCAGCAGCTGCCTTGAGTTCATTCACATCTTGCGGGCTTTTTTTCGGCCAGCGAGATGTAAAGGTTGGGTTTTTCTTCCACTTTTTTAGAAGTTGTGAAATACAGCCGTCGGATGCCATCGTAACGATGAAATACGGCCGTTGGAGGGGCTGGCGGGGAGGTTTTCAGTATCTCTCTATGCATATATATGCAAAACCAGCGCCTTGTTTCTGCAGTTTGCCGGTGTAATATAATGCTCTTTGTTTTGGAAGATATTTCTCCGAAGACACTAACCACCTCACCTCCCAACACAAATGTTTTTCAGCTATTAGAGGCTTTTTTTTCCTGCATTCTTGGAGCAATATTAACAATGGGCAAGAATGCAGCAGAACGAAAGATTTTCATAGCGGTCTGTCTGTTTAAGTATTTATAAAGCACCAATCTCTCAGGTACCTGGCTCTTACTGTGGTTTTAAAAGATTATTATGCTATCATACTATAAAGGAAAGAACAAAGGGCCACTCGTAAATTTAACCAAAACCCCCCGTATTTTCTAATCTGTGTGATCTCTCTGAAACCTGGGATCTTCTTTTGTGTCAGGGACATTTATGTCTTCTCCGATGTCCTTCCAACAATAAGCGTTCCAGCAACAGAGATCGCATTATATACTGTGGTTTTGTTTGTGGCAGAACAAAATTAAATGAGTACATAAATTACTCTGCTCCCGGAATAAAGAAACAAGCAAAAGAGCATATTTTAAAGTGGCTTTTTTTTTTTTTTCCTGATAGGATGAGTTAGATTTCCTGAAACCATGTGCAAATTAAAAAGTTCACAGTTCAGGCTTATTGTGAAAGCTAAATCTCAGCCTCATTTTGAGAGGCAGCGTATTTGGAAGATACATTTGGATTTCTCGAAGAACTTGTAATTGGTTTCCCACATCTTCCTCGAGTGAGCGCACCTCCTGCTCCCTCCCGGATTAATGTTGGTGGTGTTTAACAGCAAAAAGGACACTCGTGGCTTGGTGCACGCTCCAGAAGTACCTCCTGATGTTGATGGAACACTGCAGCGTTCCTCTGCCAAGACCCATTACCTCGAATAACTTATACCCCAAATGCCCTTTGCAACCTGCTGTGAGGTACCATCCTCAGGGAGGTTTGGAGAAGCAAGAAGAGCATCCTTGGAGGGATGATGGCTACGGCTGGGACACCGGTGGAGATGGTCCAAGTGCCGTTGAGCACCTCCACCCCACCAAGCATGAACCTGCTCTCGGATTTCTTATCAGGCTCTTCCACTGCAAAACTCAGGAGTGCCTGGGGTCACTGCTGATGGCTGGCCAGAGCCAGGGCTGTGCCAGACTGGTTTGGGAGCAGAGGAACTGGGGGAGAATGGGAGAGAAACCAGATCAGGAACTGACACAAGGAAGGTGAAGGCTGGTGGGAAAAACCAAGTGCTGGACGGGCCCTGGGCTTTTTTGCTCCAACACATCTTTTTCTGGGCGTACAGGATAAGGTAACAAGATGCATGATTTATTTAGCACAGAGAAAGCAGCTGTTCAGAGGCAGTGCGGGAGTTTTTAGGCAACCATGTTTGGTTCCTGAGGAGTCCCATTTACACCACGTTCGGTTCCCGAGGAGTCCCCTTTACGAACGCTCCCCACTTCATTTCACCCCCTCCCTGCCCCTGGTTTCCCTGCAGTTATCTCCCCGTCAGGCTGTGCCCTGCGGATGCTTTGGGCTCTCGCTGAGTATTTACTTCTGGCTTTACTTCAATTCCCTGAAGCTGTCGGGGCTGCCCGGGTTTGAGGGCCACCCCACCACCTTTATCTAATCTGTGAGACTGTTGCTGAGCTTCTGACAACGTCTGAGTCAATGAAATCCTCCAGCACTGTGTCCAGGGTGTTAAAAACAAGCAACCCACTGCAGCCACGGGCATTGGTGAGGCTTCTCTGCCTGCCCAGGAGCAGGCGAGACATCCTCCAAGGGACCCGTGCCAGCAGCTTTGTGCCCGATGCTCTGCCGAGCCAAGCCCTTACTGGGATCAACCACTCTCCACAACTTCACCTTTCCTACAGGGTCCGTGTCCCCCCCCCAAAATGCATTACGGAGGATTTGTGCTGCTGGATGAGGTCGACCTCTCCCATAAGGTTAAATTCTCCTCCTTTTTTTGTCCAGGGCTGGGAATGAAACCACTTCACTGGTTGGTGGTGCAGTGATCACCAGCTCAACGGGGCTCGGGAGCCATCCTGGGAAACACGGCACGTACCCTCAGCCCTTCTGCAGAATTTCTAAGCGGTCTGGAATTAACTGTTCTCCTGCAAGTAACTCACTAATAGACGTGATTAGCAATTAAGAAAAACATTATTGTCTGTCACATGGGATTGAGGAAATATTCATTGCGAGCCTGTGCGTGACAGCAGTAGGAAAAGGGTCCGGGAAGGCTGAGAAAATACCAGTAAGACACTGTCAAGGAGGCTATCCTAGGCAAAGACTTAATGATGGGAAAGGAAGCCAACAAGATGATCCATGAAAGATAGTAATGAACAGCAGTGCCAGCCAGCAGAGTGTGCATCGTGTTGCACTTCCAGAAGGTAATTTATCATCAGATATGGGTAAAAGTTCTTCTGGAAGATCCAAGAATCCTTTGATAAGTCAGGAAAAAAAATTCACAAAATAAAAACCACCCATAGGTGAAGCAGTGAGCAAAAATAAATTAGCAAAACAAGGTCCTCTGCACTCATTGCGATAAGCAGTTCCCAAATTTGCAGTTCTTCTTAGTCGCTGCCTTGTGCAAAGCCTTTCATACTGGTCTAAAATGTCTGAGGAGCTCTTAATGCAGTCCCTGCCCCTGCCAGACCTTCAATGGCAATTAGACACCAGCCCATGCAGACAGACAGGTTCTTGGTAACATTTTCAAGAGCACACGCAGTGAATTAGGTGCTTATTTCTGGCAAAGCGCTTCTGAAATTCAGCTGAACTCCCTCCCACATCTTAAGAGACCCAAGTACCTTTGGAAATCTGCTCCTTCCAGGCACAGGGCTCTGCCTCCAGCTAAGTATGATCTACCTGAACTAGCTGTGACCAAGGCAGCTCTGGAAGGGCCATGTCAGAGAGGCCTAGATGGCATCTAGACCACATGTAGACCCCGGTCAGATATCTCCAGCTGGAGCTTTCCCAGACAACTGGGACACGCCAGCTTAATGGGAGCAATTTTGTGCTTGCTACACATTTCAAACCTGTAGCCACAGCCACAGTTCCTTTTCCCTAAAAAACATATGGTGCCAATATAAGGGAAAGTAAATGGTATTTTTTCCACAAGCTGCAAAAGTTAGGTTGGTTTTTCATGCTCAGACTGGATCAAGATGCAATATAATCAAAAATAACTAATTTCCTCTTGGGCTTGTTGGAATAATTGGAGCAAGGGCCACTCTTTAGGAAGGATACAAGTAACCCTTAGCTGTGTTCTGACTGAAAAGGATCATCTTATCTAAAATTGTAAAGAAATTCCCTTCTGGAACACATCTGGAAATGAAGGCTGTAATGCAAATCTTGTTAAACCCACTGACATTGGAGCCAAACCTAAGCAGGATGGTTTTTGTTAGGACATACCCCTCATGAGTCATGAGCTTATGGTGGCACCGACAGGCTTTTGCCCATTCCTTTCGGTCATGCTTCTCTATTTACTTAACATTAGCCAATTTATTCAAGTGTAAGTTAAGAACCAGTGGATTATAATAAATATTTATTGAATTTTAACAAATCTGTAGGACCTGTATGTATATTAATCCTCATTATAAGTGCTGTCAGTTGCCACTTAACCTACAGTAGCTGTCTTCCAAATTTATTATATTAAATACATATTTGAGATGGCTAATTTACAGCATTAGTAGAATATATTTATGTCACATCCCATGTTCCCTGCCTTTGCAGGCTCCTTGCAGGGAATCTCTCAGGAACCAGCCAACGCTCCTCAAAGCTGGCAGTGAAATGAATGGTGCGAAAAGTCCACTGGCCACCTTGTAAACCAGGAGTCCTGAGAGAAGCAAACCCAAAACCTGTGGAGGACGCTGCTAAAGACAAAGGTCTCCTTGGAGGTTGAAGCCGGGAGCAGATGTCACAGCCTTCTCCTTCATGGGGCCATCAGGAGTCCATGGATTTGCCTCAACTGCATGTTTTGCTGCAACCTGCTAGAAGTCAAGGACCTTCTGTCTGCTACTCCTCCCATGAATGCGGATGAGTTTGGCTTTCAGGTTCAAAACTTACTTAAATGCCCACAGATCATGAATGTCTAGCGTACCTTTCTTTAGGAATCCATCTCAAGAAGCCTGAGGGTCCTGATCCAAAACTCACCGCAGTCAAACAAAGGCTCGTTTCCATGCCATTGACACAGAACCCAGATTTTTTAACAAATCCAGCCACTCCCAGCACCCGTCGTTTTTGCACACATGGGACTTGTCTCAATTTTCCAAGCAAGCACTGGATGTCTCCTTGATTTTTGTGCGTGAATCGGGCGTGCAGCACGGTGCGTGTGCAATGGGGTGTGTGCCCATTGGAAGGTGGAGGTGAGGTGTGTTGTTCCGCAGTAACGGCACGGTAACTCCATTAGAAATAATGGTAATTATATTGTGACTCACCTTAACGCTACCACATTATATCCTAATGACTGTTCAGTTAATTCATTTTTATTGGCTGTGTCTTGGAATGGAGTTTCGGAGTGTGCCGCTAATGCATTGGAAATTAAGAGTGTAGAGGGGCCCGCGGGGTGATTTGTACCCGGCTGCGTATTGGAGCTCCTGCCTGAAGCAGGGAGATTGTGAAATCAGAAGGGATTTATGGAAGGAATAGGAAATGCAGCCCTACCCCGGGGTCCGTCAGCAGTGTCACCCTTGGTGAAATGCAAACAGGGCTCCCGCCGTGAAGAGCTCCCCGGGAAACTCGAGGAGGTGTTGTTGGACATAGAAAAAGTCAAGCAGCAAATGAGTCGTTGCCTGTTTTGTAGGGGATGGCGGTCGTGGGAGACACACTGGCAGAATGCACCGAGAGAAACTGCCTGGGTCTGCCCCAGTCTGCCTACTGGGAACTTCTTCGTTAACCTTTGCGCTAATGAGAGACAAGGACCAGGCTCTTGGCTGAAGCTGGAGCCTTCCCTCCCGCTCCTTTGTTTAGGAGGAAAGGGTTCCCTGTGTCTTTGTGCTTCATTAGGACCATAATTCATCCGGGGACAGTGTTTTTGCAAGGTGCAAATTACCTCCCTCCAGGGAGGACCTGGCTTCAGAGTGGAGTCTCCACCTTTCTGGTTTGCAGCTCTCCAGCCACCCAGCCCCAGCACCGCAGGTATTTTTAGAAGGTCATTCTGCAGCAGTAATTTCATCTAGTGATTTTATCTTCTGCCTTTTAGCAAATATTGTTATTATTTTTCCCCCTGCTGTTTAAGATGGTGACAGGTTTTAATGTCAACATCAAATTACCCCATATTTCTCAGCCCGGTTCCTGAGCCAGGACCTCTGCTGACACATGGAGTCACGCTGGTTGTCATTCTCAGCAGAGGGACCAAGACCGGGTGAGCCTGGACGAATAAATTTCCTTCTTCCCTTTAGAGGTGGTCCCTCGAGACCGGTTTTTTTTTTTTTTTCAAGCCGAGGGATTTTCCACTCTGCAGGACGAACGGTGCCATTCATAGAAAAAAATATGTTAATGGAAGGGAGCTTCATGCCAGAATCTCTGCGTGTATCAGCAATGACAGTGCAGCTCCAGCAACAGGCAGCTTCAGCCAGCCGGGCTTGGGAGCTGCAAAAGGAGAAACGACTGCATTTCTGTAGACCCGGGCAAGATAAAGAACACTCCTCTTTCTCTTTTGATCTGGATCTTTGTTTTTTTGGTTTTTCTTCAATTGCAGGCATCAAATTTACAAGGGCAGAATGTCATTTCCCTCTTTAAAAAGAAAAAAGAAAAAAAAAAGAAAAAAAAAAGACATCTGGATTGCAAATAACTATCCCTTTTAATAACAGCTATTTTAAGGTAGGTCAAATCTGTGGCCCGAAAACCCTTCACAGTGTCCCTTTGATATATTCCATTAGCCAACAAAGGGGCTGATGTAAACTGACATACATCTTTTAAAAGAGCAAACTGGATTGAGACAGCTGATAATCTCATTTTGCTGAAGGACTTCTGTCACGTTACCTTTAGCTGGAGGCTGAGGTCTCCGGCAGGAGCTGGAAGAGCAGGTTGGCAAGGAGCCCCCCTCCGAGGTGGGTTGGAGCATGGGGACCGTGCCAAGCCCAGCAGCCACATCTCATGGGGCAGCAAAGCGTAGTGATGCTTCTGAAATCCCTGCAGAGTCAACAAGTCACCCTGCTAGGAGCAAATCTAACCCATCACAGCTTAATTCTCCTCTTATTCTCATATTGGTGAGAAGAGCAGCTGGCGGCGGCCACGGGTGACACAGGAAGGACAGAGTTAGTTTTCTCTGCAAGGTCAAAGAGAGCCAGGCAGGTGACCCGCTGTTCCTCCTGGACCAGCCCTCCTGGGGTGGTGCAGACACTGTTGGTAGTCAAATGGTGATGACCTTCTGATGGCAAGCTCTGCCCATGCCAGCCCAACCCTTCCCAAACCTGCCCCCCATCCCTCTTCCCGGTGCCATTGTGACTAATGTGTCTCGGGGTTGCTTTCCCCACACAGGAAGGTGATGGGGATGCCTCCCTGATGGAGGTAGGGAGGACTGGAGGACACTGTTGGTCCTTCCAGAAGTCGTGAAGTCAACAGGTACCACTATTGGCAGTGACAGCTTCTTACTCCAGGAGGGGCTTGGTGCCACCATGAAGGGGTTTTCATGCCACTAATGGGACATGTACCTTGGTCCTGGAGGCTTTTTCCAGTCCTTGGAGCACTATTAACAAATAATTGTGTCCAACATGTCCTAAAGGTATTAGTTACATTTACTGTTCTGCCAAATAGCTGTTTCTTTCTGGTTTGGCACACGGTGCCTCATTCAGGAGAGAAGATAATTGTCTGGCTCAATAGCTGATCTATTTTCTACCTAACGATGGTTTCCCTTTCGGAAAATTGATGATCGATCAGTTACATTAAGGATCACCAGGTGTAATATGTTTACCACACATTATATTTATTCCAGCGAGGGAGGAATGCATTAGGCTTCATATCATCCAAAGAGGATATTTCTGATGTAAAACTGTGCTGTATTTAATTTGACCCATCAAAATGGATGGGTCAAATTAAAATAGAACAAATTGCAGACTCCTTCTTAAAAGTCACACTGGAACCTCCAGCCTACATTATCTGCAAAATTCAAACTGAGCCCATTTTGGGTTCAGATATGTTTACATTCTTACTGGAATTAAACCATGTTTAATGATATTCATGTAAAAGGTTTTATAACTTTTTTGCTTGATGTCATCCAAGACGACTGAACCTGGAGCTCAGGACTTCAAGATACTGCTGTAATTCAAATACCGGTATTATCTCTGCAAGATGGGTCTGGGCACGGAAGCAAACCCTTTCCTCTTTTCCAAAAGAACCACAGTGATTTTGGAATCATTTCACCTCCTTTTGTTACATTTCAAGTTTTAGATTATATTTTAATAAGTCTGTCGTGCCGTATGGACAAAAGGACGTTCAGCTTCCGCTTGTAATTAAAGAAAATCACTGCAATGGATAACATCAACTCAGCAGATTTCAATGATCTTGCTTTCACCGCTCCAAACTCGGCCGCTCCTTGAATACTGAACTAAATCACCGCCGGCCTCCAGGCTGCTGCTCTCTGGGGATTCATCCCCCCCCAAATTCAGCTTCTGGAGACGGGCACTGAGTCCCGCCGTAGGATAATTTGTCCCATGCCAGTTTAGCCACCTGTGTTAAGCCTATTAATTTCTTCTGCACAAGCTCTGGGAGCAAACTGGGCAGGAGGCCGGCAACGTGTTTCCAGCAAGGGAAGAGCTATCACTTTGATGTATCCCAAGAAAATCCCACGGGAGAATTACGCTTTTGGTGCTCCCATTAACATCCCTGGCCCGTATCCAGATTTTCTTGTGGAATTTCAAGCTGCAACCAGCTTGTAAGACCAGACCCACTCCTGTCTACAACTACCACCGCCTGGTCAGAGCATCCCCCTGCAGATGTGGAGGAAATCTTTCCAGTCATACATTTCATAGATTTAAATAGACAGTGGAGCTCCCCTTTAAAATTTTATTTCTTTCTCTCCCTCAGATGAGTTAGCTGTGGAAAAAATCACCTACAGTTAAAGTTAGCCCATTGGAAACTGTGAATATTATATTGTCCTTTGTGCAAGAAAGGAATTAAAGAAATGGATTTGGCCTTGATTTTTTCATTTGAACTTCTCTGCTTGAGCTGCACTTTTCTATTACCTCTGCGACTCTGCCTTCGTTATGTTATTAAAAGAAAAGTAATTTATGATTGCCAGTCTTGCAGTCTCTAATTATTTCTGGCTGTGCATCACAATTATTAACTCGAGTATCCACCCTTTTTCTAACAGAATGAAAGACATTCACCCTCTTTTGGGTGAGTTACTCGTAGGTAGCCAGGCATCCATCTTTGCAAGCCGCTGTGTCCGGTCAATAATGGCACTTTCCCATTTCGATATGCTGTTTATACTTGGTGCAAGCAAAACTTTGGATTTACAGCGAAGATGAAACCCAGTCACAAGCTACTTGAGGCTTGGGTTTAGTCCCTGGGTGTACTAAAGCATCTTGCACTGCTCATAGTCTCATTCAAGACCAGGCAATAAAGTACCGCTCAACGTGAACTAGAATACCAACATATCACTGCTGTTCTCCTTTTTTTTTCCCCTGGATTGCACTGGTTTTCCATTTACTTCTGGCGGGTAATGAAAACATCTGTTCTCATCCCAACAGCTCTCTGCAACTTGCTTTCTGAGAAACGGAATAGCCCTATTTCAGAGATTTTGATCAACTGGGAAAATACTGCCCTGTATTTATGGAGGTCAGGACAGTCATTATATTCAGGACATTGCTATGAATAGTCCTGAGGAATGGACAATGAATGGGAAAATCAGATTTCTGAAACGAGTTCAGATACCCCAGAGATGTTTCACAGGTGGATCTTGGGTAGGAACACCTCAAGCAGAAATGCCCTGGCCAGGTGTAGTGATCGTGAAAAGCAGAAAAATTCAAAAAAAGGCTGGGGAAGCCCCCACCTTCCACAACAGATACCCCAAAGCCACTGGGAAAACTCATTTTGGCAAGTTGGCAAGTGTGCTTTCCCCAGCCCCATGGCCCCCAGCCCCTCTGCTGATTCCTGTCGGAGCAAAAGCCTGGGGAGTGCTCTGCTGAATTCCAGATTTCACCTGTGTCAATCATTTTCCCATGGACCAGCACAAAGATACATTCCTTGCCCAAACACAGCAATCATCGCGCTCCATGCCAAACAACACATCTCCACGAGTGAAGCCAGGCTGGGACCGCTTTTTGGGTCCAACCTCTTACTTTTCTGTAACAGGACCATTTGTCTCTAAATCACACCTCTTTTTTATCATCTTTAAGATAGCCTTTATGATAGGTGTAACTACATGCAAACGAAGGAAGCGGGGGAGAAACCTTTAAGTATTTTGCATTTATAGTTATATGTAGCTTTATTGCATAGTCAGTAAAAATCCCTGCTGATTATGTCATTGCTGAGGCAATCAGGTGCCAAAAATATTTTTTTTTTATTTCATCTGAGCAATAATCATTTTCTGCCTGAACAGTAGACCCAGTTATTGTTTCTTCCCTTATGTTTTCATTAATTAGAAGGAAGTGGAGAGGTAACAAATGACTCCCTGGATGCTGAAGTGTACATTTTTCACTGTCAGGTTATAAGAGGCAATGGGCAAAGACAATATATCCTGTCAGATGGGAGAGTACTTATTGTCAGCATGGTTTGTAAAAATAGAAAGTGAGGTAGCTTTTCTGGATGGAGTCGAAGCTATCTATGGATGGAGTTTAATCTGACTAATTATAACTAAAGGCTTTGGCAAACAGCATCATGTAGCTGCGAGAACACTGGATAGTGCTTTTTTTCTTATCCAGTCCGTGTGAATGTTAATGTGTGTAAGTGTAAAATCGACTTCTATTAAATCTTCTAAATTGCCGTGCACTTCTTCACCCGCAATGCCTCACTTCTTCATAACTGCGCCGTGGAGTTACTGGTAAAAGTATTAAAACTCTTTGAAACAGTCATATATCTTCTGGTTTACAGGAAGTGCTTCAAGTGAAGAAAAAAAAAAAAGAATAATTTCCGAGGAGCGCTTCTCTCCTGCAGCAGAGCAAGGAGAGGAGGAGGGATTTTCACCCAGAGCTGAAGGGCTGGGCCAGGTTCTCTTTTATCCAGCAGCTCCCTAGATCCCACGGTGATGTCCTTCTGGAGAAGATGCTGTTTCCTACCGGAGAGGCACCAAGGAGCAAGCCCTGGGACCCCTGCCTTGCTGTGGGAATTTCAGGGGACCCAGAGAGCTTCTTCTGACCCTCCTCTTGCCAAAATGCATCCCCTTCACACCAATACTTGGCGGGGGCAGGAACCCAAGGCATCTGAGGCTCCCCAGTCTGACCCCCAGTTAGCTGGGGATTCATGGAGAGCCTTTGCTGCTGGAGAGAGGAGTCGGGCAATAGATGGAGATGAGCCCTGGGTGGAGCTGAGCCCTTTGTGGAGCTGAGCCCTGGGTGGCAATGGGCCCTGGGTGGCAATAAGCCCCGCATGGACCTGAGCCCTGCCCTCAGAGCATCACCCCAGCCCCTGCGCCGGCTCCACTGCTCTCCCCAGGGCATCCCTTCCCCAGGGGCCTGTCTAAGAGCTGGCAAGATAACACAGAATATAAAAACAGGCGAGAAAAACCAAGCTGAAGTTTTTCTGGCATGCCAACAATAAGTTGGGCTCTGCTTTTTTTGCTGCACTGGTGAATCTTATCTTAATTGCATCGGGCTGTTTGAGGTTCCCAGAGGCAGAGCACTCTGTGGCCGGGGGATCTCTGTAGCCATCACCATTCCCACCTTCCTTGGCCCAAAGATTTTGTTACAAACACCCATCACCCTTTGCTTTGGCAAGGTCTGAGCAACCTGTAAGATCCAGTGAATGGAATAGAATAGAATAGAAATCATTATATGTAGTTATTTTCTATCAATCTGTACAGCTTTACAGATATGTCTCCCAGATACCCATTTTTAAGACATCCTATTTTCTGTTTGAAGAACACCAGCCATGAAATCCACTCTGGATGTCCCAGGAAGAGAATAATACTAAAACAACTGAAAAAACCTCACTTAATTTTATTCTACTTTTATTCTGACTTTGCCTGGCTGAGATGGATCGGACACCTTTCCTTAGTTTCCCAACTAATAGATAGTTACTGACTTAGAAGCAATGTTAATATGTGGGAAACAGCAACCAGGTTACAGCTCAGCTCCTCAGTGGCTTCATTTGAGTTTTCTTCACTGGCTTCAGTCAGTTTAGAGATTAACCCAGCCAAAATCTGGCCCGGCTCTCTTGGCAGTGTCTGTCCATAAATGCTATGGTAATGTTTCCCGTGTAAAGCTGTGGCTATTTCACAATTTCACATCCCAGAACAACTGTGATGACTGCTGAGAGCATTTGCTTGATGGCATTCGCTGCTGCTTGGACAGCTCTCAGAGATACGTGTATTTCAAAAAAAAAAAAAAAAAGGAAAGAAAAAAAAGAAAAAGAAAGAAAAGAGAGAGAGGATGTAGTAAAAAGAAAATTAAAATTTATCTGAGTTGAATGGAGATTTTATCTTCCATTCTGCCTAATCCTAAATGTGAAAGTTCAGCAACGGCAGCGCTATGAAGAGGGACAGGCTGTGGGGCTGATATAAAGGAGATTACCAGTGAATTGCAGCAGTTTTACCTAAGGCTGCGGCTCCAGCGGGGGAATTGGATGACGCCGACCTGAGGGACAGAGTCATCGCCCACTCAGGGACAGAGTCATCGCCCACGGTGGCCGGAGAAGCCAGGACTCTTGTCCCCGTGCAGCCCCTGGTGGGGATGGAGGCTGTTCCTTGGGTCCTTCTCGGTGTCCCACATCCCCCCTGAAACATCCTCTGCCCGCACTGGGGAAGCCCGGTATGATCAGAAATACCTCTCCATTCCCAACACTGTGCTAAAATTGGTGAGCAGGGACTGTCCTTGCCATTATATCATAAAACACCTCTATAAAATGAAGAAGGAAGGAAGAGAATAAACCGAGGAAAGTGGCATTGTGTGCAATCCAGCCTTTTCCCCGCCTGAGAAATTGTCTCTGGAGTTGCCTTTGCACCATGTGTGATGGGTTTTGAAATGAAAGATGAGGACTGAGCAAACCGTGTGGCCATCAGGGCGCTCTTCGCCCAAGGACATCGCTCCTCAAACCCCCACGCGCCGCTGGCAGCTGCCAATCACTGCGAAGACAGTATTTTATGGCAACAAAAATATGAAGTCTCTTGCGACATCCTGCAGGTTTTATTTCCCCTGCCTGATTCTCAGCAGCTGTTAAACACGATGGACACTGAAGGCCTTTTTCCAGCACATGCTCAGCGTTACGGGTCCCAGAGCCAGCACTGACTTCAGTAATAAATGGTGATTGTTTCCAAAACTGAATATCCCTTTTGTTTGGGTCACTCTTTTAATTGACTTCATTAATAAAGGAAAGACCCTGTTTAAACATAACTTCATCTTCCTGGCAGAATAGAAGCAGATGTCATAAAGAAAACGACACGCACTGTTTTTAACTCAAAACTTTAATACTAAATTGCATTAACTAATAACATAAAAACACCAACCATCTGGCTTTTTGGTGGGAGGACTCTAATTCCATTAGGGCTTTAATAAATGTACTGCACTGTAGAGACATTTTACTTTGATAGCCTGGGCAAAAATGAGGAGTGTTTACAAGATTAGTATATGCAGCAGCCCCGGGATCTCTCCCTTGGAATGGCTTTAGCTGGAGCCAAGGGGACATCACTGAAGGACAGAGATGATGTAAAAAGCACCAGCACTGGGGGGTGTATGTGGGGCTTTCACATGCCCTTGGGTGCGATGCCCTGGCCCATGGATGTGCTGTGCCCAGGGAAGGGACTGGTGGCCCTTGCACTGGGGGGAAGTCCAAGCTCTTGGTGGAATGGGCAGAAACGATGGAGGAAAGGAGGGGATGGCTCCAATCCAGGACACCTTTGCCTCCCTGGGGTGACCTTCTCATCTGAGGCAGTCCATGCTGTCTGTCTGTCTGTCTGTCTACCACATTTAGTCCCTTCTTCACCTTCCCATTTAGGAAAAGAAAACACAGCATAAACATTGGACTATTGACTCTACATCCATGCAAACAGCACAGAGATTGCACGAAGAATGGAGCCTGAAACATACCCAGTCACCAGTAAACTGAATTTTTGAACTGGTTAGTCACCAGTAACATTAATTCCCCCAGAACACTGGCAGAACAAAGGTTGCAGAGCCCTATTTCACTCTTAGGATGTTATTAAGGTGAATTAATCTGCATGTGCAGTGAGACATGAGGGCAGCTCGGCATCCTTCGGTGGGGTTGATCAACAAACCCCAACTAATGCAACGGGCTGGTTTCTGGCACACCAGGCTTCCCTGGATGAGGGACAAATGGACATCAGTGAGGGGACAACCCGACGGCATTATTTTTCACTGAGAATTAACATGCGACACAGAATCGTAGGTCAGTTTTGTTTTCCCCAGCTCTATTTTCTTGCAACGCACTCAGAGCAGATCCCACCTTCCTCTGCTCATCCTGCCCCTGGGAAAGAATAAGCCAACAAGGCAAAGAACATCCATGCATCTTAACTATTAATATTTTTAACAGAATTTATTAATGATGGGCATGTTTGGGTTATTTTGAACAACAGGTATTCCAGACCGGTCTCCACGCCAGATGACCCTCATGATCACCTCGTCACAGTAATTACTGGAGCTGCTTTAAAAGGCATTCTGTACCCAGAAATATTTGTGAGTGAAAGCACTTTTCCACGTAGGTATCTTTGGAACACAAAGTCGATTTGCAAGGAGCTGCAGTGTCAGACGAAGCTTTTAAAAAGCTGGATGTCTTCCAGATTTTAATTTACATGATCATTAATACTGACTTACTCCAAATATATCAATCAGTTTAAAAAACACTATGTCTCATTCCCGGTTCAGGAAAGAATCCTCAACCAGGTGAATGCTTAAGCGCTTGCTTAGCTTTAGGCAAGTGCTTAAGTCTTATTGAACGGCTCAGCGTTAAGCACATTTTCCACTGCGAGAGGGTTGGAATCCAGTTTTCAAAATGCAACATCCAGACCCGGTTTAAGAACAGATTCCCTGGGAAAGCCCTGCCACAGGGCACAGGAGATGCTCTGCACCCCACCGCCCCCCCAGAACCCCAGCCTGAACGCCCCCCGTGGGGCCACCGTGAGGATCTCCAACAGCCTCTTCGAGCTTGTGTTTAGCCACAGCGCTACAAGGGAGCAGTTGTAACTCCTTCCATGAACGCTCCTTATTATCAGCTGAAATAATATTTCCCTCGGCTGCCGGCGTTTGCACAGCACGGTGTCACCCTCCACTGGGAAAACCCGCAATCCCTCTCACCTGGCCAAGGATGAACCTGTTTGGTTTGGGTTTTTTTTGCCGACGTGGAAAGCTATAATAAAGCCATCCAGAAAATGACAGGTTACGGGGCTCTGTGATTTGGAAATGGTTTCTATTAAGTTGCCTTCTTGTCTAGAGGCGGCGGGAGGGATGCTGATGCGCTGGGACCCAGCCGAGCCCTCGAGCACTGGCTGCTGCCGGAGCGGCTCATGCCCCGTCCCTCCTCGTCCTTCTGCTCCTGGCTGTTAGCGCCGATTCTCTGTCATACTTTGTAAAATAAACACCCTTTGGGTTTTCTACCTAAATCCACAATACAAAAGGGGAGCTGACTTGAATCGCCCGGTTGAATCAT
>JAOXJK010000005.1:2527510-2563334 GCA_025774025.1 Xenus cinereus | reverse complement strand
TTGAATCATTAGAAAATGAATGCTTTGCAGGGGGGTGGAAATAAAAAAAAAAGAAAAGAAAGAATTACATTAGGGATCTCCCAGTTTGCCTTTGTGTCTTTTCTCTTTCAGAAATCTCTCATGTTGCTGCTCTCTGCATTTTTCTCACAGTATTGATACACGAAATAAAGCATAAATAACCTCCCTTTCTATTCTTAAGCCTTCGATCCCAGATCACTCTGAGCCTTTTGCCGATAAGACCATTTTCAGTGTCCGCTGGCCTGGAAGTAGCCAGCAACGGTCAATGAACTTAGGAAAAGGTCTGAATATTTGCCTTGTCACCATCCGGGATGTGCTGGCATCCCGTCAGCCATTTCTTTGGGCTTCTTCCATGTAGACAGTGGGAATTTTTTTAACCCAAGATGAGCATCCATGGGATTTACTCAGCATTTTGGGGGCGTTTCAAGGGTATGGGCCATGATGCCAATCTGCCAGTGGGTTTCAACTCAAGGGCTGCCTTCCTGTCGCTGCTTGGGAACGGATATAAATTAGTGCATCCCAGAACTGCCCACATAAATAGCTAGTTTTATATTAATTGCTCTTACACACAACGGTTTCCTTTTGCAAGAAGGTCGCCAGTAAGGGTGTAAAACCAATGACATATAAAAGGGGAAAAAAGGGGTTACTTGGTCCAAGCCCATCCTGATTTTACTACTGTCCACCCTTTTTGGTCCTTATGTGGAGCTCCCAGAGATGCTGTTAGCCCTTCCAATGAGGTGATTGCAGAATGATTGCTTCTCAAGGTCAACAATTTAAAGTTTTACCACTCTTCTCTGAAAGGACAAAAGAAAAGCGGCAGGTAGGCAGAGATGCATAGATTAAGCAACATGATCAGCTGTTAATTAAAGTCCTTTAGGAGGAGGAAGAAATTACTTAACCCTTCCCATCAGCAGGAAAAACTCCTTATTAGGGGCAGAGTGAATTTTTCCTTTCCTTTTCTCTTATTCCTGTGTGTCAAAGCTTTTTATTCCCATGCAGTCCCCATCAAAGTGTCTTGTGTGCTCTGCTCCTCAGTTTTCATTAGAAGTTATCAGACAGGAACTTCATTTTTACTCAACATTTCCTGACCAGTTCAGTGTGTAATTGGCTATCCTCTTCCCTTTTGGCGACTGAACAGCAAACATTAGAGATTTTCTATATATAGAGAGATATATATATTCATACATACAGTGTGTGTGTATATATATATTTATAAAAAAACCTAAATACAACTGGAGGAACAGAAAGACACAGTCCCATTCAGAGTTCCTTTCAGCAACTCCCTTAATCAGATATAACATTTCTGTCCTATTTTTTAACTCCCCACTGCTCCCAACCTGACAACTCAGTCCCACTGAGACGTGGACCTTCAGCTCAGGAGGAAGAAATCCAGACACCTGTAGGAGGGAGAAGATGTTGGAGCTGGATTGGGTGAGGTATTGCAGACCTGCAGCAGATGCCCAGTTGCCCTGACTTTCTTGCAGTCTGAATTCATCCCTCCTCTCTGGAAGGACCAGTCACAGCTTCCTTCTTACATGGCTCTTGGGGCTTTTTTCTCCGTTTTCCTTACTGTTTTCTTTGGGATGCTTTTTGATTGGCAAAACAAGCCAGATCTCTTGCTTGGGTGTTGGTAGTGGCCTGGAAACCAAGCAAAAGCAAACAGTTCTAGACCTGACGGAGAGGACATCTGTTTGCCCCATCCGTGAAAGTGTTGACCCATCCCTGGAGGGGTTCAAGGCCAGGCTGGATGGCGCTTGGAGCAACCTGGTCTAGCAGGAGGTGTCCCTGCCCAGGGAACTGGATGATCTTCAAGTTCCCTTCTAACTCTAACCATTCTATGGTTCTATGATTCTAGCACAGAGAAGGTTCAGGGTGTCTTGCTGGAATTAGGCAGCCAAGTTATGGAGCAGGAAAGGACAAGGAGAAGGATGGGCTGCTTTTCTTCCACTCAAAGCCAACGAGGAAGATGCTGGGGCTGTTGGGAGCAGGGAGTTTTCCTTTCTCGCTTTTGTTGTGCCTTCCATCCCCTACACTCTGTGTCTTTCCATGAAATGTCCCTGTTCCTGTGCACGGGGGCAGCTTTCACCTGATGGATCCACAACAGAACAGGCTGCATTTTATTCTCTCTGTAAAGCCCACAGGAAACTCACAGCACGGGCTGCGTACAACGGCACTGAGAAACCATTTCAAACCACTGTGATTTATATGCTTGAGAAGACCACTGTGCTCTGGTTCAACTAGCAATGGGGCAGTAAATTAATTCTGCAAGGGTCCTGTCCAAACTTACATTGATTCTGATTTTGTTGAAAATCATCCATTAGCCAAGAATTACTACCAGTGTTAGTGGAAATGCTGTAGTGTCATTAATTGGAATTAATGGATGGGTAGTTTTTATAGGAGATTTGAATGAAGGCAATATTCCTTTCAAAAACCATTTTATTAGAAATTTGCTTGCCAGCTGTAAAAGGCAATGCCACAACAAGCCATTCCACAATGCTTTATCCATGGCTTGATGTGTTTTTAATTAAGGAAAAGTAAAGCACTTCGAAGTGTTTTTATTAAAAAAAATAGCCATATAACAGATAGCTATTTATTTACTGCATAATGGGGAACTCGGACCAAGAGAGGCTGGGAAGGGTCACAGCAACACCATCCCTGTTTATTTACTGGGCCCTGAATATTCTCTTTCTTCTGGGTATTTGAAAGGACTGCGGGTTATTTTTGGTGCCTTACAAATTGTTCCGTTCCCATACTTCTAGGGGTGAAAAATAAGAGGATAATCTGCTCTAGCTTTTTTCTAAGGACAGGTTATAACCCCGGAGGGCTAATACTGGAACTGCTGGAGTAGCCTCAGTCATGGATGAACTGGTTCAAGCCTGGCTGAGAATGATCCATTTTCTGCCCTTTCCAAGGGGGCATAGAACAGGAGAAGAGACAAACCAATGATGCTCCACTGAATTCAGAGGAGCTCTCCAGATCCATGATGCGTGAAGATGTTCCGCCCTACCCTTCTCGTCTCATGGGGATACAAGATGCTGTTTTATACACCTCTTCCATGGTATTTGGAGTGTTTTACCCAGGCAGGATAAGACGGGCATTCTCCATTTATGCTTGAGGAGGCAGAGGTAAAGGAGGTTAAAAGTCTTGCTCGAGACCACAGAGCAGGAGCTCACCAAGCTTATTGCAAAAAAATCACCCTCCCACCAAGAGAATATGTGAAGGTTCCCTACAGCACTTATTTTAGCTTCGGAACAAAAACATAGTTTATTTTTAACCGTTTCAATGCTACTATAGCGGTCCTCCCTTGCCTCTCTTTGCATCTAGGGCTTATTGATCTGTTTGCATTTCCCATGGAAAAAACCTCCACTGGCTCAGCATCAGCATCCTGTACCCGAGGCTGGCGGCAGGAATTCACGTGTGCTGTGCATGGCCCGTCTGCAAGGATGCTTTTGCTGTGTTTCTTTTAAACATGGGGGATTGTGTGTGTGAAACGGCGATGACCAAAGTGAGTGCACCAGGGTCTCGCAGAGGCCACAGCAGCAGGGTGTAAGGACAGTCTGTATTAAGCCAGATGTATATAAATGGGGAAAACGCACTTTAAAGCAGTTAAAGACAGTAGTTTGTGCACCATGTAGGTGGAAGGCTCACACAAACACAGCGCTCACACCTTGGGTCGATGATGTGGGGAGCTCACCTGGAGCCCGGTCCCCAGGCGCGTCCCTGCGGGGACGGCTGCCCTGCACCAGCGCTGCCAGCGACGCTCCGCAGCCATCCCTGCAGCCCAGCCTGCTTGGAAATGATCTCGTTCCCTTTCTCCTCCTACACGGCTCTAGTGTTGCTCTCCAAGCCGTCTCGTTGTCCCCTGAACCTATACGCAAATGTAGATTTTAGTAAAGGAGCAAATCACGGCACCTCCACCTTCAGCTGGGGGAAACCTCCCGCTCCGTTGCCTGTTGGTGGAAAGAGGGGCTGGTTTCTGCCAACGCAGAGCCGGGGGGGGGGGCTTCACGTGCAGGAGGGGTGCGAAGGACACGGGGACTGTCCTTGGGTGAGGTGGTGGAGGGAGGGTGTGCAGGGCTCGGGCAGGGGTGCCCCCGCCTGCTCCCGCGCCGTGTCACCAGCCGTCACCCTCTGCACGAGGGCTGGGCAGGTTTCAGAAAGCCAAGGGGAAGCACAACAGGGACGAAATGGGGTGGTATGATCAGAATCCTAATTAAGGAGAAAATATTGGAAATATGCCATATTAGAAATGCTATTACGATTAATAGTGACAATACCACTCCTGGGAAATAGGCAAATTTACACAGTAGCTATACATAAAATTTACTTTAGCATATTCCCCTCTCTACCTTGTTTGCAGACTGTGATAACAAATTGCTTGTACACTGTATGATGGTATTCTTTTTATATTTAAATATTTGAGCCAGCGATTCATTTTGCGAGAAGCGGAAGGCATGCAGAGGTCTTGCAGCTACAGAGCAAAGTAAATGATGTGCTGTGATATATTTAGCAAGTGATAATGTGAAAAACACAAAAAAAACCTCAAGTATATGTGGACAGGAAGGTAAACACAGTAAGGAAGAGCTTAGTTTGGGATTTCCCTCGCAAGAAAGAAGAATGATCCTGCATGTAAGATGTGAATCTGTCAGTCACGGTGTCACATTTGAGAAGCTGTTTTATCCTTCAATTATTCAGTTTTCTTATAAAAAAAAAAACAAAACAGGGAGCGAGGGGGAGAGTTAGCGAAGTCTTTGGATGGTATTTCCACATCTTGCCATGAAAAGTATTTTTTGGTGGCAAAAATGACAAAATGACTTCCTGTTGCTAGTTCTTTGTGCCATTTGACCGGACCGTTGCCCTGTCAGAAAAAGCAGCCAACAGATTTCTTATATGTGTCTGTACGGATACATTTATACATAGATACATATGTTTATATACCTATGCAATTTATGCCATGCATATTCCTCTCTCACTTTCTCCTCTCTCTCCGTATACACCCCTTTGCACACACAGAGAGGAAGGGGGTGGAGAACGCCGCTCGGTCATCATTAGTATGGGACAGCTGTGGAGCTCTCTCCTTCCGTGGGTAATTAAAAGCTGCTCTGAGCTGGAGGAGCCAGGAGAGACTCTCATTTGCATGCAGTCCTGCAGCACCCAGAGAGCTGCAGGGTGGTGGGGAGCCCTGCTGCATCCTATCCCATCCCGTTCCATCCCATTCCAGGCCCCCAGGATGTGCTGGGAAAGACACTCAGCCCTACACTAGGGAAGATCCTCAGCTCCCAGGGTCCAGCTCCAGACTGGTGCTGGGATAACCAAATTGCTTCCAGTTATTGATGTTCATTGAGAAAGAGAAGAGAAAGAAGGGTTTTCCTTTGCATGGAGAACAGCCGTTTTAAGAATCCCTTTAAGAAAATGAAGTCAAAGGAGAAAAGAGCACACTGGAAGCTACACCATGGTGCAGGCAACAAATAAATGGACTTCCAGGCCTCGCCCTTGGGATTAGTCCTGGGATGAGGCTTTGTCCCACATAACCAGCTCCATGGATGAAGCTGCTCTCACCTGGGATGGAGACAAGATGGACTCTAGACCCTTTGAAAGGATAAAAAAAATTCCTATTCCATCCTAAGCTCCCAGGCAGTGGTGGCTCACTGCTGGCACGTGCCAGGGCTACTGCCCACAAACCCTTTCCCAGCCACACATGAGGGGCAGCTCCAGCAGACACAGTGCTGCATTCACACTCCCAGCAATTAGCTGTGTGAAAATTGATTTTCCCTCTCTCTGGGGTTGGTAGGGGACATCCCCTCACCAAAATACAGCCCAAAATGTGGTGCTGTATTAATCCTCATTGGGAATGCAGGATGGATCCCCAGCTGGTGTAAGCTCTCAGAGTTCCCTGAAGCCTACACAGCTTTTATCATTTGGATCAACCATAGATTGCCCCAAAGGCTTTAAAACCAACAATTCGCAACAGCGGTACAATGCCTATAACCGATCATTCTCAAGACACCCACCTTCTTATTTAATAAAGCCTTTCAAGTCTCTTTGTATTTTATTCATAGGAGCTGTAAAAAATCCAAGGACCCGGTATAAAGACTCATTTATTCTCTTCTACACAGCACTATAAATTTACACTGCATTTGCAAACTAAGAGCCCATATCTTAGGGCAAACCAGAGCTGCAAAGTGAAAGCAAGAATGTCTTTCAAAAGGCCAATCTGTCCCAACCAGAGATTGTGTCGAGAGCTAAGATTTACAGCTGCAAATCCTGAAAATGAGGAGAAATTAGATGTAGAGGTTTAGTTTCATTGTTAGAGCTGGTGTGGCTTTGTTTTTAAAAAAAAAGTACCTTTTAGTAGTTCGCAAATGCAGAGCTGTTTCTGCATCCATCCCTCATGCATAAATATAGAGTGAGGGGAAATGGGGCTGGAAATGCAATATATGGGGCAGAGGCACTGAATGCCCCCAGCCATCAGTGCAACGGGTTTCACCCATCACATGTTGCGTTGCATCCCATGGGTAATGGCAACACGTAAGTGTAGCTGGAGACATCATGCTCTCCACGCTGTGTATACACTGGGGTGGCTTAAAAAACTCGTCACCCCTCTCCGTCTCCTCATTTCCCCTCACTTGAAGTCACAGAATCATAGAACGGTTTGGGTTGGAAGGGACCTTGAAGATCATCTTGTTCCAACCCCCCTGCCATGGGCAGGGACACCTCCCACCAGACCAGGGAGCACGACCCAGGAGCCACGTGCACCAGCACTGGGATCTCCAGAGAGGCACCTTCAGCACCCAGCCCTGCTCCGCTCGCCTTCTGTCTTCAGGTCCCCAACAAGCAACTGGGTTCCAGTTGACCGAACCAACAGAGCCACCAGTTCCTCGTGCAGGTCCTGGCTGCCCTTTCTCCCCATCCACAGCCCCGTTGCATCCGTGAAACTCTCCCAGTCTCTGCCGCTCCCAGCTCTCCCCCTCAGCTCATTCACGTAAGCTGCAAAGTGGCACAAATCCAACGTGATCAAATGGTTCCCTAGTGTCAGTCTTTTCCTTCAGAGGACAGAAAGGGAAGGGTACGCGGTGGGATATATTTATGAGCCTGTCAAGCTCACTGCTCTCACCAGAAAGTGCTCTCAGGTTTCCTTCCTCGCCAGGGAAGGGACAGAGCAAGTGCCGGGGAAGGGCAGCTGCCTTCATGGGGGCTGAGCTGTCATCTGCAAGGTGTCTTTCCATTTGTAACGGGCATGGTGGCATTACACAGAGTCCCCCTTGCAGCTGCCAGCCTGTCCCCAGCACTGGCAGGTTGCAAATGTGGGGTTTTTTTTAGCAGAAAGGGTTTGGGGAAGCAGCAAGTACCACTCCTACCCTGCCTTCAACCATGGCATCCAACCAGTTTCTGCAGGGCAGGAGAAGATGGGTCTGAATTTTGTCCTGGCAACTTTTTGCCCACTTCCCCAGAGGACAAGCACACCATGAAACATTTCCTATTTGCTTTCTTTTTTAATGTAAAGCATCACATATGCTTGAGATAAGGTGAGGAGGGGACCGTGCTTCATGCTCCGGTGGGAAGGTGGTAGAGTTGGCGTTGGGATCTATGTCCCAACTCAGTGAATATACGTGCCCTTGCTCTAAACCAACACACTTAAATCTGTTTAGGAGTGGGGAAAATACTGTTTAAAAGTGGGGAAAATGCTCCTTGCTGCTTCTCACCTGCATGCTGATAGTTTGCCACATTGCTTCCCTGCAGAAAAGTGACTGAAGCAAATTAAAAGTGGTGCCTCCAAAACCGAAGGCCAGATCCTCACCAGCTGCACATCAGCACAATTCCTTTGACTCAAATGTATGTTTACAAAGCTCTCTAAAATGAGAGGACTGTAATTATGGCTGTATTATAATGCCTCTTGCCGTGTCAAATGGAGGGCTATTGACACGAGCGAAGACCAGAGAAACACTGCTAAGAATGAGCTGCAAGTCCAGTCCTCCAATGCGATTCCCCACGATCCCTGATTTATTAGCCCAAATTAGCTGCCTCATCTTTGGGAGGAATTGGCCGAGGGTGGTTTTTCTTGGAGTGCCGTGCCAGGAGGATGCCAATATCATATGTGTTTCTGAGTGGTATCTGACCTGCCATTGATCTTCCAGGGTCACAGATGTCCTCTGAAAGATTTCCTTTAGGCTCACGGAGAGTGGCATAATTTGCTGTTGTGGTGGTTGTCCTGCTTTTTCCTCATCCAAGGAAAAACAGCCGCTCCTTTAGTGCCATTGCCAGGGGATGTCAAAGCCTTCCCCTGACCCTTTTTGACCCATCATCTACTTTCCATATCCTCAGGGAGGGTGGAAGGAGTGGGTTTTTGAGCAGTTCTGGTGTGGTTTTTGCTGAAGAACTTGTAAGTGTGCTGGATCTCTTGGCTGGCTACGGTCCTGGGCACGTTGATCTGACATTTCTCGGGGAGATCAGGTCACTCCTCTGGTCCATGAAGGGAGCTCACAGTTCCTCCTCCTCTCAGGTTACCAGAAATGCTGAATCTCCTCAGTCAACTATAGGGGCAGATGAGATCTTCTGAGACAAATAATTAACAGTTCTCTAGTTCGAATGAAAAGGACGATGGCAAGAAATTTGTGATGAGTTGGTGACCTTGGGCACTGAAATTTTCTTCTCTTTTCATCCAAAACCATCTGAAATGCTTGGCCCCAGTTTAGCCCTCCAGGTTTTTCTTTTTCCACTCCATTTTTAAGAAAAAAGGGCAGTCAAGCCTTAGTTCTTACCGGCCAGGGAAGTAATAGCTTGTCATTTGATAGAGGTTTATGAGCTGATTAGTGACCCTTTCTGTATTGTACATGTGCTTAGGGGGAAAGGCAGGACTTCATGCAATGGCAGAAAAAAGGCTCACATTCATTTCAACCAAGCTGGCACTCTGCTGTAAAGAGGGAAAAACCCAAAACAAATAAAAGAGACCCTAATCGGTTATTCAACATGTGACTGTGCGGAGAAGACAGTCTCTCAGAAACACAAAGAGCAAAATTCCAAGATTTATTAGTGTTATCATGCTTTCCCTAAAAGGATAACAGACGTACCCAAAGTCTCTGAATCAATATTTGTCCTTCTCAAGCAGGGCATGGTAAAGAAATACTCCCAAAAGCACTCACGTCTGAGATTTTGTTTTGTTGCATAACATTTCAGTCAACTGCAGAATGTCTCTGAAAATGATGACAAATAAGTATCAAGCCTACAGTGGTCTATCATATAAAGGAAGTAAAATAGGTCCCCTCTGTGCTTGGTAGCAAAAGCTCAGCCCCAAGTAGACTTGACCTTGTGATCCTTTAGATGTATGGCAAAGACTTTATCCACTAGATTTAGGTTAACAGCTTTGGGAATTTGCAGGTGTTAAATTAACCACAAGAGACAGTTTCCTAAGAGCAGCAGAAACACACTGAGCATGATAAGGAATAATAATTAAAAATTGAATTAAAGGGCTGTAGAGTTTAAGGAAAAGTATGGGGCTTTGCTCATAAAAAAGTGGCACATACTCAGGAAATAGGTCTGAAGCTGTGTGATATCCCGGGGCAAGAGTTCAAGTACAACTCGTTGAGCTTGAGCAGAGACCTGGCCATGGCCCGTCTGCCAAGGTGGAGACATATTTCACCCAATATGTGTGATATCTGGGCACCCCATAAACCCCAGAGTCTCCCAGCCACTGTGCTGGTGGCTGGGGGACACCTTGGGAAGAGAAGTGGGCTTTCCAAGTGATACGGGCTCCATCCCATGGGACAATTTTGCTGCAGTTCAGGCAGATCCAAAGCTTTAACTCCTGTCCCCTCCCTCTTGCAGAGCAGGGCATACACCCTGATGCCTCTTAGTGATTTACTTGTTGACCCATTGACCTGATTTCTAGGTTCACGAAACAAATGAGTAATCAAATGTTGCTTCAGTCCAAGCACAAAAAAAGCATATAAAAACCCCCGAAATCATTTTTTCTCACCCACACAGCCTTCTCATCTTCCAGGTGTGCCACTTCTCCCAAGCGTGCTCAGCATGAGAGATGAGACATTTATGCAAGTTTGGCCAAGATTTAAGCTTAGAGATAGTGCCCAGTATTATCTGCTGAGCTGTAGCTCTACATATGTAATTATTGCTTTAGCAGGGTGCTGAGTAAGGCTGAAGAGAGATTTTCTTGCTCTTGGCTCCTTGCTCTGTTCTCCCAAAGCCATCAGACTAAGGCACTCCTGGGGGGCCGAAGCCAGGGGTCAGGGTGGTTGTTGGCAACCCGTGCTGTTGAGGCACATGGGGCAGGGCTACAGGGGTGGAGTTCAGCATTTCTCCTCCCAATGGGCAGCACCATCTCTCAGGGTCGGTTAGGGAAGCCATCCTTTGAGGTGCTCGAAACTACAATGGACCAAACTGGAAAATGAACCAGTGGGAACGGTGCTTGGAGCTGCCAGGTCAGTCTCCAGCGTCCATGATTCACGTAGCCCCGGTACGTAACACTGTCCCGTTCCTGGCAATCACTCAGTAACAGTATTGGAAGTTGCCTGGTTATTGAAGCCGTAATTACTATATAATTCGCAGCTGTAGGATCTCATGATAACCCTCTCCCTTGCAGAGGGGAAAAAAATAATCTGGTATTTTATTTACCCTGTCAACGTGTGGAACTTGCCTTACAGTGCAATTACATGGTCAGTAGTTACGTGGCTCTCTGTTTGACGGTGTCCTGTAAACAAATAAAGACCCACAAATGCCACCTGTGGGGATTCAGGGACTACATAAAACTGACGGGGTTTTTAAAGCCTCCTCGTGTGCGATACTGCACCCACAGAACTGCTGCCCAGTTCTTGCCCTCTGCTCCTGGCTGTGTATAGAGCACTCATGCCATGGAAATTGCTTTTCCCCTCAACACCACCTAATCTGCGTGGTCTGTACCTCGGGTGTTCACCATCAGCTTCAGGGCCCAAACTGAGCTCAGCATCCCTCTCCCTTACACATCTAGATAGATATATATATACTATACTATAGAATCATAGAATCGCTTAGGTTGGAAAAGACCCCCAAGATCACCAGGTCCAAAATTTTGTGTGTGTTAGTCACACAATTCACTCACAGCCTCTGCCCCAACAAGCCAACATCCTGCCTGGTTTATCCCATTTACTGACGGAGAGCAGAGTGGCTTCCTCATGGGCCTCGGGACACTCAGTAGAATTGGTGTTGACTTTCTAGAAGCTCCGTCTAACATCCTGACCCCCAAATCCGACCTTTTTTCTCTGCTGGCATATTGCCCTTGGTGACTCGGCTCCATGCTTTTGAAACCTGCTTTGTTGCCCACCCTGGGGATGTGCAGCGGGTGGCAGGGGGAGGGCAGAGATAAATCTGACGAGCTTTCTTGCTTTGTTTATTTATATGACCTTAAAGATGATGTCCGTGCATAATGTTGAACATGACGGAGAGAAGCTGACAGGGCAGTAAGTTCTGGCTACCGCAGAGCGAAAACAAAATTACATAAAAATATCAATTGTAAAATTACTCAAATCCATTAGCTTAATTAGCATCGTTAATCAAGGCAAAACATTTGATACGTCATGTACTTTCACGAGAGATAAATGAGCCTTTGATGAAAGCCCAGCAGGTTGCCCTGCTTTTGGATCTGCCGGTGGCTGCCTGGCCGTGGAGGTGACGCTCTGCGGGACACGCTGGCAGCCTGGTGCCAACGCCGTCCTCCGAGCAGGTTCCCAGCTCAGTTGGGGACTGGCACCGTATTTGCCCAAATTTGGCCAGGGTTTGATATTGCCAGGTCCATCTGCAGGAGTGTAAAACTGCCTAATGGGCTACCTTCATGCAGTACCATCCCCTGGTTTTGACTGGTTTTGAGACAAGGTTAACAAGGATAAAACAAGGATATTAATAAGTCTTGTAGTAATTACAATAATAAATTCAAAGCCTGTGCTACGTTGTCTTACTTGAGGGAGGGAGGTTCACTGAGCTCTTGCTTTTTTTTTCCTGGGGGAATCTCTGGGGAGAGCAATATGTCTCTACCTGTAAACCCTTCCAAGGAGAAACACTAGAGAGATCTTGATAGCAGGCGACGGCGCATCTGCAGGCAGCCCATTCCCCAGATTACATCTGTCTTGGAGGGCACTTCAGGCTCTCATCTTTCTTTTTCTCTCTAGATTCAGGCTGTTGCGGTCAATCGGGTCTCCAGCGAGCGGTTCAGGGGATCGGTGATTGCTGCTTGACTTACTTTCTTCGCTTTGCATCAGCTGTTCCTCGCTCCCTCCCCCCGTGCCGTGGCAAATAACTCCATCTTCTCTCAGGCTCCTTGGAACAAGACCCAGCCACAAAGGCTAAATGCTTTATTCCCAAGAAAAAGCCTTGGAGATAAGATTCACCAGCTGTGGCAGCACAGTGTGGATCTCAGTAAGAGAAATAAATGTCCCTTCACTCCACGACTGTCTTTCCAGCACTTTATCTGCAATGAGCCCAAACACAGTCCTCAGCTATTTGTATTGCTAAATATAATAAAAGAGAACTCAGCAGTTTCTGAGGGATACACTTCCATAAAAAACAGTTCGATGGCATTTTCTGCATTAAACACATTATTCATGGGCTTTTCTCCTTTCTAATATCCAGTTTCTGCTGGGTGTACGTGTGGCTGAAGCTTCCTTCAACCCATAAGACACCAGGATATCACTGAACTGCAAAAAACTTACTCCAGTGGAAGAGCTGGAGTGGGATTTATTAGTCTAATTTGAGGATATCCTGGACAGTAATTGTCCGCATGGTGATTGGGAAAGGGGGAACCGACTGAGAGTGTTTCTGGCTCGTTGCCTTTTTATTCTCCTGACCTGTAGATGGTTCAGATGGGCATGGGTGGAACCTGTAAGGAAAGCTGGATTGGAGAAAACCAAGGGTTTAAAGAACTCTGCTTCAGTCTTGCAGGCAAAAGACCCACACACAGCCTGTCCTTCCAAGAAGAGCTTTTCTGACCACCACTTAAACCTTCCTGAGGCTCAAAGGCAAAGCACCTTTTCTCCCTCCCTGCCCCGTTCGGTGGTGGGTGACCTGGGAAAGGACACAGCTTTGGGAAGGGTGAGGCTCTGCTTTGGGTGCAGAGACAATGTCTGGGTCTCACCAGGGAGATCCAGGAGTGGGTTTGGAGGCTGGAGGTACATGGTCCCCTGCAAAGGGCATCCCGTCGCAGCCAGGTCTCGACCCACATCTGCAGGTGGTCTCTGGCTGGCAGACAGCGGCGCCCGTCGAGACCGATCGGTTTTGGCCTGTGCTCTGCAGGTTGATGTAAACACTGCCATGATAAAGTAATCAAAAATGGGTATACTTGATTGTGAGCCTTAATTAACTATTAATTAAGTTTTATTAACCCACTAGTAAAACTGATTATACCAAGCAATGAACGAGCGGGCTGCAGTCAAAGCAGTTAATGTATCACTCATTTTTATGTGGAAAGAAGGCTCATCCTTTTCTTGAGGTGGCCAATATGTAAGGATTCCTCCTTGCTAAATCAGTCTGGCCATTTTCCTACATGCCACTGATAAGGAAGTATTTACGAATTTATTCCTAAATTCAAAGTAAACTTCAGGCCTTAATTTACTGTCGTAATTATATCACTGGCTCAATTAGTCCCCAATAAAAATGTTATGCTATTGTATCAAAGAAATGTAGTACCTTTGAAGTAAATGGATTCACTTGCAGGGTAAGAAATCTTGCTTTTTATTGTGTTTTCTCGTCTGCTACTTACAGCCACCCTTGTCTTAAATTGCCCTTTTTATTCTGTTCCTTGCAAGCGCGGTTTGTACCTGAGCTCATGCAGAGTGAAATACTCCTCTCCCGTCTTGGGGCTGCCTCGGGAAGCTTGGTGGTGGGAACTTTGTCTCGTTAAAGCCTCGCCAGCCTCATTAGCATGGCGATTTGCATGTGCTGCTCCAACATTCGCTCTGCCACCCCTAGGCCAGTGGGGCTGTAGGGTTTTTTTCTCGACTTCCCTGCTTTGTTTCCTTCTTGCTGGTGATGGGACCACATTATGGGCTTGGAGGAAATACAGCCGTACCTTTTGTCCTATAGATTTTCTTCTGTTCCATTTAACAAATGCTGGTGGTGCCCCCCAGTACCTACCCCAAACCAGCTGAGATCAACACAGAAAAATAGTCCCCGTGGTCCCTGCAGAGAAATCACTGCAGGCCCCCAGGTTCACCCACCCACGCAGCCTTTGGGTCAATGTGGAGCTGCAGTGGATGCAAAGTCCTTGTCTCGGAGCGTCCACCCTCCAGACAGGGCAGGAAAAATGGTCAAATTGAAGAAGCGTTGTGTCGGAGGGATGAGGTAATAGCACAGCGAGGAGAATTTGGCAGGAAATCTATGAGCTGGCTAGACAGCACAGGACAGAGATCCGTCTAAGAAATGGGAACGCGTTGCCGTGAGCAGGATTCTTGTGGACACGGAGCTCTTTCAGACATCATTTGGCATCACTGCCTGTCCTCACTTCGGCAAGCCTCCGGAGGCCTCTGGGTTTGATTTTCAGCCTCAGGAACTAAAGAACCATCCAACTATTCTGCATCCAAAAAGTTGTTCAATGTATCTTTGATTGACTTCTGGATACACGATACCCAGACCCCCTCCAGACCAGAATCAGGCTCAAAAAACAATGGTAAAATTAACATTTTCTGAGAACCTCTTGAAAATCCAGAGCTCACAGCTGGGTGACCTTGGGGGGACACGTCCCTGGGGAAGCCACTAGCCTGAGATTTGCTACTTTCTGCTTCTAGCATAAAGAAGGAAGGTTTTCCAATAAGCCCATTAAAAGACGATCCTCGCATATTAATTCTTGCCAGCGCTGGCTGTGGAACTGCCTGATTGCACAGCCACAGAAGGTGACAAGTACCAAATTTTGTCTTATCTGCATCTTCTCTCCAGCAAACCCTTCTGCCTGCGGTTCAATGCATTTCAGCTGCAGGCTGAGCGACCAATGTTGGAGTCACCAGTTTCCCCCAGCTCTTGGCAGGGAATGCCACAGGAACACCAAGCCACGCACCAAACCCAAATCCCTCGTGCTTTCCAGGCACATCCCCAGGCTTGGCTGGGCTTCTTTATTGTTCATCTCTGAAGCCAACAGGCCAATGGTATGATAGGTCTGCTCTCCTGATCATATTAGTGGAGATCTGCAGCCAACTTCTGCTGTTCCAACAGAAAGTTACCCCTGAACTCCTGCAGAAAACAAGGCTCAAGTCCCAGGTGTCCCTCTTTATCCTTAAGAAAGTCCATTCAAAATGGTCCACAGGTTTTTCCACTGGCGGTGAAGCTCTAATGAGGGAATGGCCCCACGTGCAAGTGCAGAGAACATGAGATTAATACTTCTATTCTATTTATCAAAACCAACATATTTGACATTAAGCATTAAAAACTCTATGTATTTTGAATGCAGAGAATATTCTTCATCTCCTTTTCATGTCTTTAAGGTAGATGAGATTATTGGAGCCTACCATTTTCCCTCACCTCACATAAAAAGTGCTTAAAAACCAAAGTCAAAAGAAAGGGAAATTTCTCTGCATATACTCTATTCTCAATGTCTGACTTATTTATTTTAGCTGACAGTCTCCATGCCCAGGTCCATGGCTGTTCTCTGTGTGCAACCTGTATTTATCCAGGTGGCTTTGTGCCTATTAAAAAATGGAATGTAGCAAAATTAATGTATCTTTTACAGCAGGAGAGCTGAATTTATTGGTCTCACCACGGAAATTAATTTAGCACTCCTAGCTCTCCCTCGCTGGACAATAAAGACACGAAATGAAACTGCCACACAAAGTTTTGACAAAATTCACAGTCACACGAGAAAAAAAAAAAGGCCTTGGGTAATTTACCACCAAAACTGAATCAGCCTTTTATGCCACTGATGCACGAGTGGTACCATGAAGGGAATTTCCACCCAGTGACCAAAAAAAACTACCTGGGTGAGTAAATAGAAATGCAGGATGGAAAACAAACAAGCTCCTAAACAGATTTATCTTATTTTTCTTCAGTTTGAAAAATAAATGCGGGTAATACAGTAGACACTGGTGCTAGTGCAAGACAGCATCCTTCAGTCTCACGCACCCACCAGCCAAAGGATGCTGCACATGGAGGTCCAGCGGTGGTGGAAACCACAGAGCAGAGGAAGCAGAGGTTGTTCTGCCTCTCATCTGGTCCCACACCAGGAAGAATTAAGCCAGCACATCGTCCAGATCGATATATGGTTTATATGTCAGTCCCCACCTATCTGTCTGCACCCTTGTTTTAATGTTTCCTAAATATTAAAAAAAAAAAAAATCTACTGGGGGAAAAAAAAACCAACACAAAAACCAAACAACAAAAACTTTTTTGTATTGGGGTTGATTGGGCAGCGGGTGGTGAAAGATTTATCTTGGCAGTAAAGCTGGAAAAGGGCTATAAACCTTAGCGGAGCGCCTCTGCGCCTGGGTCCGAGGGAGGCTAATTGTTTGTTTGTTCTTCGTGTTTATGGTTTATCTGCGGCTCAGCTGACAGGAAACCTAAACCTGAAGGAAAAAGCACATCAATCGCCATTATCCGCCTTCTGTGCAGGCACTAAAAATAAAGGCAGGCAAAGGGGCGGCTCGCACACCCACCCCATCCCCATGCCAGCCCGAGCCTGCCTGTCCCTGGGATGCACCAGGGATGCAGGGGAAGGAGGGAGGGAAGAACATGGACTCGCCACCATTGAGTTCGTCTCCCTCCCGAACCCACCGCTGCGGCGAGGACGTCGGTGCTGGTTGGACAAGAAAAAAGGCAGTGGGTTTTTGCTGCAGTACCGCCCCCAAAATAGTCAAGATTGATCCAAAAGCAACGTGCAAGCTCCACAAGCTTCGAAATCCCCTTGGGATTTCACACCAGTGGTGTCTTTTACCCAAAAGGTGGTGGAGTGAGATCTATAGATCGGTGCTTTTAGAGCGTGATAAGCGTTAGTGCCACCAGAGCAGCGCCGATGGGTGTCCTGGGCACATCCCAGCCCCTGTCTTCTTTCCTCCCTGCCTGGTGATGGGCTCTGTTGTCTCTCTGCCGGCAGGTTTTGTACCGGTGTGTGGCACAGCAAGCCCACCGTGATGAAACCAGCCCCAAGCTGTGGAGCTTCAGCCCCTCCGAGGGGTGGGCACCCTGCGAGAAGGACCACGATGTCCCTCTTGCCTTCCCCTGCTCCGTGGGCACTGAGGATGGGTGCGGGAAGCAATGGGGAGGGCAATGCCCTGGGAGGGGACCCAAACCTGGGGGGGTGCATGGCACAAACGGCCTAAAATGGTCCAGTTGCATCATCTGAGTAGGTTTATATCCCTGCCAGCAGTACTCGGTCCCCAAAACATCGTCCCCACAGCACTTTGCAGTGGCCCTGTGCCTCTGGCACTGCTGCAGAGATGCTCCCGTTGGATTGGGACACCCTCCTTCCCTGCCAGGGGACTCGGGCAGTGAGGATAGAGGTTTTTTGCAGGGCTATAAATGTCTCTTTAGATAGTTGTCTGCCTCAGTTTCCCTGTTGCTTCCTTTCCTTCCCATGCTACACCGCTGTTACCGCAGCTGTAAATGCTGACTGGGGGCCGGATCCCGGAGCAGAGACGTACAGTGCCCCACACACCGGAGACCCGGAGACACTGTAATAATAATAATTATTGATTTTCCAGTTTACTTTATGTTTCGTAGGGTGTTTTGCTGGAAATGATATAAATAGCTGTCTCTGTCCCTATCCCAGGCCACGCTGCAGCAACGTATTTTTTCACCGTCCAAGGAAATAAAATGCAAAGTTCATTTCGCAATGATTTAAAAGTTATATTAAGGCCCGGTGTTGGATAAAGCGGGAGCAACGTGCTTGTAAGGAGATAACTCCAAAGCCAGAGTGACCGTGCGGGTAAGTGACAGCCGTGACATTTGACTTGTCCCAGCCCATGGGCTCCAACGCTGCGCCCCGGGGTTCAGTTACAGCAACTCCGTGCCCACCACGAGCATCCCGCAGCCTCTCCCGGCAGCCCCACTATCAAAACACTCCAAAAGTGGTCTTTGGGGAGAGCGGTTTCCATACAGGAATGCATTTACTGTATCTGGGCTAAATATAGGAGCAGCGCACGCAGGGAGTGTGGTCTCTCGCCCCCGCGAATTGCAGGAGAGATTATTCATTTTCAATTTGTTGTACCTTCACGCTGGCAGGAATTACTTCAGCCAAACAGGATTTAATAAATGACCCGTTCATAAACAACTGATCATTTATCCGGCCCTGGCGCCGCTGGCATTCTGAATTTCCGGAGAATTTCAGGGAGAGCCCACCCCTGGCAGGAAGGGCAAGAAGTGCCTACAAGCCATTGGGAGCTTCCTCCCCCTTGCTCGTTGTGCTCCCCGGGTATTAAAAAGTCCGGGGGTGATAAGGAAAAGGAGGCTGTAAAACTTCAGCCTTATCTTCCAGATAGAGGACCTGATCTTGCTTTTATTTATGCTGGTGTAAAGCAGAAGTAATTCCATCGGTGCTGCGGGTGCAAAACCCGAGCGGGCGATCCCAGAAGCGTGCCCGGCCTCTGGGCTGGTGTTTTCTACTTTTAAATCTATTAATTTGACAAAGATTTTCTTGAGCTGCTGGAACTGCAGCTCCAGCCTGCAGGGCTGGGAGTGAAGGGGGGGTGGGAATGAAGCCACGTGTGCATCTTTTCTGCATCTTTCATCCTCTCCACCTGCATTGTTCTGCTTGGTACGGCGTTAAAGGCAGCTGACCGGGTTTCCCGGGGGGGCAAACACAGATGGAGTGGGCAGGCTCAGCCCCCAGCATCCTGCGGGGAAGCCCAGGCGTGTGCCAGGGGCCACCTCTGCCAGCGGTGGGCAAGGGGCTGGGGCTGGAACCAGACCCCCTGCGTGTGCCCGGGCACCGGCATTTTGCCTGGTGCTGGACTCATTCTCCTCTCACACTTTTTCCCCTCCCCAGTGACAGGAGGAAAATGAGTCCAGATTTGCATGTGCACAAAGAAAAACAAAATCATGTCCTTCGCTTAATGCAGGTAATTCTAATTATTAGTCATTGTTGTTATGTTAATTATTATTACCCTTGCACAAAAAGGATTGTAAATAGATAACATCACCTTTTCTTTTGCATCGTGTAGTGGTTTTTTTTTTTTTCTTTTTTTTTTTTTTTTCTCCAGCATTTCCTTGATGGCACCAATTAAGAAACCGCAAGACAAATATTCAGGAATCAGATTGCGGGTGGTAATTTTCTTGACAATGAGGGAGGCAGAGCAGAGCCCGCAGCCTGCTGCTCTGCAGGTACCGCCACGCTGCAGTGCTGACAGCAGTAAAAACTTGTCTCTGACAGTAAACTAAGCATGTATGACCCGGAAGACATAGAGAGCAGATAAGGGCAGTAACACAGACTCCATTTAGTGCTATTAAAATGGTTAAGTAGACTTACGATCAGAGATGCCAGGGCTGGAATTTGAGAAGCTCTGAAAGTGAGGAGTGGGAGATGGATGGCCTGGGAGCCAGGCTGGGACTCGGGTTCCCGCAGCACAGACGGCTTGTCCCAGGTTTCCAGGCTAGGAAATTTTAAAAAATAAGAATAATTCACTGTGAGGGTGGTTTGGGTTTTTTTTTTTCTGCAAAGCAGCTTTTCTGAGAATATAATACAGAAGGGAGAATGAGCTTCAGCATCACTTTGTGGGACTCTGCCAGTCATTGCAGTAAGAGAAAAGGCTTTTTCTAATTAAAATACACTGAGGTGCTCACAGGTGCTGACCCACGACGTTGCTCAGGGTGGGACACCCCAGTATTTTCAGTATTTCAGTTTGGATCTGGATTGTCTGGGGAGGCCTGCAGTGAGCAGCTGGAGCAGGGCTGAGTCCTTGCCCTCCGGTGCTGGGACACGACTGTGACACTTGTGACACCAGTGATGGTGGGGATGGTCCTTGCCTCTTCCCCCCATACCCTCCAGTGCCACCGAGCCGTGCTGCTCTCCTGGGACCAGCAGGGCAAGGACCACCGAGTCCAGCGTCCGAGCCTGGCTATAACGATGCTGCAAGAGCCACTTGGATGTGGTGCTTAAGAGAACAAACACCTCTTGTTTTATTACCATCTATGTGACAAATTGATTTATGGTAGATAGTGACAGAAAGAGCCTGACACAGAAAAAATATTTTTTTTAATCAAGGAATGATCACCATAAAGAATGCACTATATCAGTCAAATATATCCAGCTGCAAATACCCTATATGGTAGCATTAAGAAGATGTAAACTCTCAGATCTATTATAAACAACTTTTTAAGGTAGCTGAGGCTTGGAGGATTTTGACACAGGGAAGGATGAGGGGTATCATAATTCCATATGTGTCCAGGCATTGTGGACTTCTTAATGAAATTTCTAGGGTTTGTAGGAGCTTTTGATATACGCCTGTTACAGCTGTCAGGAGCAGTACAGGTCCTGAAATATTTATTGTTGCCTTTTTTTTGCCCATCTCCCTATTACTTCCCTTGCGCTCCATAACACTGAGGTTCCTTGGTGCCTGTCACCCCTCACACAACTGCTGTGTCTGAATCACAGAATCAGAGAATGCTATGGGGTTGTTGGAAGGGACCTCTAGAGACCATCTAGTCCAACCCCCTGCCAGAACAGGTCCACCCAGAGCAGGTTGCACAGGAACCTGTCCAGGAGGGGTTTGAACGTCTCCAGAGAAGGGGACTCCAAGGGCTTCTCTCCCTCCTCCCGTTCTCAGCTTTCCTTCTCCCTAGGAAACTCCAAGGTACTTTCAGAAGAAACCTCATGTCCCACATCTCAGCAGCCTCTTCTCCTTGCTTCTTGAGTCATCGGTCCCATTTTCCCATCCCTTCCCCCCGTTACTTTCTGTGGATGCCCAGAACCTCAGCTCCTCCATCGGGACAGCAAGGAGCAAAAGAAGGAATAACGTTCTCCAAAGCGTAACCCAACGGGTGGATTTTCACATTTCCACCAGCATCTCCCTCCTACTCCTTCCAGCCACGGGACCGTGTCTCCCTGCCCACCATCCGTCACCCTCCACCCCATTACGAACAGGGCAGTCCATCATTCAGGTCTCGTCCTTGAGGCATCACCCACCAGCGACCCGCCGAGCTGCCTCCAATTCTTCACCCTCTTCCCTGCGGCTCCTTGTTTCCCCATCTCTGTGGGCGATAGCAAACATACATCGTCCACGACTTCGCTCCTTGTCTTTTATCTTCCACTCCATCTTCTGAAGGTGTATTCATCTTCTAAATCCCCATTTATGCAGGTTTTGGAGACAGTCTGTAGAAAAAAAAACGACGGGGCTAGTTTATTTCAGGGGGGTTTGCTCAGTAAAGGCACAGGAGTAGATGAAACCACTGGGTATCAGCCAGAATCAGGACTAAGGGAAGGGAAGAGAAGCAGGAACACCAGCCTTTTACTTGGCAATTTTGATTCAAGAAGTTCTTTTTTACTTTCTTACCCCTTCTGATTTTGGACAATTTGTGTCCAAAGCAAAACAAAATTATCCTAATTCATGGGAACAATTCAGAGGCATAAAAGAAATGGGGAAGCTGCTGTCTCCCCGCTTCCAGTGGTGTCTTGTTTCTTTTTTGTCCTCTCTTTGTTTTATATTGAAAACAGTGTGGGTGACAAATAAGCAAGAGGAGGGAGAAAGAAAACTGCTTTACACATTTATTTTTTTTTTCCTGAAGTTTTTTTAAAAGTTTTGGATCAGTGTGTTCCTATCGGTGCGTTTTCCCTGTGCCCAGCTGAATTAGCGCTACCTCCCTGAAAAACAAAGCAGGAATGGCCCCAGGAGGGAGGGGAGGTGACTCTCCCCAGACCTTATCTGGCAAAGGCAAGAGCCGTTTTGGGGATAAACAGTGATGAATTGGCTCCAGCTTCTTGCCAAAGCATTAGGTAAGCAATGTAGGACAGTGCAAATCAGCCCTGGGTGTGATGGTGCCCCTTCACCTCCCGAACGCGACGGTGCCCGCGGTGCCCTTTGCTGGCCGGGCTTCTTTATGGGTGGCGTTGGCTTAAACTGGGCGCAGCCAAAGGGAGGCAGAGGGGGAAGCGAACGCGGCGCCGGGCAGGGCTCTGATCCCCCCCCTCCATCCTCCGGGCCGGGTTCTGCAGTGTCTGTGTGTCCTTCGTTTTCTGCAACCTGCACTCAGCCCTGCATTGCAGCAGCAGAGGAGTCCCCTCGGCTGCTTGGCTCCCGGCGCGGGGCTGCACCGGCCCACGGCTCGCTCGCCCGCGCAGGGGGAGGCAGGAAAAAAAACCCCAAGACCCCCAGAACCCCCTCCCGCCGGGGCAGGTCTCCCCAACCCACCTCCCAAGGCTGCCCAAGGGGGGTTGGGAAGCCCCTTCGTACCAGAACAACCTCCTCAAGCAAAGCGACCCCTATTTTCTACCTATTTTCTGGAGTGAAACTGCCTCTGTCAATGCTTGAGGACAGAGTGTCTGTATTCCTGCGTGCTGCAAAGCTCCCCTGGACAGACAGACGGACAGTTTGGCAGAGTACTCTCAGCAATGTGATCCTGGGCTGATGTGATTTAAAACTGCCATCCCAGATTTGGGGGGTTTTCTCTCCGACCTTCCTTCCGAAAAAGGAAGGGGGTCCTTCTTCCACGCACGCACCCCCCCAGATGGAAGAGGGAATGGAGCACAGTCAAACCTTTGGCACAGCCTCTCTCCGTTGTGGCTCGAAGTAGAAAATGTTGGGTGCCAAATTTTTTACTGCAGTGTAAATTAAAATGCCTGGACTAAGATGATAGACACATCGCACGGAGATCGGCGCAGCCTCCTGCCTGTTAAGAGACGTATTAGAATAAAGAGCAAATGATTCCTGAGAGCAGGGTCTGCCTGAGAGGAAAAAAAATTAATAAATAAATAAATAAAGCACAACCGAGGGGGAAGCAGCAGACTTGTGCCAAGGTCTCTCAAAGCCTTGGGATGGCTCGGAGGGGCTGGAGGAGCCTGGTGGCTCTCGGGCATGAATCCTGCCCATGCAGACACGCTGCAGATATTCGTCTCTCCAAGTGTGATTACACTCCGAAAAGTGACTTGCCATTACTGCCCTTGTGGGATTCTGGGCTTATAGACTCGAGTTCATTTTCCAGGTTAAAAAAAAAAAAAAAAAAGACGACAGAAATGAAGGGGTTTAGTTTCTTTCTTTTCGTTTGTTTGGGATTTTTTTTCCCCTTTTCTCTCTCGAGCTCGCCCCGGGCTCTGGGGGTGAAGAGGAGCCATAGTTTGTCCCATCGGGAGGACACAGTGATGGGAAGGGAGGCAGCTCCCGCCCTGAAATCACTGCTGCGGTGGCTGGGCTGTGCTAACAGGGGCAAAAGGAAGTAAAAGACATATTTTATTCCTAAAGTCAGCAGACCTGAGGATAAACATGCAGATCTGTGGGGTGGGAAGCTCTTGGGTTCTGCAGGCACATCTGACGTGTGGCCACACTTTAACCTGCTGGGATGCAGCAGCAGGACGCGGCGGGGACCAGGTTGCCCCGTGGTCCAGGGGATGGCGATGGCACCGGCCACCGTGGGCTTGTTCCTGAGCCTGGCAGCTGCTAAACCTGCACTAACCCTTAACCAGGGCAAACCAGAGCCCAGGAAGGAAAGGGCTTTTCCTTCAGACAGGGGAGGAGTGAACCGGGGTCTCCAAGGTCTCGTGCATCAGTGTTATCTTGGAATTTGTGCTATTTGGGTAATTTCTGTGATTTGACAATTAGGTTGCTCACGGACGGTGCTTAACTCCTCCGAGCCAGAAGGACTTTCCATGACCTCGGTTCATGTCCTTGAGCTCCGACCGACCCCTGCGGGTCCCAGCACCCCCCTGAGCCCCCGAGTTGGTCTGAGAGCAGGCGCTGTGCCCCCCGACACTGGGGACCAGCCTCCGGCACAGCATCTCAGCATCCCTTGGCTCCTGCCTGGCACTTTTGGGAACAAAGTCCCATCTTGCAGCGTTGCCTACGAGTGAAATTCAGGCAACGGGAGCAAAGGGTTCGGCAGGAGTGATTTTCGGCAACCAAGTTGCCTGCACTTGTGCATTTTTTTCATGACTGCGTACAGCATGCTCTCTGCTCACAGGCTGGGTGTATTTATTAACTCACACCCGACGTGGTCCCTGCTCCTCGCTGCCAGGCCCGGCCGTGGTGGGGTCAGCACCAGAGACCAGTTTCTAGTATTATTCTAAGTATTATTTCCTCCGGTCCCGTGCGAGCGGCACTTGCTATGGAGGCTGCAGCCTCACACTCCCAGTGAACTGTAAAACCAATTTAAAAACGACGTTTCACAAATTAATGCAATGCCCACTGCAATCACACGTAGTTGGGCTGCTGAGGAGGCACATTCCAGCCTGGAATTTGTTACCTGGCCAGGCCATTCGTCACTGCACGAGGAGTAAAAACTTCCTCGCCTTGCAGCCCCCCTGTGCAAGGACAAGTCAGAAACAGGGACAGCCAAAGGGCAGCTCCTGCCAGCCTCTGCCAGGACGTGTTTTCATCCCCGCTCCCAGCTCTTTGGAGTCGGTGCCACGCTGTGATCTAGGTTTGCGGGTAAAGGGTTGGGTTTTTTTAAGCAATAACTGGAATAATCAGCCCTTTGGTACCAGCTCTCTCTGCGATGCGGCTCGGCGGTGGAGGATCTCAAAGGGTTTCCTAAAGGCGTGAGGATAATTTAGCTGCTGGAGGAGGAAACTGAGGCAGGAGAATCCTGCCAGGCACGGGGGTGTGGGGCTGGAGCCGAGGGCTCCGGTGTCCCCCGGGAGCTGCGCCGTGGGGCAGCCGGCTCGGCACAACCCTGGGCGCCAGCACCCGCCCCGCTCCCGGGAGCCGGGTTTCGGAGGTAATTAAGTGCTTAATGATGCAGGCAGACACCTGGTGGCATTTGGACTGGGAATTAGGTGCTTTACATGCCCAGGCACTCCTGAAAATCTCACCAGGCATCTACCTGCAGCTGTAAGCACCTGCAAAAGCCGAAATATTTTCAAACTGCTGCCCTGGGCTGGACCAAAGGCCGTTTCAGGTGCAGAGGTGGGTCTTCAGCCTGGGGGAGAGGGGCTGGAGGGCACTGCTTTCTCAGCCAGCCCCTCGTGAGAAACACCCATCACCCCCCCTTCCTCCTGGTCACCATCCACGGCGTCCCAAAGCTCAGCCACTGCACACGAGACCTGCCACCACCTTCCAGCATTGCCTTTGGGTGAGTTTAATAGCTTTTAGAGAAGCATTCGGCACAGTCTCTGTGCTTTTTGTACAATCACGCCGTACCTGCACCCATATCTGTTTATACCTCTCCTACCTCCAGGCGCGAGGCCTGCATCCCTTTGCAGGGCAGGGCCAGGCAATAATCCCTGTGGATCTGAAGGTGCAGGTACGAGTTGGCTGGACGCTGTGTCCGTGCATCCTTCACGAGCTCATAAGCATCTCATTGGGTTTATAAACACCGTGGCCAGCAGTTGTGCCATGAATAAATGCTCTGGTGATACATGAGGGTGTTTAATAAATGCTCTGGTGTTTCTCCACTTCCCATCTGCTTCCATATTCCAGCAACAAACAAAGCCTGGACCCCCACCTGGGCTTTGCAAAGGCTCTCAGGGCTTTGCACCCACACCCTGTCCCTGCTCTGAGCCCCCCACCAGACCTTGGCCAAAACCTGCCTCGGTGGAGCTTCCCCCAGCCTGGGAGAGTGCCGCTAGCACCGCCAAGCTGGAAAGGCAATAACCCAGTAATTTATTATTAAAACCAATATTTCTAGGTGACTCCCTTAATAAGGAATTTATTTCAATGCTGTTTGGCAAAAAGTAGAAGTCACACCTCCTGGTATATGGTTTATATTCCACGTTTGTGGAAAGCAGGCAGAGAAAACGAATGGCTTCAGTAACTGTAAAATAATCTATAAGGCAGAGTGCATCTCCTCATCTTCTTTCAGAAGGTTTTATTCAGCTCAGGCTTTCTATATGATACAGTGATGAATGAAATACCTGGGAACAGTACAAAGTAACGTTATTTATGGAGAATAGTAAAAGAGCATCCCGTTTCTTAGCATGCAATTTTGGTAACAGCAGAATTTTGAGATTAAAATGATATTCCCCTCAGATCATTTCAGTTCATCCCAAACTTTAAAAAAAAGGTCTTGTGCAGAAGTGGTGTTGGCTTGGTCTTCCCCATGTTCCTCATGTCTTTCAAACACCCATCCCTTGGCAAAGTCAAGGACCAGTAGACCATGACCACAGACTGAGCACCCCAGTCTTCCCTACCACAAAAATTTTCTCATCGTTGAGCCCTAATCATCCATAAAGTCATACCCCACCATCACCTGGGACATTTAAAACTAAACTGAGCAAAGAACCGGCCTCAGTAATTTGGTGAGCCCAGGTACCTTCATTTCTGCAAATGACTGCCATAGCTTCAAAGACAATGTGACCCATCATGGCAAGGATGCTGTGCTTGGGAAGGGTACCTGCGTTCCAAAACATCTCCTCCTGGCTCCAAATTCAACAAGACCTTTGCAAACATGCCAGAAGTTTGAGCTGGGTGGTGCCAGCTGGCTTTGGTGGCATGTGCCTTGGTATCTGGCTGAATTGGGGCCCCCACTTGGCAGGGCCTTATTTAGAAAATGCTTCATTCTTGTGAAGCTTGGGATGAAAAACCTTTTTTTGTTGTTGTTGTTTAAAATGGTTTGTTTGCTAGTAAATTCACAGTATGGCTGAGGTAGCACATTTGTGTTGTTAGGTACAAAGATAATGGAGGATTAAAATGCTGACAAGTGTGTAGAGAGGAAAATGATGTTGTTCCCTCGCAGCGATGCAGCGGCAGCTGGAGTGAGCCCCGCATCTGTGGCTGCTTCCAGGCAATTACCGCTTCCCTCCCAGCGCCTCTGACAAATGCTCCTGCTCCCCTGCTTTGAATTGTCAGATGCAAAAGTTGCCAGGAGAAGTGGTTTCCCTCCTTCGGCCTTTCTTTTAGCTTTTCTCTGATCACTCTGGAGTATTTCCACAGAAAAATCCGAGCGGTTTTGCGGTGTGAAGCTCCCCCGCTGGCCGGGCAGGAGGGTGAGACCAGTCTTGGCACTCGGTGCGCTTGTGCACTTTACGATTTTTCTAATAAAATACCCCAAATGACTTTAATAATATCTTTAATTCAAGAGTTTCACGCGTCTGGGGTCAGGTCTGGTTTAGCCTGGTTTTACCGGTATCCCCCCCTGGCCGTGCCAAGAGCCCATTACACGGGGCCAATGGTCTCCCCTTTGGGCCAACCATCGCCTTCCCTCTGCCACCTCCAACTCTTGTAAAAACAAACACGGGCTCCCTAAGTGCAATTAGCATCTGAGGAATGCCGAGAGAGGGAGATTAATCATTCATAAACTAAACAAATACTGTTCTGATCCCATTAGCCAACAGACAGCGTCTCCCGTTAATTTACTTCTGTTTGAGGTGTATCTATTAACCCCTTTTAATCAGCTATTATTCTAGTTAAACTCTTAGCTGGGCTTGGTTATCAGGGGAAGGTACCCTTCTGACATGAGATCAAATTAAGATTATGGAAAACTTGCCAGGAATGGAGACCCTTGCGTTTGTAATTGAGTCATAACCTAATTAAAAAAAATGAGGTATGCTTCTGAGGAGGGCCCCGCCAGCCCTGCTTCTCCCGAGCATCCTCTTCCCTCCACCGAGGTCTTTCTGCTGAATTTTGTCAGCCTAAACTCAACCAGACAGGTGTCACCAGCGTCTGCCTTAATGTGCTCACCTCCTGACACGCGCAGCTTTGCTCTGGGTCTTCCTTTGGACCTACGACAGAGTCGAAAATCTAATTTTTTTTAGAAATGTCAGAGAGGCACGTGAAGTTAATATACTTACCAGTTTGCAGCCCTCCATTTAAAGTCAATTACCGGCGGTGGATACGTGTGCCCCGGCAGCGTGGCTGCCTGCTGCGGGACGGGCTCGCCTTCCCTCCTCATTTAGGCAGCACGCTGTCGAGGGAAAATTCAATATTTTAGGCTGCCGGTAGCAGTGTATTAGATCTCCGGGTTTCTGGGGTCATCTTCAGTGAGGAGCTTGTTTCTGCCCACACCCGTGAGCAGGAGGCAGCTGGGGAGCTGGGAGGAGAGGTGTGTGCCCTGGAGATGCTGCCGGCACCGTGTCACCTGGATGTGTAGGGCTGACGCCGGGTCAGAGGGAGCAGCCAGGCTGAGCAGGGCAGGGGAAGATGCTCTCCTGCCTTGGGGTCGCTGCTCTGTGCTTAATTGGGTGTGCAACCCAAAACCAGAGCTGGCTTTGCCTCTGTGGGCAGCCCCAAGGGGGGTTTGTGCTGGGGCTGAGCCCCCTGGGCGAGGGCAGCCCCACACCACGGAGGCAGGAGAGACGCTGTGGAAATAAGCATTTTGACCAAACTGCTCCCTTCCTATTTTAAGAACCAGAACAGCTCAAACAGATTCAGTTTTCCTCCAATTCAGACCAGAGTTTTAAGAGAAATTTGCAATTCAAGCCTTAAAATCTCGGTACCAATTACATCCATTTTCATCCCGGGGTTTCCACACCTCCACGCGATGACCCCAGTAAAGGAAAAGGAGGAAAGTCTCACCTGAGCTGCCCGGCTCCCAATTAGCACAAGGTAAATAACTCTTATTTTTCTCTCTCACGCTTCTTGGGCTGTGATGGCTGATGAGACTTGTGAGACGAGAGCCCTCCCTTCTTGCTTCGGTGCATAAATACTGCATCTTCGGGGATTCGCTTTGGTTAATTTAGGAGCTGCTTGAACTTTGCTTAAAGGCGCCTGCGTGTTGCTATCCCTTGGAGTCGCCCGATGTATTTGTCATAGCTGAACCTGCAGTTCATTAGAGGTACAGAGTCAGCTAATTATTCCCAGAAAATGTAGTATAATTTTATGAATTATGCATAAAATATTAACTAATTGTGAAGTTCCCAGATATATATGTAGACTGCAGGGCAAATGCTTCCCCACTTGAGGGCTATATACAAACACAAAACAAATAATACATATATTTAATCGAGCGTTGCTGGCAGGGTGGCCACACACCGAGGACATGAGCTTCTGGGGGAGAACGTGATGGGGATGTGGGGTCCCCTCCCAGTCCTCAGCCCACGGAGGGGGGCTGCCAGGCACAGCACTGCCCCGGCCTGGAGTTTACAATGAAGACCCTATCGACGGAGGCTTGATCTCCAAGCCAAGCTACTTTGGGAAGGTCTATGCCTTGGATGGGGCTCTGAGCGACCTGATGTAGTTGAAGATGTCCCTGCTCATTGCAGGGGGATTGGACTAGATGACCTTGACAGGTCCTTTCCAACCCGAACTATTCTATGATTCATGCTGAGTTGCATGGATATTGGCCAAAACACTGCCTTTTTCCAGCAGAGAGGTTACGGATGAGCCCTCCCCACCTCCCATAAGTAGGGGAGATGTACCTCCCATGGGTAGGTACATCTTTCTCCCAGCCCGGGTGCGGAGCCAGGAGCTGGATATGGGAAGGACAAACCCCCCACACACTCTCAGTCCCCAGGCTGGTGCTGGGGAAGCCCTCCCCTCCCAGAGACACGGCAGTGGCGGCGCCCCAAGGCTTGATCCATGGACAGTCACTTCAAAGATGCAGATCAGCAACAGCGGTCCTCCTCCTCTGACAGATATTCATTTCAGAGTTCGCCAGCATGCTTTGGAGACATAAAAATCAATAGAACAGAGGGAACAATAAAGTTTCATTGTTCAGTAATGAGGTAGACGGCATCTATCACAAAGTCCCAAAGTGCTGCTCACTGCAAGATTCTTCTCCACTGTCTCCTCCCGGCTGGAGATAAAGAGCCTCCAGTGCTGGAGCTGGACCTCAGCTAAATAAGAGATGGGCTTAGCCAGGGGAAATCTGAATTCTGGGAGATGAGTGTCCTTCCCTGGCCAGATTTCATTGCTTTTTCCTCTTATGTGGTAGCAGCACCCCAATACTCTCAACTCAAGCTCTGGAGATGGTTGCTGAGTCCCAGATCTTGACATCCAAAGGCTCCAGGAGTTTATGCAATCATTTAGTCTATTCACACCGTGAGGGTGTCCCCATCGTCATTGCTGCAGGCAGCACGGCAGCGTGACAGCCAGCCTCTGTGCACGCCTGGTGCCAAGGGACGGCAGTGGTGGGAAGCTGGGGCTCTCTGGAGAGAAGGGAGGACACTGGAGGAGCCACCTCAAACCCTTTGGCTCCAAGGATGCTAATGCAAGTTATTAAATTTTTAAAAAGTTTTGAGAAACAAGAGATGAGAGAAAAGGGCGATGCTTGAAGAGCAGTTATAGAGGGAGGGATGGAGATGAGGAGGCTCGGAAAGGAGGAAAAGCCTGAGGAAGGTCAGCAGCGGGGCCAGACCAGCCACCTGTGAAGGGATGGTGGAGGAAATGCAGAGACAAAAACAGACCCAAGAATAACAGCGGGAACTGAGTTTGTCCCGAAGTGCTGACACAGAGGACTCCACTCCACAGTATTTGGGGGCCCACCAGGCTCCCTGGTGGCGTTTGGGAGCAATGTGGCCTGGGCTCTCAGCTCCAACCCCTCTGGGTCCCCAGCTGCCCTCCCACCTTCACCAGAGGCATCACCCAGAAAAGCATTTCTTCCCTACACCCGCAGCAGCTTTTCAAAGGCGAGTTGTGTTTCATGTGCTACTATTTTAACATAACTTTAAATCACCTGCTTTTTTTCTTTTTTTTTTTTTTTTTCTGCTGAGGAAGGGGAAAGGAGCTGCCGGCTGCATGGAAGCATTTATGCTTTATCCAGAAAAAACCTTTAAAAGCTGAGACAAGGCACATGCTGCAGCGTCCGGGGGAACCCAGGCTTGTTTCTTCCCCGTGCCCAGCTCCCTCGTACTGTCACGCTAGCGGGAAGAGAGATGCAGTCACCCTTGCTGCATATTCTGGCAGGGTTATTGTCAACTTATTATTTTTTGACTCAAAGCCAAAAAATGAAGGGCATTTGCATCTTGCAATTTTGCTGTTTGCTTGTCTTGCTTATGTTGCTGGAAATGACCTACAAGGAGTCAACAGCAGGCAGCGAGGACAGTACGGGAGTGGAAAAGAGATGAAGCTGAAAAGTTCGTGTCTCACCCCCAAACCATCCCACAATATTTGGTTAGCGGGAAGGGAGCAATTAAAAAGCACATGGATGTTTCATTTATAGATTTATTCCAAATTTGCAGGGGTTTATGTCATAAGAGAGCACAAATGGGATTTGGATTTCTCCCTGGGAAAAAAAAAAAAATTATATCTACAATTAAAATAAATATAGCAACCAGATGCTAGACCTGTGCATGGAGATGACTCTCATTAACATCCGTGCAGTCGATGCAGAGGAAGGGACCACCTTGTTTGCCTTTCCTTTGTTTTATCTTACACCCTATCTTAACAACATCATTTCACATCTTAAAGTCTGAGGATACTTTACTGGAGGGCAGCAGAATTTGCATAGACGTGATAATGAAACTGCACGAATATAATTTACTGTAAGTGGCACTGAATTATAAAACAAAGAAAAGGTGAGGATCTTTGTGAAATACTGCCTCGCACCAAAAAAAAAAAAAAAGTCCTGAGAATAATATCTTCTTAAAGACAGTTTTGCATAATTGCTCTGTATGTCTGGCAGGGCTGGAATATACTTTTTCCTTTAGGTGTCAAAGACTCGGCATTGACTGAAAGAGCGGTGCACTCTGCAGTCCTTGGTGCAATGCCTGGTGCATTACGCTCACGTTGCGAGACACCTCCTCTGCGCTTATGAAATGGTTAATTTTCAAAGATAAGAAGAGTTGCCGTAGAGCAATCAAATGGAAGCTAATGCACACCTAAGACTGCAGGCAGCAGCTCTCTGGGCTGTCAGCATCGCACCAAGAGTGGGAAAAAAAAAAAAAAAAGAGAAAAGAAATAAAAGAAACCTGAATTTTAACTGTATTTTAGCTATATTCTCCATCCACACACCTCTCTGCTCTGATGACAATAAAACTGGACACACATGTCTATGTTGGCCCATACTCTTCCAGCCTCATCTCAGGCACCGGAGCACCTGGAAAAGAAAGAGGGGGAAAAAAACCACTAGTTTTGCAAAAGAGGGGTCCTCTCTCACCTGCCTCCTTCCCGGGAATAATCTTATCAAAGTCCCCAGAGTTATTTGCCTGCATGCAGGCAGCGGGACTTGATGGAGGAGTAGAGCAATAGGGACAGGCAGCCTGCAAATAACGCGGGTGCAGGACATATCGAGACCCAGCCCCGACTCGCTGCCCAATTTGGATGCAATGAGCCACCCGGAGGGATGCAGAACGCCTATAACTTCATTTACCTCATTGGCTTCAGGTGCCCTGGTGAAAGCAAAAGCAGAATCCAACAGCCTTGCAAACACCCAAACCCCCGTTACCAGCAAATCTCTCCTTGAAATGTCTTATCTCATCAAAGGTTCGTTTCCAAGCCGCTGTGGTTGTCCCCTCGTGCCACGACCCTGTCACCAAAGCCGGTGATGTTGTGGTGACCTATATCTCAAGGTCGCGGTTTTATGAACTTGGCAAATGTGTTCGTTATTCCTCCTCTTTTAAACACACTTCTAGGTGAAACCCCTGGAAGAAAGCCTTACACTGCAGCTGCCTTTTGGGCTTAACCTGGAGGATTTTTCAGGTTGGATCACTTTTCTCAAGGTATAGTGTTCTTGTTGGGTGGCATCTTTCTGGGTCACATCCTTTCAAGGCAGGTCCCATCCTCTGTTCTAGGTATGAAAACAGCTGGGAGCAGCACAGAATGAGGTGCTGCTAAACAGGGCTCTCACGGTTAGTTATCACCAGGAAAAATAAAATAAAAGAGAAATGGTCATGTAGTTAGTAATTACTGAGCACAACATTCAGATAGATGCTCAGGCAGATCTCTCCAGCCGATGTGGAGGCTCCGTTGGAGACACAGACAAAGTGCTCTTGGTTCCCTTCTTCTGCGAACGACTCTCCGTATCCTCCGCTTCGTGATTATTTATTTCTGAGATGAGTAATTATCAACCGTAGAGAGAGAGCCACTGCAGCGTGAAGCAGGGAGAAGCTCCGATGAGCAGGAGGGCTGCCTTTCACCGGCTGCAAGTGTGCACGTACCCTGCCAATGTCAACCAATGCCACCTGCAGCTAAAAAGGGTCTTCTAAAGACAGGCGAGCCCCAAAAGGGGGCAAAACCACGGTGTGTTTCTCTCTTTTAGAGGTTAAACTCTTTTAGAGTCGACGGGAGGCTAAAATAGCGGCTCCGCTCAAGGGGCAGGGAAGGTTTCAGCATCCCAAAGGACTTTCCCTGCCCCTGGAATGGAGCAGGAAGGCTGGAGCTGGTTTACACTCAGTGTAAGCAGCCACAGCTGCCCCCGAAGGGTGTCCCACCCCCCCCAGCTGATGACAGTGTGGTCACACGTGGGTCATTTTAAAGCACGGCACCAGTGAGTGCTCCTTCCAAAAATAGCGAGGTGGAGGGACAGCCTGAGGTGCTTTGTCCTCTGGAGGTTCTACACGGGAGAGAAGTCCCTGGGTGGCTCCTTGGGGAAGCGGGACGGGGACCGGCAAAGCCCCCGGCCACCCATCACTGACTCAGCAACTTCAGGCAGCGGGGGGAAAAAAAAATGATTCCAGGAGGTTAAATTGATCGCCAAGGAGGTCCTACAAACTTGTCAGCCTCCGAGCGGCTCAACTTCATTTAAGTTATTTCAAGGCAATTCCAGGAGGGCAAAGAGGAGAGCGGCTCCGGGAGCCACCGACCGCCAGCGCGCGGCTGCTCTTAAAGAGCACACTCGCATTTTCCCAGGTCCTTTTCTTTTCTACTTCTTCTTCAGGGGGTAAAATCTCTTGCAGATAAAAGCCTCCGGTTTGGGGTGTTTGTTTGGTTTTTTTTTAAATTATTTTTCCTTTTTAATGCATAGGTGGATATCGTGTGGGGCAGGAGCTGGCCCACAGCCTGAGCCCTGCGTTGGTGAAGCAGCAGCATCACTGGGGGAACTGGGGCTACAGAGACCCCCCAGGCGATTCCACGGGCACTGCTCTTAACTATTGCACTGTTGGATACCAAACAAATTACCTGGGTGGCTGCTCTGGGGCACTTGGGCTGGGGAGGAAGCGGATGATGTACTATTTGCCAGATATTTTCATAAGTAGGAGATAAGAGAGGCTGGAGGAGAGCGAATCAATGCCTTTTTTAGATCTATGGTGCTTGAGGCATCTGTCAATGCTGGAGAGTAAATATTTACTTTCCAACATAAAGTCCATATAATCACTTTTCTATCCGTCACTTACTGCTTCTGAGTGTTTCTTACTACGATGTTGATATTTGCATTAGCTACTTACATGGGCTATAAGATTCATACAGTTGTCAACTGCATTTAGACTTCAGCTGAAGATCCCCGGGTCCTGTGCCGCAGCTGCTGCGACTGCTAATGGCAATTGAAAAGAGAAAGCTGAGATATTTCCCACAGCAAATAGCAGGCAGAGATAAAGACAGAGCTACGGCACGAAGGTTATAATAATAGGCTCTCTTGCGCTCATTAAATTAAGAATCCCATCGGATCCACAGTGTGCAGATGTGGGCAAGAGACAGAAACCTATACATAGTGAGGAAGACTTAAATTTGGGGAAAGGAAGTGTTATTAAGCCCATTTTATTGATGGAGGAACTGAGGCACGGAAGCAGAAAGTGACCTTGCTCAAGGTCAGATGCAGAATTTTCTCAGAGGATGAGGAGCTGAACCCAGATCTAGAGACCGGGGGCTCAGGAAAATGCCCCAGGACCATTCCTGCTCCTTGGATGCTCAAAACTGGCAGGAAATCACTCGTGCAAATGTGTTAATGTAGATAGAGAGAAGAAACACTGTTTGACCTGGGCAATACCCAGGGCTCCCAAACCTCCGGTAGGGATGGGGAGGAGAGAGCCACAGCCAGCATGGGGCATGGCTGATGGCTGGGAGGGGACGCTGCCACAGCCACGTGTCACTACTAGGAGATACCAAATGAGCCAAACTAAAAGTTGCAGAAATTGCCCCAAATATAACGCAAAAAAGTCTGGAAGAGCAGGGACCGTTTCAACCACCAGAAACGACTCTCGGTCTCTTTGCAAGTGGAGGGAGGCCCAAGAGGCACCCTGTCTGTGTGACTCTGAACTTTGTGCTCCTGTAGGATTTGTTCCCAGTGTTTGGAACAGACTGAGTGGCCCACGGGGTCCGGCTTTTTTTCAGGATGGAGTGTTCCTCCGGCAGAGCTCGGGTCTTTGCGCTGAGCTGTGGGACTCTCTGGTGCAAGATGCGTAAGACCCCGGCGCTTCAAGAGGTTTCTCCTCATTTTTCACGGCGCAGAGGGGAGGGGGAGGTTTGGGCTGAAGGTGGGTGCTGGTGGGGAAGGCTCTGCCTTGCCTGATGCCCCCCTGCTGGGGTCAGCACCCAGGGAGTGGTGATCCCTCAGCATCACCCAAACTGTGGGGCTGGGGACCCTGCAGAGATGAACCCCTTGCTAATGGGCAAAGATTAATTCTCCAACTTGTGGAACAAACCCACCAAAACCCCAGCCAAACAAACAAACAAACATGGTTTATGGCTTAAGGAGGCCCCAACAATGAGCTTTGCTGGGACGTTAATCTCAGCTTGTGTCTCTCCCGTGCAGGGAACGCCACGGGCCGGATCCTGGCAGAGTTATTCCTGCTCGCTCCCACCTCGCTTTACCAGCACTAATTCAAATTGATGGAGCTCTTCATACAAAAAAAAAAAAAAAAAAGCTGCTTCTCGGTGTGCGGGTGGCAGGACGGGGCCAGCAGATGAGCGTTTTGTGCCTCCCCGCTGCTTTCCCCCCCCTCCCCGCTCTTCTC
>JAOXJK010000005.1:2500253-2520543 GCA_025774025.1 Xenus cinereus | reverse complement strand
CCCCCTTCCTTCGGCCCGCCCCCCCCAATGCCCCCCCCCTGCTCCGTACAGCCACCGGCACCCCGCTCATTAAGGGGACGTTTGTTTTGGCTTATGAAGTGAAATATTAAAGGACGTGATGAGAACCGGCTAATTGTACATATAACCTTTAAGATGTCTCGGACAGGATTCCAGCCTTCACCTCGGGTTATAAAGAGAAAGTAATGGGGCCATAAAAACACATTTAAGTATGCCTTTAAAGTTTAAGGAGAGTTTAATTGCGGGCACTGGGGTGCCCGGGAGGAGAGCCTCTCGCAGGTAGCGTTTCCCCAGGAGAGGCTCAGCAAGGGCCAGGCTCAGCGTCGAGCTCCCAGGCTCTGCCTGCCCCCAGGGGAATTGGTTTGTGCTAATAAATGTCCCAGCTGCAGGTCAGATTGTAAATGAAAGCGCAATTTAATGGCCCAGATCCTCCGCTGGTGTAAACCAGCTCCCTCCATGGCTCACCCTGGGCTCTGGCTTGGTTTAAATCCAGGTGTTACTGACCTGTGTACATGACTTTGGGAAGCTCTTGTGAGCCTGACACGGGTTTGTAACGCTCCCAAGGATGGAGCAGCGGCAACGAGACAGCCCCGGGGCAGGTCCACAGCAGCCTGAGCAGATGCATGAGGGACCCTCAGCATCCACGTGCTCCCACCAAGGAAGGACCCTCTGCCCCGCAGCACCCAGCACCACCGGGAAAGGGGAACGGAAGAGGGGAAAAGGGAGTTGATAGGGGGTTTTTTTAATTTATTTAATTACAGTGTGATTTTTAGTCCTGTGGGTGCAGATTAATCTGTGGCTGCCCATGGAGCTGGGTGAGAGCCTTGGGAGGGGTCCCCATGGGGGGTGCCACAGGCAGCACCGTGCCCAGGGCAGGGGAGAGCTGACCCCAGCCCCTTAAAGGCAGGAGAGTCAGCAAAGCATCGAGAGGCAGGAGCTGAGCAGGGTCAGGGAGAGCTGCACACACGTGAAGGTGCAGAGCAGAGAGTGCTGAGGGTTTTTTTGTGTTTTTTTTTTTTAATCTAGAAAAAGCTTTTATTGAGGGGAAGCTGAGGAACAGAAAGCAGAAAAAAATCCAGAGCGTTTCTAATGACTGATGGCATCCACGAACACCCGCAGGCTCCCGTGTAACTCTCACAGCCTGTGTCTGAAGGCTCGAGCACAAGAAACTCCCATGTGACAAGTGTCCGATGGACCTCGAGGGGCTGATAACTCTGAACAACACCGAAATGGGGACACGCAGACCTTAACGACGTGCCTAATGGAGCTGCGGGAGGGACACGGGTGGCTGAATTACCCTCTCCGAGGCAGTGGGGGTGTGCTCCGAAGCCAACGTTGCCGGAGCAATATAGAGTCTGCTGGCAACCGTACGGGCAGCGCAGGGGTTCTCCGCCTCGGAAACGTGGTCCGTGAGACACCACTTGAACAGGGAATATTTTTTGGACACCCCCTTTGCAGGCAGGGGGAGGTTTGGTCTGTGCAGGCACCGACTTTCCCGAGGTCCCCCGGGAGCAGAGCGCGATGGAGGGGGAGGCAGAGGAGCATCCATGGGACCTGCTGCAGGTCCCGGGGGGGAGAAGGGCAGCAGGGACCCCCCCCACCCCAGGAACCCCGCTCCTCGCTGCTGCTCTGGGTAAAATTAATTGATAAAGCATAATCGCTGTATCAATGCCTTTTTAGAAAAGATAAAGCACATTTCAAAGCTAATTTAGGCCTGCAGACAAATGGCTTAAAGAAGAGCTACTGTACTGAAAAATGTCCATGTCATTTTTTCCCCAAATCATAGTTTCAATGCACACAGCCTCAGCCTGACATTCTGAATTATGGCTTTTATTAAACATTAGTAATAGAGTGCACTTAAATCATGGTTTCCCTGTAAAAGAGAGATGTGTTCAACTCAGATCTGCACATTTTAATGCCATATTTCTTCCTTTTACTCTCCCCGCAAGATAAATTTACTTACTCCACAAAAATGTTTTGCTGAAAAGAATAATTCATCCTTCAGTGTCCATCTAATGTACCTTGTGAGTAATGTGAAACGATGCAAAAATTACAATGCACCGGCCATGTCTGGAATGCTTAGATGCCTCCGCGTTAGAGGTTATGCACACACAGTATTGAAATTAGATTTAACAACTATCATCTTTTACAATGTTGCCTTGATGATTTTTTTTCCCCCCCCTTTTATAGCTCTGATCAGATGTCTCCTGAATACATTGCCGGTTACAAACCTTAGAATTTGCTGCTCTGCAAGCCCTGCTGAGCTATGAGCCAGGTTGCCAATAGCTGCATTATTTTTTTTTTTAAGTGGGAATATTTGTAGCCACAATTTGCTCTAGCAGGCAGAATTCAGGTGATTTTTTTTCTTTTTTTTTTTTTTTTTCTTTTTTCCCTCCGTGAGTAGATCGAAAAATAGGTTGGGGGGTTATCAGACGACTACAGAAAAAGCATCCTCCAGGTACCGGTTTTTGACCTGCTGAGCCCCCAGGTTGTTGCCGAGCGGGGGCATATCTGTGCCCCACGGCTGGTTGCCCTGGGAGAGCTCAGCATCCTCAGCACGGGGCGGGAGAACGGGCTCCATCCCAGCGTGTGTCCCCACCCCAGGCATTAATGTGGGGCTTTTTACCCAAATTCCGGGTCCAGCCTTCCCCCCCAGGTACACACAGACACCACCAGAGCCAGCCCCTGCGACGTGACCTTTATTTAAAGGACGGCAGCCGTGCGGCTGAATCGATGTCCCTCTGCCGGGAGCTCTGCATCGGAGCTGCATTGCAGTGTCAGCACCGGGACTGATCCCACCACGGCTCTCACCTCAGTCCACCCCGACCCACTGACCCGCGGCAGAGGGGGGCTTGGAGGTTATAAAGCCCCTCTAGGTATTGGGGCTGCTGGGTTTGCTCGGAATCCTCACGCTGTTAACTCAGAGTTTGATTAACGGGGGAAAGCCCTGTAGGTAGTAAGCGCTGCAAATGTTTCGCTTTATATATTGGTGGCACTGTACGGTCGTTAACTAATTGTTCTCCCCAAATTACTCCAACACTCTTTTGCCAGCTCCAGGTCCCCGGGGGGGTTACGAGGAGGCAGCGTCCCCAGCAGCACTCCCCTGGGGCTCCCCCAGCCTCACACTAAGGCACCGCAGGAATATTTGTGATTTATAGGGTTGTGTTTTTTTTACATTGGTACTTGGGACTCCCAGCAGGGTTATGATCCCATTATAGAAAGCCTATAGGAAACCCAGTCCTGCAGATTGTTTGCGAGAGAGCTATAAAAATGTGACTAAGAGAAGCGACTTCATACGTACCACACCGCAGTTTAGCGAGGTGAAATTTCTAACGGCGGCTCCAGTAGCAATTGAGAGTCTCACAGCAAAGGGTTGTCTGAGTTAGCTGCTCTACAAAGAGTCCCCAAAGAGCGTGTAAAAGGCTCCTGCATTTGACCTGCTGAGCTGAAGCCTGGTGGGTTGTTATTAAGACCTAAAATTATTGCTGTGCTCCTGCTGTTTGGTGTCCGACAACAGGAAAGTCACAGGATGACGGGCATTGGCAGTGACTTTATCGATAGCTTGGTGGCTTTGGCTGTCTTCACTACGGTCCCTTCCAGTGAACTTCAGTTCCATTCAAATGTCCTCCCGAAGAGCTTAAATGCTTCCAAAAGGAGGGGGGAAAACCTCCAGCACATTAGCTAATAGCACGGCAGAGGAAGTGCCTGGCTGCGCCTGTAACCTCAGCAGGCATCTTCACACGGGAGGACGTAAACTGTCTCTGAATTATTTATTGAACCAAAGACATCGAATTGGACAATTAACCTTGAAAACTTAATTTAAGCACCATAAAAGAAACATCCCCTCAAAAACCTGTCCTTAATAAAAGTGAGAAGAACAAACCGTCGCAGGTTCCGCCGTGGCCCGTCGCAGGAACTGGGAACTTTGGTGGGTTTGTCCCTGTGGGGACAGTTAGTGCGGGGGGAGATTTGGCAGTAACGAGGCAATTTGGAGAGGAGGGCAGAAGCACCCTCCCCTGTGTGATCCTCCCGAGGATGCTCCTCCTTCACCCTGGCTGCAGAGGGAACCCGGGCAGCCTCAGGCTCTCTCTGCCCCACACAGCCCCAAACCCCACCGCGGTTTCCCAGTGCCTCGGTTTCCCCACGGGGAGGGAAGGAGATAACACGGACACACTGGAAAGGTAAAGAGCCGGAGGCTGGGAGGTGTCTTCACACATCGGGCCAACGGAGCTGATCGGAAGGGTTTTGCCAGGCGCAGGGTTTTACTCAGCCTGGAAACTCCTCGTGTTTCAGTTTGGCAGCAAAAGGCAGGTTTTCCCCTCACTTCCCTCCCGCTCCCCCTTGGTGCCGGCCACGCTGCGCTCTTCCGACGCCGCTAAGCGATGGGAGCTGCAGAAGGCTTCAGCAATTTATTCTGTTTAATTTCCTCCACAAAGGTGTTTTATCCTCACTAATAAAAAGAGTGGAACTTGATCATTTCTAAAATATTGTCCCTTCTAAATCTTTATGGCTCAAAGTGGACTGAGATCATTAGAAGTTACTTTATGTGCAGCTCAATCAGCTCCAAAGGGCTATCTCAGTCACTGCGTGCTTGCTGAGAGCAGATCCCATTTCCCAGAGGCAAAAGGACAATACTTAATCACTTCCTCGCTTGTTAGGTGTTTTAACAAGTTGTATTAAGCTTCATCAGTCGGAGCTTTCATGCCAGATTAAAAATGATAGTTCACTTCTCCGTTATTATAGGACATCATTTGTTTTCTTTTATTTTGCTGGGCACTTGCATGCCACCGTAATTTCACATGAAAATATATGACTGATGTCACCCAGAAGTAATTAGGTTTTAAAAGCCTTGATTGCAATAGACACGAACGTTACGGCTTTATGGTGCCAGTGCATTGCCATCCGTTTTATCGCTGTTGATTCTGCAAGTATTTCATAGATCTGTCAATAGGAATAAGTTAGCTGATGTTGACTGGAACTATTAATCAGAAGGAAGGAGAATATACGTTCTTATTTCTGTGCCCGGGCTTGGCAGCGCAGTAAAAGCCTCCCTGCCCAACTTTGCAACACCCTGGGGGGGGGTTCAGGGCAGAAACCAGAGAGCTGCGGGGAAAAACGGGCTCCTGTAAACACATCCCTCCAACACACTGCGCTGAAGAGAGCTGCTCTTTGCCACTCATTCAAATACTTCCCATTGTACGTGAAATTTGTGCTTTATTTCCTGGGGAAGCACGCATTTGATTGTTTCAGCCTTCAAATAATATTTTTACAGGGATTCATCAGATTCCAACAAGGGAGGGGTGTAGCTGGTGCCTTCCCCACGTGCTCGTTAGGCGGAGAGCGGGTCAGAGCAAAGAGCTCAGGGGTTTGCAATTACCCGTTTTAACTGGGCTTCATTTCCATCTCAAGTCTCAACTCTAGCTGCGTGGAGTGAGACCGCTCCTGTCCAAAGGCATTTCTGCACTCCTGGGGGCTGTGGAAACCTTCCGGTGCGGTGACCAGTAAGGGACTGGAGAGAAATCCGGGGAAACGAGGTCCTGGTCCCGCTGCAGGTGAGTGCAAAGCGTCCATCCACCTCAGCAGGGCCAGGAATTTGCCCAGGCGGCTAAATGCTGATTTAGGTCTCGGAAAGACTGCGGAGCTCAGGAAACCAGGCAGGGTTATTTAGGAGAGTCTGCGTGCAGCCCAGCAGCCCGAACCATTCCACAGAGCGACGAAAACCCCTTAGCCTTTGTCACGAGAACCGGAGTACAGAGGGGTTCAGCTGCTTGTTTCGCTTGTGACATCAAGTTCCTCATTTTAAAATACTTTGTCCCTTTCCACAAAAGCAGAAATGTTAGATATTTGCTTTTAAAGAACGTTTCTCCTACCTCAGCCTTTCTTCCCTCCCTCTGAAATCCTCCCCTAACCCCAGGGAACGCCCCTGGCTGAGGCAGACCCCAGCCGCTGCCATCGCTCGCTCTTCAAGCCACCCCCACGAATTGGATGTGCTGGGACCTGTCCTGCTACATAAGAACCTCATTTCTCTCTAGTTACAACCTTTTAATCAAATCTTGGGCAAATATCCCAGGTAGCCAGAGTGCACCTTGCTGTGCCAAGAACAGAGAGTCCGTTCCAGAGCTGGGGACCTTCTCCCACCTGGTTCACTCCAAAACTCCATGGCTACAGCTACAAAACCCTTTGAGTCCAGCAAAGGGTGGAAAAGTGGAGCTCTCCCCTGGAGCACCACACTGTCATCACTTTCCCAATGCCCACGTTGTCCCCTGAGAGCTCTTCTGTGCCACGCTCAGGAGGTCCAGCCATCCAGGAGACACCAGGAAAAAGTTTGCAGGTTCAGGTGCCACCTTCTGTGCATTAAAGAAAGGAGTGAGGAAACTTCTGTCTGCTGGTTTGTAGTGGGAAAAGGACTTTTCCCGCGCTATTGCTTTCATGAAGGGGGGTCTGACTGCCCTGTAATTTATAATAACTTGGTGGCCCCAAGGGTTTCATCGTGCGGGAGAGGCATCCCCTGGCTTTTCCCCCCAAAGTGCTGTCCCTCTGGGGACTCTGCCAATATCCCCCACGAACCTTCCTCTTGAGTCCCAATTAAAACAGGGGCTGGTTTACACTTTCTTTCCTCTTTCTTTTTTTTTTCTCCCCCAGAAGAACATTCTAGACAGCAAAGCCAGGAAGAAAAAAAGGTTGAATTGCCAGCAGATAAGCACAATTTCACTTGACCCCTGAGCTCTATCGGTCACTCCTAACAATGGGATGTCCTCTTATCTCAGCACACCACTTAACACCCATTAATGCTTTGGGGAGTTAGTCCAGCTCTTTAAGATACCCATGTAAGGATTTATTTCAAACACTGAGCTGAGGGGGATGACTGGCTTTAGCAGCCACAGTCTGAAGTGCTGGACTGTCCTGGTCTGGGCTCTGTTCACTGTAAAGCTTTAACCCAGTGGATTAAGGCCCTGTTAAAAAAAAAAAAAAAATCACTTAGAGTAGATTTGCAGCTGGTTTGAATTGGTAAATCTCCTGCCGTACAGACTTCTGCCCACTGGTACCAGTTTCCTTACTGGGGGGCACCAGCATTGCTCCACAAAGGTAGAGAGGTGAGGGTTTTAGCTCCTCGGGGAACATTAGTTCATCCGGGTGCGTTGGCTGATGGTTATGGTGACTTGCATGAGAGGAGGGTCTGGCTCCTCCCTGAGCCTGGGGACAGATCCTGGCTTTGGATGTAAATTCTGGAAGTCTTTGTTGAGAATTTGGAGTTCCTCTAAATTTTCTCAGTTGTTTCGTTCTTCTGGGATGGCATCAAAATTCAGGCTGTACTAAGAAGGAAAGCTTCTACAATATAACTGTCCTGGAACATCTTAAAATTGGATTAAATTAATCGTTGCCTCAAAAATCCTGTGTTTAGGAATCTCCAAGGGAAGACTCAAGGATGAGACGAATGCAGAGATTTTTCAACCCCTTATAAATCTCTTTGTCACTACCAGGCAGAATTTCAGAACTTCAGCGCAAGTTTGAAATGTTGATTTCATAATAGAAACAAAACTTAAATAAAGAGATAAAATGGAGTAGAATTCCCATATCCCTGGCTACAGTGATCCCTGCCACCCTTTGGGCCAACACGACTACCTTCTCAGGGAAGCCTGGCCTCAGCCGAGAGCTCCAGTGCTGTTAGAGAAGTGTTCCCAGACTGACAGCAAAATTTACTCCTTTCTTGGGTACTTAGAGGAATGGCAGAAAAGTTGGCTTAAACCACCAAAAAGGAAAAATTAAACCCTGAAAAGAAAAAGAATCGTTTTTCTTATTGATTCTGATGGAGCGAAAGAGGCTGAAAATTACAGAAATGAGCTCATCTCTGCTCCGTCTGTGTCTGTCCCGGGTGACTTCGTCCCAGTCCCTGGTGCCAGCCAAAATTTGGAAAAATTTGGCTTGCCAGCACTGCAAACACTAACCCCTTTCCCATTTCCAACCGGTCTTAAGTTTCTCATGGATTTTGATTGAATGCAACATCTGACTTGAGCAAAGTGTGTTTTCTTTCTAAAACGCTTTTAGCCCTGATTCATAACTGGTAGGAAAAAATAATCTATGGAATGAAATATGCTGAGGGTTTAAGCAAATATTTAGGCAAAAAGCAGCTGGTAAATCTCTAATGAAGGGCTGTATGTAGAGCTAACACATAATTCACCGCATGCCAGCCAGAAGGGTCTAATCCACCTCCTCGGCTCCTAACTCCTCGTGACACCCCGGGAGACGGGGCTGCGTCGGGTGCATCGGAGGTAGGCAGCGGGAAAAATGCATCCATCGGCCTTTCCCTGTCTGTCCTGGGCTCTGGAACGAGAATGTTGATGCTCGTGATGATTTTTCTCTGGCTCAGCTTCTCCTGCCCTGGTTTTAAGGACAGGCTGTTCCACGGGGAGAGTGTGGGTGACACAGGTTTGAAAGGACAAACTGATCACCCTTAGCAGATGTCATCGCTGCTAGATGCACCCGGGCACTCCCCTTCCTCTCCATGCAGGAGAGCCTAATAAAATCCCACATTTCCTATAAAGAATCCCATTTTCCCCTTTACTTTAGTAACACTTTAAAATAATGGGACATTGATACTGCATTACAAAGCAATTCCCCAGGATGGATCCATGGCATAGTCGTTATTAATATCAAGTGAGTTCAACGTGATTTATGATATCATGGTGATTTTGCATCTTGTTTATTACCTTCCAGAGATCACTTTGCAGTGATTTTTAAGGTGGCACGGAAATTACCATGTGAACCGTGTCTTCTAAATCAATGCAGTCTTTTCCTGCCTGATAATAAAGCTCTCTTATGGTTTTCAATGAGCAGATATTAGCTAATGCTTAATTACCGTGGAGGGGCATGTACTAAGCACAGGAGAGTCAACAGCATTAATAAAACTCTTGGAGTAAAAATAAATCAGGAGTTACAATAAGGGGGATATTGAGGAATGAATCATTCGCCTCTGGCATTGCCTCGAGGGGGACCAAGGGCTCACTGTGAGACTTTGGGTGCTCTCGTGTGAGGACCCTGGAGCCACCAACAGCTCCTGGATCTGCTCTCATGGTGCAAAAGCTCCAGCTGAAGTGACTCCATGCAGCGGTACAGCAATGCTTGTGCTTCACCCCTCGGTGTTTCATGGCCACCTCTCTCCTGTGAAGCTGTTGTTGACCCAGCCCATTGCTGCCAAAAATCCCTCACCACCTGGAGAGCTGCCCCCACCTTGGGGCTGCCAGCTGGGATCCTCCTCATCCATTCCTGACACAAATTCCCATCGATTTGCAGGGATCAAGCTGCAGTTGGCACTGGAAGGTTTGTACAAATGCATCAGTGGTGACAAGAGGGGCAGGTTTTGCTCTGGCAACGTGGCAGCAGCTGATGGTGATGCCGGTGAGGCTTGTGAGCATCTCCATTATGGGTCAGGTCTCCACCGCTCCGAGTCCACAACTCCCTCGGCCACAGGAGGAGGAATCATAGAATCACGGAATGGTTTGAGTTGAACAGAACCTTAAAGATCATCTCGTTCCAACCCCCTGCCCTGGGCGGGGACACCTCCCACCACACCAGGTTTCTCAAAGCCCCAATCCAACCTGACCTTGAACCCCTCCAGAGATGGGGCAGCCACAGCTTCTCTGGGCAGGAGGTTTCAGCGAGCTCAGCTGGGCAAGAGCTGTGCTCGTCCCTCCATCCCCTGCCCATGCAGTGACCCTTCAGCCTCCAAACCCTCTCCCCTTTGCAGAGACAACCCACCTTCTCCTCCGCTTCACTGCAGACAGGGAAATTCTAGCTGCAGTGCCCGGCATTAAACAAATCATAAGCTGGTCCTTTCCCGAGACTCCCACCTGCTTTGAAAGCAAGACTGGCTGCTCTCATCTTCCTCCCTGCTTTCTCAGGAGGAGGCTTTAAAAAAGCACATTTTCCAGATTTTTCCCTACTAATGTGGTGGCTAAAAAATGCACTTTGGCCTGAGAATGGGGACGTGGCTTCTTCTCCCGTCACGGGACTTTCGGAAACAGTGTTTGGTGGTGGTTTGGGCACAATAAACGGCAGTGACGGCTGTGTGCAAGAAGATACTCGGGTGTGGGTTTGTAAAACCCACCTGTGGCTGGGTCCGTCACAGAGTCCGAGCACGGGAGCAGACGTACAGGCTGGTTGTTGTGGATCCCACAGCTATTTCTGACGGGCAGAGCCAAGCTCCTGAGCCGCCGCCAGCCTGAGCATCCTTTTGCATATCACGCTTTGCAGCGGTGCTTAACCAAAGCTGAATTACAGCAGAAGCTTTGAGGATGATTTACCAAAACATGCTGAACTCACAAAAATCCAGCGCTAGCAATAAATACTCAGTGTAATCTTAAAAACGGGATGCTTAAACGTGACCAATACTCAACAAAGAGCATGCTCTAACTCTTGTCTGACACCCGCCTTGCTTCCACTTCCGAGCAGGTTTATTTTCATTCCCCAGAGGAGTTGCATATAAAATAGATCATTTTGGTGTTACTTCATAATACATTCTTATAACTGATACATTGTGTAAATAAAATGAAACATTAATAAAAATGGCTGGTGTCTAACTCCGGCTCTAATTTTAATACTTACAGGAGGGGAAAAAAAAATCCTCTTGGAATTGATGCTAACAAATTTCACAAACAAGGCGCTAAGAAAATGTGAGCACTCTAGGAGAAGGTAGCCACACGGCCAATAAATTGTCTTCCTTAAGCCAACTAGTTATTGTCTATAACGCTCATAAAACTCTTCGCACAGAAGACCCTTCCCGATGAAATAAACCATCCGTCTCCGCTGCATTACTATTCATTTTCCATGTGCGCTGAGAGCAAATGTCATTCAAGGCATTACAGTCCTCTCAAACTATATTAAAATACATAGTCTGATGTTATATCTTTTCGAGCCTTCTCTGTTCATAAATTGTTGCCGCTGATTGGAACATAAAACATATTTTATAACACTATAAAGCCCCAGAAGATACAAGATCACTCATGTTTGTCTTTATGGCTCAATGTGTAGGACTTTGAGACGCGAAAGCATTGTGTATTTCATAACAGAAATGGCCAGGGCCCCGTGGAGAGGGAGTCTTAGACATTTCCATAAAACATTATTACCATATTCTTTGATGACTGAAACACCACCATGCACAGAGCCCTGAGCCCTTAACTTATGGCCTGTAAACGGATGAGTTTTCCTAATAAATCAGCTCTGTTTAGGAGCAGAGTTGTCCTACCCAATGCTTGGCTGTAAAAGTTATCTCCAGGTATCAGCGTAATGATGGTTTTTTTTCCCTCCTCCCTTTCTCTTTTCTTCCTGATATGGTTAAGAAAACTTCCTTTCTAGGGGTAAGTCCCAGGAGAAGTCAATGAGATGTTTCGACATATTAGGAAATTAAATCGGCTTCTCAGTGATGTTCTGCGGCTCCATCAGACCTGCTATTTCTGGATCCTCTTTGGGGAGCCGTAGCTATCACCTTCCAATGTGCTGAGATGCTTCTGTGAGGAAGAAAAACTCCTGCCACCGGCACCTACAATCCCAGCCCCGCTCTGCCCTTATCTACCCCTAAAGCTTCAATGCAGAAGAGCTTTTACACACTTCACTAGAGCAATGCCGGGGTGCTCCAGCACCAAGCCCTGTGCTGTCAGGGTCACAAATCAGGCTCCAGATTGCACAAAAGCCCCAGGGTGGGCACAAAGGCTGGGTTTGGAGCCTTCAGTGCTTCAGCCCGCACAGCTAAGACAGCACCAAAGGCTCCCTAAACTGCCTCCAGCATCAACCAGCAAACGGCTCCATCATTACTGGGAGCAGGAGGGCAGCAACGCGCGGTGGTTGACTTCAAGGTGGAACAGTTCATGCACCGTCCCCTCACCTCAGCTGGGTCTTAGCAGAACCAGCAGCAGTGGCACGGGGTCTCGCCATGCTGCAGATGGGGGAGACTTCCAAAAACAGTCACCGCAAGGGTGCACGGCGGCACCAAATCCTGGTGGCTCGCTCAGGAGGGCTGGGTTAGGAACACGGCTTTATGGTGTGAGAGTTACAAGTGTTTTCTCCGTCTCATTCCTGGTGTTTTGGGCGCTGCTGCCTGTCCTGCACATCTGCAAGAAGCCCAGTTTCCTTCCATACAGGCACCGGTTAGTGCTGTGCCTTCTGTTAACCAAAGGACCAGGAATCACTGACACAATTCTCATGCGGAATTGGCCTAAAGCATATGTTTTTCCGTAATATTTCAAATCCCTAAATGTCACCCGCATTTTCCTATGCCCTCCCTGGTAGTGGCAGAGGCTCGTGGTCACCAGCATCCCTGTGGTGCCACACTCCTGATGACAGCACTGGGGATTCACGTGGGCAATGCATGTGCTTCCCACAGACTTTCTACTCCCCTTTAGCTTTAATTATTGGGCACTTAGACTAATACATTACTGGAAGTAGCTCCTGCTATATTTAGCCCAGCAATTTTATATTTTGCCGTTCCCCAGTCTCCAGATGAAGGAGGGGGAGGAAATCCAGGGAAAATTGGAAATCTATAAGGTTGCTAGATTGGCCAAGCACCGGAGAAAGCTGAGGTTTGCTCCAGCACCTGATGAAAGCAGAGAGGACACTGCAGGAAGATGGGTGCTGCATCTGGGGGGACTGTCCATCCCCAGAGCATGTGAGGGGTGGCATTTGGGGTGGAAAGAGAAGAAAGACCAGCAAAAATAGGGATGGAGGCCGCCTAAATAGATGACTTTGTCAATCAGGTTGACAAACCCTTAAAGTCTCCAAACACTTAAAGTCTCTAGAGAGCCAACCTCCTGATATGAGAGCAGGGAAGTGACCTCATCCTGCTCCCAGGAGAAGGTCCAGGGGGTGATTCTGACCCAAATATTCTGAAATATCCAAACCCTGGGGCTGGCAGGGATGGTCACAACCTGCCCTGGCTCTGGCTTCCCAGACTCAGCTGCGTGAGGGTCCCGGGGCTGCAGCAGCTCGGGCAGGACACCCTCATCCCATGTGCAGTGAAGCTAATGCCTTGGTATTCGTGTGGTTTCCTCTCGGCAGAAAGCTGTGCAGTATTTCCACCCATTTAAAGGTCTATAAGAGGTCTCATCAAAGCCAGGTATAGTTTATATTGCAGATGGCTGCTGACATGATATAATCCACACTAACAGGCAGGCTGCTAAAGGTCAGAGTCTCACTTCACTTCTGTTATTAGCTTTGATGTTGGGAAGATGCTGAATTCTCTTCGTGTCTTTTTCTTTTAGAGGGAGAAAAGACACTGTTTACTGTCAGGCTCTTCATCAACATAATTGGTGGCTTCTCTGGAATCGCCCCTTTGCTCTAAAAAAGCGCTGTAAATCAGCTGTAGGAAGCCTGGCCTTTGAAAAATCCCCCAGCGGAAGAGGAACACGAGCAATGGTTTGCAGGATCGGCTCCACGTCTGTGCCAGATGTGAGCAGGAGGAGGGCAAGGCTGGAGCCTTTCTCACCCTGCATCCCTAGGCTGGCAAAGCTGGGGGTCACAGCTTTGAGGCATGAGCATGCCAGAGCCCCGGCAGATTTGGGGAGACCCCCAGGAGCTGCTGGGGGCTCCGGGTCTGGATGGGACCTTCATATCCATCTGTCACTTCCATCGCAGCAAAGAGCTGCTCCCAGCATGTGCATGCCAGGTTGTAGCATGGATATTTCCAGCCCCAAGCAGGCAGCATGATATAATCCCTGTCTGCTCCAGAGCCTCAGCGGCTCCCAAGAGAGTGGAGATCACCCCAGCCTCACCATCTTGTACGGCCAGACCTGCAGCTTTAATGCAGACCAATAAATATTGCTGGGAGTAGTCTCAGCAAAGTGAGGTGCAATGAGTAGGTCGGGGCTTGCAGTGCTGTGGCTGCCATCCCTGGAGTCCATGCAGGGCTGCATCCTGCCCATCTCCTCGTCATCTCCCCATCCTGCCCATCTCCCCATCATCTCCCCATCATCTCCCCATCCTGCCCATCTCCCCATCATCTCCCCATCATCTCCCCATCCTGCCCATCTCCCCATCCTGCCCATCTCCTTGTCATCTCCCCATCCTGACCATCTCCCTATCATCTCCCTATCCTGCCCATCTGCCTGTCCTGCCCCGTAGATCCCACCCAGCAGAAAGGGGGAGGCAGCACGGTGGGAATCCCCAGCCCTTTCCCCTACCATCTTTCTCAATAGGACAAAAAAAGGGAGGTTTTGTAGGCGAATACCTTATTCCAAAAAATACTGACATTACCTCAGCGTCCAGCTGATTGGGCTGGGGTTTACCTGATGCCAACTTCAGCTCCTGGAAAAACTTCTCAGCACCAAATCTCCAGCAAGAGACACCGTCCCCGTCACCAAAGTCCTTTGAAAGTCTCTGCCAACCTTGATGAAATCACTCACCCGTACGGACCCCAGCAAGTGCCAAAGCCATTCCTGAGCATGGCGGGACGAGGAGCCGGCTGGTGCCACACTGGGCTCTTTGATCTCAGCAATATTTAAGCTTTGCCTGAAGATGGCACTAAAGAATGGCTGGGGCGAGCGTGCGGCATCCCGGCCGCGGCGGCTGCACTTGCAGCACGATTAATCCAGCGCCGTCTGGCCAATAATCACAGCTCCTGTTCCCCGTAAAGGATGCGTGTCCCCCTGCCGGGCTGGGGTTCGCTGGGGAGGGGACGGTGGAGGTCACCGTGTGCCCGGCACACTGCAACCCCCAAATCCCTGGGAGATGCTGGGCTCTCCCCTGAAAAACTGGGGCTCCCCGGTGTGGAAGTGGCCTCTTGCTTTTTGTGTTCGTGTGTTTCATCTGTCTTGCTCCTGATTTGGTGAAACCGTAGCGGTAATTTTAGTCTGTCCATGTCAATGGCACGGCAGGGCTGACGGGGGGCAGTTAAAGTGCTGAAGGGGTCATAAAGCCCTCGTATCGGGGCTGCGCGGGGGGCAGTTATTCCCCTTCTCCTCTCCTTCCCCATCCCACACTTCCAGCTCCATTAAAAACAACCCACAACACGAAGGAGTTATCCAACTGCCCGGCCTCGGCACAGTGAGTTGTGTCTCCCTCTCACAGCACCAGACCGTGAATCGTGGCTCCCAAAAACCTGAAATCCCTGAGCATTAATGCCGAAGACCCCCAAAGGCTGCCCTCCCCGAGGCTGCTGGGGCAGAGATATTGCAAAAGCACTTTCCTGAGGTTTCACAGTGGACTCCGTGGGCAGCCAGGGGAGAATTCCTGGGCCAAGGGCCAGGCCGTGCAAGGAGGGAATGGGGAAAAGTCAGAGATTAATTGACTAATTGATGGGAGGCGGAGGGGCAGGGGGAAGGCACGGGCCAGCGGGTACACTTGGCTGGCGACGGGTGAGAGCGACTCCGTGTTATCGCTTGCCATCGGGCCGGGAATCGGTGCTGCTGGTTCCGTGTCGCACCCTGAGCCTTTGTTTCCAGCCAAGGGGAGATAAAGGGCTCGGCACAGGCAGCGGTGGGGGGTTTGGATGGGGAAAGATGAGCCCTGCTTAAATCAAAGCCAGGAGGCAGGTCTGCTGGAGGTGGCCAGGAGAAGGATGGTTCTCCTGCATCAGGACCTCGGCTGAGGGCAGGCTCAGCTCACCATGGGTTCACTGGACAGCATGAAGAATTGACCTGAGCCATCAGATAATTCTTATTCTTGTGCCTGAATATGAACCTGAGAAGCCACCACGCTTAAAACCTATCTCATTTTTTGGTTACCAGCACTTTCCTGGCCTCTAGGAAGGGCTCAGGAGGGTTTGGGTCCCAGCCCAGGACTGGCTGTGGCCACTGTGCATCAGCAGCTCTCACCTCCACGCCGTGGGACGGTCACGTCAAGCAGAGGGGTTTGTTGCCTTTACGCCCCTCTAGAGCCCATGCAGAAACATCTCTGGAGTTTAACCAGACATTTCTGATTCTTTAGAAGAAAAAAAAAAAGGCATTTTTACAGCAAGAGTAACAGACCACGATGGGGTTTAACATGGTTTCAAGCCCATAGGCACGGTCTTTCCAGTGAAAAGAGAATGTGAGGCACAACAGAGGGCTCCCCAAAGAGGATAAGATATGAAAGGAGAGGATAAACCGCGATGCCAAATATCCATATGGCAGCGCAGTGTTTGTGTTGGAAGCAGAGCCGAGCCACAAAGTTCAAAGCTCCAAGCAGAGCTCCTCCGGAGTTCAAGGTCCCCCCAACCTGATGGGACGATTTTGTCCGATGTAGCTGCAAACCATGACCTGGCACCGGCTCGGGCTCAGCAGAGCTGGCCATGGCTTCCAGTTTCACCCACGGCCAAGCTATAAAGTTCATATTTGAGCTGCTCCAGCATTTTAGCTCCTCACATTTTCTAAGCCGAAGTTCAGGGCGTTACGATGTGGACCCGGGGCTGCCAGCCCGCGCGGGTCTGAATTCCTGGCTTTCCCTAAATCATGTCATCCGCCCCAGCATCCTTCACCGGCTTCCTAACATATCCCATCCGTCTTGGCCATTGGAAACCCTTTGGATCTCCCTTTTGTTTACAATGAGTAATGGGCAGGAGTTAACAGAGGTTCCAGAGGAAAAGGTCAGTGTAGTTCAAGCAGCATTAGGAAGACGCTCTCGGCCCCGCTTTGATCTGCCGAGGATTTAAGCGGTCAATAAGGCAGCGCGGGGAGCAGCAGCGGCGCCCAGATGCCCCCTCGGCCGAGCAGCTCCAAGGGTCCCGGTCCCCGTCCCGGCCCCACCGGGCTGCAATTCCTGCCGGTCCCTGGGGGTTTATGGCCGGGGAAGGGCGTGAGTCACTGGCCCCGTGTCTGGCGGTGCCATGCACGGCTCCCCGGGCGGCTGCAGCCTCCCCGCGCCGCTCCGATTGCTGAGGCAGACTCTTTGCTGCTGCCACGTCCGTGGCAAAGCCAGTAAAAGTTTACAAAGGGCTAGAGCTCGGCGGCGAGCTTGTGAAAACACCCGCCCGGGCTCCCTGCCTCTACGGTTCAAAGTCTGAAGTGTGCCCTGTCGATTTACGCATTTATTTATTTTTACGGCTGCGCCGTGGACGGGAGCCATCTCGCAGGGATCGCCGTTCCGAGAACACGGGGTGAAAGCCCCTGAGCCGGAGGGAGTGGGTAGGACTTTTGCTTTTTAACCTTCAAACGCCTCGGGTTTATGGAGCCTGCCCGAGGCCGGCCAATTAATACAGCAGAGGCAGGACGATCCTCTCGGAGCGGGGCTGGATATAACGCAGCCCCATCGCCCGGGACACATGCCCAGGGCTGCAGGGCTCCGTGTCTGCTGGCGGGGCTAATGTTTCTTTCCAACAAGGACCTTTTCTCTAACATTATTCCGGCATCAACTCTGGGGTGAATTTAAAGACGCATTTGTCATCTGAAATAACGCCATGCAGGGATGCTCGTTTCATACTCATGATGGCCTTTTTCTGGTTTATCCTACTCAGCTTCAAAATAAAATCACCTACATTTTTTTTAAAAAGGGGCTGTAATTGTAGTGTAGCTGTTTCTGTACAACGTTTCCAGAACAACTGCAGGAGTTCACCCAGCAATAGCTGTCACATTCGCTGTGGGCCGGAGACCTGACCCCAGCAGTTGAAACTCCGGTGCTTTAAATAACGTTTCGCCCCATGGTGCGTGCACCAGGATTGCAATGGAAAAACAATTATCACTCAGCAAGTTCCTCTCCACCCCTCTACCTGCCTGTACCTCCCTCTCACTCACCTTTCTTCTGCTCCCTGTCCTCGGCCACCGGTCCCTTTGTTCTCCTCAACATTCTCCTCGACATTTCTCCCTCTTACTGACCCACCATCTCTCATGAGCATCCCTTCCCTGCCCACCCTCCTTCCCTTCTCTCTCCCTCCCTGCTCGGCTGCTGCCCCTGACAGCAGGATGCATTTAGAAGATGGCTCTTACGGAATAAGCCCTATAAATGAAGTCGCTCGGTATCATACGTGTCTCCTGCTGGTTCCCCAGCAGGTTTCCAGATTAAGGGGGGGGAGTGAAAAAAAAAGAAAAGAAATCAAAAGAAACCAGATGCTCAGGGGATTGATTATTCCTCCATGATCCTAGGGATAAATAAAGTGTTTGGGAAGTTCTTAAAACACATTGAGATGCTGGGATCTGATTTATAAAAAGCAGAGGGCAGGAACAGATAGGGGTCCAGGCTTCCCAGCTGCCAGGAAATGGTGTCAGGCTGAGTTTCCTCGGGGCCACAGCAGTGGAGAAGGTCTGATGGGTGCCCACCGCCCTTGGGCTGTGAGGTCCCCGTGGGTGCCTCCAGGCGAATCATTTTTGGGACAGGTCCAGGGTGGGGACAGGGAACAGCTCTGGCATTTTCCGTCGGGTCCCATAGGAAGGAGAGGCAGAGTCTGCCCAGAGCCTGGCAGGAACAGCCTCTTTACATCCTCTCTTAATCCTCTCACACCCTCTGGGTCTGGTTTAAATAAGTAGGTGGGTTTCTCCCAAGCCCCAGGCAGGGACGCACATGCTCCGGGGTGCGGGGGAAGCTTTGGAAGCGGGGTCATGAAAGGATATGGCTGGGAGAAACCACTCTGCAGCCAAAATCCAGGGCTGCTCGCCCACCTGGGACTCACATGGGGTAGCTTCGGTGAGACCAGAGCGGCCACGCTGCCGGCACGGCTTCTCCTCCCTCCCGGTGGTGGCCCGGGGGGTCCTGCAGAGGCTGCAAAGCCCAGTGTCACCCCGTGGGATGAGCCGGGCTGGGGACGATGCTCTGAGCCGGCTGCGGGGACCAGACCGTGCACATCCTCACCGGGGGTCCCAGCGTCCCACCACCAAGGGCTGAGTGTCCCCAAGCAGCACCCGGCTGGGGGTGGCCGTGAATGCCAGCCCAGGAGAGGCAGGACAGTCCCCCCACGGACCCGCAGTGACACCCCCAGCCTCCCCCAGCACGGGCACGTTGCGGCCGTGGGTGGAAAGGCAGGGGCATGGGAGCTCCAAGGACACGGGGTTGCTGGGGGAGATAAGCACTGGGACAGGTCGTTAGCCAGAGAGGTCAGTATTTACCTGGACACAAGGCGAAACCATAGGGAAAAAAAGCGACAAGGTAAATATTTCAAGCGGTGTTTCCATTAACTGCAAATTCCCTTTTACAGGTTTTCCTTGGTTTTGCACCTGGACTCGAAGTCGTTGTTGCCTTCGGTGACTCTTCTGTTCTTATCTCACTCCTAAATGTTAAACTCCTTGAGTCAACGGATTCTAATATTTTAGAGAGTTGTTTCAGTGATTTATCAGAGCAATACGAGCTAAAATGAGTTGTTATTTGTAAAAGTTTGTTTGAAGCACTTAAAGGAAAAAAGAAAAAAACATTTTTGAAAACATGAATGTGATTATTTTTTGAAAAAATACCTGTATGGTAAAGGAGCTGAAGTGAAAGAGCGTCATTTTTCTGAAGGAGTTTGACAATGAAAAGCCCTGAAATTAATAACCTTATGGCCCCAAAAGAGTATTCCTGCATATCTTTCTATGCTGTTAATAAGAGTTAGCATTTCTATTATATATGTTGTTATGCGAAATGCACTTCTGCCACCATCACCTTCATTTATATGAACCTTTCTGTTGTGCTTTCATTTTGCTACCTGTTTATTTAAAATCACTTCTGTATGTTGCCTTTATATTTCTTGGCCGCATTAAAAATACCAATTTAAATAGTCTGTGTCTCTAAGAGGAATGATCTTAATGATAAAACATTCTGCGTTCACTCCTCTGTCTCCCGGTGACTTCTTCTGTGAGTTTTACAATCTCTTTATGCTTCCTCACCCTCTTTTGCAAAGGCTTGTTTTCCTGGCTGTATTTATGCAGGATATAAATACCACAAAGGAGATACTGATATTGTTTGTTTACAGGACGCCTAACACTTTTACAGCTAGGGTCCAGAGGTTCTCCCATAGTACAACTAAGAGAAACGCAGGTTATTTTTAGTGCAAAATTCCCATATGGCTTTATAACAGAGATATTTCTGGTGTGCAATATTTGCTTTTAATGATAACGATTCCAGCTCCGATGATAAAACCCCAAATCTTGCAACAAGTGTTGTTTCTTTTTTTTTTTTTTTTCTTTTCCACTACTCCTGGAATTGTGTTATTGTGCAATTATCTCAGCTTTCATTTATTATAATTTTTTATACCCTACGGCTGCCAAGAAGAGCTTGAAATGGCAAACCCTGCTGTTTCAGACCTTCAAAGGTATGGAGAAGCGGGAGGTCCCGAGACAGGGCTCACGTGGCAGAGGCAGGGCATGGGCCCCCTCTCCATGGCCCCCGGGGGGTTGGGGGGTCTGCT
>JAOXJK010000005.1:2485706-2500153 GCA_025774025.1 Xenus cinereus | reverse complement strand
GGGGTTGGGGGGTCTGCTACGACACGGGGGGGGGCTCCTGCCTCCAAATTAGGGAGGAATTGGCCATTGGGGTTTGAGCTCATGCCCCGCAGGCTGGCTCTTGTCCCAGCCAAACCCTCTGACGAGGTGGCTGCTCTCACATCCAAAATTAGTGAGTTCCACCAGGACGTTGTGAAACGGAGATTTTTTTTTTTTTTTTTGCCTAAAATACCCCTCAGAGAGGGAGGGAGTGTTGGGCGGCGGGGGGGGGGAAGAGTTGCAGGATGCCCAGAACTCACGCACACGGGTGAGGAAGGTGCACACACCAGGAGCAGGCAGCTACAGCTTCCCAAAGCATCGCTGCATGGCAAAACCCATTTGAACCCCCCCGAGAGCCATCCCCTGAGCCCAGCATGGCCCTGACGTGCTCCTGTCCCTCAGTCCCGTGTCCCCCCCCGCCATTGCCAGCGCGGGGACCCCCTGCCCTGCCGCCTTTGCAGCGTGACCTGTCAAGAGCAGGGTCAGCCGCCGGTCAGCCCCAAAGAGAGAAAACAGCCATCGCCTCCCCCTTATCAGTGCCTTGGGAGGGTGCAGGGACACCCGTGGGGTGGGCGCGGGAAGGGGCTGCAGGGACAGCCCCGGGGGGGTCACCTCTGGGTTACCCTAATAGCTGCCCTGAGGGGGGAACAAGATTTCCAGGCAGATTAATGCCATTTGGTGCCCACCTCCCGCATCGTTACAGCTTTGATACACGGTACCCGATGGCAAGCGCCTGCCCCGCTCAAAAAAGGTGCTTTTCCAGCCAGAATTAGGCACATTTCCATGCCGGGCCGGGGAGGGAGCGAAGCTTTGCCGATGTACGGGACGACTCCTAAACAAGGCTCCGAATCCTCCCCGTATTTATTCTCACGCACCTTGCAGGCTGTGTCTATTTATATATTTAATGCTTAAAAGAACGAAGCATTTAATCATGTGCTTAACATCAAGGCCACCGGTAGTTCCCCTGACATTGATGAAATCGTTCCCGTGCAGAGCACCGAGCGCGTCAGAGCCTGCTGGGACCCGGGCAGAGCCCTTCCCAGGCCCTGCTCAGGGGCATTTTGGGGCAAACGGATACAATTTCAGGAGAAACACCCCCATCAGGCAGTGCATCCTGAGCAGCAAAACCTCTCACAGCCAGGGAAACACAGAAAACTCAGTACTACCCAGTTTTTGGGGTGAAGCAGCTGCCTCCAAACAACAGCCAGCGCTTGGCATTTGGGGGAATAAACCATTTTTCCTGGTTTCTGGTATAATTTTCACATCTCAGACACGTTTCTGTTAATTCTCCAAGCTGGTCGGCGAGCTGTCTCCGTACCACTTGCCTCTGGAAGAGGGTGTTCGTCTCTAAACCTCCCCGGGAACGTGTGCCCCTCGTGCCCCTCGTGCCCCTCGTGCAGCGGCGCCCACGCTCCGACAGGCTCTATTTTTCTTCAGCCCCGGCTGATCCAATCTGGGAATAAAAACAGAGGGAAACAGATGGTCCATTGTACGCCCTGCTCCTGCCCGCACCGGCTCCCGAGAACCCGGCGTTGGGGCCAGCTCCTGCCTCTGATTTTCCATGTTTCAGGTTAAATGCCTGCTCTAAGAGGAATTTGGGCAGGACAGCTTGTGTTCCTGAGGTGGGGCCACCTCCGTCACCCCCTGCATTGGGATGGTTTTCCTGCCAGTCCTGAAGAAATTGAGAGGGGGAGATCCTGGGGGTGAGAACGGGGGTCCTGGAGCCCCAGGCGTGCCTACAGCTATCCCTTTTGTCACCCCTATTAATTGCTGGGTGACATCTCGGCTGCTACATCAGTAGGGAAACCCTTAAGCACGATATGTTATTTGACATCAGTGGGTTATGGGAAAAGGCAGGGAGAGATTTTACACCTGCAAAGAAAGGAACTTCATGAAGATGTTTCCATCTTCCTTTCTCGATTTCTATTGTATTGTAAAATAACTTATTGCCACGAGGGCAGCTTCGGTATCAAGCTCTCTTCTCCACTGAAACCAGCTCCAAGGAATTTTCTGTTTCACTTCTGCCTGGTGGGGTCCCTCACAGCAAACACCAGCCACACGCAGCTGGCGGCTCCTAACCCCACTCCCATTTTCCAGGCTTTCTGCCTACCTTGGGAGACAAGCAAAAGCAGAAGGCTGACCCCAAGGTATGATGAATTCCTGCTGAGCTTTTTCCCATTAACTTCAGTAAGGGCTTAATCCAGTGGTTTTCAGAAGCTGGGTGGCTGGTGGGGATTTTTGATGGAGGCAGGGGAGAGAAGACAGGGTGTTAACATGTATTTCTGATTAATTACGGTGTTCTCAAGACTAAGTGAATAATAGTACTGGTCAGAGCCAGGCATCACACGGGTCTCAGCCCTGCAGGGTAAATGGTGTCTGAATTGTGAGTAATGTTGACCTGGCAGAGGCCAGATAAGATATGGATTTTTCACGGCCAGGACTGGACAGAATTCCACATATTGATAACTAAATGCACCCAAATACAGGCAGCGCTTAGCACGCAACTCCTCCTGACTCTGAAATCCTATTCAGCAGGGCTAGAGAGCCCAAGTGCCACACAGGGCAGGTAATTACGTATGCAAACGATTAGCCGGGAGGTTAAACGGCTTCAATAACTTCCAGCGTTGCTCCCCATCCGGAACAAAGAGCATCTTCTCCTGCTAATCCGGGTGAGAGCCCAAGGCCAAATCCTGCCGCCTCCGGGAGGGATTTGTGCAGCTCCCAACCTGAATTACGCTCCAGTGGCACCAGGTAAAATAACAACTAAAACAAGTGTTGGGGCTGAACTAACATAATGATGGAGATCTGATGAGGATGGTGATCTTCCTGCACCCTGGCTGGATTTGGAGGCCGAACACCCACCACACTAAGCCAGCACCTTTTATAAATCTCTCCAAAATTTACTGATAGCTCTCGAAGCTACTTTAGACTAAAAGTTCACACTATTGTTTTTCAAAGCATAATAATCTGCCTAAACTCACCTGTGCTTGTTCTTCAGTATCTTGAAAACATGGAGATACCCCATTGCTCTGAAAATACGCAGGAGGAATGAAACAAAATGAATAGTTTGGCTTTACCGTTTTTTTCTGGTATATAATTCACACATATCTATATATAAACCATATCTTTTTCTGTTATTGACTTATTCAGATGTTTCTCAATGGAAAATGTTCAAAATTTCCAGTTTATGAGCTGTTTCTGGAAGGGAGGTGACTATTTGACACTGATTTGGAATGAAAAATGGTTTGAACATTTCAAGTTTCCTACAGAATGTAAACTCCACCTTCCAGCCAGGTCTGGGAATGAGGGATAATTTCCCTCCTACTCCAGGTTTTCTCACCTATTCAAAGAAAACTGATAAATGCCATGATACACACTTGAGTCTTCTGCATTTTTGCCAGGTTAAGTGATGGAGGAACTGGCTCGTCTCTTCTGATGGCACTAGTGGAGATGCTGAGGAATGAGCTGTGTTCAACTCCATCCTTTTATGAGGAATCTTAAAATTGCAAGCAAGCACTTCCCCAGGACCAACTCCTAACACCCACAACATGTTGGAAACCAGGTCCTTCGCTGTCCCCAGCAAATTCTCCCTGACAATGTGGCTCCTATTTTCAGAAAGGCGTGTTCGTGGGTGGGCAGAGTTATACCGACCTTAAATATTTTAGCAAAACACGCTCACTCCCCTTCTCACAAGGTGCCAGAGAGGGACATTTATTATTTAAAGGTGATAAAAATACAAAACCAAACAGAAACTCGGGGTCAGCCCTCCTCTCCAGCAGTGCCCTGCACGGAGCTCTGCAGATGCCCCGGGGCTGCGCTGGCTTTCGAGACACATCCACGCAGCATCCATCTGCCCCAAAACCAGAGTGTCGTAGGAGCTTTCCTGTCACCTTAACAGCTTTTGCTGCTCGGTGTTGGATAAACGGGGCAGGTCACATCTCTCCATTTCTTTATAGACTTCTCCAAGTCAGGAAGGTTGCGTTCTATTTAGTATTAAATATTATCTTTTGCAAACATGACTTAGAAGCCTGTTTAAAAAGCACACGGGCTTTCTAGCGCAGCGATATGCGGACCAACATCAAATGCCTCTTTTATGAATCACAACATAGATGCCGTCTTGCCTGTGAGTATGTGTAAACTGGGAGTTATGACTAAAACCAGCGTTTGACCTCCTCGCATTCCCCGTCGGTCGCATCCTGGCATGCCTCATTGAAGATGCCCGTGCTCTGCGCTTTGCCTTGTCACTGGGAGATATGGCATACAGATGGAATGATCATATTGGCCTCTAAAGGAAAATATTTAACCCAGAGATGTCAATGGAATATAGAAATGATGGTTAAAATCCCAGAAGCCTGCCTTGTTTTTGTCTTTTTCCTTTCATCTAGCACTTTAGGTCATGCCATCACTTATACGCTTCAGCCCAAACAGGCAATTGCTGAGTTAAGAACCTGGAGTTCAAAGTGAACCATAAACCTTAGTCTATAAGATAAATCATACAAATTACTTTACAGAAATAAATAGAACATTTGGGAGAGAGGTTATCTTCTTGCCTTCAGTTTACATCTCTAATGACTGTAAGTTCACAAATGCATTCTGTCAAGAATATAAACATTGCTTTTATTATACCAAGGACAGATATTTATTACCAACTTTTACAGTACACCAGCCAGCTTAGAGGAAAACCCTGGAATCTGGGCAAGAATGTAGAAACTTCGTAGTGATTATTATTAAATTTCTGGGCACCTTTTTAAGTGCGATGAACGTGACTCGGAGAAACCTCACCACTTGAGTTAAGCTGCAGAAATTAGGTTTTAAAATTAGTGGACGGGGCTGGGCTTTGCTAATTTTTTCTTGCGCGAGTGGTGCTGACATGCAGGAATGGGTGTTTTCACACGAACACACCCAGGTGGGATTTTTCTAAAACTTTGAACTCATCTTTCCCGCATTTCTCAATTATTATATTATTGTAACCTTGCACAGGGGTTGTGTTTCGGGGCACAGTCCTTACTCTCCCGCCCTCGCTGCCAGGGGTGTTTCATTCGGATCGGTCTGTCATTCCATCCTTTTTTCTGTGGGACAGTAAAATAAGGGGGGGAAATTTGTTATTGGGTTAATAAAAAGGCTTTTGCTGAAACCGGGTGTTAGAGAGGTCGGGGAGACACAGTGTCAACCCCAAAGGGTGCTTGGCCCCCAGAATGGAAATTGGTCCAGTTCCTTCCTTAAAGAGCCATTTCATCCTGCTCTGCTCAGACCAGATTATGGTCCCCATTGAAAAAAAAAACCCACCTTTTTCCTTGCTCTTTGAAATGCTCCTCCTGCAGAGCAGGGGAACAGCCCATGTAGGGTCTAGCTCAGGTACCTTGGCTGAGGCTCCTGGAGCAGCAGATGGGGATAAATCACATTTTCTTTTGCAGAGCCCCGAGGTGCCGTGATGCCGTCTGAGAATCTGGCCTCTCCTCCTTGCTCTGGCTGTAGGATAAGGCTGGTTGGGGGGAGGTTGGGACGCCGGGGACAGGAGGCCCTGCTCGAGTCTCGGGGAGTTGTGACGTCCAGTGTTTTCATTGCCTGATGGACTCAGGGTGCTTCTGGGGAAACGAGAGACTGGATCTGGGTCCAAAAGGATAAGAGAAAAACCTCCCCAGGCCCCAAAGGCAGCTACACAGAGCAAGCGAGAGCCGCCTGGGCTCTGGTCCATCTCATCTCTCTCACTCCTCCAAAACAAGTCCCTCTGAGCCCGAGCTAAGGTTAATTAGCAAAGCAAATGTGGGCACGTTTCCATTCTCGGTGCCTGGGCTGTTTTCCATAAACCCCCAGGTATTTCCCAGCTCGGCCAAATCAGCACCTCCCAGGAGCCCTCTCCTCTCCCCGCAAAAGCGCCTGTTTTGGAGCAGGAGAAGAGAAAAGACTCACACCGAAAGCATTACGCGCGACGTATCGCTGGGCTGCATGTGTTGGGCGATTGCAACAGTCATGAATAAGGTATGAGAAATTGGACATGATATTGCATTTCCTGCTCACGCATCTGTCGGATAAGCTGTTTGGAGCCCGCCGCTCCCGCCAGAGATTGTTTCTCTCCTACATCATGGTAGTCACAGGGTCTCCGGCCGGTTGGGCTACGTTACGTCTGGTAAGGGAAGGAAGGGAAAGAAAAGATTACACACGAAAAAACGGGCACGTTGAAGACAAAAGCGTTTAAGCCCGGACACGTCTGTGAGCATGTGTGTGACACATTCAAGGGCTGGTTTGTCAGAAGGAGGGATGTAAAATCTGTGCCCCCAGTCGCGCTCAGCAAATCAAAGGGTGGAAGGAAGAAGAAATTCCTCAGCTCTGGCTACGCCTGCAGACCTTGCCCAAATGTTGCTGGTGTGTTCCTTCCCCTCCCGGCAGCGGGGCTCGGAGGAGCCGCAGGGAAATCTGCCGCCCAGACCAGCTCCCGCTGTGGATTCCATGTCTCCAGTGCCCCCCAAATCCACACCATGGGAACCCGGGGTCGGCACCGAACGGTGGGAGGGCGGGAGGGCTTCAAGGAGGTCCCCAGGGCTGATGAGAGCAAATTCATCACTTGGCCAGGAGAGCTCCAGGCTTCTCCTCCCAGCCCAGCATCTGGCCAGGAGGCAGATGGCAGTGGAGGGGGGAGGAAGGACCATCAGGGCTTGGGCACGGGTGAGTTTTGGGGTGAGCGGGGATGTGAGGGGGCAGCAGGAGGGAGCAGGGCTCCATCTCCGGCAGAGTATCAGTGAGTGACAGCGGCCCCGGTGTCCCCTGCGTCCCCAGTGCCACCACAGCCAGATCTCCTGACTCCGTGGGGACGTGTTGGGGGGTGTCAGCCCCTCTCTGTCTCCCTTTGCCTCTTCTTCCTTTGCAATACGGACGAGAACCTCACCTCTGTCGTATAAAGCCAGGGCACCATTTAGAAACCTTTCCCGGCCGAGGGACGGCTCTGCTCTCTCACAGCGACGCACCAGAGGGTGTTTTGATAAACTGATCGTATCCACAGCTCAAGTGGATGGGGGTTTCTGGAGAAAGTCCAGGGATTTTCTGCTCCGTTTGACATCTCCCACACAGACTCCTCCCTTTCTTTCCAAACAGAAGTGTTATTTTCCTTTCCTTACCTTTTTTTTTTTTCCATTTTTTTTTTCCAGAGGGAATCAAGATATGGGATAGGAAGGAACACAAACAAACAAACAAAAAGCCAAGAGGAATTACTTTTGCATTGAATCATGGCAGGAAAAGGCACACTCCTTTCAAATGGAGCCGAGCAGCCAAGGAAATTCTGAGAAAAAAAGGAATTTAATGGGAAAATGTGTGGAACGAAACAGATTTTGTTTCATCAGAGAGGTTTTGCGGTAACTCCGGTGACTTCTCCATCATCCCCGCTCCCGTGCCGCCTGCCCAGAGAGGGACCACGGGCATGGCCAGAGCCCAGTCCCCATCTCCATCCTCGAGCCTGCCCTTGGTGGAGAGCGAACCACACTGTCACCGTAAGCAGTGCACTAACCTTGCATCCGTACAGGGATTGATTAATATTTCGATTTAAACGGTGCCTCTGGGCTCTTTGTTACTTGACTGCTCGGTTGGAAGCCCCAGTAAATATTTTGCGTTTTAGCAAAGAACTGGGAGCGGGAACATGTTAACGGCCTCCCTGATGGAACATCCATGGTTCAGCAACCCCTGTTCCTCGGGAGACCCAGACATCTCCGGCTATTTTCCCCACAGTCCTCTGTTGCACTTGGAGCCACCCTCTCTCACTGTGGACTTTCCAGAATGATAAATTAATTACAACTTGCATTAAAACCAGTGCATCTTAATATGAGGCCTGTCAGAATCAGAGATGAATGAGGTATCTGGATGAACACAGTGAAAACTTCTCTTCACTGAGGCCATTTATAACAGACAAGTTTTGCCAGGATTAGACCAGCCGTAATAAACAAGCCAGGACAACAGTGATCAGGCATGAAACTGAACGATGGTAAATGTTTTAATGCGACGGTTTATACAAGAAGTAGTATAAAAAAACATCTCACAAGCATGTTACCTGAATGATAAATGAAAACAGAGCCTCCAATAAGAATAACAATGTAAAACAATTTGTGAAGCCTTTTCTAAGCAGCACCCTGGTTAGATTCCAAAGAAAATACATGCAAAAAATATTCAAAATCCCATGCGTTACGTTGACTTTGGCCAGCTCCCAGCTCCTGGGTATAAAGCTTTCTCCCAAAGTTTTGCAAGTAAAACCAGTTCTTTGAAAGAGGGCCTGATCCTGCCAGCTGCTGAGCATCCTCTGTTCTTACTGAGGTCACTGACATCTGCGGTTTGTCGGGCAGATCTAATGCATGGTTCAAAAATTATCATCCAATAATGAAATCCATCATATCAAACACACAAAAGAATGAAACTTTCAGGATCCACCCCTTAGTTGTGTAATGCTTTCCTTTTTTTTTTCTTTTTTTTTAATGAAAAATATCAGAGATTCGGATGCTGAAGTCACTGCTGGAAACTGTCCCTGCCTCTGAAAGACTGGCCGTGAGGCTCGCGTAATGGGACGGCCGCTCTCAAGGTTTGGGCCAAACCCTCCTCGCTCCACTCGTGGAAGCAGCCTGATGCTTGGAAGCTGCTTCTGGAAACGCTCCTGGGCAGGAGCAGCCCCGTTGGGCTCCCAGCACGGCGCAGGATTGGGCTCTGAGCCCTTAATCCCCGCGGTAAGAAGTGGAACACTGCACACAAGATGTAGCAACAAAACAGATTTAGTTCAAGGTTAGTCTCAAGAACCCTTATCTGATCACTGACAGTAATTTATCACGCAGAACCCATCATTAGTGTCAAGCTGTTTTATTACCCACTAACTTAACACTGTTTTACCAAGAGTCAAGTGTGATGTCACTCATGTTAAAGTAATTTACAGCTAATAGATATGAGGTAGGAGTCAACGTTGGCTTGCCGAGTTCCTTTCATACTCGGTGCAGCTCCTTCCATTTTGCCCAGTAAGCAAATGAGAGAGCAATGAGAGGCGGTAATAAAGGGGAAACCAGCCACACGCGTGTGTACCCCTGCATGCACAGGGGAGCGTTCACGTTTCCCGGCATCTTTTCACTTCAGATGCAAAAATTCATCCAAATACATGAACTCTGATCTCCCACAGCTGAAACGGCCAGCAAGATTGAAGAGACCATAACTAATGAAATGGTTTGTGAGACAAGAAATGTGTGGTGCTTTGGTCCTGTGGAAGCTCCAGCTCGGCAGCAGAGAGAAATCCCTCCTGCAGTCACATCGTGTACCCCCAAAAGATACAAAATCTGTCTCACCGGGAAAAAGTAACCTTGGGCTGGTTTGTCCTTTTCAGCAGTCTCGGTTTTCAGGGTGAGAGTTCCCTTTCTCTGAAACATGAAGAGCAGTTACAGAAACCTCGATAACGGGGTTTCTTACAAAAAAGAAAAAAATGGAGACGGTTGTGTATGGAGGTTGTTTTCCTTCCCTGCCTTCCCCGTCTCTCCAGCCAATTCTGTTCAGTCTTAAGGTCAACCCCAGTGCAGGCTGTGTTTATAAGAGAATACATTTCCCATTTCCAAGCACTTGCCGTCTCCTCTAATGAATCCTCCTGCTGACGTCTTCAGGATCCATATTCTTAGCCCGTTAGACATCCAGAGATAATCCTGACTAATGTGTATATATTCAAAGAGGTTTATTGTGGAGAATTGTACATTTGGGATAAGGGAAAGGGCATCCTATATCAGTTCACCTCTCCAATTTTATACCCATTAAAAACATTTTAAATCACTGTATCTGCTCTTATTTCCCCTGGAAGTTCCTAAACTCCAGGCTATTTGTGTGGTGACTTCAAATGGAGGTGTGACCCTTCAAGACACCGCAGAAAAGCCAGAAGGTCTCTCAGGATTAAATTTTAACAGTTCTTGGGATGTCAGGCAAATATCTTGCTCTGACAACACACCTGGACTGTAAATCATTGGAGCATCACTTTTGTCAGCCCTGTCAATAACTGTCCCGGTCTGTAAATTCTGTTTGATCAAACAACTCTTGGAAACACACGATTTCAATGGTGACCTCAGCTTCAACCCGCAGCACCGATTGTATGCAGATCGGCCAACGTCCCCTGGAAGGAAGACCCCGACATTCAGCAGCGGGAAGGGGCCGGCTGAAGCTTTGGAAAGGCTGGACCATGGCTAAATTCTACCTAGAGATTGGCCTGGGTACAGTCAGACTGGATATACACACTCATCATTTTCTTCCCTTCCATGGGGAATGGAATAAAGGCTTGCCAGGACTTCTGCTTCTGCATATCTTTGCTCGCTTAAAATCATTCCAGTGGTTCCCCGTAACACATGGCTTTGCTCAGCTTGTTCCTGCGAAATCTCAGGAGTGAGCAGGAGATTGCAAGTGGCCCGTTGCCGCGTCCTCCCCCGGGCGCTGCTTTGACCATGGGACCTGGGGGGTCTCCACCACGAGAGGAGAAGGCAGCTGAAAGGTGACCATCTATGGTACGCATCTAAAACTCACGTGGTGGAAAGCTCAAGATCTGGCTTAACTTGGTATTTGCAAGTCCGGAGAAGTAGGGAAAAGCTCTCCCCTCCTTCTCCCCAGCTCTTCAGCTGTGAAAGCCACCACCAGCTGTGGTGCCCAGAGAGAGAAAGAGATGTTTTGCTCCCCACTCTGGCCAAACCAGCTGCCTCTCCACCTCTCCCTCTCCATACCGCCTTCCCAACTAATTGGAGCCATGTTTTCATGCCAAAGCGGATGAAAAATGCAGCCAGCGAGGGCTGAGAGGTTGCTGAGAAGGTGAAAAATGAGGCTAGGAGAGGTCAGAGATGCAGCTGAAGAGACGGAGAGAGGTGGGAAGGGGAGTTTCATGAGGTGGAGGAGAAGATTTGCTGACCCAAACCAAGGCGGTTCAGACGTGGCAGAGAAGCCGTGAAGGGAAAGCACAGCCTGCAAACGCAGTGAGCAAAGGCAGGAAAAATATTGGGCATAAGGGTATTAAAATTAAGCGTAGCAAAGCAATGCAGGGAACATTAAATTTAGTTCTAGTAGATAGGAAAGGCTGTACCGTTCATTTGTCACATCCTTTCAGTGTGTGGCTTCAATGAGAAGCCATAATGCCATTTCTCCCTCATGGAAGATTATTTTTTGACACATATAATATATGAGGAGAGAGGTGCAAAATGAAAATTAGCCCATATTGCAGAAAGTGTCCCGAATTCATCCCTAGGGCATCTGTGCTAACTTCCATGGAAGATTCCCAGCAGAGATTAGTTCAGACCTGTATTTATGAGTGCACATCTGTGTAATGCTGGGGGTTTGAGTCAATAACTTCACACCAAACCCGCAATGGGAAAAAGAAGTGCTTCTAGTTACAGATACCACAGTTAAGCGGACAACAAACATTAATATCACGGCTGATTTTGGGCAGAAATTTTGTAGAATGTGAAAGCTTGTCCCTGTTATTGCAGAGTTAAGTAAAACTCCAGTAAGTAGAATGAGGGAGAGTCGTGTTTTGGGACCGTGCTGCCTTCTGGGCCTTCAGAATCAAATCTGTGCAGCCTCCTGATTGAAAAACCAGACTTCTGCAGCCCTTCAGACCTTGGAAGAAGAAACCATCTTCCATGCAGACAGATCCTCAACTGTTTGGATTTACTAAGTGCTTAACGTATTACTATTTATTTTTTTAAGTCCGAAATTTCTTGCCTCCATCTACTCCCAGAAGGTGCGTCTCTGTTCTTTGGGTAATTTTGGAAGACGTGACTCCAAAAGATACTCACGTTCAGGAGCCATAGAACATCCAAAGCCTGTAAACTAAATGCTACGGCGAGGGAATGCTCTCCCATTTTCCAGATATGGGGTTTAATGTTGTATTGGAAAAAAAAAAAAATGTTCTTTCCACCCAGAAGACTGGATGGCACAGTATCCAACTGGGAAGCAGGGGCAGAGTGCCAGTCAGACAACAACTTCTTGGTCTTCCACCTTTCCCCCAGGTAAATTAATTCAGTAATGCTTCCTAAAAGTCACGGCACTCCTAAAGAATAACAAACCCGAGGGTCTCCGTATTTACTAACTGGATTTTCGCTTTTTAATCCTTGAGATCTCTCCATTTCCAGCTTCTTCTCCCCAGCCCACATAGCGAGGCGCTTGTTTATGAGAACACTGCTGTAGATATTAGATCTCTTGACACCAGAGTCTGAAGCTTTAAGGAAAAACACCCAGTATCACAGGACTTGAAACAAAAAAAAAATGAGCTCATACCCCAGAGATGTCCAGCTGGGAGATTCCACTTTATGGGAACGTTCTAGAAAGGTCTCCAAGTGACTTGGGCACCAGCATCCCATCTCCCAGCATTTAGCAGTAACATAATGGTCCCGATTTCCTTCCCTGGCACGGGAAGAGCAAGATCCTTTGCACGTTTCTCCCAACCAAGCAACAACCAGGTTACATCATGACTTTGGTGGCCGAAGCTCCTCGCTTTCCTCCCTCCCCCACCCCAGGAACAATGGCTAACTGTTCTTTTTCCATCTATAAATTTGTCTGAGTTAACAGTTCCCAAGATCTGGCAGCAAGCTGGAGCTGGGAGTGAGCTGAGAGATAGGAGAGTGACAGTCTGAAATGAAACACAGAGCTGCTGGGCCTGCAGCCGTCAGACAGGAGCCTGGCTCCCTCCCTTAAAGATTAGCGAGACTCCTTCGCCGGAGCCCTCCGCATTCCCCAAAATCCTAGCAACAAAGTGCTGTCTCTCAGCCGCCAATGAATCATGTGAATTTAACCTTTCACCTGGCCACAAGGAGGTTAATATACCAAAATAGCCTTTTTTTTCTTTTTTTTTCTTTTTTTTTCCCCCCCATTTATTGCCCATATTGGCAGTGGGGAGCGTGGTGGAAATCCCGTGTAGCTGGAAAAGCTTTGGAGGAGGTTTTGCATCGGAGCACTTTGCTCGCCGGCCTCTGCCAGGGCCAGGCTGGCTTTGTCCTGCATTCGCCACCACGGGCCCAAGTTTATTCAGGGAAATAGTTTCCGTCTCCCAGTACAGAAGATTTTTGCCTCTCATTGCCTGGTTGGTGGCTCCCTGTGCCCTCCAGCTCCAACCCCACCAGAATTTCCATGCACAAAAAAATACACAAGGTGACCCCCATCGCGCCCACCCGGCCAGTGCCTGGGGGGCTGCTCCAGCACGGTCCTGCCCACGGCAAAACTCCTGGAGAACTTCCCAGGAGGGGTCTGATCCTCACCCCCTGTGAGGTGCTGAGCCCCTCCTGGGGCTGGGTGTCCTGCCTGGGCTGGATGCCCGTGTCCTTTAGGTTTGGGGTAAATCGGACCCCCCATCAAATAAATCCGGAGACTACAGTTTGCCCATCTGCCCAAAAAAAAGAGGTGGCCCATCCCTCGTGGGGTACTCCCCGGTGCTGCAGCCCTGGCCCTGCCTGAGGGTTTCACGACGGTTTCACGACGGCTCCGAAACTTGGAGCTTTCTGTTACATCACCCTGGAAGGAAAATGACTTTTGAACAATTGGAGCCAAAACTGCAGAAGCAAAGATCACTTTTAGGAGGCACTTGCCGACTTATCCATCCTAGTGGGGCGCACACACGGCAGCCTGCATTTTGCACCCTCTAAATATTGAAGGACGCGGGTGATTTTTGTAGCCGCTGTTGGCCCGTGAGCGGCCGGAGGAACGGCTGAGGCTGAAGCATCCCCATGGGAGGGGTTGCAGGGGACAGTGGGCAGCAGCAGCTCCACGGGACCTCTTGTTCTCCGTGCCAGCCAACGTCTTACGGGCTGAGGAAGAAAACGAGACCTCAGAGTAAGAGGGGGAAAGATTTTAAACACTTCCCCCCGCCTCTCACTGCCCCCTTTCCTGAGAGCCACTGCCACACGCCTATAACAGGAGATAAATATTTTTTTGGCGGAGCCCGCTGTTTATTTAACCCTTTAGAGACGCGGCCCTCTGGCATCCCCTCGCTCCTCCAGCCACAAACCCTGCTGGCCCTGCCTGGCCGGGCCGGGGGAGTCAGCCCTTGCCCACAGCCCTGGCCTGGCCCTGGCACCGTCCCTCGCTTCTCTCTTCCCCCCAGCGCTGCCCCGGGGGAATCAGCCCGGTCCCGGCTGCAGGAGGTACCCGGTGCCCGGGCAGGGGCCAGGCCACCCCTCGGGGACCGGGTGGGAAGGGGCCGGGGGGGGAGGGCGGGATGCGGGACAGGCGACGGGGAGCACGGGTGCGAGCCGGGGGGGGCGCAGACCGGGGAATGCAGACCCCGCCGGTCCCCTCCCGGCAATCCCCACCCACCCACCGGAGCATCCCCCTCGGGCAGCTCGCCCTCGGTTTGGGGGCCGGGAGCAGAGCCGGGAAGGGGCCCGGTGCCTCCCGTCGGGGCTGCAGGGCCGAAAGGCTCGATGGATTTGCCTTCGCGGCGGGGCGCCGGGTGCGGGGCG
>JAOXJK010000005.1:2436040-2478281 GCA_025774025.1 Xenus cinereus | reverse complement strand
CTCGGGTTTCTCCCAAATAAAACGCCGGCGGCACCGGGAGGAGCCCCCTTGTTGTGGTGGGTCGGGGGGAGCGGGGGGAAGGAGGGGTGGGCGGCACGGAGGGGGCTCGGGGCTGCGTGGGGGGGGCTACACCACGGCCGAGAGGCAGCCCGTCAGCCCTGCCTGGGGTCCGGGGCTCTGGGGGCTTCCCCCAGCTCCTTTCCCACATTGCTTTTTATCCTAGTATCATTATTATCATCATTATTATCATCATTATTATCATTATTATTATCATTATTATTTTCCAGTTCTTCATGCAGCCACCCATGGTCTAGGCAGGGCAGTTGAGCAGGAGAGGGGGCTGATCCCGAGCTGGCCCAGGCGTTTTTACTCGTGGTGGGAGCGGGACGAGGCTCCCGGTTCCCCCTCTGCCTAAATGGGAGATTTGGGGGTTGGTAGTTCCCGGTTTCTCTGCAGGTTAAAGCATTAATTCCCCTCCAACCTGATATTGGGCTTCCTCCAGTTGGGATCCCACTGTGAGAGAGGAAAGGCGCCTCCTTTTCTTTTTTCTTTTTTTTTTTTTTTCTTTTTTTTTTTGTGTGTGTGTAGAGTCGCTTTGGGATGTTTAAATTTGGTGGTAACAGTTTTGGTTTCAGAGCCTGTCATCAGAAGCCGTCATTACAAACAGGATGTTTGTGGGAGCCGTGCTGGGGAACAGCTGGGAGCTCCTCTTGCTTTCGCTCGGGGTGTATTCCCGCAGTTATTTTTTTGGGGTTTTTTTTTTGTTTTTTTTTTCGCATTGCAAAACAAATTATTAGCAATAACCCAGCAGTGACAAGTTTCCGTGTAAGAAAACCATAAAAACAAAATTTAAAAAAATAGCTGGGATTGAGCAAGATGTTTCATTCTGATTCCGATCCCGGAAATGTGGCTCTGGATTTGCAAAATGAAATGAGCAGCGGCTCCGTGGAAAATCACCCTGGTTCGTTCATCGCATCAAAATCGAGGCATTTCTGTGAAACGTTTAGCGTTATCCGACGGGATTTGCCTGTCTCACCCAAACCCCTCTGGGTCTCCTTTAATGTAATGGCATTAAATCTGCTGCAAATCTCCGAGCTGCGCTGCTGATTCCTTCCGAGCGAAGACGACCCGTGCAGAGGGAGGGATGGGTGCCAACCAGTTTACATCCAGCTCCACATTTCGGACCGGCATCAAAATGCGGGGACGGCTGAGTTTCCAGGCTTTGATTTGCTTGTTGTTGTTGTTGTTGTTGTTGTTCGGTGGCGGTTTTTTGAACAGCTTTTCCCCCAAGGAATGGGAGAGGTCCCGCTGCTATTCCGTGTTCCATTTGGGCGCGTGGGAAGGGATCCAGCTTCGCCTGCGGGACCCCCAGCTCCCCACCCGTGGGACCCCCAGCTCCCCGCCCGCGGGACCCCCACCTCCCCGCCCGCGCCTCCCCCTTTGCTGGCAGAGCCCCGCGCGAGAGGCGTTTTTGGGCAAACACTCTCAACAAAGTTTTCTAGTGGAGAAAACTTGTTTGCAGAATTAAGACCCTTTTTCCCGAGCGAATCTTGCCGGGAGTTATCAAAGAACTCCCAATCTTTTTTATTATTATTACTATTTTGGCTATCGATACAATAGCGACAGGGCCCAGCTGAAAGAGCTGATTCTTGCCCAGGGGGAACGTTTCAGCAAGGTTGAAATACCTGAGGGGATTTCGGGTTATGGATTAGAAAAGGGGCTGGAATTTTGACTTTCTTTCCATCCTGACCTTGGAATGAAGCGTTTCAAAATCTTGGGTTTTCCCCCGGGTTTGAAATGTCATGTTGCAACGAGTTCTGCTCCGTCGGAGGAAGGGGGATCCGCTGGTGATGGGCGAGAGGGTGCCAGGCACAGTCTGCAAACCGGCCACCGAGGGAGCGACCTGCACCCCTGTGGCTTGGGATGGCCCTTCCCCGAGCCATTCCCGTGGCGGGGGATGTCTTCCCCGCTCACAGCCTCACCCGAGCGGTGAAGGCGGGTGACACACCACGGCTCTAGGAACGATGAAATCGGCTGTTTCACAACGCGGGTGAAATACAGGCAGTGGGGAGGAAAAAAAAAAAATATGGTTGCTTTCGTCCTTTACGTTACGACCTTTGTTCTGTAAGTAGTGGCTGCGCTGGGAGTTCCTCTGACTTGTGTTTTCACAAAGCAAAGTCCCGCTGAAAGCCCCGGAGAACGCAACGTGGCCCAGATAACGCTGCGGGAATGCCGGCCTGCGCTCGGAAACGGAGCTTGCTCCTGCGTGGCAGAGGGCGAGTAAGAGGAGTGTAGTCCCCAGTTCATTCTTTTGCTTCTTTTTTTCTTTTTTTTTTTCCTTTTTTTGAGATAAGGGCAACATCCTCTACGCTGCAGGGACAGCCCTTTTGCGACAGCCCGTGTCTGGATTCAAAGCACTGCGGCTTTGGGCAGGAGGGATTTATCTTAAAGCAGGGTGGAAGCAGCTCTTTATTTTGGGCAGTATCTTTTCCAGCCAAAGTTTCTTGGCGCGTTTCACAAGGTGGTACCTCAGACCCAATCCTAAAAGCCACGCATCACTTTCACCATCCAGGAGCAGGGGGTGGAGGTGGATGGCTCCATCCTTGCGTGTGTAATTCCCTTGTTTTTGGAGCAGCACGGGGGGCAGCACGAGGGGCAGCCCTCCTGTGCCCGGCAGATCCCACACCACCCCGAGTGGAAGGACTAACCTGGAGTTGAGTTTTGCTGGTTTGGTTATTTTTTTCAGGGGGTATTTTTTCAGCCTATCTTTTTTTTTTTAAAATTTGCAGTCGGAGAGCGGGTTTGGTGGCACTTTGGGGGAAAGTGGGGATGGGACTGATCACGGTCCTGGGACAATCTAGCAGGTCCCTGGAGCCATGCAGCCTTCATGGTGTGTGCCTTGGTTTTCTCCTGGCCATCATTTCCCTCTGGTCCCTCGTCCTCCAAGGGGCAGGTTTGCCCAGAGCCGTGGTAAAAAAGGCAAATCTCAGAGGATGCTGATGCCTTCGGCTCTGAGCCTCGGATCTGCCTGTTTTCAGGAGCTGAGCTTGGTATCTCAGCACGCTTTGCTGCAACCTCTTTCCTATCAACACCAGGTCCCTTCCATCCTGCTGGCAAGAGGGACGGAGAAGCGTTGAGTAAATCTGGGGGTTTAGAGGCTTCTTTTTTTTTCCCCTGCAAAACCATGTGGTTTCATTTCCACCTTTGAAAAGGAGGTGAAGCAGTCTCTGATGGCTTTGGGCTCCCTTGGAAGGACCTGCCCTGCTGGGTCTGAATTTTTTGGGCTCTCCAAGCAGCGCTCACACACGGGTGATTCGATAGGCACCAACTCACCATGCCTTGAGCTTATCAGCAGCACTTGGCTGTCAAGCCCGGTCCGCGAAGAGTTTTTGTTTGAGTGTACGCTGCATTTGTATAAATAAACGCCGGAGCACAATGTTGAAGTCAACAACTTCCTAGACAAGGTCAGAACGGTACAAAGGCAGCCGGGTGGAGGCAGGCAGAAATGGATTCTCTTTTAAGGGAACTGCTGGGAAACCAGCAATAGCGTATTGTACCCTCGTCCTTCAGTGAGCACCAGTAGCCTTGACTGTCTCTTTCTTGCTAAGCTGGCAGGTTGCAGGGCAGGGCCAAGTTCCCCTGGGGTTTCTGGGGTTTAAATTGTAATATTTGGCCCTGGAGGATGGTTTCTGCTCTCCCTGGTGACGTGAGGAGGAGGAGGCAGCCCACAGAGTGACATGCAGGAGATGCAGAAGGTACATGGAAACTGCAGACAAAGCCTTTTATGAAGTGGGGACAGCGTGTCCCTCGCTCCCAGGGACCTGCGGTGGCCCAGAAATCTTGGGGCTTTCCAAAGGGCTTTGCCTTGGCCTTCCTCCATCCACAGGCGATGACAGATCTCACCAGCCCACGCCGGGGACAGTTACCCCAGGGCTGAGAGCCTCCAAATTCCCCTCCGCACCCACGGCAGGAGCTGGACCTCAGAGCCCCCGCACCCGTCGGGTACTCAGCACCTCCCTCTGCTCCATCGGGGCTGGGGTCCCCCCTGCTCACGGGGGTGAACAGCACACCCCCGGCAGCTGAAAGCCTTTGGGGAAGCTCTGTGGCTGCTCCAGGACCTTGCTGTGACACCACGTCCCATATTAGGGACGAGGACTGCTGTCCCCTCCTCTGTGCCAGGCTTGTCAGCTCACACCTCCGTGTATTATTATTTTTGCCTGGTTATTTCTTGAAAGCTAAATAATTTCCAAAGCAATACTGCTATTTGCAAACAGTTGCTGAGACTTCTTTGCTGAGCAACGAGTGAATCAAAGCTTGGGCACGTCACTTGTGTCTCTTGAAACTCAAAGCCGATCTTTATTTGACTGCTAACCTTGTAAAAACATTTCATTTTTATTCCTACTCTTCCCACCTCATTCATCATATTGCTCAGTCGTGATATCAAGCAATAATGGAAGAATAAACAAACGGAGAGTTCTTTATTGCCTGCATCCCTATCATCTGCCTTTGAGAGCAATCAAAGCGATTCTTCTCAAGGCTGAAGAACATACTCAAACACCTGACTGTGGAGAGCCTGTGATATCACTTATGTCACTGGCATCTTATACTTAGCGAAGTCTTTTATTAAAATAGTTTCAATACCTAGTGTTAAGAGACTTTCAAATGAAATGCCTGTTGAGCTGAGAAGTCTGTATATAGAATTTTCCAGTGGCTTGGAGTACAGTTGTCAGAAATGAGTCTGCTCCTTCTGCCAGAATATTTCCCTTCTCCACTTGGAAGTATTAACGTTTCAGAGCCAGCAATCACTGCACTCACAAAATATGTCATTAATTAATGTTTTCACGGTGTTTCTGCAGCCTGTAAGAGAACAGATTGTCTGCGAGACGTGCAAAGAATAACCTCCCTGGTCCCGTCGTGGGCCAGTTCAGTTTGGTTCTGCTCAGTTCAGCCAATTGATTCCAGTTGTCTTAAACCGGAGATTGATTGGGATGTTGCTAACTTTAGTGGTAGTTCTGAGCTCAGAAAAACAGAAGAGTTCACTTAAAGTTTGAGGAGTTTTCTTCGTGTGCTTAAAGCCTGGCTGGCATTTTCCATCTCTTTCTCCCTCTGAGTGGATCTCCTGGAGTAAAGTTCTCTTTGCTCCGAGCCCTGATCAATTCCAGCAGATTTGTTGGAAGTTTGTGAAATGACCTGCAAAGATATTTGCCAGGTTTATCAAGCTCGATGAAAAAAACACTTGCAAATTGGAGCGATCTCATTTGAATGTAATTTCTTTGATCTGAATTTGGTTATCGTGTGCGTGTCACATTTTCCAGGAAATCGATGCAATTGCAGATTTTCTTTTTATACGAAAGGAAACTTCCCAATGAATCACTCCTGTGTGTGCATTCACGTGTGTGTTTGCTTGTTTTTCAGTCTTCATCGAGACGTGCTGGCCTATGTTGCACTAACTGCCACACAACCAATACCACCCTCTGGAGAAGGAACGCCGAAGGGGAGCCCGTCTGCAACGCCTGCGGGTTGTACATGAAGCTCCACGGGGTGAGGACCACGTCCGTGGTGGGAGGGACCCTTTGGGCACTGGGATCACCACCCAGCAGGTCCAGGACATCAGCTCCGGAGGGACCAGTCTCCAGCCTGGACCCAAAAGAGCCATAACCCAGTCCTGTCTCCTTGAGTGGTTAAGAGCTCAGTCTACTGAGGTTCTCCAGAATAAGGCTAAGGGGGTACTGGAACACTCTCAGGAGGTACCTGCATAGAGGAGAGATTTCTGGCACTGGATGGCTCTTAATCAGGTTGTTTGCCAAGTTACTCCCCAAAAAGAAACCTTACCAGGCTCCAGTAGCTGGAGAGTGAAGCTCCCCAAATGCAGACTGGAGACAAGGAGCGCATTTCTTCTAGACGTGGTAATTAAGAATGTATGAAGGATGCTAAGGAGTCCACATGGAGCCTGGCTCATAATAATTACCCACAGAGGGTGGGAACTGTTGGTAACATGTCCATCAGCCAAAGAGGAGACTTCATCCCTCCATACAGGCCTCTTCAAACTTCTGCTGTAAAGGTTAAAGTCTCTTTATCCCATGACCGTTCCCTCTGAGCTGTGTAGGCTTTCATTCTGTCAGTGTAATTTAATAGGGCCCTGTCATAAAGGTCACCAATAAATCAGGAAAAGGAAAATAGGAAATAAAGGAAAAAACAAAATTTGTGGGAAAGCCTTAGCTGTTAGCCTTATACATCTTCCAGCCAAGGCCTGTTGCAGAGAAAAATAGCGCTTAGTGAAGGACAAGGACTTTAGGTGCTTTGCATGAGCTACAGCACGAGAATAGGAGAGCGACACGTGTGTGGGAAGGAGTTAAGTAAAATACAGTATTAATGATTCCAAACTTTATCAATGTCAAGGTACCACGACCTCTGGCCATGAAAAAGGAGAGCATCCAGACGAGGAAAAGGAAGCCTAAAAACATTACCAAAGGCAAAACCTCAACAGGTACAGTGCTGCTATGATCCATCATGGGGGCTTGGAGAATAATTCACCTCAGCGTGTCTTCTGCAAGAAATTGTGATCGTTAGAGAATAATATTATGATTATTTTTTTTTCCTGATGATTGCTTTGGATGTAAAGCCTGTATTTGTGCATAGACCTCACGTGGAAGGAGGGTGCTGGGTGGGAAATCTCACTGCTGTCGTGTTCCCGTGAGGTTCCTCTGCGCTGTGGCCACCCAGCTCCAGCTCAGCAGTGCCCGTGTTCAATCAGATCTGGGCTAAATTGAGTAATGGGAAAAACCAGGGCTGGGAATGGTGTATTAAAGAGTCAAGGGAAAGGTATGAAGATGCCTTCAACATTATCCCATCCAGCCTGTACCAGGACCACCACTGCCGGGCTGTGAAAAGGAGCTCCTCCTCCTCCTTCATCAGCACCTTGGCAGCCAAATACAAAGCCTTACCCTGACAGAGATGCGGTGGAGAAAGAGAACAGTAGAGTCGTGCCATGAGATGTCACAGTGGCCATTAAAATATAAATTTCCTTAAGGGCAGAACTGCACCTGTGTGGTTTCATCCTCCTGTACCAATTCTCTTCCAGGGTCTACGACTTCGGCCACCAACTCCCCCTCTTCCGTTACGAACTCAGACAGCACGGTCACTTTAAAGTCAGAGCCCAGCACGACCTCGCAGTATCCCGGACAAACCATCGCGTCGGTGTCCCAGGTAAGGCACAGGGATGGATGGGGAGCTGTTGGGGTAGATGCTCCACACACCATGGTAGTCACTGACCCGGGGGGCCTTGAGGAGGCTAAGCAATTAGTTCATTGCATTGGGGGTCACCAGCCTGGTGGGTTGCCTCAGATTGAGCCGAGATGTTATGGACCAGGAAGGGCTCCAGCCTGTTGGCTCCCCACCAGCTCTTCCATCTTGAAGTGAAGAACTGGGAGATCCAAGCCCTGCTGCTGCAGAAGTGATGGGTTGTGAACCAGCTTCGGCGTGGAGCGGGGTTTAATCCTCATCTCCTGCCATGAAATCCTGGGAGTTACAACCCTGTCGAGTCGGTGGGATCAGCCCAGGGTGGAAACCTCTGTAGCTCCCACGAGAAGGGTCCCTGGGCGTACGTTATCTGTGCTTTATAGCCCCAAGGAGCTCAGCGCTCACAGAGCTGTAGTGCTGTCAGAGACCCCAGATTGCTTCTGCCCTGAGGATTTCTTCAGGGCGGGTTGCTATTTTGTCTTGCCAGAGGTAAAAAAAAGGCTCTAAATCAAAATTTTGGGACCCAGCACTATCTTTACGCTGGGTTGAAGCCCCCTCCCGGGGCTGGCCATGTGTGGATGGAGAGGAAGCTCAGCTCCAGCACCCGAGCGCCTGGCGCGGCTCCAGCTGCGCCGTATGGGAGAGAGGGGGGTGAATGGGGGTTTTTTTGGCTGAAACCGATAAATCTGATTTGTGCTGCGCTCTTAAAAAATATACAAGCGCCTAGAGATCTCCAAACTGGACATGTTTAGTCAGTAAATAAATGCAGATGGGCCCTGGGATGCCTCCTCCCCTCTTGGTCCTTGTGCTTGCTGGGGATGGAGCACCCTTCCTGCCCGGCTCCGGGCTCCTCCGAAGGGCAGCGGAAGCATCGGGGATAACCCATCCTAGTCCCACCACCGGGTTATGACAAGGGGGAAGAGTGACCCGTTGGCTACTAACAGGCTTTCTAATGGCTTTCTTCGCCCCTTCCTTCTTCCCAGGCGCAGAGCCAGTCGGACGAGGCGCTGGCCGGCGGCCACGGCGAGTTCAAATTCGAGCCTGAGGACTACACCTTCTCCCCCACCACCATGGCCCCGCAGCCCGGGCTGAGCGTGCCCCTCCGGCAGGACTCCTGGTGCGCCCTGGCACTGGCCTAGAAACCCCCCACCTCCAGCAAAAAAAAAAAAAAATAAAGCCCGGGGACCAAGGTTTTCGGCTGGCCCTGCGGAGGGCGGAGGGGCAGGAGGACGGGCTGCCCCAGCGCTTCGGGCCTGCGGGGTGTCGCGCCGCCGCCGCAGGACAGGTTTCCCTTGAAGGATGCGCCTGGAAAACACCGGCTGGATGGGGCCAGGATGGCCCCGCTGTGGCACCAGCTCCCCAAAAAGCTCATCCTCTGCCAGAGAGACCCAGGGTTGCCTCCCCGAGGCCAGAGGCCCGGGGCTGCATCCATTTTCCTGAGGAAAGCCTTCCTCCTTTGAGATGAAACCAGCAAATAAATGCATCCCAGAATCTATGTTTATTCGCAGTGATTTCTCCCTCCTATGACTCCTCTGTGTGCAATTTATTCCACTTTCCAATAAAGACTGTAATAACCTGGCACCAAATAACTTAATTTTATTAAAATGTAAACTATGTGGCCTCTCTTATGTTTTATCGGCCACAACAGGATGAAAAGAGAAAAAAAGAAAAAAAAAAGCAACGGTTGTTTTAAACATTTACTGTTTTATATTAAAAACGATCATCTCTCTATAGAGTGTTAGCTTCTGAAGCGTTTAGCGTATCAACACTGAGCTGATGAGTCATACATGAAATAAACACGCTGCTCTTCCCTTTCCAGCTCCAGACAAAGATTTTTTTCATTATTATTTTAGGCAAACCACATGAAAAAAATGGTCAAAACCTCCCAATAATAAAAGAATACTGAAATGCTGTTTTTTCCTTTGTATTTCCTGATTGTTTCTGGTATTGCTGACTCCGAGCATTAGAAAATCGGAAGTTAGTCCTCCAAAAGTTAAGAGAAAGGTTCGAGGGACTGAAAAATAAGGGATGTATTGGAGGTGTGTTTGTTTGCATCCAGTTTTGGGGATGTTTTGAATGGAGGATTTCCAGCTCTCAGCCATTCTGGGCAAAAATTCATTTTAAATTATTTTAACCAAAGCCAAGTAGAAAATAATTTCTTGGAGCTGAGTTGTAGCAGAAGATCATCAGTGATGCAAAACCCGTATCACACTCCCAAAAGCTGGCACCAACGAGTTTCTACAGCTTCTTAGAGAGGTGGGCCATGGGGACATACGCTCTGCTGGAGGCACGCAAGGGGGCCCTGAAGCTCCTGAGGAGCCTGGGGGTGAGGAGAAGACCATACCGAGAAGGGGAGATGGGTGGGAAATGAAGGGGGAACAAGGTCATGAAGTTAGTTCTATGGCCTGTTTTATTTGTTATTTCTAAATAAAATCCCCAGCCTGGCTGGACAGCTATTTATGGCCAGGAAGCCGTCAAGTAATAGTTCCTTAATATAGAAGTTGACCTGTCCAGGGCTTCCTGGAGCAACTCTTCCTCTTGTCAGAAGAGATGGATCGCTTGATTTTTATTATAAACAACAGGCTCAAGATGATCAGGGAGAGTGAATCTGACATCAAGTCACGACTCAGCTGAGATGGAGGATGATGCTTTCCACCGTGCAACCCTTGCTGGAGGAAAGGAGATGCTCCAGGCACTGGGGAGCATTGGTCCCCTCCAGTGCTGCCATAGCTTCTCAGTGGCTGGTCCCTCAACGTGGTTCTACACAGGCTTGTGGAGGGTTCAAGCCACCCTTTTATCAAAGCCCATGGATGAAAACTGCCTTTGAAGGAGCATTTCCTTTGCCTCCAGAGCTTCAGCAGCATCTTGCATCGTGCCAGGCTCCAGTGCCGGGGCAGGGGCATCCCCCCGGCGCCAGGCTGGGCAGTGGCACACAGTGTTTGCGTGCTTGGGCTCTCACCACGGATCCACGCCTCCACCGTTTGTTTTTCCACTCTCTGGCCTGCCAGCATCCTCCGCAGAGCCAGGCACAGCCGTGTGGCAGATAACCCAGCAGCACAGGGCCGGCGAGGTGACACCGTCCCCAAATCCAGCCCAAACTGTGCCTCTGGGAGTCAGGAAAATGGGTGATGTGGCCTGGGCTCAGGCGACCTGCAGGCGCCCAAGGTGACGTGTGGGGACACGGTGAGACAGGAGGGAGCAGGAGCCCTGGGCGTAGCGTGAGTAACGCTCCCGGGCTGCTCCCCAAGCCCCAAACTTCACAGGCAAAAAACAAAGGCAGCGCAACACAAGTCGTGGCAAGATGATTTCTACGGAGGATGGCAGGGGGTCCTCGCTTTTTCGTCTGCGTGACCCCGAGAGGGAGAGTTATTTTAAAGGCAAACAAGAAGACCCAAACAATGCCAAGATGTTGACACCAGTGGCTCCAGCGGTTTTATTTATTGCCTGTTGGTAACCGGGCGTCGGGATGCTCCGGGGGCTGGTGGCTGACGAAACGAGGCAGAGCGACAAGAAGTGAAACAACAGGGACGTGTCTAATTTTTCCTTCCTGCTCGCTCCCTGCACTCACGGGGCACCATCATCCACAATGCTGGGTTTTTTTCATTTCTCGGGGGTGTCTTCCCGTCTTTCCTTCCCATCCCCACGGCAGGATCCGTCCCCGCAGACCTCTGTTTCCTGGTCAGCCCTAACGGGAGGCGCAGCGCCGTCCCCACAGCCCCGCAGGAGAGGGGAGGCTTCCTTTCCTCCTGCTCCTTGCACCCCTAGAGGAGCCAGCACCTCAGGAACCTCACCCTGTGCAGGTCCCAGCCTTGTGGCAGCCGCATCCAGGGGGACCCATGCACCTTCCAACCATCACCTTCCCAACCTGCCCTTTTGAAGACCTCCCCGAGGGCGTCCACAGCCCTTTGTAGCCCTCAATACATGGCAAAGAGGAGCATTTGCCCCAGTAGGTGTGAAGAAAAAACCATGGGGAAGTTTGGGTCTTCCCGGCTCATGCTACATCCTCAATCCTGCTCCTGCAGCCGCTAGTCGCTTGGTTGCACAGCCCAGCTCAGCCCGCGTGTTTGTTGGGGTTTGAATGGAGAAATGGAGGAGATAGGACTCAAAACTGAGGTCTGGGAGACTCAGACCCCTCAGCTGATATGGAGGTCATGGTCTTCCCATGCATCACCGCCCACCACCACCGTTGCTCCCTGCCCCAGCCCCAAACAAGGCTGATTCACAGACACACTTCAGAAATCAACTTTTCCTCCTCTTTCCCAAACCTTTCTCAGTCCCCTCGGTGCTTTCTCCCCTTCCCAGGCATGGTCTGTATTTGTTTTACTACAGGTCTGGTGGCTTGTGGACAACTATTATCTTTACTGTTGTTGTACGGCTGCCTCGGAGCTATCAATTGCCTTTGTTCAAAGGTCACCTGCCCAGATGATTTTACAACACGACTACGATGATCGGTTCCATTTTGCACTTTATACTGATGCCACAGTGATTTTTACCAAGTCAGCGAGTGAGTAATGAAGCACTTGAGCCTATAAACAAATGTTGCTCTTGTTTATGATCATATTAATAGCACAATAAAATCATTGCTCACCCAAGCAGTTGCTTTCCAAAAAAAGAAAAAAAAGAAAAAATTAGTTTCTTTTTGATTTCTGCATGGAAAATGCAAAGCTGTGGTTTAATTTTGGGAGCCCCGGAGCCCCAGACTCTCTAATGGGGTGTCACTTTTACGTTGGAGCACAGAGAGCCATCATTTTTTCTCTGTTGCACACAGAGGTCTTCAGCACAACTTGTGTGGCAGCTCAAACTCTGCCTGAACTGCGAACACCACCCAGCTGGCAGATAGATTTGACTCTTCCTTTACACAAGCCTTGGGGACACACAGCCCCCAGGTGAAGCCCTGCACCAAAGTCACTGGTTAGGCTGATTTATGGCAGCTGAGGAACATGCCCATCATGGTTATAAGAGGATGGGGGCACTCAGTTTCTCTTTCTTGGTCCTAGTAGTTGGCGAGTCCATGAAGCATTGTGTTGATCCAAGAGGTTTTTTTCCTGGAAAGGAGGTGGAAGCAAGGCTGTGAGCCAGGTACAGCAGTTCTTGGGGGGGTGTAGTGGTTCTGTTGTTGTTTTTGGATTGTTCTGGTGGTGCAGAGAGGCAAATCCACTGTTACTTCCCACTCCTCATCCACTGTTTCCCTGCTCCTCTCCAGTGCTTTTTATTGCTAAGCTGGTTGTGTCCCAGCCAGGAAAGCAGCTCATGTTGCTTCCCAGGTCAATGTGCTGCAGTAATTTAAGTGTCCAGGCTATTTGTGCAGCAGCTAAACCAGAGCTGAGTATTCAATCTCACCATTGTATGCATGGGAGAAGAAGACAAACAGCCCCCTCTTTCATCACATCAGGTGGTCCTTCTTGGAGAAAGCTTTGCAGCCAGGGGTTGGTAGGAGGTGAAGTCTCTGAGAATCTCTCCTGTTCAGCATCAAATTTACATTGAATAACCCAAAAAGACACTTAATGAGGAGCAGTAACAGCTTTTGCAAAGTGGTTTTATTTCAAGGAAGCTTCTCCTGAAGGGGAAGCTTGGTGAGAAGCAACGCATACCAAAAAGGACATTAAAGGGAGTTTTTGCCCATATCCTGTTGTCTTTTCTGAGAACCCTAGATCCTATCTTTCAGTAGAATTTCTAACCAGGAGTACCACCATAAATAACATGTTGTGGATTCAGTAGGTGTTGGAAGGAAAGAAGAGGAGCAGTGAGGGACTGTCTTTATGGTAAAAGTTGGCAAAAAGCAGCTTTATCTCCAGAGCTCTAATGCCACCAGGGCTGTTAGCGTTTACCAGCCTTTTCCCTGCTCTTGCAGGCTGTCTAATGTCATTGGGAAATGCATTAGTGCTGGAATTTAAAGAAAGATTTTATAATAAGCATTTCCACAACTGTGTTAAATGTGGCCAAGAGCAGACCTTGACTACTGTGGTGTTTGAAAATGTTGGAGTCTGAGCTGCCTCCAGGGGCAATTCCTCAGCTGGCACAAGGTAACAGTGCTGAGTCGTTCTCCCATATAAACAATTAGCCTCATTAACAGGATGCTATTTACATTTCCTGATGATCCAGAAGAAAACAGGAGAAAGCGGGGAAATTTTATCATTCAAGTAGAAGAGTCTGTTTTGCCTTGGGTGCAAAACCCGATTCTTTGTGCCTGTGAAAGCTTTGGGAGCCCTCATCTCCAGGATGAGTGTAGATAAGAGCACACACAGGGGAAAGGATGGTTAGAAAAAAGCAAAGTAAGAGTGCCTCTTACTATTTTTTTTTTTGCCTCCAAACCAAACAAATGGCTTACAGCAAACACCGGTGGAAACTTCCAGCCCTTGTCCCGGTCTCACCTGTGCTCACTTTTCCCCTGCTCCAGGGCAAAGCCTGGGAATGACCCTCCTGCCGGAGGGATTGAATGGGAGGAAAGGAGAGGTGGGCACCGACGGGATGGGGAGCGGGGCCCCGATGTGGCTGTTATTTCAGGTGTTGGTATCGTTCTTCCCATCTGTTCGCTGGTTGCTTGTAATAAAGAAGAATAGCTCCGGCTGGTGAAATGAATGGAAACGATGGGTGTTTAACTGCGGGAGCCCAGCATAGCACCCGACTGGAGGGGGTTTACGCTGCTTTTAGTGCAACGGGTTTAGTGACGGGGTAGGAAAATAGCTCTGGAGACACCACCCTGCGGGTGCCAGTGGGAGGACTAAGGTGAGCAGCAAGGTGGAATGGGCAGTGTTAATCATTTACCCTGAGCGTGACGGAGGCTGTAACAGACACTGCGTGGAGGGATCTGTTGGCATAAATGGAAAATGGGGAAGCTGCTGCTCAAAGGGCACCATAAAGTGGCCTTTTGGGGAGGCAGTTTGTTCAGATCCACCTTTGTTTGCTCTGCGGGAGCACATTCCCGTGTTGTCACTGGCGGGGCCGTCACCACGAGACAGCAGGGATGGGGACTGCAGGGTGATTGTCACTCCTGAGCCTGACCTTGACACCTTTCCTCCCTGATTAGTAATGGCTCAGCACCAAACAGGAGCAGAGGCTTCCACAGAACGTGATGGCTAATGGTGAGCGTTCAGGAATAGTGGTGGTGTTTGAGCCTCGCTCCATGGGAATTCCTTTGGAAGGGCGTAAGCTTGGTTTTCTGCTGTCCTACAGCATTTAAAACCTATTATGTCATCATGCATATAATGTGTGTATATTATTTCTATATTCAGTAATACAGATATAATAAGGAAGTGAGATTTGGATTAACTTGTCGCTCAGATGCAGCTGAACATGTTGCCTTCCTTTGAGAGGAACAGGTGATAATACAGACTGTCATTTCTCCTGTTGTTCCTGGATGTTTTCCTCTCCTGGGACATCACAGGGCTTGCTCCTAAACCCAGCCTTTGATTCACAGAAGGGTGTCCGTGAGCATGAGCCTCATGTGCCAGCTTGGCCCTGTGCTCTGCACTCAGGGTGGATGTACCTGCTGTGGCTCCCAGGAAAGTCCCAAAGCATGAAAGGCCACGCAGCTTCTCGTGGAGGAGGCTGAGGACCCAGAAAAGCTGCTCCAGAAGTGTCTGTCCCTGCAGGGAAGTTGGTCTCATCAGTATTCTGGCTTCACTACATGCCCATGAGTGATTGGCAGTGGCTTGAGCTCTGCTTTTAAATCATGCAGCTCTGCCTCATATTAAAACATGATTAGAAAGGATTTAGCAATTTAAAATATTAATAATGGATAGCTCGTTTCTGAGAAGCAAGTTTTAATAACAGTGCTCCTTCTCGGATGGGCTCTGCTTTGCTGTGATTGACTTTGACATTGCTGCTTGCCCTTACCTTTGGACAAAGATGCAGAATTGGTCCTGGTGTTGCTTCCTCCTCCCTCCTGTGGGGGGGGGGTCCTGGGCACCCCCATTCCAGAGCCCGGAGGTGTCTTTGTGGAGTTAATGGCAATAGCCCCGGGGAGAGAGGAGCCACCTCTGCCCCATCACCCTGCAGCCGCCTGGTTGGGGGGGCACGGGCAGCACCTGGGGTGCTCACGGGAGGGACCCCGCGGCCTCCCCTTGTCTCCTACCCCTGGGAAATTGTACCTGCGTCTAAAACAACGTTGCAGACAAGAAAAAGCCTTGCCTTGTGCAATTTTGGGGGATGGCAGCCAGGGGAGATTGGAGACCCCACAAGCTGCTTTGAGATGTTGGCACTTTTCCTGCTGAGGAACTCCAGGTGTCAGGAGGTCTCTGTGCTTGCGCAGAGCGGTTTCTCTCAAACTTTTGAAGGCTTCATCTGCGATGAAGATACCTCTTGACTTTTCCTTCTCTGGCTTGCTTTTCCTTTCTGGCTTGGCTCGTGCATCACCAATCATTTTAGTTACAGCGGTGTCAATGGGGCTTGTAACGTAACCACAAAATCAGTTACATCTGGAGCGATGCTGAGCGGGGTCACCGGGGACGGGGTTTCTTTTGTTTTTTAAAGGCAGCCTGAATAAATGGCAACCAAGCCCTCTCGCATTTGCAGGAGGCAAAAGCCAAAAATAAAACCACAATAGCGTCCATGTTTTCCAGTTAAAATAGCTGCCTCTTACTCTTGTAATTAAATTCAGTTTTGATTTTTCAAAGAAAAACAGGCTAGGGATCAGTCTGTGATTAGTAGGAAATTGGTTTGGATAGAATAGGAATCTACTTATCTCTTCATCAGAAACCAAATTTAAACAAGACCAGAATCTGATTTGAGGTTTATAAGCTTTTGTAACTTGGTATTTGAGTGCTTCTGAATTTCCCACTGAGATCTGAAACTAGGAGTAAAAAAAATAAGTCAGGGAGACCCTTTGGTTTCTCAGTCCTACTCAAACCCAGGAAATTTGGGGACTTCCTCAGGAGGTTTCTTAGGCTTTTTGTTATCATTGATGCTTTTTTTGAGGAGCACAATTGGGCTGCAGAAAACGCCCCAAATGTTTAGGTTATTTTTCTGTACTGAGCCAGGCTGCCCAAGTGTGTTAATTCATTAAGCGTGCTGCATTCCCGCTAATTGCCAGCTCAGGTCTAGGCTTCAGCCGGCTCAGAGTGTATCCTCGGAGTGGAGGCTTATCTCGTGAGCTTCCTGAGTCTGCAGAATTGAATGAAAGTCTCACCAGGAAAAGTGGTTTGTTTTGCTTTTAGTTTGTTTTGTAAGAAAGCTGAGAATTTCCCTTCCCAGCCAAGTCTGAACTGACCACAGAGAAGCTCACAAGCTTCAGTGCTTCAGATCCTCAGGCTCTCTAGACTCCAGAAGTGCTAAATTCCTTTTTTTTTTTTTTAAATAAATAAATTTAGCTGTGCATCTTCAGTCCTCCACTGAAATTTAGTATTAATTCAGTTCTAATTTGGAAAGAGGCTGTGATTATGCTGTCCTGTTATCAGCTGATTTCCTTCCCTAGAGAGATTTTTGGTAAAACCCTGGTAAAATGTTTCATCTTTATCAGACTTTTAAGCGTGGTCCCCCACCTTTAACCCTGTGGTGATGAGGGCACTTTCTCGTGTCATCTTCATGTGAGAGGTCACCTGGCACATCCACACTTTGTCAGCGATGGAGCTGAGATGCAACGAGGCAAAGGGACTTGCTGAAGGTCCAGCAGAAGGTCAGTGGCAGGAATGGCCCTCTTGTCTTTGGATTTTGGCATGGAATTGGAGTAAAAACAATTGATATGGTGAGGTTTGGATCGTGTTTGAGAGATGCAACCACTGCTGGGGTCAGCTGGTGGGCACGGGGTTGTCCTGCTGATGGACCTCGGTCTGCAAACCCATCCTGGAGCAGCATTGAGCAGACTTGGCCACCCCTGCCAGCGCCGTGGTGTCCTCCCTGGGGCTGGAACGTGGCTCCTGCTGGGCTTCTGCGCTCCCAAAGCAAACCTTTCCCCCTTCACTGCATAAAAGATAGGATATTTATACCACTAAGGTGATGCCCAAACCAAACCCTCCTCTGTGTATATCAAAATCCTTATAGGCAGATGTGTAGCGAATAAAACTATTCTCTAGTAGGTGGAATTCTGATCCTCCGTACAGTGCTCTGACTGAAAACTGATCATTTCAGGCTGAAAAGCAACAAAAGTCCTCCATTTCAGAACAAAAAGGGATTTTGTTGGGGGGGAAAAATAGACTAAATTTGGAAAACACTTAATAACAAACTTGCCTTAATTTAACAACAGCTTTTATTAGATTGCACTTGTCCAAGGAGATTAATGGACGTTTTCCTTTGAAACTCTGGGAGTCTTTCCTAGACACTGGGAATAAGTAGGTTCCTTCAAATGTTCTGCTTCCTACAGGATTTACTGGTGAAAGATTTAATACAATTCAGCACAAACATTTTAACCTTTCCATCTAAAATGCTGAATTCAACCGTTTCCTGAATGTGTATAATTTAAAGGCTTGTGTTTTCCTGTGTCATGCTCTCTGAAGCATTTTATGTCGCCTTGCTCCTATTGACTCTTTTAAGAAAACACTGCATAAGTATACAGTCACTTTCAGATAACTCACATGTTTACTTTATGAATGAAGGAGGAAATTGAATACTCAAATAAAGTTATGCGCCTAAGTGCCAGAAGCTAACTGCCCTCTTAAATTTGCTTGTCTTCTTGAAAGAGCCTTTAAATACAATTTATGACGTAAAGAGCTTTTCCGTAGTGCTGAGTAGGATCTCCGCCGTCTCGGTTATAAATGGATGCTCTCGGCAGCCGCGTGTGGCTCTGGCTGATGTCCCGGCCAGAGATGTTTGTAGGGACAAATGTTGTGCTTTTGGGAGCTCCTGTGCATCCCACCGACCCGGTGTGGGGTGTCAATAACCGGGCTGTTGCCTGTGCTGCTGTTGGGGTGTAGTTCTCTGGTACAGGCAGAACTACAAGTGGGTGTAAAGCAAAGTTGAGGGTTTCTAGCATCATCAAAATGCTCTCATGCTAAATTTTACGATTAGCTTTAGATCCCAGGCCTGGGGGAAGCGGTCCGTGGCTGTCTGGGTGAGCAGTGCCATTTGCTGTCCTTTTTCTCCTGCCCCTGGTTTGGAAAAACTTAAATCTGGTTTGGGTTTAGGGGTATAACTCGGGTCAGTCCCTTGCTGTGCTTGTCTCTGCAGTGTGTTAGCACCCGAGGTAATTGTTTTCTTTTCCTTAAAATAGTTGGCAAGCATGACTGAATTTGCCTTGAATTAAAATCTAAAGCAATTCCCCCGGGAATTAACCTTGCAGACTCTCCAGCCTGTTCCTCCTCCCCTTTCCTTCAAGAGGGTTTCTCTCAGGATCTCATTCCGCCGCACTAATGAATCGCTACAGTAATGGGAATGTGATTGACATGTTAAATGTCCTTCCTTGAGCCAGGGAGATTGTAGGATGATAAATATGAGAAGGCATATGTGGCCAGTGTGGCTCTGCCAGCCACAGGCAGGGCTTTGAGGGAGGTTTGGTGTGTTCTGGGCTGCCAGAGGGACTAGTCCATCACCTTCCCCACAGAGCACGTGGCTATGGTGCTCCTAAATTCATCTTTTGGCTCAGGGCTTCTCAAATTCACATCCAAGTATAATGCTTTGATGTTATATCGCTTTATTTACAAAAAGAGCAAAGGTTTCAGGGTCCCATTGGCTGAGATTTGACTGCAAGATGAGGGAACACTGCCCTGTGCCGTGGGGGAGGTGGGTATTAGCAGAATAAGGTGTGGATAATAGCGGTCCCACACCTCCCGCGATTACTGCGTTACAAAGGGGAGGTCCTTGAAGAATGGAGTAATTGAGCAAGTGTAAGATAAAGAGCAGGAACCCAAAGGAGCTTGTGGCCTCCAGGGCAGAGGAGAGGGTCAGGTCTGGAAGGCAGACCCATGGGAGGAGGCACTGATTTACATCCAACCTCCCCTTCAGCCCCACAGCATCTTCCCGGCTCTGAGCTCTCCTTGCTTCCCACTGTCCTTCCTGCCAAAAGCTTGGAGGCCCGGAGAGATCCTGGTTTTCCTGATGGCCGATCCCTTGTACAGAGCACTTTGCAGAAGGGCAATGGCTGAAGAGGAAGGCTCCCAGACCTTCCTCCTCCCTCCCAAAGTCAAAAACACTGGTGTTGGAGCAGGGTTGCACGGCAGGTGAAGGCAGACCTGCGAGCCAGGCAGAGGTCACTCCCAAGGTCCAACCTGTCCCCTGGCACGGGCTGCACCACCAGCAGGATCCCTATCACACGCTAATATTGGATTATGATCGTGAGACTCCACAATGTCACACCGATAAGGGGGAGGTTTTCCCCCGTCCAAGCCTGTTTCATTTTAACACGTAGGTATGTCAAGTGAAGGGAATATTTTCCCTTCTGCATCAGACTCCAACTTGGCCAAGGTCGGTCACAGGAGCATGTTTGTAAATGTCAGGGTTGGCAAGGAGTGCAGTTATGGGGTGCAGGGTTCTTTGGAGGCTGTGGGGAAAGGAAGGTGCTGGGTGGGATGTCTCTGATGGGAATGGGGCGCTGTGGGCCAGGAGGTGATGAAGGAAAGGCTGATGTTCATGAGCTGTGCTGGCAGAGCTGCCTGGCTCTGCCTTTCAGAGGTTACTGTGATGTTGCAAGGACAGCTAATTCATGAGGAGTTACCAGTTTTCCCAAGCTTATTCAATTAGTGCTTCTACAGTAGGCTAGAATATCCTTCCTCTTACTCGCTCAGGACCTTCTGACATGAGCAAGAGCTTGGGAGGGTTTCTCACATCTCCATTTACCCCACCCATCAATGGCCAAGGTGAGATGCTTCAAAGGCAGACTTGGACCAAGAGGTCATGGTGGAAACAGCTGACTTTGCTAAATGAATGAGAGCACCCTTTTGCAGTCCTAGAGCAAAATTTCTACCAGAAACTGATGTTGCTGAGACAGAAATACTCTGGGGAACAAGAAACTTAGTGCTTCTTCCATTTGAATATGGCTTGCTTGCAAAGTGCACCCACCAAACCAAGTCATCCTTGAGGAAAGAGAGGTGGGAGTCATTTGAAGGAGAAAAATATGGTTGCAAAAAGCAAATACACATTGGGAAACTCCCTTGTCTAGAGCTGGTTCCCACGTAGGTGGTGCGATCGCCTTCTTGCTCCCTCCAAACCCAAGGGTCCCTTGGGGGAGAAGATAAAGTGGTACTTGAGGAAGTGCACTGGCTTCCCTTGGGCTGAGCTCTAATTAATGAATTAAAATGTAGATTTAAATGCATTGCAGCTTGTGTTCCCTGGTCACTTCCTACTGAAAAACCCCTTCAAAACCTCTGCCAGGTCCATGCGCATCCAAGTCACAATACACCAAAATGTCAAAGTGGACAATAGCAACTAAAAATAGGCAAAGACAGGAATTTGCCTATAATATTTTTAACCTTGGAGGATGGCAAAGCTATATATATCCAATAGAGAAAAATGGGTTTTGTTGCTTAAGTGAGGAAAACAAAAAGTGTAGCTGTTTAGCTGGGTAATTGGTTTGATGCGGGTTTAATTTCAAAACCAGTAACCCTCCTTGGGCACTGCACCTTTCTGCACTTGCCCTGGGGCTGTACCCAGTGTGTGGGCTTCCTGGGCAAGTACAGGTCACATTGTAAAGGCACTGGGGGGGTCTGACCCCCTTCTACTGGTGAGCCGAGTAGGGGAGAGGGCTGGAGGATGGGGCTGTGATTGCGGAGACAGGTTGGAAGCCGATTCGTGCTTTCTGGGCCATAGAGAAATGTGTAAGGTGGCTCCCAACTTGACCTTTTCTCACCAGTTTGTGCTGGGATCCAGGCTGTGCTCCTCTCGGGGACAAGGAGACGGGAGCAAGTCAAGGCTGCTGCTCCCTCTGCTGACTCCGGGGCGAGTGAGAGGCTCAGCCTGGGCGAGCTCCTGGTCTCCCAACTGGGACCAGTGCCTGAGCCCCTCAGGGGGTGGAAACCCCGCTGCCAGAAGAGCTGCTTAGGTAAATACTCAAAAGAGAAGTTCAACCTCACATCAGAAGTAGATGACTAAACAGGAAATAAGGGCTTGAGCAACTGTTTCTTTTTTTTTTTAAAATGTATCTCTATGACAAACTATTTGATTTTTACAAATAAAACATTCAGGATCCAACCTTGAATCAAAGAAAACTTTGCCATTGAATCTAGTGGGAACGTGTTCAAGTCCGTAATCTGCAACTAGAGCTCTTTGCTTTTTTTATTTTTTTTTCCTTTTCCCCCTGCAGATCCCTTTAATCCTTTAGCAACCATGGGTATTTTCTAAAGAGGTTTTCTGTATGTCCCGGGGGTATAAAATCACAATGGGAAAGAAGTGCTGCTTATAAACTGTGAGCAACTGCAATCTGCCTCCAGCCCTGCTGGTAACACCCTGTGGATATTTGCTTCTCGGAGATTAGAGGAACAAAGCAAGAAGAGAGCAGCGTTCCATTATGGTAGAGCATATAATATTGTGATTATTACTCATGCCCCTCCGTCTAATTAATCATTTTGTGTGCTATTTGAAGACAAACAGGGCCTTTGGTTCATTATCGCTTATACATACACAGAACTGGAGTCACTTCAGTGCTGTCAGACTTGGTTAATCCCTGCCTGGGTTTTGTACATGTCTGGGTATCTGAATCATGTACATGGCAAATGATCTACTAATATGTTTGCTCCACCAGTTTGTTCATATGGAGCCAAATATATGAAAGCATTCAAACTCCGGAAAGTGCAGATATGGTCCTAATGGACTTGACAAAGGCACCTAATGTTAAAGGTTGCATAAAAAAGGGGTTGCTGATGAAATGCCTTTTTTTTTTTCTCTCCTTTAAAGTATTTTGTTTGTATTTCTTTTACTATTTATATTTTATCCTGCCCAATGTTTTGACCTGGGAGGCAGGAAAAGGGATCAGGAAAACTCTGAACTCTATGAAAACAGAATTAGGGGGGAAAAAATGTCCATTTAACCTAAAGCAGAGGAAAAGAGTGATGAAGATCTGTGTTTTGTGCTACTCAAGAATGGGAGCCAGACTGTGAGCTGCAGCTCAGCCAGTTACCGGAGTTACTGTGATGCTGCAGTGGTGGAATAAATCACAGTGGCCACCTGGTTATCCAGGTAGCCACAATGTACAGTTATCCTGCCTGCCCCACCGGGGCAGCTGCCCTCATCCTGCCTCGCTGCATGGCAGCTTTTCTTATGCTGTCACTCTGAAAATCTGGGCCACGACTTTCAAAATTTAAAGCAGCTCTGTGTCTTTTTCCTCTCTGCGCATCTGTACGAGAACAGAGACTGTTTTCAGGCTCCGCACTTGGAAAGTTGCTCATTAAAACTGTAACATTTTGATTACAAGTGATATAAAATGCAGTTCGCTTCATTTCCTAATTAATGACAGTACATAAGGCAACAGTAAACTCAATTGCTTCTAACAGCTTTTTATATTCACTTGGAGGCATCTTCAGAAATATCACTTGTGTACCCAGCAAAATTTTTCCTTGACCAGATGTAGAGGGAAAGCACTTTTATTGGCTCCATGATAATATCACTAAAGAGGAAACAAGCTATAAAAATAAATAAAAAAAAAACCCCAGCCACACTGAATTTCAGAGTTGCTAAACTGAAAGATGTAGAAACAAATATAGAGTAGATAATAAGGCCTTCTGCTGATAGTGGTGTCCTGTGTAAATAATTCAGAGACACTGAATAAGTCCCTCTGCAATGAGACTCGTTAGAAACACGTACATTGGCCCAGACCAATTACTTTGATTGCTCCCGAGCTGCTTCTCACAATAAATGTTCACAGACCCACCAAGGCTGCAGCCATTTTGCTTGCCACACCTTCTTGCAGATGTATGGCCATGCTGAAAACAGATAAATGCCACGTGTTTCCACGCAGGATCTTGGGCTCATGGCATTATAGACCAGCTCTCAGAAGAAAGTCCTAGCCCAGGACAGTAGATTAAAGAAGCCTGCTCAGCTAGATGGAGAACGAAACCCCCACTTTCATAAGGAACAAGTATGTCCAAGGAATATATTGGCCCGTGGCCATCTGGCACATAGATCTTGTCTTGGGTTTGCATCTGCAAGTGGGTGAGATGCTCCTGAATTGTCCATGTAGACCTTGTCTCCCTAAATGTCAAACTGGACCACAAAAGAGTTTAATTCACAAGTTTTGTGCTTGAAGTTGAAGATAATGGACTTCTCTACACACTCCAAGAGCTCAACAGTAGGTTTTCAGAGATGGCAGATGTCTCTGTCTCCCTGGAGCATGGGGATGAAGGTAGAATCACCATAGTATGTCCTGGAGCTCCAGGTCGGAGAGTCACAGGTGTCCATGGGATGGCATGGGCATCAGAAGCTCAGCACCAAGGCGGGAAGCACCCAATAAATGCAAAATTACACTTCATGCCACCCAGACACAACAGGAGGGGTGGGGGGAAACGGAGCCAGGGGAAATCCAAGAGTTCAGATGAAAGACGTACTGGTGGGTGGCTCAGATCCACCAGCTGCTCTTTATTGCACAGCATCAAGTCATGGCCTGGGTGGTAAAAAGCTAATAAACAGCTGGTGTCATTTTGAGAGGTTGCAGCAGTGACAGTCGTTAGCTGTGGGATCACCTCCGACAGCCTCTTCGACAGGAAAAGTGCCCAAAGAGAAAAATTGCCATCAACTTATTAGAAACACCATCAGTCTCCTCCTCAAGTGATCTACCCAAAAAATCTGTCATTATATGCAGAACAACAGGGCAGGCTGCGTGCCTCATTTAAATGAGAGAAGTGTAAAATTCAGGTGTTGGTCACGGAAACACTCTTAGTAAAGTAAAATTGAAATATTTTGAGTCATCATCCTTCTTAGACAAAACCCCATCACCTCACCCTCCAGAGGTACAGCACGAGTACTCGTGCTGCAAACCATGTTTCTCTCAGTGGAGCTGCAAGAAGTCTGGAGAAGTGTTTGGCTGAAAGGCAGGAATGGAAAGCTAAATTTCCAAAGGTAAATTTTCTTTTTTTCCCCCGCCTGGTTTTAAGTATTTTGACCGGGGAAGGTCCAACGAAAGGACAAAATAAATGAGCGTGGGAGACTATGGCCTTTGTCACCATGATACAAGTGTAAGGTAATAATAAAAGTAAGCTGAAAGCCAGTAAGAGTGAAAATATATACATTGAGGATATTTTTGGCTTTGTTTTTGTACTGTACATGGGTAGTCTGAAGGTAAGGAGGTGGGTAAATGATACCCAACAAGCAGAAAGATTAAAGCTGGCTTGGAACTACAAAATTTCATGGGTATCCTGGGGAAAGATGGGCAGTGAGAGTCAAGGCTGAGCAAGATGGTCAAATAGATCTGAATATCACTATTCCTAGGGGACAATAAACCCTCTTTCCCTCTTCTTGGTGTCTTCAGTTTCCCCTTCTCTACGGAAGTTTTACAGAGGGGTTGGACAGAGCCAGCCCAAAGCCTTTCTCTAGAAGAAGCAGGATGTCCACCTTCTGAAGGCAACTCTTACTTTGTCATGCCCAACCTGCTGTGGCGATGGAAAGAAGGACCTCTCCTCTGGTATGGCTGGAAAATGGGACCCCAGGAACAGGAAAATGTAAAAATATATATGGAGAAAATTGAAGGGGAAGCAAAGAGCATTTCCTGAAACCCCCGTCCTTTGCAACGGCGCAATCCTCGCAAATGAATCAGGACGTGTATTTGCTCAAAAGAGTTAATCTTTATTAACAGCCCCAGAATGCCCTTCAGCTGGTGTACAGCCTGGTTCAAAGGTTTTCAAGAAAAACAACATACCATAAACCAAAGGGCAACGCTAATTGGAAGCAAAGTAATTTCTCTGAAAACAGCAATACCTTTCTGTGGGTTAATAACCGGAAATTAAATTTCAGGTATGTTAGCATAACCCATCATAAAGCACCAGGTGAATACGGGGCCATGGGCAATAAGGGCAAGGGTTCGGAGCACACACAGTCACTGTCCTACAGCAACCCCTATTCCTTGGGCAGAGTCACTATTCCCAAAGGATTAGTCTCCAGCCTTGATCCCCCTGGTTGAAGGGAGCGGTTTGCACAAGAGGGCTCCTGTTGGTGTTTTGGTGGTGGAATAAGGAGGGACATAAATCCAGCTGTCCCCAGAAGCAGCTTTGCTGTGCTCACGTCCTGCCACGTGGAGCTGGGGTGGCAGCAAAGGGTTGGTGTTGCTCATCCCTCCAGTTTGATGTTCCCACAGGTCAGCGGTGCTTCGGACCACCTTGCCTTCTGCCCTGGATACACAAGGGAAAGACTAGTCCTAAAAAATGAATAGTTTCAACGTTAAAATGTCGTAAAATGGAGAGTGGGTACAAATGCATGCTGGGATTGAGCTTGCTGATGGTGGCATTGCCTGAAATGGAAACTCAGCTAATATTTGGACTGCAGGGCGTGTGTCTCTTACAAGGAAATGGCTTAATCTGGAAAAGGAGGCAGAAACACAAGGTCAGATCCTCTCTCCTCTGCCCTCGTTTCCTCTTCTGGCTGCGCTGGCTGCCCAGATGCTGCAGAGGAGTCAAGAGGCTGATGTCTCTGAGACCAGTCCCCGGGATGTCTCTCACCCGGGATTCCCACAGTAACCCTTGTTCTGGGTTATTGTATTGGGAGCTGCCGGGGTGGGTGCTGGGCAGGGATGCCAGAGCACCTCCAGTTCAGTGACATCTTGTAGGTAGTGTGCTCTGGAGGAGACGGATCCTGCCCAGAGGTTGTCCTGACCCTGCACCATATAATGAAGTCATCTGCGGGTCAAGCCAGACTGACCACAACATGAGTTGGAGATACCATTGTGGACCATCTGCTCTCCTGGGAGTCAGGACATGAATAAAAATGTGGCCTCAGGCATTTACTGTGGCTGGGATGACACTCCCTCTGCCTGGAAAGCCCACATCTCTGCTTTTTAACACACTAGAGAAAGGTTTGCTGTTTATTTGCTTTATTTCCAGCTGTTGATGGTTAAGCTGAAGGGTGGGAAAGCCTGAAAGCCACCATAGGTCTGGGCAAGAGAAAAAGCTCTTGTTTTTTCTACATCTACATCTACATCTTCTACATCTACAATCTACACCACCTACATCGTGGGCTGCAGAAGGGACGGTGACAACCAAGCGGCCCCGAGGGGGGACGTCTCTTTGTGGCTGCAAACCACGAGCTCTGCTCAGAGCAAGCTGCTGCTGCTCGGGGTCGATTTTATTTTTGCCTGTCGCTGTGTTCACGAGACTTTTTGTCTGTAGGCCTCTCTCCCACTGAACCCATCCATCACCGGCGCTGACAGAGGTTCCTGCTGCCCGAAAGGGCCAGGAAGACTCCGTGGAGCCAGAACCTCAGGGGTCAAGTCCAGGTTGTCGTGTCTGAGCGAACGCCGCTCAGGATACGCGCGGCCCGACGTCGTGTTTGGGAGGCAGCGGAGGACCGAGAGGGAGGAGAAGGAAGGATAGGATGTAATCTTTCATCCTGCGAGCAAGCCTGCGGGATGGGAATATTTCTTTTTTGCTGCTGCTGGGGGTCTGGTCCCTGGGGGGTGGAGGAAGGGAGTCCCCAGCCCGGGCAGAGAGCAGCCACCATCTCCACAGCCCGGGCACTGCTCTCCTGAGACTCTGCTTGCTGGGTTTGGCTGCAGGAAAAATATACCATTCTATGCAAATGTCGAGGATGTTGTGCTGAACTCAGTGGTGTTTCTTGTGTGGATATAGAAGGAATAGAAGATCTAAAGGCACAAATGTGCCAGGGTTGTGGTCCAGTGTGGCTGTGTGAGCTGGGCTGTATGTGTGGCACCGAACTGATGGACACAGCCGTGAGCCCAGGGTACCCCAGGGCAGCTGCCTCCCAGATCACCCCATAGAGCTGGTCACGGATGCACGGATCCTTCCTCTCCAGGGTACCACCGTCATCTTCCTCTTCGCTCTCACCAGCAACCCCAGCAGTACCAGTGCTGTAACTACATGCAGCAGGTTTTACCCAGAGTTCTTGCCCAAAGTTCTATCCACCATGTCCCCCAGTGCTCCCAGTGTCAATGCTCAACTGGTCCGGGCTGGCAGCCCGTATTGACCTGCCAGTCTCACCCACAGAACGTCATATTTCCCTCGTGGGTTGGGAGCGTTGCCCTGGGGCTGCTCCCACGTGCTACCCCAGCTGATGGGCACCGTGGCACACCACAGCCCACCTCGGCACCCCCGCTTTGTGTCAGGCAAACCCCATAAAATGACACTCACTCACTCAACACACTGGGCTGGTGGCCCCAGAGATGGACACCCACTGAGCATCCCTTACCAAGTAGTGACAACAGGCACCCTGGTCATTACCCACTCCCAAACTGCACTTTTTTTGGCCCCATCTCCCTGGAAGGATGCTTTACCCTCCCGCTGTACCCTCCTCGGCAGCCCTGGGAGCAGTCCCAGCCAGCCCTAGCAGAGGAGCAAGCACCCAGTCACACTCACGTTGTTTCAACACATTTACTTAATTAGTTTATCAAGAAATGTGTTTGGCCTCGTCTGATACTCGGGAAATGCTGTCTGTCATTCGCAGGCACCCTGCGGGGCCCCGGGGAGCTGACAGACCCTGGCTCCTTCCTATCTCTCCTTAACTCCATTTGCCGGGCCTATTTCCCATTTTATTTTTATTTTTTTTTCCATGTAACACTTCCTCACCATTTTGGGATTCAAGTAATAGATAGCAAAATTATGCCCAAAAGAGGACCATGACAGGTAGAGGAGCAACGTGAGTAAGGTCAGGGAGGAGCATCTGGAAAAGTGTTAAATCAGTGAAAGTGTAGCAACTTGAAATATGTTTTTATACCCCTCCAGCTAAATTCTCAGCAGATTGGAACCACTTCATAGAAGTGGCGATTAGTGAAAAATGACTAATTATGTATAAAATATTCATTCCATGCTTCCCTATATGAAGCAGAGGATGGTCCATCAATGCTGTGTGACCCAAAAGAGAGGTGGGCACTACTGCTACGTCCATCAGCCGCTGCCCAAAGCTTTCCTTTGCAACCATCTCCCTCTAACAAAGCCTGTTCCAGTGAGGATGGGACAAATCCAGATGATACCTCTTTAAGAGCAAGAAGGACATCCCCCACCCTGGCTGGAGGGGCTGGGCTATATAAAGGAGGTTATTTGGGTACTTGGGTGTCGGTGGAGTGGGGAGGTGGAGACACTGCTGGTCCCAGGTGGGCTCAGGTAAGCACCCACCACCCTGGATGAGGCAGAATTTACCCCCAAGTGAGTATTTGCTGCTCTCCTGGTGTGCAACAAACAAGGTTCAGCGTCCAAACAAGCCCAGGAAAAGTAAGAGCTGTGGACCCACTCCTGCCTGGGGCTCTGCAAACACCTTCTGTGTTGTCTCAGGGAAATGGCCTCAGGGTCTGAAGAATCGATCTTGGCTTCTGCCAGAGGTGCTTCATTCATCAGTGGAGAGGTTTGAAATCTCCTTCTCCGCGTGAGGCTTGAGTCTGAGACCTCTCTGTCCCTGTTCCCAAACTGCTGCCAAGGATGTGCCACTTACAGGGTTTCTGTGTTCAAATTTGGCAGGATTTGGCCCAGGGAAGCCCTCCTACTGAGCTTCACCTGCAGCTATTTTTCTGTATATGGGATTACTGGGGTGATGGAGGCAGTCCTGGCTGCTTTATTAGCTAAAACCCAGATTTGCTGTAGTACCAGCTGAGCAGTTTTAAGGGATTATTTTTAGTCTAACCTTCTCGTGGTTCCTCATGTCAGTCATGGGCGTATATCATGTTGTTTCCTGTTGCTTCATAACCATCTTCCATCGAATAAAGTTCATACTGTGAGGTTTTTTGGTGGGTAAAACATAATTATGGGGCTCTCACAGCTGTGTCAGTGGCAAGCTAGCAGACAGTGAGGAAGCCAGCACTTGTGGGTAGTAGCCTACGTCTTCTGGTCCATAACAGCCAGGTAATTTCTGGTTGGCAAAGTCCTGTGGTGTCTTAACTGATGTTTCATGGGCTTAACAACTCTTTTCCAACTCCATTCATGTCTCTGGCCCAACGAGTTGCAGTCAGCCTTGAGATTCTTGCACAGCAGCCAGCTTATTACCTGACATTGCTACCACCTGAGCAATTCACTGCTCTGGGCAAGACTGGGGCAAAAGGGGTCCTAAGAGGGTGACACAAAACCAGTTCTCTACTTGGTGGGCTTGGTGCAGATACGTCTATTCTGAAACGAAAGCCTGAAGGTGAGATTTAACTTACGCAAGCTGCAGAACAAAGCAATATTACGGCTTTTTCCTCCTGACAGTCATCCTTTTCTGTTGAACTAAACAAAAATAGCTCAGATGGGGGGAAAGAAACCCACTCTTCTTCTGTTCAGTGCCTGGAATAGGAACACAGGAGGCATTTTCAGACTAGTTCTCTCTTCATAAAGAATATTCCCACTAAAGAAGTCAAAGTTTACTGGTGGAGGCCCCCTGTGCTATGGCATCAGAGACCCATTGGCCATCGCGTAACCAGTAACCTGTTGGTCTCTTTGCAGGCAGGGTGCAGCTCCAGGGAAAGGCAGGAGAGCTCGGCAGAAACCCCGGCTTTGACATGCTCCAAAAATCCTGTGAGTACTTCTGATGATCCCAAAGGGGTTTCTTTATTTATAAAGTTATTACTTGGAGCTCAGGTGCGTGTCTGAATCGTGTCACCTGAAGAGTAGGTGATATGGCCTGAACAGCAGCAAAGGTCTGGGTGTGCTGTCAGCAAATGTCTGCCCATCACTGATGGGGTGGAGAAAAACATCTTTAATTGCTTCTGTTCAATTCTTAATTGTGCTGATGGGACCGTTGTGCGATAACTCGGTGTGTAATGGCAGCTCTGCTGCCTTCGTTGGGTCTAATCCCCCCGCTCACGTTGAAACTCGTGGATTGTGGTTGTTCTCCCCTGCTGGCATCGGTGAGCTGGAGCTGTGGTCCATCTCCCCATCCGAAATCAGACAAGAGATGCTGTAACTCATCCATCCGGAAAGGGATGTCTTTCTCTTCCCTGAAGACTGATGTAATCCCACTTTTCCCTGTTGGGATGAGGAGAAGCATGCTTGCAGGCTCCCATTATCGCAGTGGGGGCAACGCGGGATGGAGCGAGGGCGGGCGGCGTTGAGTGATGGTTGCCAGGTACCCGGCTGGCGTTGCCAAAGCACGCGGGGCTTTCCTCCCAACCGCTTCCACCGCAGGAGAAACACGTCTTCTGCTGCCAAGGGTACGGGAATGTCACTTAACATGGGGAGAGCGCAGCATTGCGGTGTGACAGCCACTTCACCAGTCAGTCCAGCAACGCTCTGTAGAAACAAAAGGTTGCGTGCACCGTGCCAGAAGGACTATCTTCGCTCGCAGTGGAATACATCAGATGTCTGGCAATTTCAGGGAGCCGTTCTCAATAAAAACATGAGGAAATGGGAATCATGAGTTACGCAGCAATGTCTTCTATAGTTCAAGGCATGTTGGCTAAATAGATGTCACATTCCCATAGCTACTCTTAGGATAAATGTTGTACAAGCTACATCCAAAGTCTGCTTTTCTTCCCCATCAAAAGACCCCTCTAGATCCAAAGCTGAGCCGCTTACACCCTGGATTTCGTTTGGTTTTTTTTTTTTTAGCAAATGAATAAGGGTGGGTGCTTGTTTCTCTGACGTCACTTAAAATGTAGCACCTTTCCTTTGATCTACTTCTGTGCTCTTCTCGCCGTATCACAGCATCCTTTCAAAATCATGTCAAAACAGAGACAAGATTCCCTTTTCTTGTATCAGTAGAAAACTTGTGTGTTCCTTGTCCAAAATCACAGAACAAGCCTCTGGGGCCGGGGGGTGGGAATGGAGAGGCATTGAAGAAACACCTAATTCTTGGTCATAGGTTGTTAGAAAAATAGGTTAACAGTTGGAGCAAGTTGGCACTTCCACTGTCCAAAAAAGATGGAAAGTAAAATAAAAGCATCGCCAAACTTTCCTATAGGTCCAAGACCAGCACGTTAGCTCTCTGAGTAGCTGCGGAGCTCTGAAAAGAGTTCCTTTTTTTCGGTAGAGGGTTAGTTCTCACTAGAAAAAGTTCAATGTGTGTTGCCCCATCTGACTCCTGCTGCAATCTTTTCACTGAGTGCAGTGAAATTTAGACTCATCTGAGTTCTATTTCAGCACTTGCTTGGGTTCAGGACGGAGTCTCGCTCCATCTATGTCTCTGCTGTGCTGTAAGCAATATTTGAAGAGTAAATGCTGGTGCCCTGAGAAGGTGACCAGAGCTCTCTGCTTGTGCACTCACGAGTCCTGATGACCTCTGCACGCTCTGCCTGTGCTGCCGATTTCTTACTGCCCGGTCACGGTCCCCTGTCCTAGAGGGATGGCCTTTAGATAAGGCTCTATTCTGCTCCGGAGTGGCCGGTGACTCTTGTTCCTCTCCTGTTCCCACGGGCTGGGAGAATGGAGATTTCACAGATGCATCCTAAACTATGTTTGAAGAAGTCTCTTCCTTTACTGAAGGTCCGTGCCTGCATCTCAGTAACAATAGTGTGGTGTCCACAAGGCCACACCAGCCCACACACAAATACAGGGCGAGTCACTTGCCAGCACTAACACTCAATATAAATATTGATTGGGGAAGAATAAATAATCCCTCTCTTAGAAAGGGGCTCTTAGAAAGCTTCCTTAGGTGGCACATGAGTTAAGAATACAAGAACTTGTCCACGGGGCTATGAATATGTGCTTAATTAAGTATGTAACTAAGTGACAGTATGGGTGTAACATATATATGACTCAGAAGCATAAAGTTCTTACTTATTCCTTCCTGTTTTCCCTCCAAGTGGCTTAGGGAGACCACCTGGAGAGCGTTACTTGCTGAAGTACTAGGAAGCACATAAGCATATATCAACCTCATTCCCAGCTCCACTAAGCAAGTACATGAAGGACAGTTCATTAAAACACTTTAGAGAATGTGGTAACTTGGACTGGGATTAAGAAAGGAGCATCGCTCTGCCACCACCGCGGTGCCGGGAGGGCTGTCTGATGCTAACTGTATTCCAGATTTCCCAAGGCTGTCATACCGCCAAACGCTGCCGTGATCTGGGAGGCTTTATTCCCAGATAAAGATGTGAACTCCCGGCTCTTGTCACAGATAACAGCACAAAGCATTACAACGACAACACAGCCACTTAAAACGGGGTTTCAAACGCGCGGCCATTTGTTACTGTCCTCGGCGCAGCTGCTGAGCCAGGCTCTGCAGGTTGTTCACAACTGGGAGAACTGAGCTGGGAGAGCTCATCTCTACGTCCTCTGGTTCCTTAGGGGTTCTTACCCATCTGTGCTGCTGGGCTGGCGCCCCTGTACCTGCCATCAGCTGCTGGGGGGCTGCTAAGGGCTTGTTGTGAAGTGAGGATGTGTAGTCTTGAGGTTCTTCATGCCAAAATTTCTCAGCGGTGGCCCCGCGGGCGTCCTTCCTGGCAGCAGGTACCTCATCGCTGCATTTTGCCTCGTTAATTGCCAGCACAGCAGGAGTGGGTGCTCATCAGGGTGCTGCTGGGACCAGGGTCTGACCCTGTGGGTGTCTCTCCTGTTGCATTGAAGGGTGAGAATTGAGGTCTCATTTTCCTGGGGCAAGTGTCTGATCCGTCTTCACTGGGAACCTGTAGCTCTAGTTCACTTGCTTTGTCATAGGAAAGTTCTCCAAAAAAGCCTACTTTTATAAGAAAACCTGTTCTGAAATAAGTTGTTCAGTGATGAAACTTCTGGAATCTTCTGTTTACAATGGCAATGAGTAGAGAGTAAATTTAAATTATCTTTAGGGCGGTACACTGCAAGAGCTACAGCTTCTGAAGGTGGTGCCGTTCCTTCAGGTAGAGTTGCACCAAGTCAGGGCTGGTGGAGCTGATTTTGGGGAACTATTTGAATTACTGGTGATGTATTTCATTGCCTACTTAGAGCTAGAAAAGGTCCCTGGTAGAAAATCCTTAAAAAAATAATCCTCTGCTCTACCGTGTTGCAAGTGACCTTTTCCAAGGAGGTGGAGGCTGGTGCTAAGGTGGTCCCCAGCATCCTCCTTTCCCTCAGCCCATCGCCGGTGCCTGTGACCAGGCAGGGACGGGGCTGGGATTGGGATCCCCAGTGCGGGGCCGTGGCCGGGCTCCCATTGTTCCCCTCCTGCCAGACAAAGGGTTAAGTAAATGTTTGGAGAAGATAAGGTGCCCTGTTGACAAGCAGCAGGCTCCAGCGGTCTCAGCAGGATCTCTCCCAGCGGTGATAAATGGGGAGGTTTTCAAAGTGGGATCAGCAGACGCCACGGAGAGGGCGGTTGCTGATGCCGTGATTGGCAGCGGGGAAGGAATCTGAAGGTGTTTAATGATCCCACACTCTGCCACGGCTTTTTTAAAGGCTGTGTCTAGCCAGAGGAAAATCCTCTATCAGCCACAGAGGCTCGCACTCCCGGCTCTTTTCTGTTGTTGTTGCCTTTTCTTTTTTTTTTTTTCCACTAAAACATGGGAACATCTACTAAAAGCGATCCTGATAAGGACCCTCTGGGATTCCTCATCCTCTCACATTGGTTTTGTCCCTTTTAATTTTCTCTTTGAAGTGTCCTGCGTACAGTTGGTGGACTGTTTTGTTTGGCTAACTTTAGTCAGGAGCTGTGTTTTGGGGGAAATAGAGTATATTAAATTAATAAGTGGGGTTTTTTTCCCTCTCTGTGTAGCTGTATTATTCCAATTACTGACTCGCCATACCTTCGCTATAGTAAATATATCAAAAAAAGACATCAAGAGTAAAAACCCTGGAAGGATTTGAACCCCTGATGTGATATTATTGGATGTGCAGGAGGGTTTTCCTCCTGTAAATAGAGCCCTGTATCTGTTTGAAGGACTGAACACCAAATATGTTTTTTCCAAATAAGTGAAATATTTTCTGCCCTCATCCCTGGCCGAAAGCTGCCCTGGGCACTAGGAAATCTGTGGCGGTGGTGTGGGAAATAGGGTCAGGCAGTCGGGTCTGGGAGGATGAAGCTTTGCTGTGTGCATTCATGGGCTGTCTCTCAAATCAGGATTTTAGAGAGTTGTATTCCCCACGGAGCGAGAAATGGGCATAAAATGCTGCCTGGCCCAATCTACACCTGATTTACACCAAGAGGAGCGAGCTGGCTGGGGAAGCTGCTGGATAACAGGCATCCAGGCACAGGGAACGAACTCACCCTTTGGGCCAACCTCATGCTGGAAGGGCTGGAATGGGTGGACGAGTCTTTTCTCGGGAGGAGAAAGCAGCTTGGCTGGTGCTGCCGCTGCCGAGGGATGGGAGGATGCTCCCCTGGGCAAAGATGAAAGGAGCCGGGTATAACCCAGCAAAGGGCCAAAGGAGTCGGGACATGAAAAGCAGCGGAAAGCATCTGAAGAATGTAAACACCAAGGTGGAAGAGGAATTATTTAGCATGTTACGAGCTTGGAACTAGGTGCGAGGGGATGAAACAACAAGGAAAACTCACCCTTGCTAAGGGGGAAGCCTCGCTAGCGGCTAAGCCTGGAGGCGAAAAGGCAAGAGATGGTTTCAGCAGAGCCACTCTGCAAGTCTCCTTGTCTGGAGGTGGGAGGTTGCTGGGGGCAATGGGAGCCGCTGGCTTGGGCAAGCATCCGTGCTCTCTGCCTCCTCCAGCCACGCCGGGACCGAGCCCGGGCTGCCAGCCAAGGGGGGGTCACGCCGAGAACAAATAAGATTTAGCCATCGTAAGAGGGGAATGCAAAATGCCCGAAGGAATTTTGATTGAAATTTTATAACTCGAAGAAAAATCTTTTGCAGATAAATCAGGAGGTGGTTTAATAAACAGTTTGAGAGATTAGTATTGAAACAAATCCCAGTTAAGTCCCAGCAGAGGAGCGGGCAAGGGAAGACCACTGCAGCTAAAGGATGTCAGGGGTATTACAGGCACTAAACAGAAGGCTTTCAAAAAATATAAACATTCTGGGGAGGGGGCAGATTGGGAAACCTGTAAAAATAAGCAGAACCACATTAAAAGGCTCAACAGTGGAGCAAAATCAAATGCTGAACATGGGGTTGCGAGGCAGCTCTCAGCTCACGGCGTTGGCCAGACCAGTCCTACCCGGGTAGGAGCCACAGCCAGGTCCCCAGGGATGCACGGGGCTTGGGGGACACAGCCCGGGCTGTGCTGGGGTACCAGTGGGGCAGCAGCCTCTGGAGCATCCTCCTCCAGAGATCAGACATGAGATAACGGGGGGAAATATCCCTTTAATGAGTATCCTAAATGCATTAGACACTGAGCAGATGTCTTCCACCCAAAGATTTCCTAATATCTGAAGTTGTAAAAGGGACCTGTAGCTAAAGGACGGCGTAACAAAGAGCTGAAGATCTGCAGGACATGGAGATTCGAGAGTAGCCGAAGGATCTGGCAGAGTGTGTGTGCAGATGATTTACATGGGGCCAAAGCTGGGCCAGCAAAGTCTTACTGTCACCAAGAAACTACAAGCCCAGGGTCGGGTCTGCAGCAGCCTTACTCATCGGGACAAAAATCAAATCCATTTCCACAGAAACCTGCACATTGGTCAATAATGTGGCTAAGAAAAGGAGAAGGGGTGGAGGCAGGGATCTTTTCATTTGGGAAATAATTTGAAGCTGGAGTCTAAAATGAGTATGGAATAAGCCTTCGGCCCCCCATCCCTCTTTCTCCAGGGCACCTTGGGAAGAGCAGGCACTCTGCTCCCTGCCCAGCCTCCGGGTCAATCCCCTGCCTGCAGCAAAGCCACAGTGAATCCCAGGTCCTCTCCCAGGTGGACACACCAGGACCCTCAGTTCAGAGTCATCCACTGGACACATTTGACTCCCCAGACTCCCATCACCAGCGTCTCTGCACCACAACACTTGCACCAGTGTGGGCAGCCCCTGTAAGGAGAGAAGCAGGAGCACCTTAGCTGGTCACTGATGTTGAAGGCACAGGCAGCTTTCCATGGGTGATGTCCAGCAGAGGAGCAGTGTGTCCAGCTGGAGCTGGCGGCATCCTCAGCTATCACTGTTCCATCTGCCAGGACCCATCCAGGTGAAGCAGTGTTGGTCCATCCAGCTCATCCTTTGACAGTCAACTTTGCAGCCGTGCCACTTGGGTTGGAGCAACCAGCCCTAGTCCAAAACACTCAGCCCTGAAGGAGGGTATAGGTGATCCAGGGTCCTTTCAAAGCAAGATGTTCTTCAGCCACCAGAAGTAAAGGGAGATGTCCCGCCTTTGGACGATGTGACCCCTGCTGCGGGGAAACTGAGCCACGGGGAGGAGACAACAGCAGAGAGGGATGGAGCTGGAACCATCAGGAGGTGGTGTCTCCATCCTGGTCCTCCGGCCGATGCTCCCCATCGGCGGCGCAGTGACAGACCCCGTAGGTGTTCATTGAGGGCCTATTTTTAATCACCTTTCCACTGGCTTTTTGCAACGCCCAGTTCACACTTGCTCTGTGAAAAAGGATGTCAGAGCAGATTAACAGCTGGTTCCTGCCTGCTCCGACAGCTCTGACAATGCGTCCCTTCTTCTCAAGGTGACAGGAACATGCAGCTGCCTAATGGGTACAGAAGTGTCTATTCTTTCCCAGTGACATTTATTGTGAAATATCTGAGTGGGACTGAGAGACATGCAAGGCTTTCCCTCCCTTATCAGGCGACCCTGGTCAGTGTCCTGCTGTCAAGGACTAAAGTAATTTATGTCAGAGCTGCAAGTGTTTACTTATCTGCCCCAGCGCCCGGCCGGGCCGAAAGCAGCCAGACTGGCTCCGCTGGGGCTCACCAGCCTTTTCCTGATGCTGGGAAAAACCGGGTACCGGCCCCGTCCCGTCCAGCCCGGGGCAGGAGGGGCGAAGCCGGGGCGGCCGGGAACCTTCCCGCAGCTCCGGGACGGGGGGACGGCAGCGGTGTGGATGGGAGAGGCAGGATTGCGCCGGCAAGAAGTGACATCCCAGGGCAGAAGGGGGTAAAGCAAAGCCCGAGCAGCAGCACAGGGCATCTGCGTGGGCGGCGAGGGCTGAGGAGAGGATTTAGAGAGGGTTTTGCAGGGTGGAGGGGAGCTGCGTCCAGCTGGAGGGGGCTGCGGCAGGTCCCTGCCCTGGTTTCTTCAGGCGTCGCCTGCAGAAAGTGCTGGGGGAGGGTGGGAGATCTGCTCTACAGCTTCATGGTCTCCTAATTTCTCATTTTATGCGCTCTGGGGTTTTATTGAGGGGGGGTTTGTAAGGGCAGAGGGGATCCAGGAAGGCAGAGATGTTCAGGGCACTGGAGCGGCCCCGGTACTTGGGCTCCATGGCAGCTTGGCAAGAGCATCCCAAAGCCACGTGAGCCTCACGGGTGGCTTTAAAGAACTTCTCCAGCGCTTCTGTCTTGTGTCATGACAAAACCTGGAGCTTTTAGTGCATCTGGCTCTGAGACTCCACAACTTTCCCTTAGATTCGGTTCCAAAACTCTCTGGTTTTATAAAGCGGCGTGATTATCCCGGCGGTCCTCCCCCACACCGGCCACCATCCGTCATCCCAAACAGGGGGACAACTTTCATCTCGCCTGGGATCACACATCCTCCGCGGCACGGGAGGGATGAGCAGGGGCCTGATAGCTCTGCTCCCGCGGGTGACTCCTTCCTGATGTGTGTGCCCAGAGATAAATACTGAGCCCTGGTAGTTTCCTCTCCCAAGCTCACGAGCTCTGGTTGTCCAGCGGGAAACCTTTGACTAGTTGGGATGTCGCGAACAACAGATTAAAGGAGACGGACTATCTCTTGCTAAATGAGCTGTTATTCTAAATTAGCTGCTTTCTTCTTTTTTTTTTTTATTCTCCAATCCAGGGCGCTCCTCAGAAAAAAAAAAAAAAAAGAAATTCCACTGACATTTTATTTCTCTTAACAAATATTTTTCCGAGCTGTCTCCTCTCCCCACCCAGCGGGGCATGATCAAAGGGCTGGTCCTGCGCCGGGGAGGAGCTGTGAGCGCTTGGGGCGGCCACGGGGCCCTGGTGCCATGTCCCCATCCCTGCCCGGTGGCACGGCCCGAGCGCGAAGGGACACCGCGTGTGACCCCCATGGCTCCATATGGCAGCAAAACCCTCCGGAGATGCTCTTTGGGGAGGGAGTTGTGTGGCCACCACGGTGCCATGGGTCCCCTTCCCCACTCCCTCTTGCAGAGGTGCAGCCGCAAACATCTTCGCAAGGTGCCTTTCACCGGGGAGAAAAAAGTGCATCTGGAGCGGGCAGGGCGGGAGCCTGACGTCCGCTCGGCTTTTTTTTTCTCAAATACCCGGAGATTTCCTGAGTGCAGTCTGATCCATGAAGTGTAACGCCTCCTATTTCTCTCCCAAAGCACGGCACACAACATCACGCAGCCCCGGCGCCCGTCCCTCCGCTCTCTGACAGAGGCTCGTACGCAGAAGTACAAAAGCCTCGCCTTAAAAAAAAAAATAATAAAAAAAAATCCGATATTTATTATGCCTTTGATGTTCCATAAGAACAGTCGTGGCTTCTGCTTAGTCTCCGACGTCCGATTGACAATTGTTTATTAGTTTTAAAATAGCTGAAATTCATGTCAAACATTCCGCATGTTAGAAAAATGTTTATGAAGTGTTATCATAGTTTATTTAACTGTGAATGTTTAGGAAACCGGCATAAAATATAATGGACCACACAAGGCTCCGAGCAGCCTCACGACAGTAGGCACATTTTATGGACCACGGGGAAGAGCGATGCCACCTTCGGCCTCGTGGAGAGGCCAGTTGTGTGACATGGTCTCTGGGTACGGCATCAGGGGACCAAAAGAAGAGGGGTTTGGTTCATTTTAAGGACGCTCCTCCTAAAATGTTTACTAGAGCAATGCTCACAATTGGTTTTACGTACAGGTTTTAAGTCAAGGGAGGGAAGAGCCATGAAGGTTTGCTGATGGGCGCTGAGCGCCGTGAGAGAGATCTCAGATGCGGGGTGATAATATTCAAGCATCATTAACAGTTACACTTCACAGGCACAATATATCTTGCATTAGTATTTGTGGTCTCTGAGATACTACAAATTTGGCTTTATATTTGGGAAAAAGATACCTTTCTAGCAGTCCTCCTTTCTCCAGAGCTGTAATTCCCAGCCCGGGGAGGTGCTGGGACCGGACTCTCTTTACCTGGTCCTTCGTGTTCGAGCAGAGCAGGCAGCATCCCCCCAACCTGAGATGCCAAACGCCGTCTGTGCAAGAAATCCCCATCCTTTTCAGACCCTACTGCTCTGCGGCAAAATCTCTTCACCTTTAAGAAAGCAGAAGAGTTGCAGATAAATATCTGGAAAAATCCCCATCCTTTTCAGACCCTACTGCTCTGGGGCAAAATCTCTTCACCTTTAAGAAAGCTGAAGAGTTGCAGATAAATATCTGGAAAATAAGTATTAAATCAGTGACTGATTGTAAGCTGGCTCAGGAGCATCCCAGCGCCCTGACTCTGCTCAGGACCCCTGGGTGTTAATGCCAGTGAAATATATAGTAGAAGCATCTCTACAAGCAGTGACCATCAGCAGCTGCTGGTGGCATGCGGGAGATCAAATTTTAGAAATTGCCCGTTTTTGTGAGTTTTCCCTTGAAACCTGCAGTTTAGCAGCAGGACAGGGGAAGGAAATGCCAGGTTACTCTTCCCAGCAGCTGACAGACAAGTGGAACAATAGGAAGGGTTATTTTAGTCATTGGGTTAAAATGCTTTTTTCCCCTGATAAAAATAAATTCGTGGGTCTCTTGATTATTCCTGAGCCCTAAGGAACCCGGGAAAGTTGGCCACAGGCTCAGAGGTCTCTATTTTCTGGCTTTAAGCCAGAAAATCCGGTTCTGTTAAGATGCTCTGATGTTGTGAGCTCTTCCTAGGACTTTTCTCCAAGCCCAGAATCAAATAAAAGGAATGATCCCCACCCAGCTTAATTGCTTTTGTCTCTAACGTTTGAATTTGACAGCAAAGTGTTGTTTCTTTCATTGATTTTATTTTCATCCGTTGTCATGCAATGGATCTGGTTTAAGTAGCTTTGCTTGCCTGTGCCTGTTGTTTTACAATAAAAAATTACTCTGCGCCTGTATCTCTCTCAGGGCCCTGATTCTGTTCCCATTTAACAACAAATCCCACTGGTTGCTGTGGATGTGGAATGGGCAGAGGGAAGGGTTGACACGCCGGGTCGGTGGTTGGGCACCACCAAAGGCATCAGCGCTTTGCCTCTGTGCTCTTGCTGTTCCCGACACCCTCCTCTGAACATTGTTTCCCCTACAATCTTAAAATTTCCACTTTTAATATTTTAAACTCTTATTTCTCATAAAACCCCCAAGTATGAAAATTTCTTTTAAAGAAATATACCATTAATGTATCTTTATGATGTGCAGCTGATGCTCACAGCATGGGCTATGACTTTTTTATGTTCCCTACTTGTCCTTGAGACGTTTTATTTTGACACCATATCCTTACATTTTAAATTAAACCATATTTTTATTATCTGCGATATGCCAGCAGACAGCGGTGCCTTAAAGCTGTTGTACAGCTCCTCGTGTCCGTCTCAGGGCACCTTCCCCTCTTCCTCCCCGCTCCCCCCATCCCTCCAAAAAAACATGGATCGAGTTATCCCCGCTGACGGCGATTTACAGTCCCCATTAAGGGTCATATAAATTCCAGTGGATCAAGGAAGCTTGGAGTATATGATATTCAGGCACGGCTAATAGCTCTGGGCTAATTGCCATCTCGTGTTTCTGCTCTCCGAGCCCCACTGTTTATATCTTGGGTCTGAGCAAGCGGTAAAACAAGTTTCCAGGTTCCCGGAGTCACCCAAGGAGGGCCGGGAGCCGCTGGCTCCAGTAGCAGGCGGAGGGCTGGAGGTGGCAGTCATTTCCCATATTTAATGTGAGCGGCGTCGCGGGGCTCTCCCCTTCCTGGAGGAAACGAGGCCGGGCCGACGGCTCTTCTGAGACAGTTGTATGGGGGGAAAAAAAAAAAAAGAGTCAATTTGGTGTTATTATGGGTATCATCACGGCCTGCGGGAACGGCCAGGGGCTGGTGGCTTCCGTTCACGCTGGGGAAGTCGATTAAATAATCTACATACATTCTGTAATTTTCTTTTTGGAAATCAGTAACTTGAAATCTTTATTAATAGGGATATTTGTTGTGGAATCCTCGTTGGCTTGGAAAGGTGGATTAATAGGGAAATTTAGCGTGAAATCTTTGCGGATAAACAAACGCTCACGTGTAAATGGTCAGAGGAGTTTGGAAATCCGGACACTGCTCACCCTGAGATGGACTGGCGTGGTGGTAGCAGCAAGGAAAGCTGCCCCCCTTCTTCCACCAGCCTATGGCAGAGAGATTGTTTGTGTAGGACCTCGAATGTATACATGCATCCAGGAGAGAACAGCCTGAGTTTGGGGGAGAAGTCAGGTTTTTTTTCACACGTGCTTTTTCTCCTCCCAGTGCCGCCAACCAAAGGTTATTCAAAGCATGCAAAGCTCAGCACCTTTATGACTTAGGTCCTCCTCGTGTGTATCATTGTTTTTTGAGGGGGAGAGTCTGCTTTGTTGGAAAATAAATTCAGTGCAGAGGAAAATTCAAAGGGCTTTGAGCAGTTTGTGCCTCTGCATTGGGGCACGCGGTTCTGGGCGCCGGGTGTAGTTACAGGTTTCCATCACTAATCTGACGTGTTGGAGGTGACAGGGACAACTCCTCTCCTTGGAAAAACAGGAATCAGACGAGTGTGTTTGTGATGCGCTCCACGCCAAGAAGCAACTTCTTTGCATTTTACAGACAGGCAACTAACTGTCCCCAAAAATACAGGCAGAGCTCTGCGCTGGGCAGAGCGGGCAGGACACCATGGCCCAAAATCAGGAGCTATTTGCTGGGGGGGGCACGGCTGAAAAAAGCCGATGTCCCCATTATTGTGCCTTGGGGAAGATGCATTGCCCCAGCCACGCATCCCCCGAGGGTGTCCCCTCCAGCCACCCAACAAGGGACGAAGGGTCCCCAAGCTCCCGAGCGTGACACGATGCCCAGGGCTGAGTGTCCGTGGTGGAGACAGTGCCGTCTGTCCCCCTGCCCCCCCACCTCCCCCCTGCCCCCCCGAGATTCACCGCGCTTTAATGCCTCTC
>JAOXJK010000005.1:2425173-2435806 GCA_025774025.1 Xenus cinereus | reverse complement strand
CCCCCGAGATTCACCGCGCTTTAATGCCTCTCCCCCCCCCAAGCCAAGAAAACCTTTTTTTTGGGGGGGAGGGAGGGTAGGAAATGAATCTCTAATAAATTATTTGTGAGCTCACGCCTTTCATGTCGGTGGGGTCTGTCAGCAGCATTCGCTCGCGATTGATTCATCCCACCCCGTGCCGGGGGGGGGGAGGCGGGGGGGATTTGATTATGGCACGGTTAAGCCTGACGGGGTTATCAGATGACCTTTGGAAAAATTGTAAAGCACTTTCCATCGTTTGCAAGATAGATAGATCAAGCTCGAGGGGCTGCTTTGGTGCAAGAGCTGAAACGTTCGGCTGGGGTGGGGCTGCCCGGAGGGGTGTCGAGGTGTTAAGGGAAAGGGCAGAAGTCCCATCTGCTTCTGGAGGGGGTCGGGCTCACGTGTGCCGGGGGATGGCACCCCCTGTGCAGCCGTCCGGGCCCTCTCGTGAGTATTGTGCCCTTAGTAAGGGTGGAAACAAACTGTTCTGAGCTTAAAAAAGCTAAAATGCAAAGGCTGTTTGTGCTGCGTGACCCTAAAAGGCTGAGGGATGCTGCTGGCACGGGATGGGGGGGCCACTGCAATGGCAAAATGGGGCTTAAAAATATTTTGAGCCTTAAAATCTGTGGGAAGACGCTGAGGCTTGCTCCGGAAGCACCTCTTTTGTACAAGGTCCCCCCAAATGTGGAGCCAGGGACTGCGCTCAGGGCTGCCGACTGGCCTCCTTGGACAGGCAACCCTCTTCACCCCAAAATCGGGGAACCTCGCTCTTTTTCGGTGGCAAAAGTGGAAATGTGTAGAGACGGGCTCCTGGGTCTGGGCTACCCAAAAAGAAACTCCCCCGTGAAAACTCTGGGCCGGTTGGTGGTGTCAGCCCCGACCCCGGTATCACGGGGTGCAGGGAGAGAGCTGGGCTGGCACCCCAGTACCCATCCTGTGTGGCAGCCCAGTATCCATCAGGCATGGCATCCCAGTTCCCATCCTGTGTGGCAGCCCAGTATCCATCAGGCATGGCATCCCAGTACCCAGTTGGGCTGGCACCCCAGTATCCATCAGGCATGGCATCCCAGTACCCAGCTGGGCTGGCACCCCAGTATCCATCAGGCATGGCATCCCAGTACCCAGTTGGGCTGGCACCCCAGTACCCATCCTGTGTGGCAACTGGTACCCAGCCTGGCATGGCACCCCGGTACCCAGTCCAGCTGGCACCCCAGGCTTCTCAGCCCCTCCTTCCCACGCACCTTGATTTCCTGTGTTCCTGACGGCCGTTCAGCACGGAGAGAGGGCCAAACCGATTAATATCGGGTAGGAGTTTCCCCTCCCGCCCCAAACGCGCTCTCCCGAGCTGCGCCTCTCCTTCCCGGAATTCGCTGTTATCCCCCGCTATTTGCTGACTCGCTCGGTTCGGCCGCTTTCATCCTCCTCATCGCTCCCGAAACGTTTGCTTTGACTATTTGTAGAGCTGACCTAACCCTCTTTCAATATTTTTCTTTTTCTTTTTTTTTTTTTACAGTTTGGGAAAAAAAAAAAAAAAAAGAGTTTTCTGCTACAATTTTTCCAAAAATTCTCAGCGGGGCTGAAATTCTCTTTAGGTGAAATATTTGCATTCGCTGAGAATTGGGACTCTGGGGGTGGGATGTGCCAGACTGTAAAGGATTTGCAAAGTTTTACCATCGTGGCAGCCTGGCCACGAGTCTCTTCTGAGCCACCACTAAGGGACAGCAAACCTGAAGCACCCTGGCCAGGCTCTTTGCACCACTCTCCGTGAGCTCTGGTAGAACGTAGAGTGATTTTAGCTTTAAAAACTCCAGAAATGAGAGCAGAAGAGTGGCTCTGTGGGATTTGTTGGTGGGTTGGGTTGCACTGAGCGACACCCAGCCACAGCGAAGTGACTCCTCTGCACCTACTTTTCCATTCTTTTATTATTTTGACCATTTGAATCACTGTTACACTGTGCTAATATTATTTTGAATATACGGATGTGCACTTTCCAGCAAATAATCCAGTTCTGATATGATGAGGGGTTCACGTGAGGGTGTTCACGCTCAGGCTGCCTTCACCCCAGCCCCTTTTCTCGCCTTTATCCTCCATCCCCATCCCAACCCGCGGCTCACGGTGGGGCCACAAACACAACCGAAAATCCTGGCGGAGGAAACGGGTTGTTTCCTCTCTTTTTCAGGATTTGTTTTTTCAGGTTGGGCTCTCGGAGAGGTCCAGCGGGAGGGATCCCAGGTATGATGCTGTCAGCCATGGCAGGGGCTTGGCTCTCGTCGGGAGAGGAGCCGCGGTGGGAGGAGACGGAGCGCGGGGCCGTGCGGGACACGGCTCCCCCGGGACGGGAAGGGGGAAGCAGGGAAGCCGCCGTTGCCGAATGAATTCAGGTTTTCACTTTTGTGATTTTGCAGTAAACCTAAGTTCAGTAAATTGATTTTCGTAGTAATAAAAGCTGAACACTCATAACCCCCAAAGCGATAAACATTTTACTGCTGTTTAGAATTTATATTTTATTTCTAGTCTTTTCCGTGGATATGCCCTGAGGGGGAGCATTTTATGTGCAGCTCTAGAAATGAACTGAGTGCAAATATTTTTATTTTCTGCTAAGCATCAAAATTTTGATGCATTCTCATGAGACCAAATGCACTTCTTAAAAGTACAGTGAGCCAGCAGAGCAACTTGGCTGGGATTTTTTCTGAAGAAAAAGCAATATCAACAAAAAAGCTGGGCACTAGGTGCAGACTGGACAAAATAAGTGCCATTCTCTGATCTTGACCCTCTTGTTTCTTGATGTTCAGATAGAACTAATTAGGTTATTTTCTGTGTTTATGAATCACTGTAATTCCTACTCTAAGCGGCAGAGGAGAAGATATTGAAGTGCCTCAAGAAGAATCATTCTGTCCCTCCGGTTCTTGGATGAGTACTTTCTAACCTAGAGTGTAGGGTCTTCTGGTGGCATACAATAGGAAGACTTGGTGGCTTGGACTGGTGCTGGGCTGATTTCCACCCATGGAGAAGCTGGTCCACCTTCTTAATTATAGTTATTAATTTCTAGGAGGGCGTGGAGGGGAGGACATGCGAGGCTCACTTGGAGACTTGGGAAGTCGCAGGATGTTGAGGCTTAAAATAACAGTGATGGATAAGGAAACTATTGCAGGTGAATTTGAGAGATTTCTGAAATGTTTGAGCTATAACTCTTCTCTCCTTACAAGTCCCGGGTGTCCACAGTCACGGGAAAAAAAATACACCTGGCTTTTTATGCAAAGGGATAAAAGAAGCAATACATATAAATGATATTAATGTTCTCTAAAACATCTTGAAAATATTCCTTCTGTAAAATACATATGACAAGTATAGATGGCATCTCATAAGGTGACCCAGATGATTCAGCACTTGGCTGTAGATGAGTAATGTGGCCATCCCTATCTCCGTAGCAGTAACCTCTTTATGCCGTGTAATGCCATCCTGGAGGAGATGTACAGTGATTTCTGGGTATATAAATGAAGGCCGGGGGATCCAGATGCCGGATTTCGGCAATCTCTCTTAACCACTGCAATGCCCCTGAAAACTCAAGGTGGGGAGGGACCCTTGTTCCCACATTCTTAATTTGCATTTAAGATTAAGAGCCACTTCTGTCCTGCCTCAGCAAAACAAGGGCAGGATGAGACCTGGAGAAACATCCTTTTGCTTGGCACCAGCTCCGAAATCACCTTCTCATCAACGAAGCCTTACAATAAGCCACGCTTAATGAATCAAAATGTTAATTAACACACACAAATTCAGCAGCCCTGCCTGGATGATGGCTGGCCCCCTCTGTTACTATTAATTCCTCCCCCTCATCATCATCACATCTTCTGGCTCTCTCCTTCATTAGTTTTTATTTGATGATTTAATACCACCGTTAGCCAAAAAATTATCATAGCGTGCATGCACAGCAGACTGCAAGTGAGTGCTGTAAAACATGAGGTAATTCATGCTGCAAAGATGTCACACAACTAAAGAAATATCTCCTTCATTTCCACTGAGGACTGAATGGACGTGGAGACCTGAAAACCTGGGCAGCACCAATGGAAGTGCTTGATTCTTGTAGGAAGAAAAACATAAGAGCCAGGTAAATGAAAGAAAAACTAGCTTCTTTGCGATAAATCTGGGTATCCTGGCCAGAAGGAAGAGGAGCATCACCTCCTGGGACTGGCATTTTGGACAACCTTTTATTCTCGTCGTATTTGGGATGAGGTGCAGCGGGTCCTGTACAAACCACGTTACATTTGAGGCACAAAAAGTCTAAATATGGCTCCAGAGAGTCTGTGACCAGCCCTGCTGGCTTTCCCCTTGGGCTCTGCCTCCAGGAACAGCCCGTTTCCCTGTGCAAACAGCAGGGATCACGTTTTCCTCGGCAGCGTGGGTTTCAGGAAAGCCGTGTTCATTTACCCTCCGGTCTAATGGTTTCCATCCATCCCAGCACAGACCCCCCAGTTCAATGGTGTGGGTGCGAGAAGGGGAAGGAGCCCTGAATGCCAAAACACATGGAGACCTTTGCCTGAGCTCTGCCCAAGAGCTGCCACCACCACGATAGGAACCAGCCCTGCATGTTGGTTTGGGCAGGAGATGTTTGCTGGTGGTTTGGCTATTGGGCAGCAGGGCTAGGGTGATGTTAGGAGGAGTTTTCCAGAAGTGGAGCCACATCCAGCCCTTCCAGATACCTTGAGTCCATCCCACAACCCAGCCAAAAGGGATCATTAATTCCTAATTATTATATCATTTGTGGTATTCTTTTGCATTCTTGACATTGCATTGTGAGAGCAGCTGTTGATGTGATCACACAACCCATGGGGGAAGCCCCATGTCCCTGATGTAGTGGGATCTCCAAGCAACCAGAGCATCCCATGGGCACTTGAGGAAAAGGCCAGCATGCACTGAGCCCTTTACCCCAAAGCTGCACCCAAAAGCAGGTCATTCATAGCCTTGTTTTACATGCAAAAATGATAGGAATGGTATTTTAATGTGTTTTCTTCTCGTGAGTGGAGAGTCCCATCAAGCACAGCTGACTGCCCTGGTAGAAGCCACTCACAGCCATGGACCGAGGAGCTCTGGGGTGAAGATAAACCCCAGGTTGATGTGTAGCCTCCAGGGTGCCTTCTCCTGCCCAATAGTATTAATCCAACACACTCCTATCAGTTTCAGTTTTGGGGAATCAATCACCACAAGGAGAAGTGTTTGACACTGGAGCCTCTGGGTGGGCTCAGGGTAGTTGCTTTTCTTTAGTAATTAGGAAAGATTACACAAATGATTAAGCCTTTATTTACCGTTAGTGACTTGGGTTTACCAAGCCGGAGCGCTGATCTGTCAGCCCAACACACCGGGGACCCATCCTGAGCACCAGGAGCCAGAGGGGTCCTCGGGCAAGTGCAGAACTGGGCTTCAAAAGGGACTTCTGGAGAAGGATGGGGACTTACCACCCTGCTTCTTCCAGCTCTCGAGCTGCTGATGGTGCCTGGTTTTGCCCTCGGATGCTGAGCAGAAGGGAATATGTTACACGTCCCAGGCACTGACAGCTAAACATACACACAGCCCAGATAGCTCGGGCGCTAGATAAAGGAGAGAAAACATCTCCTTGAGAGAAAACACAGGATTTCTCCCTCTGCCATTCTTCATCCGTGTTGACTCCTGATTTCAATCTCCCAGCCCACCGGCCGGGCGGCTCCCGGCTGCCTTCCCCGGCCACAGGGCTTGTGGAGTCACCTTCCCTGCAAACCACATCGCCAGTGAAGTTCCCCAGAGACTGTGCAGGGTTTATGGGGGCAAAACTGGTTCCCTGTGGTCTTTTCTGGGGCTGGTGTGCGTCAGTGGTGGCTCCAACAGGACAAGGTGATGTGGCGCACGCTGGACCACCCCTCTCCCCCCTTGCTGTAAGCATCTTTCTGCGCTGTGCGGGACGAAAAAAATTGCAAATGTTTTTTCTTTGGCTTAGAGAGAAGGAAACATTTCTGAAGCAAAATCAAATATTCAAAGTCTTGTTTTCTGGCACCCAAAGAAACCCAGAGGGTTTTGTTTGGGGAGAAGGAAAGCGTGGGAGATTGAAAAGTGGTCTGCAGAGGTTAAACAGAGAAAGGTGCATGCGGGGGTTTAAAGAAGAAAGCACCTTAAGAATGTTAATTATTTAAGACCAAGAACAATACACCAGGATATTTTTTTTGTTCATCAGACAAGAGTTTAGATCAATTTGTGCTGCCTTTGTGCCGCCATCGATTTCCACTCCCGGACCATTAGTGCTGCCAAGGAGGGGACCTACCCATGGGTGGGGGCTGCAAGTTCTGCCACAAAACTTCTGGTGTCATCTCTGCTCTCCATGAAGGAAAAATACCTCAGAGGCTGTGCATCCCCTCAGAGACCAGTCCCTTTGCCCAGCTCGCATGTGTCACCTCTCGCTGGTGATGGGCGTTGGGACCCCCGGGCAGATCCCCCATAAAGGATGGACTTGGTGAGAAGGCACGAAATCTTCCACCGATGGCCAAATCCTGCTCCCACCCAGACGGCTGGAGGGCAGCACGTGTGCCAGCATGAGCAGACTCGCTTCCTAAAATAGCTTTTTGGGGTTGGTGCTTCAAGGTTTAGCATTTCCAAAGGTGTTGGCATGATGCTTTGTTATGACGTACCGCCTCGGCCCGCTCAACAGCCCGCCGTCCGCCCCGATAAGCATCGCAGGGACTAAACAAACTGCAGGGAAATTAATTGGAAAACTGCATCGGTCTCCCCCCAGAGCTCACAACTCTGCGTAAACACGTACCCGCCGTAAGGTCCCCAGCTGCCCGCAGCGACAGCAGAGCCGAGCTCTGGCCTAGAAAAGCAGAGATTTCAGGGGTTTCCTTCACTCCTGCCCCAGGCAGGGCCAAGTCTCCCTGGACATGTGTCAACGTGAGCCATTTTCCTTTGGCCACAGCGCTGGGAAGGACTTGAATTCAGGATTTTGCACAGGCGGCTTCAGTCCTGCCTGTTTGGCTTTCTTTATTTCTTTAATACTCACAAAAGACAGAACTGAAGGGGCGTATTTGTACCCCCCAGCTCTGCGATCCTCAGGTGCCACAAATCCCTCCTCGCACTTTCTTCATTGTTGAAGTACGGCCACTGCAGCCCACCCTTTGGGGCAGGGAGACATCACGGTCCCGATCCACTAACGGCAGAGGAAAAAGGGATCAACCAATTCCGACCCAATCTCAGCATCACCAATTAAGCAAGAACTGGCTTTAATTATTTCTCTGCAGCCTTGTTTTTCGGTTAACCTTCAGGAGCAGGGTGAAGCTGCGGGGATGGGGTCCCTGCACCGAACTGAAGCCCCTGCAGCCACCGAGCTCCTGCTGGGATTTGCACCCATGTCCAGGTCCCGCTGGAGCGACAAAGCAGCCAGCACACAGAGATGGGGGGAAAAGATTATTGAGAAAGGAAAGGGCTCTCCTGCATCGAGATATAGATTAATAAGTGAACCATTCATCTGATAGGGACACGAGGGAAGTTTGCAGGTATTCAGCCCCACCACAATTCAGTAATACCACTTGGCTTTATCTCTTGCCCGAGTAACACAAACATTTATGGAATTACATTTTAAGGCTTTTAAAGGTGTATTTAGAACGTGTTTTCTTTGAAGTGTTATCTTTGCAAGCTCTCATACGCTGATAAAACTTGTGTTTAGCTGCCTCGCAAGTAGCGCTCCAGAACTGTTGGTTTGGAGATATTTCACTCTCTTTGGCCAGGACGGGGCAGCCTCTTGGGGGGCTGCGCTTTGCCCCGTGCCACTGGCACTTGCCCCAGTCCTTTCTCAGCAGATCCATGGTGTTTGCAGGAAAGCAGCGGTGGGAGGTTTGCTGTGGTGGGACTGATACGGTGGGTTGGTCTTTGGAGGTGGGCAATATTCTTAGGGACCGAGCACCTCTTCCAGGGCTGTGAAGCTTGAACGTAATGGAGCAAGGGCCCTGGGTGGGTTTCTGCAGACATCGCCGCCTGCGAGAACCGCTTCCCTCCCTGGGAGCCTTCGGGAGAAGGGAAACAGCCCGGCGAAACAAATGACTTCACTCCAGGCTGGTTCCAGTTAGCATCCCCGTCCCTCCTCCCGGCCCTGCCCAGAGATGAAGACATTGTTCAACAGCTCATCACTCACCGGCAGGCTCCGAGCAGGCAGCCAACGCGCATACCCCGAGCCTCGTCCCGCAGGCAGAAGACTTGACCCAAAGCTCCCTGAGATCCATGGAAAGGCTCCAGTGGATTTCCATGGGTCTTGGATCTCAGCAGATGTTGGCAAACTCTGCTGAAGCTAATGGGAACGTTGCTGGCAGCGCAGGCTGACGGGTCAAGCAAAGGGAGAAAATTAATTCATCAACCAAGAGGATTTGTCTTCCCTTGAAGTTTCCAAGGAGTTTCTTAACGGGGCGCTCATTAACGTACCTTCAAGGGAGGGGAGAGGCCTCTCTACGTGCCATTTTAAATACCAACAGCTCCGGATTGGCAGCGGCGGCGTTGGAAACAGCTCGAGGGGGTGTAAATATCTCTCCCCATCCCCTTTGCCCCTTTTCTGGTCCTCCCCAGCTCGGCGCAGGCTGTCTCGCTCCTGACCTCCACCCTCGCCTGGAGCCGAAATCTCGGCGCTGGAGCCCGGCCACGCTCGCTCGGCCGCCCTTGTGGAGTTGCTTTCATTCATTTTCTTCCCTTCAAACATAGTCCCGTTCCACCCCCCCCCTCCAAAATCACCAGGCACGACTTGTCTGAACGTATGCCGAACCTGATAAGCCTTTGGCAACCGCAAGAATAAATTGCTTTAATAAAAATGAAAACCATTTCGAGCCGGGGGGGGGGGGGCGGGGAGGGAAGGGAAGCAAAAGCAAATGCAAAAATAATGTGCAGGCGAGAGCCCATGTGATCACCTGGCAGGAAGAGGCATTCGCAAATCAAAGCATAAATCACGGGGCCGGGAGCGGCCGGGCCAGCGTGGAGGCGGGCGGCGAAGCCCTTCACCTTCGGGTTTTATTTGCACCTTCATTTCTACAAAGAGCACAGAGCGGGTGTTGCTTTGGCCGGGCGATGGAGTGGAACTTGTTAAAATATTCCCCGAAAGGAGCTGCACGAGGACCGGGCTCCCGAGGGGGACCCGGCAGAGAGTCGGGGTGGTTGGAGCCCCCCGGGCAGGGCAGGAAGGGGTAGGGACGAGGGAGGGTTTGCAGGAGCCATACCCCCGGCCACCCCGGTGTGCTCAGCGCCCTTGCTCCGCGTCCCCCCACCCCAAGGCAAGGGAGGAAGCCGGGCCAGGGGACGCTGCAAAGACCAGGGCTGGAAAGTCACGATTTGGACACGGCCCTTGGCGCAGGTTGGGGAGAAACTGGCCCAAATGAACCCCTGTTCCTCCAAGGGAGCTTTCGCGGTGGGGGAAGGAAATTTCGCAGCGATCCCTGCAAACGGATGGGACGATGCTGTCTTTCATTTCTGCTCGTGGGGACGGGTCATCAGTCACGGGCTCGCACAGCTCAAGCTGTGGCGTTGCACAACTGCTCTGCGAGTGTTACACCAGGCAAAGGGCCGATCAGCAACGAGGCCCGAGGCCAAGTCTTACATTTCCAAAGGGTTTGGCCCCAGAAGGACAATATAACATCGGTAGCACCAGCTTAGCAATTTGTCCGTGTAAGCGCAGGGCTCGTTTCAGTCCTTTTATTCACCTTCTGGGCTTGGAGGCTATGGGAAACATCTTCCAGGGGTTTTTGCAGCTTAACTTGGCAGAGAGCTACTTTTTCTTGCTGAAGAGTTGATAAGCCACCGCTGCAAACTGAAGAATTAGGCTATGGGGTTTTTTTTCTAAAGAAAATCATTAGATTACGGGAGACTGGTGAGAAACCAGTAACGGGTTAGTGGCACTGGGTGCCCCACAGCTGGTTTGACATTCACTCTTTCCACTTCAAATGGACTCAGGTAAATCATCCCGCCCTTTATTGTGGTGTATTTTGCTGCTGGTTTTCCATCATGGGGAAGAGGAGATGGAAACAGAGTGAGGAAAAAAAACCCAACCTTCCCTTTCAGGTACTTTCAGGGTTCGTGTGTTGGGGATTGAGGTGCTGCCCCGCGGGAGGTAACGCATCCAGGAGGAGGAGAGCAGTGAAGCATCCTTCTTTCTAGAGATCTGTGCCAGAAATGAAGTTCAAAATAAGTTTTCTTGTCTTTAAGACTGAGATATTATTGATGAATTAATTATGGAGGGATAAATAACATAGTTTTGTGTTATGGGTAAACCATTTAAAGCCTACCAAAAAATGAAGAGCTGTCATCCTTTCCCAGCTCTCAAGAGCAGGAGCCTTTCCAGTGAAAAGCTTTGCTAACGAAGCAGTTGTGAAAAATATTTACTGCCAGAGTTTCTTCCATTGACATTTGCATCTTCTGTGATTTGCCAAACTCTCTGAGCAATTGGAGCCATTTTCATGGGACTGTAATTTACAGGAAGGGTTTTTCCTTCACTTCTCGGTGTCTGCTTAAAAAAAAAAAAAAACCCAACAAAAAGCATCTTTGGCTCTGAAATTCACACTTAATTTTTTATTTCTTTTTGGCCAAGGGAGGAGGGAGGGGCAAGGGAAAATGGATATTGTAG
>JAOXJK010000005.1:2406648-2425073 GCA_025774025.1 Xenus cinereus | reverse complement strand
AGGGAAAATGGATATTGTAGGAGACAGAGCTGAGATGGAGGAGTAAGAGATAGGAAGGACTGTTAAGTGCAGCGTTTCTCAAACTACGGGTCGTGACCGCTTAAAAGACAGCCAAGACGTGTCAGAGGACAGCGGGGTCCTCCCCAGTTCAGCTGAGCTGGAGCCAGCTGAAAATGGACCCGGCTCCTCTCTCCCCGTGCAAAAAAAAAAAAAAAAAAAAAAAAAATGCATTTTGAGCAGGACCAGCATCCTGGTCCAGCTCGGAAGGGAGCACGGGCTGGAAGAGGGGCTGCCCCACCGTCCTCCATCCCCGGGAAGTGGAAGCCGGCTGGGATCGCTGCCTGCACGCCTTCATGGGAGTGAGGAAATGGTTAAAAAAAAACCCAACTAATTGCATGAATCTCCTCCTTGCAGAAGGAGGGAAAGGCAGAGGTGGAGGGGAGGCGAATCCCAGCACGTGCGGCCCATTCTTGTTTCCTCAGCCTGGGCCGAGCCGAGGGGTCGCATGAAGATGGATGAGCCAGAAAGAGGGCATTTTCTGTAAAGTTTAAGAAATGCTCATTTCAACGGGCTGATTTGCTGGGGGGGAGGGGGATAGCTTCTGGCACAGCCCGATCCTTGCCACCAAACCACCCATCCACCGGGCCAGACGATATTTTTTAGGGCATTAAATAGTCACGCGTTGGGCTATTGGGAAAATCTGAGCAACAGTGATGGCAACAGGTGAATTTAGGTGGGATCACGAAAACTTACAACGTGTTTCCTGACTAGATAAGTTGTGCCAAAGCCTGACATCGACAGCTACGTTTCCATCATCCTTTTGTGCTTCATTGAGAACAGCTGTCACCCAGTTTGCTGATGTCTTTGTACTCTCCTGCACGTTTGCAGCACCTTGGAAGGCAAGAGCCGCTCGCCCCGGGGTGTTTGCAACCCAGATGGTGCAGGTTCAAGGAGGTGAAGGGAAACTGAGCCAGGGTGGAAAGGACTCATCTGCTTCTCCTTCCAATCGAGAGAAAAATTACAGCTAAAGGGCAAAGTGGCATCAAATGGGAGGAGGTCTGGGGTGCGGGTGCGCGTCTGGGGCTGGAGCCGGCAGCCCTGGTCAAAAGAGAAGGAAAAAGAAGGATTTTTACAGGAAATGTCCCCACTTTCTGCAGGAGCCTGGACAATATGTTGCCGTTTTGAGAGGTAAAAGGATAAAAATTGGCTGGCTGCTCGATTTGTTCTCCTGGTTTTGTGTAGCACGTTTGCCAACGCCGGCATCACTGGCCTGGGTCCGTCCCTGCGGCACCACAGCCACCCCCCGCGAGGCATCAGGTACAGCTTCTCGGGCCACGAGCGAGCTCCATCACTTTGAACAAACCATTCTGGTCTCATCCAACTGGCAGCTTCTGCACCTGCAAGGGGGGGTATAATGATATTTACCCACTTGAGAGCAAAGAGCCGGGCGATCTGCTGGTGGGCAGGGCTGCGTAGGCACCACACGTTTCTCTGCTCTTGGAGACTCCACGGCCCCATCTCATGCAGGTGGGTCCTTCGACTCAGGAAAGACCTGCCCATAAAAGCATTGATATCTTTCCGCTAAACAGCCCTTCCCAAAATAGCCTTTCCCTGCCCGCAGCGCTGCCGTGTCGGCGTGAAGCTCTTGGGTCTGGGAAGTGACATCCTTTGCTGTGGCTCTGAATGTTTTAACAGTTTCCCAAAGTTCATCCTCTGCCTTGAAATGCATTTTGCTCCAGTTTGCTAATTACAATAGGCGGCTTGCAAGCAGGTAGCTCCTGGCTTTGAAATCGGTGAGATGCCTCGGGGAAGCTGAGTTACACTCTCCAGGAGCAGACGGCAGGAGGAAAACGCCTGTAAAAATTGAATCTACTCTGCCCATGCCAGCAATATTCTTGCAGTAGGCACCCTTCTGCCAGCTGATCTGTTTTTATATATTTTAGTAATGGAAATTTAAGGTAGGTAATGCCTTAAAACGAGGCTTTTCCAAGCGGGAGGCCCGTGGGTGTCCTCCAGGGTTAAAGCAGCTCCCTCTCGCCTGCGCCCTGTGTCACCCGGTGCCACCCCTCGCAAACCCGGGGTGAAACGGCGCAAGCACAGCGCCCAAAGGCAGGATGCCTTCTTATTTACCGTTATTCAAATCCTCACAGCACCCGCAAACAACCGATTTGGCTTCATTTCTCCTTATCCCTCTTTTACGGGTCCGTTCCGCCTTCGCAAGGCAGGATAAAGCAACCTCGCCCTTCCAGGAGACGATGTCCCCATCCCCGGGGTGCGGCACCCAGCGCTGCCCAGGCTGCCGGGGACCCCCCCGGACCCCCCTCCCAGGGACCCTGCCCCCGGCGGGGCCCGGAGCCCGCTCCCGTGCGGGCGGCGCCGGTTCCGAAGCGGGCGAGCAGCCTCTGGTGGCCACTGGCCGCTATAGGCGCCGCTCCGCGACAGCCGGCGGGGTCGCCCGCCCGGGGGGGGACGGCAGGGCCGTGGGGCTGGGGTGGCTTTAACCAGGGAAAAATTAATTATCTCATCGCAGCACCTGCCCGGTTGCATTTATATGGCTCCCTCCAGATTTTCCTCTGCGTTTCTGGGTGTCCTGCCCAAAGGAGCCCAGCGATGCTGCTCCGGGACGCTCGTTCTTGCTGCTGGGAGCTCTGGGCATTGCCCAGTGGGTTTGCTCTTATGGGGTTTTATGAAAAGCCCAAGAGGACCAGGCTCTGGAGTGCCCTCAGGCTTATATTGAAGGCTTATATCCCCTGCTCGTTGCAGGGGGGTTGGACTAGATGACCATTAAATGTCCCTTCCAACCCAAACTTTTCTGTGATTCTATGAATATCCAGTATCAGCATTGATCAGTCAGGGCCAGAAACGGGGACGCATCAATCAGGTTCATCTTTGTCTCCACAAACCCCCCGGAAGACCCGATGAAGGGGTGTGTTTCACACCTCACCTGCACGCTCAGTTTATCGGCAGGGACCCAGGGGTGGGGGTTTGCTGTTGGACCAAGTTGGAAAGTCCTGCAGAGTCCATGAGAAGACTTCAAATATTCCCCTGTTAGTATGGATTCGTACGTGGCACGGACAACTCCATCCAGCTCTCTTTGCTTCCCAGGAAACCAGTGCCGATGGAGAAGATGCTTCCCAGCAAGGTTTCTGCACGCAGAGCCCACGTCACTCACCTTCAAATGAAGGAGAGGATGTACTTCCAAAAATTTCCTGTTCACGTGACACAGGCTAACATTTCTTCAGAGAAACTGTGCTGAGCGTGGCTGCAAAAATGCCAGAGCCCTGCTGACAGGGAAATGAGGAGCACAAGCCTGGAAGAACGTCTCTTAAGACTGCACCGAGATGATGGTTAACAAGAGTGAAACAGAGGAGGCACTAAAAAACCCTACGTGGACTTTTTTCATGCTGGATCTCCAACCTGAGATCACCAGAGATGTGCTGGATGACCGTGCCATGGAGTGGGAAGGTGAGGTCAATGCACCCAAGGGTCACAGCGGGTGCTCCTGCTGCTCATCCCGCCCTGGAGCTGGCAGACACTTCTGTCTCCTCAGCCTGGGTTTTCTATTTCATTTTATTTGGCCTCAAAATACTCATCACGGTGGCAATGGGGTCCTGCGAAGTCCCATTAGCAGGCATGGGGTGCTCACTGTGGGGCCACCAGCTCCCAGGCTGCTGCAGGTGATGCTGGCTCCAGTATCGGTGACACGTGTTGTGGATGGCACCATGGATGTACCCTAAAATTAAGGCATTGGGCTCTACTCCCCTTTCACCTGGTTCCTCACGTCCACAAGTGATTGCTAACGATATGGGGATGCTTTTGTCAGGGCCCTGGGGGCACTAATGGGCTTTAACAGCCCTGAGCAGCTTCACCTGGGGCCTCCACCCACCCCCCCCTGGCCCAGGAGCCCGTTTCAGCCCAGCGTGGGGCTGTTAGTCCCTGGCCCAGCAATGCTGCAGGGTGCTGGTCTCTAGCTCTGGCTGTGTCCCCATGAACTCTCCTGGTGACCTGGGCTCTTGGATGAACTTACTTGTGATCTCCAGCTCTGCCCTGCTCCTCGCTCAGGTACTGCAGCCCAGCCCATGGGGAGGAACCCCCCCTCCCTTGTAATCACTGGGTGTCTTTAGCCCTCTGTGGTGGCCCCTTCAGTGGGAACAAGTACGTGCTTTCATGGCGTTCTTCCACGAAATAGGAAGTTTTCCTGTTCTATTGAAACCTGTGGAGTGAAGGATAATCTACATCCGTAATAGGTGTTATTTTTGGTGGCCATCTTTACCTGAAAGCCTAACTCGCGTTTATCTTCTGATTTTTGGGTGGGGGTTGGTATGAATCTACTCAGGGAATGGGTTTTCTCCCATTAAAATGGTTTTCCCATTACATATACTGAGCTGATGCTCTCAGACCAATTACCTTGCTCTTCTTTAATGTGTTATCAAGGGCTCTGCTACTAAAAGGTGGTGGGAAAATTATGAGAGTTCCTTTTTTTGGTAGCAGGAGAGGGAGGTTTTTCCCCCCTGCTTTGGCTCCTATGTAGACAGACTTCAAAGCTATGGGCAAAGAACAACCAGCTTTGGGAACACCGGCTGTTTGGGCCCTGGCTCGGATGGGCTGTGGGAGAGGATGAGGATGGTTCCTACGGAGCAGGCAACTGCCTGAGGGTGACTCAGACTTCCCAGACCTGCCTGAATTGGGAGGGCAGGGCTCCCTCTAATTTTGGTCGCATCCTTTCCATCCAGCGAACAGGTTGAAACCTATTGAAGGTCCTTCTTGTCTTGTGCAGCGATGGCAACAGCTGGAATTTGGCAGGGTGAGAAGTGTGCTTACAAAGGGAAAAACATGAATTTACAGAAAGAATCAATCTGGGGAGGACTTGTATTAATTTTTTTTTAAATATGGGTTCAATGTAGTGCCTGGAGTCTGCTCTGGGCAAACACCCTCCTCTAGGTTCATGGCCCTTTCCTGGCAGCACGTGCCCATGGTGACTGAGGAGAGATTTCAGTCTGGAAGGAGCCCAGCTAGTGACCATCTTCTTCAACAGCTGATGTGTTTTGGCAGCAGCTTCTGACAGCTCTGGCTCGGAAAGGGATTGCTTTTTCCCAGATACAATTATCTGATGGCTCCTGCTTCCACGCTGCCCATCGCAGCCCCGGTGCTGCGGAGCCTCCCCGTGCAGAGACACTCTCCTGTCTCCATGGTTTTCCAGGTACAGCCGTCTGTCTCAGTCTTGGTCAGGCACCTCCAGGTTCCATTAGTGGTTTTGTGTTTCTCTGCTTCAAAGATTATTTTATTCTTCTAGAAAAAGGGCTTGAAATTATTAATTTTTTTTAATTTTTATTTAAGTTCCCAGTTCTAAAGAAACTGATGTCCTGCCCAGCTCTTCTGGCTTTTCAGCCTGGAAGCATCAGTTTTTGGTGGAATCACGGTTCCTATGAGCAGTTTGTGGGATCTCCGAAAGACACCAGCAAGACAAGGTGGAGGTTATTGCAAAAGTGCATCACTTTCTGCTTCCCAGAACTATCCGTTCTGCCTTCTCATGGACCAGCACAACCCCCCCGGGCAGCTGCTCCTGCCTCCAGCCTCCTCACTCCCCACAATCAGCCGCTATTAAGCCATTAAGCCCTCCTTTTGGTGTTTCCCTCCCCAAAGCCCCGGTGGAAGATGCTGCAGATAGAGCCCTGGCTGAGCCGTTGGAGGCAGGAGATGGTGGTGGTGCCCCCACAGCTTCTGCCACGTGTCCCATGGCCGCTGCTGGGAGGTCTGGCTGCTGCAGGTTGTCTCCTGAGCTCCACACCTCCCTCTTACCCCACCACCGCTCCCATGGTGTCACCGGGCTGGGCTGAACAAGGATCTCTCTGCCATGTGGTTGCCATTAATTCCACCACCGCAAACACCAGCCTGAGGTACCGGACCATATCAAGCAATCGATCTCTAATTGCCATATCCCTCAGTAAAGCAAAAAGCCCAAAAGGAAAGAGAAAGGGATCAAAGAGGCCAAAACCTCTCCTCTGCCCATTGCAGATGGCTCATGAGAAGCCTCAGGTGGACAATAACCCGCCCTCACCCAGTGCTGTGTCCCTCTCGCAGAGGAACCAGCCAGGAATTCCACGCACGTAGAGCAACCACCAAACAGTCCCTACAGGTCTGCCCAGGACCACGGCTCGCCGAGCGGCTGCTTGTTTACTTGCCACCCATTTCCATAGCGTGGGCGTGCAGCCGCGTTCCTGGGAGCCCCGGCTGCTCCCCGCCGGCCCGACCTGTCCCTGCGCGGGCAGCAGAGCCCAAAGCCACCGCTCGGCAGCTGGGCTGCAGCTGGGCCACGCCGTTGTGGGGAACGGGGATCACTGCGGGGGAACGCTGCCAAGGATGCTCAGCGCCGCGCCGGGATTTCTTAAGGAGCCAACTCAGCAGCTGGGGAGTAAATCAGCGCGGTGATACCGCTGCCGGTGGATGGATGTGACTTCCCACCGGTGGAGGAGCCAAGCTGGTGGCTGGGGACTGAATTCTGGGGATGGACAGCACGGCAGAGCCTTCCTCACGTGGCGTGGCTGCCCCAGAGGGTGACTCGGAGGAAGATGCTCCAAATCCCCTTCCGCAGGAGCTCTCCCTCTCCGCTGGACCTGGAAATGTCACAGGGAAGCCACCCTCCCCAGCTTACGTGTCCTGTTAAGCAACACGGACGCGTCCCTCCCCAGCGTGGAGCCGCTCTCAGAGGTGGCTACACCAGCAGAGCAGGGCCCTGCGCTCACCGGACGGCTCTCGGCCGAGCAGGACACGCTGTCTGGGTCTCAGACGTGCGGGCAACAACTTCTTATTGCTTTTTATCGAAGCCACCATTGCCCACGGTGAGCGGCTGCACCTCCTGCTCTCGCAGCCCCTGCGTGGGAAGGCTGTCCCTGCCCAGCCTGGGCAGGGGAATCCGTGCCAGCGTTTTCCCAGGGGATGCTGAAAGAGCTGCACTTCAAAGGCTCAGGACGTGTCCACGTTGCCTTCGGCTCCACCAGCCCACGGTTCGGGGTGGAAGCTGCTTGTGTCAGCAGCTGGAGCCAGGAGGCAACCTGGGCTGAGCCAGGGCTGCCGGCCAGGATCGGCACCCAAGGCACCCAGCCTTTCCCCCCGGTCCCCAAAGCACCCCCAGCCGCTGCAAAGGGCCCCCAAAAGACAGTCCAGGACCGGGGGCTTCCATCCTGCACTGGAAAGTAGCCACTGGTGTCAGTTTGGGCACGTTCCTTGCCCTCTCCCGAGCTGTTTGGGTTGGGGGCTGCTGGGTGCCCCGGGCCGTGCTGCTCTGGTTTCGCAGGACGCTGCTGCTGTCACATTTGATTTTTCTTTTTTTCTCTTCCTCTCAGAAACAGCCAAGTTATATAAAATGAAAAGAAAAAAAAAAAAATCCCATCTTAATGGTGGATGAATTATTTAAATGGGTCTGTTTGCTAATGTGATTGACTTCAACCAACAGCACAGGTTGGACTGTAATTATGGGAAAACAATCAAATCTCTATCTGGGTTCACACCGTACTGGTCTTGCCGCTTTCCTCCTATTATAGCAGAACCTGTTGGGTGGCTTTAGTTAAGCTGAGCCTCCTTTCTGCTGCTGGGGCAAAGAAAAGCAAACCAGTAGAGCCAGTCAGACTGCAAAGGAAAAAAAAAAAAAAAAATTATGGCTTTTTGTCTGTGCAAGTTCACCCACACTGCTCACTCCTGTCTCCCTGCCCCAGGTGACCGTCTCTTGATCACAACTTAACCGAGCCGGAGGAGTGGAGGGAGAGACACGGTCCCCCAACGTGAGTATTGTGAGTATTGTGCCTGCACTGATTTTTCTCTCTTCCCTGGCACCCTGGGCAGTGTTAGGCAGCCGGGAAGGGAGCTGGCTTGAGCTGCACATGGAGACCTGCCCGAAATCCAGGCAGCAGGACGCCGGGGAGAGCTGTCACTCGGTGCTGGCAGCCGGAGCCTGCGCCAGCTCCCATCTGATGGGCAGAGGCTGTGGTGTCAGGGGTTTGCTTGCTTTTCTGTCCCCTCTTGGAGATCGTGGAGGAAATTTGGATTTTTCTGGCAGCTGGGGAGTCGATGGTTTGTTGCAAAGTGCTGGTTCTGCCTCTGTGGGCGTGCGGGGTCGGCAGGGAGCGGAGCCAGCCCGGGGTGCGTGGTCAGTGTCCATCTGGGACCCCAGGGCTCTCCTCTCCTCTTACAAAAACTTTTCCTCTGGCGTTTTCCACTTGAGCATTAAAAGTAATGAGAGATCACTGGAAAGGGAAATGCAAAGAAACGGCATCCAGCTCCAGCTCGGGCGAAGTGAAATAGCTGCGTGAGGGTGAGAGCAGTTTGTGGGTGTCGGGGGGTGCGTGAGCGGGGAGCGGGGTCAGGTTTGCATCTGGAGAGCAGGGAGGGGAGGCGGCAAATACCGGCGTTTTCTCCGAGCAAACATCCGGGCTGGGCGACGGCCGCCGTGCGAGCAGAGCCGGCTCCGTGGCCACCGTGGGAGCACGTGGGCTGGCAGCGGGGCCCGTCCCCGGCAGCTCCGCTCACCCCAGTGTCAGTGCCCGGCACCGGGGGGGCATCACCCCCTTTCACACCGGCAGCATCTCGTGCAGCGCTGGCCTGAGCCAGAGCTCGTGCACGCTCAGCGGCAAATAACTTCCAACGGGGTGATGGGGCTCCCTTCCCACCCCCAGCTTCCCACCCTAAATTGACTGTATCTGTGTTTTCAGGGCTAAGTAGAAATTTTCTCCGTTTTTCCCTCCGTGGGAACTGGGTTGGGGTGACCCCCGCAAGCTGGGCAAGGTAGCCCTCTGTCCCCCCACCTTCAGACCCTCTGTCCCTTATGATATTCCCCATGGGACATCCTGCTGGTGCCCTCCTGGGGTGTGCAGATACGCTCCTGTGGGCAGTGCAAATGCTCAGTAATGCTGGAGCTTGCCCCAGGCGGGAGGAGGGATGCTACTGGGGGCTGTTATCCCTCTTCCCTACTTTAAATCCCGGTGGAAGGACGCAGAGGTGGGATCGCTGCTGGGGGAAGGCTGTGTCCACGCACGCTGCTGGGATTTTGTTGCTGTGGGCTGGACTGTCCCCATCGCCCCCTCCTTGTCCCCTCCTGCTGGGACAGTCCCATGATGGGGGAAAGCCCTGAAAGCACTCACAGGGGAGATGATCACAGATCCTCCCCATGGCTTCACTGGAGGACAGGGGACACTGACGCATGGTATTGGTTCAAAACCCAACCCAGGCAGCAAAGTGTCCCCAACACCAATGTGTCACCAAGCATTTGGGACAAGCAGGGATGCCTCAGCCCATAAAAATGCCTGGCTGGGGCTGTCCCACTTGTTGGATGGCACGGTGTGGGGCTGAGCTGGTGATGCTGCGGTGGGGCTAAAGCCCAGGCAGAGCAGAGCTGCTCTGGGGAGGATCAGGCTCAGAAGCTGGCGGGGCTTTGCCCAACAAGGTGGAGAAGCGTGGCCCGTGCAAGCCTGTTGAAGAAGCAGACATTTCCCAAACAGAGCATCTCCCACTGAGTTTTTTCCCTTGATCCACTCGGGAGCAGTGAGAGGGTGCCCACGTCCCAGCTAAGCCCCCAGCTATGAGGTGGGCAAGGGGCTGCACTTGGGAGGGGACCAGCTCTGCTCGGCAGACGCTCCTGCAGCTGGCTGGGCTGATGTACAGCTGCAAGCAAGGCGAAGCCACGCCGCGTGGGTTTTTCTTCCAAATTAGAGGTGTTGGGCGCTTTTCCCTCCCCAGAAGCGGGGAGGTAAGCGGCACCTCCCACCTGTTTCGACACGAGCTGCAGGAATTCCAGAAGAACGGAGATTTGGTGGAATTAGTCCTCGGCATCTTTCATCAAAGCTTCTCCGGGTCTTTTGGAGGCAGGTCATTTGTTCCAGCAGCCCAACACTATAAGCACATTCCTGCAGCACCTCAGCAATGGGAACCTGGCTCCTAAACCTCATCAGGAGCAGATGCTGGGGCTGGGAAGAGAAAGTAGCCACCCTTCCTGCCCCGCTTGTGCTCGACCTGGGGAGGTCCCAGCTGTGTGACACCTGAAACCCTGGCATTGCTCAAATTGCCCAAAAGGAGCCTTGAAAGCAGAGAAGCAGCATCCAGAGATGTTCTCCATCACTGCCTTAGAAGAGCCACGTGGGATGTACGGAAAAACCCAAAGCAGGAGGTCTTGCCCAAGACTGGAGCAACGAGTACAGCTCACACGGAGCAGATGGTCTTAGCCTTATATCAGTGAAGAAAAGCCTGATGTGGTCTCCTAGCCCTCTGAAAACCGGGGAGTCCTGGGGCATCCCCCAGTGAGGCATCCTCATCAGCAGGGGGTCCCAGCTACCTGGTTCCAACTTTTGGACCTGCACCACCAGCAGATTTAAAATGCCCCAGCCACGGGGCCAGACCCAGTCCCCCAAGGCCCTGTGAGCTCCACGGAGAAGTCCCACAGGCTGTCTCACCCCCCCATCCAGCTGACCTGGTCCGACCAGTGGGAGTAAAAGCACCCAGGATGGTTTCGCAGGACTGAATCTTCCTGGCACATAACCCCTTCTTTTAAAGGAAGAAAAAAGCTGATTCGGTTAAGGACTTCATTACCTGCACCGTATCCAGGGAGGAGAGATTTATTCCACGCAAATGAGATTTATTCAGACAGACTCGGGATGCCCACACGGACCCCAACGCAGCAGGAGCAGAGGTGCCACGCTGTGAGAGTGGTTATGAAGGATTTTCACGCCCCTTACCCCAGGCAAGACCTGTTTGCCCAGGCAGGACCAGGAGTGATGGATTCTCCATCCGTCAGGAGCAGTGTGGGCTCCCAGGGACGCTGCCGCCGAGGTCTCCTGCCGTGGAGGAGGAGAGAGCGAGACCGAGATGCTCCCCGGGTGCCGTGCACAGCGTAACGGGATCACGGGCAGAGCGTGGGGTGACACCGCTGCCCGTCAGAGCTTCCCAGGGTATTTACCACCCGCTTTCCCCAGCGGAGGGCTCGGGGGGCCAGGGGGGGCAGCAGGAGCCTGTCCTGGGCTGGGTGGAGGCGGTGACCGTGCGCCTCCGCTCCCGACGGGGCCCTGAGCTATTCCCCGAGCCTCACCGCTTCTCAATTAAAACACCCGAAAAATGCGATAATGCTTCATTACCCACTTCCCAGAGCATTTTGAGGTGTTAATTAAGTAATGTTTATAGAAGCTGTGGTTACCCCGAGATGCACAGGCAGGTAAGTGGTTACTTTTAATCTTCTTCTGAATCCTCGTGCGGGCACACGGACCTGCCTGTGGGTCCTGCCAAAGCCCACCACGCTCTGGGGAGCATCGCAGCATGGCCAGCAAGTCTGAATGTGAGTGTGTGTCCCACAGAGAGGGGAGCAGGACAAATATTTACCACCAAACCTCCACAAAGCAGCAGGGAGGTGTTTGTTGAAGGAACTGGGGAGGAAGAGGACAAAGCCTTCCTCCCACCGGGGGACAGTGCATGAACAGACCCCTTAACGGCTCACCCCACTGCATAAAAGCCAAATTCCATTTCATGGATATATTCAGGTTTTGCAGAGGACCAATTTCTCCCGCTTTAGTGATCCTGCAGCACCAGGGCAGTGAGGACTCTGTTCTGGGAGGAGGGATGTCCCTGTGCCCAGGGGACACGGGGACACCCGCCACCTCGGGGGGGTCTCAAGCAGAAATAAGGTAATGGAAGAACATCCCCATCGCTTTGGTGATTGTCACCACCAGAGAAGCAGAAGCTGCCCCCAAAGGGCCAGGGTGACAGGGGAAGAACTGAGCTGCTGGTTTTGGGGTGGCTGGAGCTGCGCTGTGTTACGGCAACACGCTTTGTAGGGCTGAAGCAAGTAGGTGTAGGGGTTGGGATTTGGAGGACTCACTCTTGTCCTCCCCTCCCAGCAACGGGGTACGTTTGCACAGACATGAGCAGGGGCAGCATCTCCCTGGCTCTGCCGGTCCCATTGAGCTTGTTCAGGGGGCTGTCACCAATGCTGGCCCCCAGCAAAGCCAAAGGACCAGCCAACGAGATGGCTCGTGGCTCCGCACCGGGTGGGATCCCCATCCCGAGTCAGACGGGCAGCCTGGGGCAGGGTGTCTGCGGCAAGGGCTCTCTGCAAACCGGCCCCCGGGCTGGCGGAGCAGCACAGAGCGGCTGCCCTGCTCCGGGGAGGATTTTCGGGTTGTGCGAGGTGGAGGAAGGCACCTTCTCCTCCTCCTCCTCCTCCTCCTCCCCGGCCAGGCGAGAGGCGAAGCTGCTCCTCCGGTCTCACCCGTCGGGGGGTGGTTTTGCAATCTGCCAGCCCCTCTCCACCAGCCGGGCGGTGGAGAGCAAGCGCTGGGCTCCATTTTAGGACAGCCTGTGCCATGTTAAGTCTCACAAATAAATAAATGCCCAGCAAAAAATATAAATAAATGCCCAACACACCAAAAAAAACCCATCCCCAGTCTGCCAAGCGCTCAGTACATCAGCGCATCAGCTTCACGCTGGCCTGCAAAGTACTCCTGGCACTGCAGATTTTCCATGAGTGATCAGGCAGCTTTTCTGAATATAAATTCAATTTATAATTCTAAAATTAGACCAAGAACATGGCAGGGTAGCCAAGAAAAGAAAGTTTGGCTGGTGAAAGCAGCCCTGCCCGGCAATCACCCAGCGAAAGGTATATACTACATAAATCCAGCCTCAAGCTGAACAACTCCAGTGCTGCTGATGGGGAAATATCTGGTTGTAAATCCATTAAGCTTCTCTGATCCGATGTGTCAGAACTTCAGAGTACTGCCTTTTTTTTCTTTTTTTTTTTTAATTTACTTTTTTTTTTTAACAATTTCTGCTCATTTAGCTAATGAGCTGCCTTATTCTTCTGTAAAGAAACGGTGCTGAAGGTGGGGATGTGCCCTGGCTCGATGCGAGCGTGGCAGGCAGCACTGGGGATGGTGACAAGAGGCCAGAAACCCCCCGGGCCCAGGGAAGGGGGGACGGCTGCGCTGTCAGAGCTGGCTGTCCCTTCCCAAGTCTCCTGGCGTGGGCTAGGAAATAACCTCCCTGATGCTTTTCTTTTCCCTGGCCGCAGTCAGGAGCATCCCGCCCCGAGGAGTGATGCCATCGGTACCCAAGCGATGCCAGGGGGTGCCCCAGCCCTATGTGTGAGACCTGACGTTCTGGGCATCCCGTGCCCCCACCCGGCCCCCGTGTCCCACCCTGAGCCGCGCATCGGGGGACGCAGAGAGCAGGTGAGAAAAGCCACGGCCGTCGGCATCCGCCCCTGCCCCGGGCTGGGGATTTCCAAACCCGAAGGATTTAGGGGCTGGGTGAGGAGTTTGCCTTCGGTCCCCGACACTGGGGCTCTGTTTGCGGAGGGCACCCGTCACTTTGAAATACGCCCGGCCCCGCCGGCACGCCAAAGGGCTGCTCCCGGCCCCGCGTCCGGCACCGCCGGGTGTATATTACAGTGACAGCTCTGGAAAGGGCACAGGGCTGTAAATGAAATCCCTGTCTCGGGGAGCGAGCTCCACACTGAGGGACTCTGTGGTCTGGTCTTCATCAATAAATCTCCCTCAATAAATCCTCTCGAGCCGGGTGGAGGAGAGGGAGGCTGCGGCTTCATGCCTGGGCCGGTCCACACCAGGTGAGAAGGGAGCGAAGCCAAAGCCCTCGGGGAGCCCGGGCTGTCTGCGGGGTCGTTCTGCCACGACAAAAGGTTCTGGGTGCAGATACACGGGGGGTGATGCTCGTGCAACACCTCCATAATTGCGTGTGGACCAGAGACCCGAAGTCCTTGTCAGGTTTCCCGCAGCGTGGCGGTCCCATCTGCAGGCAGGGATGGATGCTGGCATCCCAAAAAGCACCGAAAATGGCAACAGCTTTTCCCCAGTGATCGACTCCCCAGCTGGTCACAGATCCCCGCTGACCTGGGGGCCCTGAGGAAAAGAAAATCAGGAGGGAACCCCAACCCTGCTGGCACCGCTGCCCCAAATCCGGATCCGCCGGGCTCTGCCCGCGGCACTGAGTCACGGCAGCAGGATCCGGACCCGGCGCTGAGCATCGGGGCTGTCCCCACACCCTCCGCCTCCCAGCGCAGCCCAACCCTGCCTTCCCAAACCCAGCCTGGATGTCACCTTCCCGGGACGTCCCATCTGGAGCCCCGTAGCCCGAAATGCCAGGTGATGCTCAGCCCTGGGCGACACCGGCCCCGGGGACAGGGCAGGGGCTGAGCCGGCCCCAGCGAGCGTGGCAGGGAGCCCACGGGGCCACCGCCGGCTCTGCTCCCAGGTGTAATCCCTTCCCAGTATGGAGCACTGGGGAAGGCGATGGGAAATGAGCATTTCCAAGCCTCCCCAGCCGGCACTGGGGGTGCCAGCCCTGCCGCGGCAGCGGTGGCTCTCACGGCGCAGCCCTGGGGAGGTGCTTTGCCCAGGGCAGAGCCGAATTTAGGACTCGGCGATCCTGAGAAGTGTTTCCCATTAACATCTTCTCATCAGGGTTTGGTTGTTGGTTGTTTTTTTTTTTTTTCTTGGAATCGAGCCAGACATTATTCCCCTGGGTATTATTTCAGCGACGGCTCTTGGGGCTGAGCAGCAGAGATCGGTTCCCAATCCCATTTCACAGTGGCCGATCCCGAGCTGTGACGAGCCGTGCCGTGCCGTGCCTCCGGTGGCTTTTACCCGCTGGGAGAGATCGGGGGAGTGGGAGAGAAAGCAATGAATATTTGTTTTTTAATTCTTTCCCCAGACACTGAGATCTCTGCTTGTTTGCTCAAAAGGCAAGGAAGCTGTTTCGCGGATCCGGGCACGCACAAGCCAAGCTCGCTGCTGCTGCTCACCGGCACGTGCCTCATTTCTTTTGAAAATCAGACGCTTTAGGGGAAAGTTTCTTCTTCCAGCTCTGCGTGCCCACATCTTGCATATGCAGGCAACCCGGCACACCTCTGCTCTGCATGCAGATAAAGGCACAGGCTGGGAGCGTGCCGCAGCCCGCTGGAAACCTCCCCGTGCTGCCACGGGGCTGCAAAACCCGGGTCCCAGCTTGGCCTTTCGCCTTCGAACCACAGAGAGATTTTCTCCCTGGTCACCTCTGCACAGTCGAAGGTTGAGCGTCCAGGTGCTTCGTTGGGATTGGGGTTACTGGCCGTGACTCAGTAACCTGGTGACTTTTAGGGGAGAAGCTCCTGTGTGACGATGCTGAATGTCCCCGCTTCTCCCAGCATGGTTTGGGTGGTCCCAGAGGACACCCCGGGGTGGGCAGGGCTTTGCTGACCTGCTGAGGGGGACAGGGAGGTTGGGGACCCCCCCCTGCCCAAACCCTGGGGACCCTCCATGATGCTCTGCAGGGATGCTCAGACACACGCTCCTCCCATGGTCCAGGAGGGACTGGGTCCCACTCCTGTCTCAGGGGATCCAAGGCTTTGGCTGATGGAGAGGAAGGAGTTTATCCCGACATCAGCATCCCAGGGAGGAATGAGGTCATCACTGGTGTAATGAGCTTCCTCATTGGTGAAGTTTCTGCTTTTCACCCCTGGTAGTAATTTCAAAATTTATGGGATTAGTGAAAATTCTTAAAATTAGGGCAAAATTCTTACAAACCAGCCACTTGACTTTCAGGCTGCTTGTTTGCCTCCTGCCTTTCCCATCTTCCTGAGCAGGGCCTGTCGCAGGCTGATTTCCATAATTCCTTTTTTGGGATGTTTTCAACCAAAAAAGGAAAAAACAAGGGGCTTTTTTTAGGAAGCAGAGCACTTTATCTGTTCTCGGGGATTATGGAACACTTCTGCCAGCACTAAGCGATGGTACTTGGCATGATGGACTGTTAATGACCCCATAACCTCAATGGGGAAACTGAGGCAGGGGCAGGAGCTGGGACACTGGTCCCAGTGTGGAGGGGCTGGGGGCTGCCAGTGCACCCCAGGGTGCTCCAGTTTATGTCCAGCCCCATGGGTGCTGTGCCCACACCAGCCCTGCACCCGCCAGGCTTCCTGCGGTGCTCGCATCTGCCCATCACCTCTCCAGCTTTCTCTGTAAAATGGGGTGAATAACACTTGGTTTGGTGTCTCCCAGGGGTTGGGAGGGGCTGCAGGCAGTGTGGCCACGCGGGGAGCCTGGGAAATGACAGTGGGGCAGCCGAGCAGTATGTGTTGCCCCCGTAGAAGCTGCACGGGGTGCCAGAGGGAGGAGGGATGCGCAGGAGCATCTCGGGACCCAGGGGAATATGGGTCCATCAGGCTCGAGCTCCAAAGCTGCCGCGAGTTCTCCCATCATCCGTCCTCAGCAACGCGCTCCCGACACGAGCCCTGCGGTCCCTTCCTCAAGAGGATGCCCTGCCCCGCTTCATCCCAGAGAAATGCAATTGAAACAGCTCAAAATGCAAAGGAAAATCCTGATTTTTCAGCCGGGCTTTCAGTTCTCCCATTTTCGGAGCCATCCCTCCCCACTTTGCCCATGTCCCCAGCCCGGGGCTGAGGGAGGGTGGACAAACGCCTCCCCGGCTGAGCCACTTTGTGCCTGTCCGTGGTTTAACAAATGATTTCACTTTCTAGATTCGGGCTTTGCCCTCTTTCTAAGACTTCGCAAAACATCACATACACAAGAAACTTCTCTTTTATCATCAGACTTTTTTGTTTCTGTTTTTAGACTGAAACCTGAATAATTTGAAAGGAAAGGACCCCCTCAGGTTGGCAGCAGCCCGGCGTGCGGCACAGCCCCGAACATGACCACGGAGAGTTTTGCGGAATTCCTGAATAAGCTCAAGGAAATCCACGAGAAAGAGGTCCAAGGTGAGGAGACACGAGAAGCCTCATTAAAAGCTGGCTGAGGTCCATTGTTTGGTAACGCCACCGTGACCCGTTTGGTTTGAAATATCCCAAAGGCGGGAGGTGTGGGTGTGGATCGGGGAGCTTTGGGAATTAGGGCTCAGATGCAGTGGGAGCATCACCCAGGGGGATGGATGGGGACGCAGCCTGGCCCTCAGGGCACCACACCATCCGATGGCACCTTGGTATGGTTTATCCATCTTACCCCAGTGGAGAACGGGGTTTACAGAGAAACTCAGGAACTTTCTGGGCGATGAGGAGAAGCAGAAGAGAGAGGGCATTTCTGCATCTGATATCCCTGGAGATATCCCACCTGTGGGAATCCCACTTGCTCCAAGCATTATTCACAGGGAATTTGGCTCCTTTCCTGCTGCTACTGACGTGGTCTGTGATAAAGGGGAATTGGGAGGTTTGCAGAGGTGACGTGCACCCGCTGGCATCTTCCCTGAGGGACATGGATTGGAGCATATTTGGATACTGAGGGATCAAAGGGAAAATGGAAAGATGCAATAATCTATAGGACAGAAGCAGCAGGAGTATGAGGCTTTGTTAAAGAAAACCTTGGAGTCAGGCTGGATAGTTTATTCCTCTAGGGAATAAATTATTCCTCAGGTCATACATTATTAAAACAAGAGCCATTAGGTTAAGCAACCGAATGCCAAATCCAATTGTTTTCCTATTAGAATAATTCCCAGTATCAATATTATGAACAAAACAACAGCGCTTTTGGAGGATTCTGGCTTATGAATTCATTCTTCTCTTGTGTAATTTCAAGCCGTGTGAGAGTTGGAGGAAACTGTTGAGCAATTTAAACCACATGTTTACATCTACTTTGCATAAAATGGATTTGACAAGATGTAACGTCTGCAGATCCATCAACGAAAGCCGTTCGTGTTCAGCTGTAAATATCCTTCAAGATGCTTTGCAGCCCTGAGAGTTATAAAACACTGCCCACCTGGGAAATGAGCGCTGTAACGAAAAATAAGTAGAAACAAAACTGAAACAGATTTCTTGGGGGTGGGAGGGAAACGCAGACTCATTAAATAGTGGAAATACAAAATGTGCTTACGTTTTGCACAACTCTTTCAGCTACGTTAAGCTGTGCTATTGTTTAACATCAGCGACGTGTTGTTCCTTCTGGGAAAAAAGGCTTGTAAATTGATGAGGTTTAGGTGAAGCCAGACACCCTCCTGATGTTCTTATCATTGTGTTTTGTTTCTGAGTGCCGGGGAGCTGGCAATAAATACCCACCTCTCTGTCTCTGTCAACGATTCCAGGTCTGCAGAGCAAGCTGACGGAGCTGACGACGGAGAAGTGCCGGTGAGCAGAGCCACGTCCGCCCTCCCCGTGCTGCGGTGACATTGTGCCCCTTCGTTTTCAGCCCCCCCGGGCTCTTCCCCGAGGCTGCGGGGGTTAAAGAGCAGGGTTTGCCTTTTTGCCTCTGCCTCTCGGTGACTTTAGCCCTGCAAAGCCCCAGCACAGGCAGGGCGCCGGGTGGTCCCAGACCACCTCCCGTTTACCTTCCCACCAGCAAGTGATGCTCGTGCCGATGGGTCTTGCTCTATTGGGAAGCAACAAAATGGGACAAAGCAGCTGCCAACTCCAAGGGTGGGTGTCGCAGGGCAGCGTCTGGGCTCTAACACATTTGTCG
>JAOXJK010000005.1:2386956-2406548 GCA_025774025.1 Xenus cinereus | reverse complement strand
ATGCTCGTGCCGATGGGTCTTGCTCTCTTGGGACGCAACAAAATGGGACAAAGCAGCTGCCAACTCCAAGGGTGGGTGTCGCAGGGCCGCGGCGGGGCTCTAACACATTTGTCGTCCCCCCCCCCCCCCGCCACACAAGAAAAGCGATTCAGCCACACCAGTGCGAGCATCACGGCGGGCTCAGAGCAGACACCCTTCCCCTTGAAGGGTCACTGTGGATAAAGGCACAGAATTGGGGGGGAAATCTAATGACCCTCTTTTCCTTGTTCTGTTTCTTCCATTAGCGATGCTCAGAGAATTGAAGAGCTGTTTGCTAAAAATCACCAATTAAGGGAACAACAGAAGGTCCTTAAAGAAAACGTAAAGGTGTTAGAGAACAGGTAAGCTTCGTTTTTCACCAGGGTGTTGTTGGGTGGCAGTGAGTGTACCCTCCAAGGGGGAGAGTTTGGGGTTTGCTGCCTTCCCAGAAGCGGGCTGTAGCACAGGAACCCCTGTTTTGCTCACATTCGGCTGCTGGGAGCGCTGGGGGAGCCTGGGAACAAGCTGATGGTGGTGGGGCTGGATCTTGGGGGGGGTGGCAGGCCCAGGGCTGGGCTCCCTGGGTGGTAACTCCTCTCACCGATTCTGAGCACTGGGCTGGATGCACACGCTTCTCCCTGGGGAGGGCAGGAGCTTATTTCCCCCCTGGGAACTGTATGGTAACAAGCTGCCGGCCGTGGGTTCTCCCCCAGGCTGCGAGCGGGTCTCTGTGACAGATGCATGGTCACCCAGGAGCTGGCGAAAAAGAAGCAGAACGAGTACGAGACCTCCCATTTCCAGAGCCTCCAGCACATCTTCATCCTCAGTACGTACCGCCCCTGCTGTAAGCTCGGCTTGGGCTGGCCGGGTCTCTTTGCTCCGTTAATTCCTTTCCTGGATATTTGGACTTGAGCCCTCCCGGTGACGGGGCACCCAGGAGGGGTTTGGGGATGGGGAGAAGGGAGGAAGCCAAAGTGAGTGTGGGGGATTTGAAAAATCAGATTAGAGCAGGACTGTGGCTGGCAGCTCACGTCCTCCCCAGGCAGAGGTCACCGCTCGCACGAAGCGGCAGAGCTGGGGGGGTTGCAGCCCTCTGCACCTCCAGAAAAATGAGAGATGCTCACCCTGAGAGCAGCCCTGAGCTGGCCAGGCCCTGTCAGCTGCCTGGAAAAAAAAATTTTTTAAAAAATGCATTTGGCACCGCAAAAGCAACACTCTGGCAAAGACAGGAAAGTCACAGCAGCAGCTCAGCACGGGTAAATGGAAATCAAGCAACACGTGTGATGGATCTTCTCCCGAGCCTCTGGCAGAGCTCCCAGCACCGCTCGGGCTCGGGGTGTTTTTCCCTGGGGATCTGGCTGGCGCAGGGAGGGTCGAGGGGGGTAAAGGAGATAAGGTATTTTAGGGATTAGGAGGGAGGGAGAGGTGCCAGGACCCCTTGGTTTATCTCCCTCGTTATGCCATTGCTCCCTGAGTGCTGCTTTTGAGCAGGAGCCTGCCCGGGATCCTGCCTGCTCATCCTTGCCATGGTGCCCACCTGCTGGGTGTCCACAGCTCCTCTGGCTTTCGTCTGATCCCCCCTGAGACCCTCAGACCTCCCTCTAACACAGCACCCACTCCCTGGGGGCAGCCGTGATGCTTGCAGGCAGGATGCTGGCTGTGTCCATCCCACCGTGCTGCAGCCACCACCCCATCTGGGTCACTCTCTCCTCCCAATCTGGATGGAGCAGACCCCAATCCTGACCAAACCTGAGTCAGAAAGTTGCTGCTCCCTTTTATCCCTTAGCCTCCAGCACCCCTAGTGCTGTTCTCTCCTCCTCCCCCGTGCACCCCTGGAGCATCCGCACTCTCCTGGGGACATCTGAACCCATGGTACCGCTTGTGTCCCTGCAGCAAACGAGACGAACCGCCTGAGGGAAGAGAACAAAACTCTCAAGGAAGAACTGAAGAGGCTCCGGAGCCTGGAGTAAGTGCCCTCCTGGGTTTCCTTCGTTGCCAGGGGTGTTGGTAAGGACAGAGGGGTCCCCGCAGCTGAGCAGGGCTACGTCCATTCCATGGCATCCTCAGGGGTATTTTGGCATCTAATTCCTATGGCATCTAATACCCTATGGGGTGTTTTAGTAACTAATTCACATAGATGTCAGACACCTGTGGTGGTCTCTAAGTCCTTGTTGACTTTATCTCACTCTTCTGTTCACCTGCATCCAAGGATTCAGTTTTTGGGGACCAAGAGTATTCAAGACCCTCTCATGGGAGGCCACAGACCTCAGCCTGGGCTTCCATGGCTTTTCTCCGGCACCAGCTCCCCTCCTGCAGCAGCCAGAGAGGGTCTGCAGGAAGCAGGTTGTGTTTTGGGGGCAGGAGAGTGACACTTGAGGGACTGAGATGGGATTTAGGGGGAGAAGTGACCTGCACCAACAGGTTCCTATCCCAGCAGAGCGCTGTGCTGAAAGCCAAGTAACCTGCCAGGCTGGCCAATATATACAAATCAGCTCATTCCTCAAGGGTTTAAAGTCCAGAGGAATTAGCACTGAGGGATTAGTTTAGAAATGTATTTTCTTTGGAGCACAGAAGCACCATCCGCTTAAAGAGAAACTCTCTCTCTTACTCCCCGATGCTCCCCAAGGCCCGAGGGGTTTCAGAGCAGTAGGTTGGGCTGGGTTTGCCAAGCACCAAGGGCTCCTGCTTTGCTCTGCTCTTCTGCTCTTCCCTGGGCTGCTGGATGGGAAGATTTCCAGCCAAACATCCTGATGTCTCGGCATCAGGGTCCAGCCAGGACTTTGTCCGTGACATAAGTGTGGGTCTCCCAGGCTCAGTGAGTCCCTCGTACGGACCAAGAGCATCAGCCCCACCGTCTCGATGGGGTGAAGGGGGACAGCCACCACATCGCCATGCTGAATCCACCCCTACGTCAGGCTGAAAGCCCAGCCAGGGAGGTTCAGGTTCTCACAGAGCTTTTGCAATAGCCGCAGTTGGGTTTTGGCTTACCCAACGTCGTGGCTTCCTGCGATGTTACCCACAGCCAAGTGGGGAAATCAGACCCTGAGCTGTCCTGCTGGCTCTGTCCCATGCTCCAGGCTGCAGCTGAGCTGGCGATAAGCTGCGGTGGAAGGAGGTGGGTCTGAGGATCCGGTATATCCACATCCAAATAGATATAAATATGTATATTTATATATCGGGCTCTATAACTCAGAGTTCCCGGTACAGCGGCTCTCAAACCTTCCTTCTCCTGCCCCTTCTCCTTCATTCATGTCTCTCTCCTCTCAATAGGGACAGGACAAAGCACCCAGGAGTCACCTCCAGAGAAAGCAGCTCCCCCCCCAGCTCCCCTTTGGCCCTGCTGTCCCCAGCGAGCAGGAACGCCGGCACCGAGAAAGCAGCTCTCGGGGGAGCAGAGGAAGCCCACCACGATGTGCCAGGTCTCGAGCTGGGAGAAGGTGGGTGCTTCTGGCTTCCACCACCCTTGAGGGACCTGGGGATGGGAAGAGTGACCGAGCTGTGGTGCAAAGCTGCTCTGGGAGAGGGTCTGGAGAGCAAAGACCAAGCTGTTGGTGGCTCAGATGGACATTGCCATATACAGAATATCTGCTGGGGGTCAGGAAATACATGTCCAAGGAGAAACACGCTGCTGTGTGTTAGAGCAAAGATGGCTCGGGTGCCCTCACTGCAGGACAAGTGCTGTGCAGGTGTGGACTCGCCACCCATGTCATGCAGACACCTTGTCATTGCCGTGCTGCCACCCACACGTGCCATGGAGGGTACGTTCAACCAGGTGCTGGCTTAAGCCAGATGGAAATTTTGGCTCAAAATCTTCAATAGGAGATAGTTGGTGCCAGCCAGTGCCATCCTTGGGAGGCTGTGAGACCCCAGTCCACTGCAGGGCAGCCCATAACAGCTCTGCAGGACCATCACGGTGCCTGGTTGTGTCTTTTTTACAGAAAAGCCTGCAGGACACAGGAGCTCTCCAAGCAGCAGGACTTCCCCAGGCTCTGTCCTCCAAGAAGTCAGCCTCGCAGAAATGGTGAGTTGCTGGAGGTAGCTCCCCACCACTGTGGTGATCTGAACCGGATCAAAAGATCTAGGCTGGGATGGGGAATGAGCAGGAGGCACTTTGGGGGTGAAACAATTAGCCAGAGGTGGGTGGTTTGCCATTGCCAGAGCCAAGGAGGGCACCTACCAAATGCCAGATGCATCCCATGCAGAAATTGCCCCTCGCTGCAAGCAAAGCATCTGGAGTTTGGCACAGGCTCCTGTCCCCTCTGTGAGTGTGCCCATCTCTGTTTGCTCCTGTGTTTATCCTCCATGACAACACGTCTGGCATCCTTGAGTCCTCTGCCCATCGCTCTGGTTCCTCTCTCAGACATCTTGCTGAGGAAAGCTCTGAGGAGTGAATGCCCCGTGGAGACTGTGCTGTGTACAATCATTGCAGTGTGGCTTGTCCTGAGTTAGACCCTCTCCATCACGTGGGCGAGCAAGAAACTGGAGCATTGCGAGTGCTGGAAAGGTCTGGAGAAGATTTAAACTGTAGGAGTTGTGGCTACTGAGAACAAATACACCACAGCCGCCCTGCCCAAGAGCATCACAGATGTTCTCTCCATCTGCAGCACGATGAATACTGGTATTTTCAGGGGGGCTGGTATTCAGTGGTTGCCCTTTTGGGCGTCGATGCAAGCCTGCCATGCCTTTAACACGCAGAGAGTGTGTGTCAGCCGAGGGATGCTGAGTGATATGGTGATACCGGGCACCGGGAGATGAGACGGCAGGTCCTGGAGCCCTGTTCCTGTTCCTGGGAACCCAAGCCCACATACACACCCACTCAGGTGCTTCTGTTTTGGCACCGGCTTCGCTTACCTGAACTCTGCAGAAAACTTGAAAGAGCAGGTGGAAAGGGGTTTTGGTTAAGGCTGCAGGCAGGCTGTGAGGATAATTAATAGGGATGGCAGGAAGGGTTGGTGACATCTCCAGGTGGGCAGGGGAAAATCAAGTCAGAACATGTGGTGAGCCTTTCGTGACAGCAGATGGAGGTGATGATGTCCCAGCCCCATGGCCAGGTTCTCCACTGGAAATACACCCGTCAAACCAGTGTCTGCCGGGAGCTTGCATGAATAAAGTCTGGTGGCCCAACTGGGGGTCAGGGGTTTCACAGGGTCTTATCTTGGTTAAACCACTGAATCGTGGCTTGACTTGAGGGGAGGCACGAGACTTGGGCTACCAATCGGTGCAGACAGAAAATGCAGAGAACGGTAGGTCCCGCTAGAAAACATGAAGGGAAAATTTCCTGGGAAAACCAATAAAAACAGGGTTGAGCTGTTGATCAGAATTGTGCCAAACGGAGCTCTTGGGAGCCGTCTGTCCTGTTCCTGTTCTGTCTCTGCTCGGGGGGCTCCAGGGGTGCACAGCAAAACAGCTCATCCAGACTTTCTCTCCTCTACCATAGGCATCCCAGAGGATCTCCAACCAGCTGCACGGAACCATTGCCCTGGTGAGACCTGGCTCCAGACCCTGCCTCCTGGAAAAGAGTCCTTCAGGGGCAGCAGTGTCCCCACCGGCACGGAAGACCCCTCTCCCACCAGAGCGCGAGCACAGCCCCATCCTCGAGGCGTGAGTTACCTCCTTGTGGGTCACAGTGTGGGCCTGATCCATGGTCCATTGAGCTGTCCCACCGTGATGAGACGGCTGGTATTTGCTGTTCCTGCCCACCTTCTTCTCCAGGCTTCTCCCACAGCCTTGGGGTTGGGGGGCTCGCCCAGTTTACACCAGCAAAAAATGCCTGGAATCCAGCCTGACAAGTTCAGCCTCTGGTTCCTCCAGCTCGGTCAGACAGTGCCGTAGAGCAAACCGGGTGCCCCCACCTCCAGCGGGGAGCAGAAGAACTTGCCCCACGGGAGGCAGCAATTCCTGTTCCTCCTTATCTATTCTAATGGGCTTTTCTGCCAGGCTCAGCACTTCCCCGGGCTTGTCCTCCCCAGAGGTTTCAGGAGCACAGAGGCTGAGCAAAGCCAGTGAGTTCACTCGTAGAGACAGCGAGTTTCCCAGAGTGGGAGTAGATCTGCTGAGCATTCCCAGGAAAAGCTCGCACACATGGAAGCTGCCAAATCACCAGTGACAGCAGGGACTTGGGTTTGCAGGGCAGGTTCATGCACCGTGCCAACCTTCTCAGCACGATTGTGAAAATCATAGAATCATAGAATGGTTCGAGTTGGAAGGGACCTTAAAGATCATCCAGTTCCAGCCCCCTGCCCTGGGCAGGGACACCTCCCACCAGACCAGGTTGCTCCGAGCCCCATCCAACCTGGCCTTGAACCCCTCCAGGGATGGGGCATCCAAAACTTCTGTGGGCAACCTGGGCCAGTGCCTCACCACCCTCACAGTGAAGAATTTCTTCCTGAGATCTCATCTAAATCCCCTCTTCCAGTTTAAAAATCTCCTGTTGAATGAGAGTAGGGGAGAGTGGGCTGTTCCTCTGTCCTGGAGGTCTTCAAACCCACCAAGGCACTAAGAAATGGGGGTAGTTAGGATGCTTCTGGCTGCAAGGCATGGTTTGGCAAGTGATTTCTCAGCAGCAGTGCTGGTGTGAGCAGTCCCCATGTCCCCCGACTCACTCAGCCTCCTGCCTGGAGCTGCCGTGGCCCTGGGACAGGAGAGCGCTGGTGGATGGTGGGATGGGGATGGTTTCCTGAGGTGTGTGGGGACCCACTGCTGGCTGCCTGGCCCCCATGGCCACCGGGACCCTCCTCCCCAGCACAGCACCCAAAGACAAACACGGTGCATGGGCCAAGAGCTGAAACAGGGTGCAGATGCAGCAGGAGAGACCACGCACCCCCCCTGCGGGAGAGGGGAAATCACGTGAAAATTCTCTAATTAATGTGATTATTTTTTTCCTGCTCCTTTTAGCTATTTAACGGCAGGCAAACCGGACTCCCCCAAGGTTGCTCCATCCTATGAAAACCTAAAACTGACGGCCCGGAGGGAGCAGCTCTGCCTCCTGCACAAGCACCTCTCCCTGCACCAGCTGGGGCTGGCGACCAGCTGTGCCTCGGCCGAGCGGGACGGTGGCAGCTTCTCCAGCCACTTGCTCAGGGCCAAGGACACCGATGGCAGGACACGGCCCCGCGAGGGCTGGGAAGATCGTGCAGCCTTGCTGAAGCTCCCGGCAGCCATGGTCTACATGAGGGACCAGCACCTGGAGGAGAAGCTGCAGCTCCTCAAGCAGAGGGAGCGGCTGCAGCATTTCCTCATGCAGCGGTGCCAGCCGGGCCAGCGGGCAGACGGAGACCCAAAACCCGTGCCCAAGGAGCGGCCACTCTCCCCGTGGCCGAGCATCACGCCAGGATGCAAGGAGGAGCGGTCCTTCCCGGAGGATGCCGCCGATGGGAAGGAGGAGAAGGAGCTCTGGCTGAGCCAGGACATCTCTGAGCTGCGGGAAAAGGTGAAGGCATCAAGGGACGATGGTGCGGACACGCCGCTGGATCTCTCGGACTCCGGCCGTGGCAGGGAAACGGGCTGGCAGAGCCGCCGGGAGCTGCGGGGGGGCAGTAGCCCTCGGCTGAGCCCCGGGGAGAGCCCCGCTTTGCCGGCCACCCACAGGAGACACGGGGAAGACGACTTGTGCCTCCACTACCGCTGGCCCAATGCCACCTGGGCACTGCCTGGTGCTGCCGAGGAGGAGGAGGATGATGCAGCTGTGGTGAGTACAGCTTACGTTGGCATCAACCGTGGCCCCTTCCCCTCCCCAGGGGGTCCGGCACCGGTGCTGGCACCGTTATGACCCCCGTGCTCAACCCCACGGGTGTCGCAGTCATCACGTGGGGGCTGGGGACGGCCCTCTCCTGCCTGGTGAAGACAGCATTTGCGCTCCCTGTGTCCCACAGCTCGCGCTCCCACGGGCACATCCGACAAACAACTCCACGCCGAGCGACCCAGAGGCCCTTCCAGAGACCGGGGTGAGAGAGGCTGCCAGTGCACAGAAGGGAGAAGCAGGTAAAAAGCCCCAGGCAAAGGTGACATTTGAGAAGGCAAGAGCAAAAGGTGCGTTTTAGTGAAGGTGTCTCACAGCCGGGAGCTCTCTGTGCCGGGCTCTGCAGGCACCTGCAGCCCCCACCGATAACCAGCATGGGACACCCTTCCTGGCAACCAGGCTCCCAGCTCTTTTGGGTGATTGGGGGAACTTTGGGTTTTACATTTCCATCCTTGAAGGCTCAATTTTCAGCCATAGGGATGCCCAAAATTCAGGCTCGGTATCTATAAGGAGAAAATAACCCTGGCTGTTCTGGAGAAGAGCCCGGTATCTCTGCCCAGCACAGAGCAGGAGCCACCCCTGGGGTGCCCCTGCCTGTAGAGCCCCCTGCCCTCAGCTTCTGGGTGGCACAAGGTTCTCCAGGAGCTGAAGAGCTCAGTTCCCATTAGCAAAACCCACTCCAGGGTGAGCCCTGACAAGACAACGTTGCTGCTCCAGCGTTTTCCACCCCTCTCAGGGAAGCAGAAGCTCAGAAGTCGCCCCAGCAGAGATGGAGGAAAATGCAAGAGGTGTTGCAGGACTAAAACCATGGAAAAACCATGGAATGGATGGAAAAACCATCCCCGTCTGTGCTCCAAAGCGTGCCCTGTGCTGGGACAGCACGTAGGGCTGAGCACGGAGCGAGGGATGCTGGTACCTGCAGCAGGTAGGACAGGATGCTCTCCTCCCTTTCCCTCCTCCACCCCCTGTAGAAGCCTTTTCCATCCCCAAATCCAGCAGTGCCCTTCATCTGGGGACAGGCGGTGCTTTCTCCCTGCCCCACGGCCGCGGGACGTGGGCGGCAGGTTGGGTGGGAGGGCAGCAGCCATGGGGAGCGGAGCGGGAAGCACGTCTCCCAGAGCTGCTCGGTACCAGCCTTACTGGCTCAGCCAGAAAGTTGAGCTCGCCTGGATTAGTCGGTCTGGGCGTGTCGGAGCGGTTTGGGAACACTCTGCCCAGCAGGATTTTGCACGGTGGAGAAAAAAAAAAAAAAAAAAAGTGGGGGGGGAAGTCCTCTGTGATTTACATGCTAAGGAGATATCATCATAGCAGAAGAATTTCAGCTGATTACATTCTGGGTGTGGGAATACAGGACTTTCTTCAGTTCTCACCTTAAGGTTGACACAAAGCCCAGGAAACGACACACAAATAATTCTGCACTTTCTAGTGAACCTTAACCCGTGGAGGGATAAAGTGAAGACGGGATCAGACCATGTGCCTGAAAGTGGCACCATCCACTCTCCCACCTGGGCAGGGACACCAAGGGAGACTGCCCTACCACGGTCCCTCCCCACCTGGACCGGGGTGTCAGGGGCAGAGTCCTGGTACTGAGGTCCTGGGATGCCCCTGCCCCTCAGAAAAGGGCACAGCTCCGTCCCCAGCCCTTTCTGCCCCCCGGGTGTGCTGTGTGAGTGCAGATGGGGTGATGCCACCATTGGCAGGTCCCTGTCCCGGGCAGCTCCGCGCTGTGCAGAGGGTGGGTGCGTGTCCGGTGGGTGCAGGAACGTGTCCGGGGTTGTGTGGCCTCGGGGCCTGTGTGCAGCACAATCCTTTCACTGGGCAAGGAAGCAGTTCCCCCACCTCTCCTTCCTCTGCTCCTCGGCACACCTTCCCTTCCAAGAGCCGCCGACCAGCAGAAAACTGCAGAATTGTCCATTTTGGCCTCTTTACCCCAGACGCTTTTCTCCCCACCTGGGTCTCACTCAGGCAGGCACAGGCTGGGGGTTTAAATACCCCCCAGCTCCTGACCTAGACGTGCCCATGGACTTTTGGGGTAGCACTTGCGACCTTGGGGTAGCAAAGTCCCACAGATACAGTTTTATTGGGAGCTGGTTCCCCAAGAGTCTCCTGTTGGATCTCCCGTGAACATTCGTTTCAAGCCCCGTAGCTTTGCAGTAGTGCCTCTGCTTTGCAGTCGTGTATTGCTGAACGTGTTTTCTGCCTCGATGGCTCTCAGAGCCTGGGCTGGTGGCTCGGCATCTGCTCCTCAGCTTGTCAGGTCCCCACAAGCCAAAAAAAACCTCCCTTTTGTGTTTCTTTAGATGATGATGATGCTGAGTCCGGGAAGCAGGAATCCGATGAGCCAGACACGACGGACAGCGAGGTTTGTTCACTCTCCTCAGCCCATGAGCTCGGGCTGTTGGGTCCAAGAGGCACAAGACGGGTTGTCCCTGCCCGAGCTCACTCCGGGAGGCGATGGCTCTTCCTCCATGAGGTGCCAAACCCCATTCCCACACTCTTACCCAATTTGTTGCCAAGGGATAGAGGTACCGCTCTTTTCAGCGAGTCAAGAGGGTTTATGCACAGCAGCATTTGTCACCACCCCATAGCAGTGGTCACAAAGGTCCCCAGCAATGCGTCGGGCCATCAGCTCCTGGGAAAGCGGGGTAGTTTGTAGACTGACTGCTCTTCTCGTTGGCGTAGGTGGCTGCCCCGTATGAAGATGATATCCTGCCAGAAGGCCAGGCTGACGGGAAATATTTTTGCACCAAAGACAAAGCTCATGCGCTGCAGAAGAAGAGAAAAAGAGGACAGGATCCCTGGACGAAAGGTAGGGAGGGAGGAGTTCCCTGTGGCATCAGCTCGGGGCTACAACTGCTGCTGCTTCCCGAGGGGCTCCTGGAGAAACGCCCGAGGGCAGCGGCCGCCTTCCCTGTGGCGGGGAGGAGGGTTCTCCTCTGCCAAGTGCATGCCACGCTGCAAACAAGTGTTTGCCCAAGGTGATACGGCGGAGTCTTTCCTTTCCCCGAGATAAGACACCTCATGCTGTGTTTTGGCAACGCACCTCCAGGCAGAGGAGCCCCTGGTAATGGTTGGCCAGGGGAGCCCGGGCAGGGTGGCCAGGAGAGCACTCCCCGGCGCCTAAGCTAACAGGGCTAAGTCCCTGGTGTTTGCTTAGCCTGTCAGGGAGGTGGGGACTGGAGAAGGCCAAATTCCTAGGGATGAGTCACTGACGTCCAGAGAAAGGCTCCTGCCAGCTCTGTTGATCCCTCAGTGTGGCTGCGGAGGTCTCCCTGCTGACAGAGGAACGTGTCGTACCCCTGTTCCCTGCAGGTGAAAGAGCAGAAAACGGCTCCTGGTAAGGGGGAGGATAAGGCAGTGTGGCTGTCAAGCCTTAAAAAGTGCTCTGTCAGAAATACCCCACCACGAACCCCCCGTGTACTCGTGGTAAAGTCAGGGAAGTGTCAACCCAGTTACCAAAGCAGAGAGGGCTGTTGGTTCAGCGTGAAGGGAGCTTGTTTAACAGGCAAACGCTGCCCCTTGCTCTGTGCCTTCAGAGGTGCTCGCCCGGGGAACAGCACCGCGGCTGAGCCAGAAGGGGATTTGCTCTACAAAACCAGTCGCCGGGAGCAATGGGGGGGAAGCTGCCCTGTGCTCCCCGGGGTGGGCACCATCCCACCCTCCGGGACTGGATGGGGACGTCCCGAGCGAGGGACGGATGGAGCTGTGGCAGGAATGGGGTGATGGAGAGGCATAGCCCCTCTCTCAGCACGTGGTGTGTGCCGAGTGCCCCACTGGAAGGGGGGAAAATCCAAGAAATGCCTCCCGCTGGGCCGGGTACCCTCTGGGGCACGCTCCTGCACCGGGTCGGTTCTTCTGCTTCACGTGATGTTTCTGCTCCCAGAGTCACAAGAGCAGCCTCCCCCGGGTACCCACGCGTCCCACGTGGGTGTCTCTTCATCCTTCCCTTGCTGAGCTTTGCTTCCCCCCTGTGCTGTCCCTGCTGTGGGACGAGGCCACGCTGACCTCGTACGTGTAAATCCATCGCTCCGTGCTTAACTCCTGCCATCACCACGCTGTTCACAGGAGCGAAGAAGTCAATGAGAGGAAGAAAGAAAGTCAAAGTGGAGCAGCGCTCAGCGGGGACCACGAAGGAGCCGGAGAACTGCTCCCCTTCCCACAACGATGCCTGCAAGGAGAGCTAACAGCAGGGCAGGATGAGAAGCAACACAGATGCTGCAGAGCAGAGGAGAGGGCTTGGAGACCTCAGCATCCCTCCCGCGCCGGGAGAGCGACTCCTCCCGCCCTGCCGGGCCAGGCAGTGCGGAATCCGTAAGGACTCGTTCCTGACTACAGCACCCTGAAAGTCCTCACCGGGTGCCAGGGGCAAGGAAGAGCCGTGGAGGGGATACCTGGAGCAGCCAGGTCACCGCTGGTGGGGCAGCGCGTTCGGTGACCCCCCAGTCCTGCGCCGGAGCAGACCCTCGGGCTGATGCTTGGAAGAGGAGAGGACCTCTTTGCAGCGCTCACCCTGCGTCGGGATCACGTTCTTCCCTGGGATTTCCTGCAAGGAGAACAGACTACCCAGACCCCGTGTTCGATGTCCCGGTGGGTGGCTGGTGGTGACCACGCTGAGCACCGCGGGGCCCCGTGCACGATCCCACGTTGATTAAATCCCTACCCGGGTTTCATACATGTGTGGACCTTGTTTGACCTGGAGAAAGCCCACGGTTTTCTTGTTAAGCGAGGAGTGGGCAGGTGGGACATGTCCCTGGAGAAGAGCTCGGGAAGGGGGGGGGTTACCTGCTGCCTGTCCCCAGGGTGTCTGTGCCTGGCAACGCCGGTGTGTGACACCCCGCCGTGGCTGGCAGCAGAGCACCGGCTCAGCGGTTCACACTGACCCTGGCGGCTCGGCCGGGAGCTTGTTTTCACCTGGATAAACTGTTCTGAAACATATTTTTTTTTTCTGATGTGTTAAGCAAGGGCAGGTTTTCCTTCAGCAGCAAGTGACCCCCGAAAAACAGAGCGAGGGTTGACAGGTCGGAGTCGCGGCGGGAATTTGTACTTCAGGTGCCCTCCTGGGGCAACTGCTTCCCCCAAAAAAACCCACTCAGAAAAGGCTGTGCTTGGCCAGAGACGCCCTTTGGGGCTCATCCCTTTTGCCGTGCTCTGCCCCCAGGAGCAGAGTCCTGGCTTGTGAGTTGGGCACCGGCAGTGGATACTCCGGGAATCAGTGTCTGTGCTCAGAAATGCTTGAGACGTCCAGGTTCTAAAGCGGTGACGGGTCTAACGGAGAAAGCAGCACCTCCGTCCCCAGCACCGGCTGCACCGGCGATGCCCCGTGGCCGGGAGAAGCAGGGGGAGGCGGGTGGGAGCCTGGGGGTCTCACAGCATGACCACCCGCTGGTCAGACCCCAATTTACACAGCACCTTCTCTCGGGGACCAGCTCAGCCTGGGTAAGGTCCATCTCTCATTTTGCATCTCATTTTGGGGACACAGCACTCAGGGGCTGGCACAAGGAGGGGACGGGCAGCCGGGGGGGTCCAGGGTTGATTCATCCCAGCTCTCAAGGCGTCCATCGGATCACGGCTGTGGAAAGTGGATGAGGGACACAAGTGACACCTTCCCCCTTCAGTCCTGGGCAGCCGGGATCGCGTCTGTCCCTCGCTCGGACTGACTTGCAGGGGGCAGCAATTCCCAGAGCGGCACTGCACGCACGCCGGGAATGGATAAATCTGCCTTTTAAAAATACCCCATCCAGAAAAAAAAATAATAAAAAAAATAGAAGTCGTCGTGGAAATGTAATCCCATAAAGAGGCCCCTCAGGCTGCAGGGAGGCAGCCTGGGATCAGGAGAACTGAAGCAGGGAGGGAACTTTTATGTGACTATAAAATAATCCTCTCTCTATGACAATCCCTTGATAAGCAAAACGTGTAGAAGGCCTGCCAAAAATAATGAATTCTTTGATTTTTTTCCACAGAGATTTTTTTTTTTTATCTCCCATCACACAAGACCAGTGCAGAATTCACCTTCATTTATTGGACTTTTTTTTCTTTAATGTGGCTTCTTGCCTTTTTCCAGCAGGCGTTCCCGGCTGATGCCCCCTATCTCCGTGCGGGATGTGTTTGCAGGGCTGGCGGGGACACATATCTCATAGTTAGGGCAATCCCATAATTATAAAAGCAAAAAATAGTTCTGTCAGCTCTGAGCAAAGCGCTGAAGTGAAATAAACTTTATACTCTGCCCTGGAAACTCTGCTCCTGCCCAGCCTCTGTCTTGCTCTTACCCCACCACCACCACGTTGCAGAAACATGGATAATTGCTGAAGTCCATTAATTCTCATAATTATGCTCGTCAAGTCCTGTGTTCTTTGATTTGGTGGTACGTGGGCAGCCTCAGACTTGAGCTGTTCTGCTGTAAGGAAGGAACCTGAGACCTGCGAGGAGCCTGGAGCTCGGCAGAGGTTTCCCGTGGGTGTAAGGGGTTTGCAGGGACACCCCGGGCTGATCCTGTGTCCCCGAGAGCAGGGCAACCGCTGAACAACTGCCCTGGAGTTTGGCTGACGACTCCAGGGGGCATCTCTGCACCAGACCCAGCCGTCTGTGCTTTTTTTTTTTTTCCAGACTTAAACCATTTTTTGTTGCCACGTTTCCGTTCAGCACCACAAGGACCATTTTGCACAATGATCTCCAAAAAGCCACCGAAACCACCCGCCGAATGACAGGGCAGAGAGCAGTAAAGCAGAAGAGAAGCCGTCCCGTGAAGAGCTCAGTCCTCCTGGGAGGCTGGCAGCTCAGCTTTGTTTCGTTCGGGCAAATCATAGCGCTGATGTCATCGGTGAGGCGATGCAGGTGGGACTGGGCTGCCAAACTGGTTTCCCGGAGGAAGGGGCTCGGAGCACGGCTTGGGTTGGCTCCGCTCAGGGGCTGGACTTGAAATCCCACACAAATCCAAAAGAGCAACGGTGTAAGTGTTTCTGTTCACTTTTAATCCCTCCAAAATAGCAACAATCGTCTCCCTTATTTCCCGTTATGCAAAACAGCTCCAATAACAGACCCTGACAACTCTTTTCCTTCCTGATCCTTAAGCACCTGTAGGTTCTGAACCATCCTGACCACACAGACCCCCCCTGGTCCTCCCTCTGCGTCGGCCTCCCACCAAACCCAGCAATAAACTGACATTTTCAGGTATTCTCTAGACTTGATTTCATAAGAAAAAAGTTGGTGCAAGTCTGGCTGTGGGTATAAATCTCCATCTCGGGGGAAAAAAAACAATAAATTGCCAGGGCACAAAGGTTCCTCTGTTGTGTGTGGAGCGGAGCCGGTGCTGGGCAGGGAAGGAGGAACTCCAAGGAGCTCAAAGCAGAAGGGAAATGTGCTGGGGATGCGCTGGCTGCGATATGCAGGAACCAAAAGCACCAAAAATAGAGAAACGCGCATCATATTCTTCCCCTTCACAACCTTCTGCTGTGATGTTGCCTCTATGGCAATAGGGATTTTGAAGGTGATTCAATTCATGCCCTTTTCATGAGACCGAGCACCACCTTCTCCGCGGTGAAATGCTTTTAACCGAGGTCTGATCAGTAAGTAATGCCCATTTATAGAGCTGGCTTTGGAAACGTGGCTTCACTCATCAGTTCATTGCAGGAAAACTCATTCCAGGCATGGCTGAAGCCTTGCTTAAGTCCCGTTTGGGGGATTGAAGTGGGCTGGGCGTTTCGTGTAGGTCCTTCCCAAGGTCAGACGTGCCCCGCACCCGTGGGAAAAGGCAGCATCAGCCGGGCGGTCCCGTGCACAGCTCCGCGGTGGCAGCCGGGGCTCGAGGGGACAGGGACAACTCGGGTGTTCAGCACAGGGCACGAGGGCACGGATTTACCCTTTTGCAAGGAGGTTGTGCAGTCCTGGGTCGGTTCAGCGAGTCCAGCCTGCGGTGGTGGCTCTTGGAAGGGAGAGATCCCGTGTATTCCTTTGCTCCTTTCTCTCGAGCAAAGTTTATCGTAGGAATTTTTGAGCCAAAGTGCATGTTCCTCCCACATCCCTTGGGCATCACGGCTTTCTGCTCTGCCTTCAACATTGCCATCAGCCCTTCGAGAGTTCCCCAGCCCTGGGAGGGCTGTGCTGCTCCCCCTGCTCTTACCAAACTCACAGCTGGATGTTCTCATCTCCAGTGCGACTTCTCCAGAAAACACATTTTACAAGATCCTCCCGTGAGAATTATTGATCTATTAATAACAGCACGTAGTGCGGCGCCACGTGATTCAGGGGAGAGGGTCCGGCTCCTCCATTCACAAATCCTCACACAAATACTACATACATTTGTCACGACGGGAGCACATGGCCCTCCCGAGGGCAGAATTACGCGATTAAATCCATCAACTCCCTGTTTTTCAAATCCTCAGTGTCACGCAGGAGGGCCTGAGTCATTTCCCAAGGCAGAGTTACCAGCGCAGAGGTCTGCTGGCCGTGTTTGCCTCCCGGGGCTCAGCATGTTCTTGGGCTGGAAGTAGGAATCTGCAGGATTGCGTCACCCACCGAGCACTCGGGGATCCGGGGGACCCGGCCGCTCCGCTCCAGCGCGGCCGAGAGAAAGCAGGACTCCCAACTGGAACCAACTGGAGGCAGGTGAAAACCATTGCAGGTCACTTGGCTACGGTACCGGTGGGGCCAACAGCCTGAGGCAAACCCGGCTGGAGGGTTTGGGATGCAGGAGGCGAGCGCTGGAGATGGATGTGCCAGTGGGGAGCAGGAGTGGTCCAACTCCAACAAGAAGAGTGCAGTGAGGAAAGGTTTCATCGTTTCTTACAGACAAAACGTGTAGGGAATATTTCTGGGCATTTTCTGAGATATACTAAATAGGAGGGGAAAGATGAGCTCAGGAGAATGCACAGTCCCGAAACCACGCTGGCTGGTCTTTAGATGGATGTGGTGAGCGTGAAGCTTAGCTCCAAAGCGTGCCAGTCCCCCTGGGTGTGTGGATGTAAGGAGAGGGTTTAAAAGGGGGGAACTGTGATAGGATCCTGGGGACAAGGTCCTTGGATCAGAGCCTGTTCAGGAGAGAGGAGACAATAAGCTCTGGGTGCACATTGCACTTACACATCCTCCTCCCAGGCTTCCAGAGACCCCCCTGGTCCCCCGTGAGGGCTCTTGGATCCCCATCCACACCCCGCTCCGGCTGGAAAAATGTGCACAGAAATTTCTGGTGCCTTATCTCAATACTAGCAGTTCCTCCAACTGGAAGGCTGTTCTTCCTTCTGGTTCCCAGCCTAAATATATTCATGACCTGTTTATCTCTCCTTGATTTTGGGCCATGATTTTGCAAAAAATATAACACCCAGCCCACATATGTACTTTAAAATGCTGTCTCATATCGGATGCTTAGACCAAATCCTGCAGTTCTTGCATGTGGAAAAATCCTGGTGACTTTGGTAACTCTACTCCCCAAATAATATTGGAATAAGGGCTCAGAGGCTTGGCTGGCCCCACACCAGCTCCTTATTCCAGCACCCCCCGACTGCTCAGACGTATCCCCCCAGCCCAGGGCTTCCTTTAAGGCAGAGCTCCTTAAGAGGTTTTGCTCCAGGAGCAAAACGAGCACGAGTCGAGTCTTGGAGGTTCAGAGTCACGCTTCACATTTGTGCAATAACCCTGTTATAAATGCAAAACTACCTCTCCTTTGCCCAGGGAGGGGGTACAGCGGTTAATATTGGAACATGCTTCAACCCAAAATTTGAAGCCCCGGGATGAGTCCAGCCTTTCTCCCAAACAGCGTCTCTGGCTATGAATTAGGAGCATCTCCAGCCAAAATGGAGCTTGGGCTCCCCCCACGTCCCCGTCCCTCCCCCCGCTGCGGCGATTCCCTCGTTGCAGGGAAGAGGGAGAAAAGTTTGCCCGGGGTTGTGCCCCGACGCCGCTGTTTGTGGGAGCGATGTGACGTGGCACCCATCTGTTGGAGCGGCAGGTCCCTGGGAACGCAGCACCGTGCCCCCTGGACTCACCCGCCGGGAGCTCGTTCGCGTCTCAGACGGAGATGAAGGCTCCCCGGCGTTAGCAGCGACACTCACACCGCTAAATTCGGCTTTGAAGTCATCGAGCCACTAAGCTATGGAGGCTGCCTTCTTTCTGCTTCATCCTGCGCTGACTCAGTGGGATGATTTACATCCTACAGCTGTTTTTACAAGGAAAGAATGAGGAGAAAAAAAAAAAACCTATTTATTTTTAAAAATCCAATCTTGGGTTCTAGACAATTGTTTGAACAAGCCTAGCTAGGTTTCCATGCCCATTTATCCCTTGGCTTATTTGATGAGCTTGCCAGCAGGAAGGATTTTAATTCCTTTTTATCCCAAATTATTTTTTCCGCAGCTGTGATATGAGATGACTCTGCCAAATAATTTAGGCTCAAAATCTGACCTATATTGAATAGCATGAGATACTGAGGATGTTCCTGGGATCTTGAGGGGAGAGTTTATATTTCACTGTAGGCTTTTTAATGGAAGCCTATGAGAAAACATTGTCCTATGTTTCCTATCCTAATCCTATTATTATTATCAAATGCTATTACTATTATAAGACAAGTGTTGCTGTCCCACTTGCAACAGTATACAAAAAAAAGGATCTCATGAAACAGCCACATGAGAAGCTGTAGAACCTGTATGTGTTTTATAGGCCAGTTTCAAAATCTATCTTTTATTCAGCGCCCATATTTCAGGCCATATCATCAGACATCAGTTTGATGGCTGGAACAAACTGCAAGCAATATTAAGAGTTGTCACGTCGCTGCTTTGAACGTATTTGGCAAAAGCATTTACTATTGAAAGGGTCCTGCGTTGCGAATACATTGATACCCGCTTAATTGTAAACATTTCAGTAGCCCCTCGTTAATGGCAAATTTGCTCCGATATGTCCGTGTCTACGGGCAATATCCCACTTGGGAGCACAGGCTGCTCCGAGGTGGGAAGCCCAGGAGTCTGCAAGGGCCAGTTCAGCTTTGGAGGAACCCAGAGGCCACCAGCACCCACACCCTGGTCCTCACAGCACCTCCTCTGCCAGCCCCAGCGGCACGGACATCCCCACTGCACGTCAGGGTCCTCCGAGGAGGGGGGAAAGGGCAGAGCTCTCTCACTTGGCAAGGGGTCAGAGCATCATCCCGGGATGTGGGAGACATCTGTTCCGGCGCCTCGGGGGCATGTTTATTCCGTGCGGTATAAACACACCAGTCCGGGAAGCGGCGTGCTGAGCTGAAACGCCTTGACTCGCTTTGTGGAGATAAATACCAAGTTTCTGCTCTCCTAGACCCGGGTCTGCCTTGCCCATATACGGCCCGCGATCGGTGCTGCCTCAGCTTTGCTTCAGGGGCTGGGATCCGTGGGGATTCATCCCTCCGCACGGGTTTCGGGGGCTGCTGGTGAGTCTCAGGGCCACGCACGGGTACCCATGCCCTGCACGGGGACCTGCACCCTTGGGGCCGGGAGGTTGGGGTCCACCCCAGCCCCACAAGCCTAAGGGCCAGGTTCCAGGCTGCCGGGCTGGAGCAAGAGGAGCAACCGCCTTCGTCTGCTTTTATAGGAACCATCTGATGCGCAGAGACGCCCACCGATGGTTTTAGCAGATGTGTCCTCCCTGCCTGCAGGAAGGGCAGGAGACCTTGGGAACGGGCGACCGCCAGAGTGGGTGGGGAGATTTTAAAAAATCATACAAAGGGACACAGTGGCTGTTTGTGCAGAGACACGGTGGGTGCTCGGGCGGGGACACGGTGGGTGCTTGCGTGGGGACACGGTGGGTGGTGGTGGGAGGTCAGGCGGGGACACGGTGGGCTTGTGGCTGTGGTAGGGCAGTACCTGAGGGTGGGAGGAAGGGGCTG
>JAOXJK010000005.1:2363005-2385900 GCA_025774025.1 Xenus cinereus | reverse complement strand
GCGGGGCGGGGGCAGCGGCGGGCCCCCCGGGGGGGTGGTTGGGGGGGGGGGGGGCATGGGAAGAGCTGGAGTTTCCCAGCGCCCTCGGCCGGGGGATGGGGAGCGGAGCGTGGGAAACGGGCGCCCCCGGGGGAGAGCGGCCGTGGGAGGCGGCGGCGGCCCCGGGAGGGAGCACCTGCCCCGGGGACGGGGGGATGCTCAGCCCCGCCGGGGGTGCGGCTTGGCCCCGGGATGCCCGGAGGATGCTCCAGCCTGCGAGGGGGGGGTTTGCAGAGCGTGTCACCGCTGGGAGCCCCCGCGGGGGTCTCACACCCCCCCACCACCACCACCTCCTGCTTCTCCCCAGCCCCATTTTCCCATTTTTCCGTTTCCAGCTGAAGGCGGCGGAGCCGTCGCAGGGTAGGACTCTTCCTCCGCCTTCTCCTCATCTCTGCCGCTCGTCCCCGCAGTAACTCTATATATCAATAACCGATTGTGCGCCGGGAACTTTGGGTCAGGCTCAGGGGAGGGTGCGCTGGCCTTGGGGACAGGGTTGCCCTTGTGTTTCCAAGGGACTCGTGGCAGCCTGGAAGTGTTGGTTTTCTGGAAGGTGGGCTCTTGCTCGCATCTCGGGGATTCGAGCTCTGAAGGGACCCTTTTCAGGCCGTTTTCTTGCATAAACAGCTTTGTAAAGGGAGCTGGCCCCCTGAGCCTGCAGATAGCAAGGCAGCGTCAAAGGCTTTTGAGTCTCCGTGGTCTTCACAGTGGCTCCCAGAGCTTTGTTAGGGAGCTGAAATGGAGATGTTGTCTGTGCTTTGAGTGCGGGTGATGGGTGTTCCATTGCCCTGTGCATCTCCCGATGGAGTGTCCCCTGCATCCCCAGGAGGAGGTGTCCCCTGCATCCCCAGGACACGGTGACCTGGAGGTTCGAGCGAATTCAAAGAGAAGTAGCTGTTTGCCAGCAAGGTGTGGGGTCCTCTCGTGTGTCCCTCCTGGGTTTTCTCCTCCCTGAGCTGTTGTTTACCACCCGTTGCTTTCCTTGTATTGGAAGGGACCTTTCTTTCCTCACTTCTTGGAGAAATGGAAGCACAATGGTCCCCAAAAGCCAGTGCGCTGGGCGATTCATTTCATCGCTTTAATACTGTGGGTAAAGCTCTTGAGGGCAAGTTTTGCATCAAGAGCTTTACAAGCCACGGGTACCTCTGCGGGTGTGACACTCAGGGCCTGTGAGTACTGAGTTCTGGACTGATGGAGTTGTTGTGAACGAGTCGATCCTTCCCCTTCCCACGCCGAGTCAATAGGAAATATTCCTTGGATCGTCTCGTTTGATGCCCTTCCCGCCTCTTTCCGTGGCATCTGATTTTAGATGTTACGTTCCGCTGTAGTAATTCTAACCGTGGCATCTGATTTTAGATGTTACGTTCCGCTGTAGTAATTCTAACCACTGACCTGAAAAGAATGACAAATGAGAAGGAAAAGGTAGAGAGAAGTGCGAGGAGGTAATTGAGGGAATGAAAGGGCTTCTGTCTGAGTAATAACAAAACAGACGGTGATTTCTCAGCCTGGAAGAGATGGCGGAAAGGGTACGTTCTGTTGCATTAATCATTTTGTTACACTGCTTACGAGGCTGATTTGGAGTGAGAGTTCATCTCTTGTTTGTCTTTAAAGACGAGTGAGTGGCGAGCGTCCACTGGAGCTCTCGGGCAGAAGGTCCCCATCTTTACGTGGGGGTACACAAACCAAAGGAGAGTTTGATGCTGCCCGTGGGGATGTGATAGACCCAGCGTGTCTCCCGGGCACAGGAGTGGGCGAGATGGGACCATCCCATTACGGTTTGACTCACGACTCACAGGGTGAGGGACTGGGACCACTTTATTTTGTTGCTGGCCGGTTCCATGGGTTGCTGTGGGACAGAGCATCCCTTTGTCCCTGCAGAACGGCGGCATCTCCTCTTGTTGCAAACACACGGGGAGCGATTTGGGGCCTTTCTCTCCTGCAGGACGGCGGTGGTTGGGCTGCTTCCCCTTCTTCCTGGCGTGCTGCTTGCAAAATAAGACTCGGAAATCATCAAACAATGACAAAATGGGTTTTGTTTAACTGGTACGTGGGAACGTGGGGATTGTTTTGCCAGGCGGTAGCGTTGCTGCTCCAGACAGGTTAGCTGCCTGCCTCCTGCCATCCTGCGAAGGCATCGGAGGGAAGGGGGAGGTGGAATCTGCGCTGCGACTCTGGACATCTAATCTTTGGTGCCCACTTAAGGCAGCTGCTCTCCTCCGAGTCCTTTTTTAGTCACTGTCAAGAGCTGCTTTGAGTTGCCCTCGGTGGAGCCACCCTCAAACGCACCAGGAGCCGCAGCCAAAGGGCTCCGGGTTCGCTCCGTCCGTGTTCGGGGACGGGGGCCACTGCCACCCCCTGCCCTTCCCGGGGGCTCACCAGGATCCACGGGCACCACTTTGTCTAGAAATGGCTGTCTCACCGGGCAGGGTTTTATTACGAAACTTCATCTTGTTGGTCTTGGGCAGCTGGGATCTCCTCTGCGGGAGGGGGTGGTTATTTATCAGCGACGGGCAGGGTCTGCAGTAGCACCCAAGGAATCCGGGATGTGCTCAGCTGGTGTCACGCCGAGTTTCTCAGGAACTTCTGGGTCCTTTAGGATGGAAACTTCAGCGGTGCACACACTCGGGGTGCTCGGTTTCACTGCGCCGCTGGCTGAGGGTTATAAACTTCATGACTTTAACCTTCCACTCGTTATTTTCCTCAAGGAATTTTCTGTTTGCAGGGTTTTAAATGACAAACTCTGGGGTGCCCCAGCTTGCAAAATCTGCTTGCCGTCCCTCCTCCCTTCTCCTTTTCCATCTTGCTCTGGCCTTTTGTCCTTTCAAAGAACAAGCCTCACAAAAAGCAGTGGAGGGAGCAGCAAACAGGGAACAAACCGGCATTCACAGATTTATTAATGGGTCTGAAACTGGCAGAGCTTTCTGGGGAAACACAGATAACAGAGGGCCCTGAAAATGGCCAGGTTATGAAAGCATGAAGAATGGGAACAACAGCCCTGAATGTCAGTGCTTGTTGTGATTCTGAGGCTTCAGAATAACGGAATATAAAGCAGCTGGGTTTGCCATGGGTTTGCCATTGATTCGCTGTGTTTTGCTGGGGCTAAGAATAAATCCGGAGCCTTAAATTATTTGCAAGTGATGCTTTAATGTCCTTGATGTTCCATGGTCAGGGCGCTGAACTGAGTGTTCATGGTTGCTGATAAATCAGAAATGACTGAGCTAATTTAGGTCATTTTGAGGGTGGGAGTTTAAACAGGAGTTGATAACAGCAGCACTTTGGACCAGCTCGGCTTTTAAATGTTAATTGGATGCCGGGCTTGCTGGCAGAGGTGTGATCAAATTAGTTCCTTGGGTGGAATGGCAGAAATGCTTGGTCAGGGTTTTATGCTTATGATTGTTCCCGTGGTGTTTTACCCTCCTGTCAGCTGAGCTGCTGTTTTCACTTCAAGAAATACAAATATTTTAAAAAAAAACCACCAAAACAACCCTAAAACCAACTCTGCTAATAAACAGATTTTGTCGAGACGGATGAAATGCAATGTTTGGAAGGCTTAGTTTTAATTTCTCAGCCCTATTTGGAATAACCTGAGCGCGCATGCTGCTTTCAAGGAAGCAGCAAGATCTGTCAGAGCCTGCAAGCTTTCACCTTGGGGCCTCAACAGCAGACTGGGCTGTGCTGCTCGGGGCTGAAAATGAACAGATTCTAAACCTGAACTTTATTTAAAAGTCAGCCAAAATGTTAAGGCTGCAGCCTCCTCCTCGGGAGCACAGTTTGTTTCCACACCTTTATCTCGCCTTTGCGACTGCAGGTGAATTGCACGTGTCCAATATTAAATGGTTTTAATTTATGGCTGCCTGTGGCATTCATTACCTGACATTCCCAGCCCAGGTTTGTAATTGGAAAGGTGTATTCCTGGCAGGAAGCTTGGAGATCAGAATATCCACGTCCTTGTGTCCCGCACACCTCTGCGAATGGGTCCGGGTCTGACAATCCCAGACACTGGGACCACCAAGGTTGTTTCACCCCTTCGTTTAAAAGAGTCCAGAGGCTTTTAAAGTACCTTTCATCTCCAGGCGGGAGGATTCTGTACAGAATTAACTGTACTCCCAGCTGATTTCACCGCCGGGGGGATTCTGTAGCTGTTCCAAGGGATTGTGCGGGGTGTGGGGAAGCTGCGGGAGGGGGATGCTCTGGAAGCACCATCTCCCTGTTCCTTTGCCCTCACTACAGGAGGTGATGGAGATGTTGGAACGGTGTTGTCTTGATTCTTCCAAGTCAAGGAATCATCAGGAAAACGCAGCTGAATGATATGTGAAAAGCTGAATAGTTTAGCTCGGGGGAGGAATCGGTGGGGCCCCCGTCTCAGCTCTCCAGCAAACAGTTCCTGCAGGAGTCTTACGGCCAGAGCTTCGGCTCCTGGTGCTCCTCTGCTGTGGACATGAACGTGCCAAAGTCTTATGGAGCAGCACCACGTTTGTGGCTGTTTTCTAACGTTTTACTTGCAAGATTTACTTTGCCAACTTCCCTCGAGTTAGGAAAAATAACACAAGCTTCATTGGACCATTATTTCCAAATGTCACTCTTGACTCTGGAATCTGCAGGATCTCACTGTACTGGCTTAAAATATTGTCCTTTTGATTCAAAGTCTGAAATATTCTCCCCTCTCTCCTCCTTGCCTTCCTCCCCCCAGATCTCTGCTGGTGAAGAAGTGCCCCTTCCTCAGGCTGAGCCTTCAGAGCTCCCAGAGCTTGTGGGGCGCGCTGTGGGTGTCGCTGAGGGGGACATCTTCAGGTTGTCCCTGCTCCTTACCGTACCTGTGCTTAGCCCCAGAGTCCTTTTTGGTAACAGCAGAGATGGGGGGTGCCCAGTCTTGCATCTGCCTTGCCAACCGACCGGGGAGCCGTCTCACCTGGGGGTGATGCTGCTTCATCGGAGCTCCTGGGTGCTCTTGGCACCGTGACTGACCCCGTTCAGAAGAGTTATTAACGGAGTTTCTAATTTTTTCTTGCAGTTTCCTATGAATGGCAGGATGAGGCAGGGAGGGAAGGATCTTTGCTTTCAGTTTTAAAGGGAATTTCTGAGCTACAGCCGAGCTCCTCTGCTCTGGGTGTGGGTAGGGTTGGGTTGGTTTAAAAGTGGAGGAAGGGGAAGTGACTCTCAAAACTTTCTACTATTTTTTTTTCATTTCCCACAGTATGTTTTATTTATATTAAATCTTGAATACTTCATCTGTGTTCCTCCTTTTTGCCATTTGTCAACCCGTGAGGCTGTCAGGCTGAGCGAGCTCGGAGATGCTTTTGAAGAGTGTTCTGAAGTCATCCCGCTCCGTAGTTTGGGTTTAAAAATGCATGGTCTGACGTGCGCACGAGCATAATGAAATTTGGATTCTTTAATGAGCACGAGGTATTGTTGGCAGAGCGAGGGTGCCCGGCTGTCACGCCAGCTCTCCAAACGCGGAGCTTTAAACTCCTAACCTTTGGTTTATAGCTGTCGTGCATACAACTTACTGTGGATTATTCTAGTCTAACCTCTGAAAAAGATGTCAAATGAAGAGCCTTTAACTGCTCTCGTAAGTGCAAGCGAAGCAGAAGAGTTTGACGAGATAGCCCTCTGATTTGTGAGACGTGGAGTCTTTCAGAGCTCCCTGCCAGCTGGCCCCGGAGCTGGGGACACCCCGGCTCTCAGCCCCCCTCGTGGGGCTGCCCGAGCTCGGCCGAGCAGACCAGCCTGGGATCTGGGTAGCCATTTCCTTCGCTAGCCGGCCACAGCACGGGCTGAACGACCTGCTGGGCAGCGTGGACGGGCCTGCGCTTGCTCCCTTGTGGTCACTGCAATTTAAGGTAAAATTTTGCCCTGGTTGAGGCCACAACCCCGGATTGCGGGGTGCAGGGACGACTGGTGTTGCGGTGGGAAGAACCAAGCACCCGAAAATGCCGTGGGAGAGCTCTCAGCTTCCCTTCCTGGGCTTCCTCCACTCGCCTGCTTTGAATTTTCTTCTCCCCGGTTAAAAATCTTCTCTCTTTTTTTTTCCTTCCTTTTTTTTGTTTGGTGTTTTTTTTTTAACTTTAGAGTTTTATTGTGCCAGAGGCTTTTCTTTTAACAAGGCACGTGGTGAAGTGACAGCATCACCTCTCAGGGAAGCGCGGGAATATTTCCAGCATAATTTCTAGCGTAATGCCCCTGCCCTTACCAAGGACACACTTTGTATTTTGCCCGTTTTGGTCAGGGGTTCGGTGCTTAGTGAGCAGGGCACAAAGCACGGAGGGAACCAGGAACACCTCCAGAAACTGGAAGAAAGGTGGAAAAAGACACTTACTGCTCGTGTCCTGAGCAGCACATCTAGTTGGCTTTGTGAGAAGCAGCGGGGATTTGGGGAGAGGGCTGTAGGAGGGGGCTCTGGGCACGGCAAACCTTACGTCTGGCTTGGTGATTCTGTCGCTACAGATGGTTTTCGTAATACTCACTGGAAGGCATTATTTTATTCTTGGATTGTCTAAACACTCTTAGCACCAAAACAATGTGATTTATGAAAGGCAATGAATGCAAAGCTTGTTTCCGAGTCGCATTAGGTCTTAATCATGTGTGGTTGTGAATCAGCAGCGAAGCAGCAGTCGCTGTGGGGAGTATCTCATTTCTTTCCTTGTTAGTATTTCAAACTCTCCGGGCTCAGTGAGCTTCCCACCTACTCTGCCTCCACCTTCATTCAAACTATGCTTCGTTTCTGTTCCTTCTCACCTGTCTCGTGGGCTGTGTGACACATTCTTTCCCTGGCAGGTGGCTTTACCGGGGTTTGAGGGATGTGGGATTTTCTCTGTGTGGGACCGGCAGGAAAACCTCTGGTGCCCCCTCAGTTTTACAGACAGACCTTGGATAAGAACACAAAGGTGAAGGAATTGGGCTCATCCCGAGGTCTCACAGAAGAACCTGCTCCGAAGCATAAAAGGATTTTCCATGCTCACCTGGTTAATTGGGGTTTACTCTTTAAAATTAAGATTACCGGTGGAATAACTGAAACTAACCCCGCTGTGAGAGTTGTATTTATTCTCCTGCAGTCTCATACTGAATCAAACATCAGAGGAGCTCCCAGGATGGTGGCCTGCAATCCATATGGTGCCATAAACCAGTGAGTAGCTGACCTTGTGAAGAAGGAGCACTTTGCTGTACGCTTATTCCTGGTTATACAGGGTGTCCTCTGTGCCACTGCCTCCCGTGGGCCATCAGAGCTGAAGCCATCTGTCCACGAATAGGGCTTGCTCGATGCTGGGCACCTCGTGGTGTAAATTCTTCGTTAAAGTCATTTCTTTATGTCACTCGGTATAAATGTGGTCTCTGACTTCTTTTGGCTTTAATTACTGAGAACCTGTTGGTGCTGGTGAGCTGTGCTCAATCTGCTTGCCAGCAGGAAAGTCATCAGTGTGAGCACCGAGGGTGGGAGGGACGGGGCACGGGCCTGAGAACGGGGATGCTCACCCTCGGATACCCTCAGAGATACAAGCCTGGAAATGGGAAATGTCTCCTGGGCTGCAGAAGTAATGGCAGTTGCGAAAAAATAAGCTTTAAAAACTCGTTTTCTTAATCCCTTGATGCCAGTATCTTACCTAGTGAATCCAAAGCAGGGTTCGTATCGGGCTACTGGCTCGCCCGTGAGGAAGGAAAATGATACAGCTTAATCTCTAAAATATGTCTTGGCAAAACAAAGCTGACAGGTATGTCTTCCTATTGTAAACAGGATTTGGGATCTGGGTTTCTTGTGCAAATCACCTTTGACAGTTGTTACTAAGCTAGTGTTTCCCAAAACCAATAAATGATTTTTGTCCTTGTTATATTAATAACTCAGTCCCTTGACAGCTGTGATTATACAGAGGCGTGTAAAGGACCTTACGGACGGACAGCCAGATTGAAATAAAACTCTTTCAAGTGAGAAATAGGAAACCAAATTCTATTAGCCCCTCATTTTACACAGTAATTAAAAATCTTTGGCCTCCCCCGTTCCCCCATCTATTAGCAGTACGTGCGGCTAAAGAGCAAGGGGGGGTATAAGCCTTGCTGCTAATTTTAGCTGGGTGCCTGGGGGTGTGGGTGCAGCGTCCATCCTTCCCCCCCAGAACAGCCACGGATGGGGCTCCATCTGAAATAAACGCGTCCTGTCGGGCCCTGTGGCCGGGAAAGGTCTTAAAATCCTGGGGGAGAATTTAACTAAGATCACTGGCCACCGTAAGGCCCAATATTAGGGGTGAAAATGAGATTCATGAGGGCTGTTTGTTTCCAAGCCTGAAAGTGGAGCCTGGGAGCTCTGAGTGGGGACACGGTGGCCCAAAGGACTCCCCCTCTGTCCCATAGAGGACACGGTGGCCCAGGAGCAGGCGTGGAAGCGGCTTGTCTGTGCCTGAAGCCACATCTGACAGCAGAGGGTTAGTCTCCCTTGTGCAATCAACTATAATATCTGCTAAAGAGTTCTCAATTTGGACCCTTCCGAGTACAGCAGCATCCCCAGACTGTACCCTTGTCCTCTTGGGTGTCTGCAGGTGGGAGGGAAGGGGGAGAGACTCTTGGCAAGCCATCGCAAAGGTCACTGTTCTTTAATTTGGAGCTGTGACTTAACCAGCTTTTTCCTTTCAATTGATAAGACGGGGCACGCAGGGATTACAGCTGCTATACATAGACTCCTCTTAGCTGTGTCCTCCTGCTGGGAACGCTTCGGAGCGGTGTCAGGGACCTGCCTGGGACACCGGCAGGACCAGAGGAGGAGAACTCTGAAGCTGGGAGCACTCAGAAGTTGGGTTTCCTCAGAGGGAAATCCATCAGAAAGGAGAGATGGGTGGGCTGGCTGCTGCTGCTTCCCGGGGTGGTAGGCAAAACGCACCTCTGAACATAATTTGTTGGGGTTTTTATCTGAACACAAGATTTTTTTGTGGGCTTTGTTGGGTTTTTTTTTAAGCTCATGTTCAGCTCTTCAGGGCTTTGGCAGCAGCGCTGGATTGTGTGCAGCCGTGTGTGCACGTGGAGATAACGAGCCAAGGCGTAATCCAGAATTCCTCTGCCCGATAGCCCCTTATCTCCCAGCACGTGCTGCGGGTGTTTTCTCTCTTGGTGGGTCCCCCCGAGCTGCTGGCTGTGTAAACACAGTTCCTGGGTTTAATGGTGAAGTTCTGGGAGGATCCTGCTTTATTGGCTCCTGGAATAGTGGGGGGAAACACCCAAAAGGGAGCTCCTGGCCAAGGACAGGCAAAGAAGCAAACCCTCTATAGCTTGTCAAGAAAATATTTCAAACGTGCCCGTTGGCCAGTTCTAGGCTTCTTTAGGATACTGTTGAAATTACAGCCTACTCCCCAGAACTCGTTAACATCTTAATATTGCATACTCTGATTGTGGGGCAGTGTGTCAGTGAGGGTGCGCGCAGGGTAATTGCAGTGCGTGTATAGATTCTGGGTTAGTATTTTGGTTGCATTTGGCAACAAAAATTCTGTGTAAGCTACTAGAAATCCTTTGAATTCCAGTGGATCAGACGCCAGGCCAGAAATGTTATCCTGAGTGAAGCCGCTCAGCAAAAGAGATGTGACTTGGCCGTTTTTCTCACCCAATCCAGCAGGCGCTGAAGGGATCCCGTGCTGCCCGTCCCCACGGAGCGTGGATCGGCTGCACGAGAACAGCGCCCAAACTGGAGCAAAAATCTGTGTGCGCATATAAACCTAAGCGCAGACTGCTCCAAAAGTGTTAAATTTTGCAGCATACTCCAAATACTGCACTACCCGCTAAAGAGGTTCTGTACATTAGTGGTGCTGAGGAACGTAGCAAGTCTCTCGGAGCGCGGCGTGGGAGCGGGGTTGCCATAAAAACGTTGGTTTTATCCTACAAACTGGTTTGGGTGCTCTGTGACTGGATTGGTGAGACCTCTCTACGTACACCCTGTTTTGAGATCGGAGGGAGAGTGTCTTGCTTAGCATCTGGGATTCCTCCAAGGTGACAGCTTCGCTCGAGGACAGAAAAATCTTATTTACAAGCGTAGCTAAAAGTGAAGTTTCCTGTTGGCAGAGCGGGGATGAGTCATTGTGGTTTCGAGTCGAGGGGCAGGATCTTCCCTGCGCTGCAGCAGGCGTCGACTTCCAGATACGCTCTCGCAGAGCAGCGGGTTGGGGTGTTTGTCACTTGTCCCCCTTCCTGAGAAGGTGGAACGCACCAGATGGGTCTCCTCCACCACGGTGGGGAGCACGTCCTCCTACAGCGCTGTGGAGTTGCTGGTGAGGGTCCAGCCGTGGCTCTCCCAGTTACGTCCCACTCCATCCTTTTACAGAACCAGCTGCTTTTTTTTATACCGGTGCCTATTGCCATGGTTTCCCCTTTGCCCATCATACATTTCTGCATCCAGCCTGGTCTGCCCCTGGAGGAGAGGAAGGCTGGGGACATTCCCAGTTGCATCCATGCCAGAGATTCGAGATGGGTCTCCACATCCCACGAAAGGTGTTTTATTGCAGGTTGGATGCCAAAGTAGAGCGAAGAACCACGTATAGGTGAATGCATTGAACTTCCCTGTGCTGTTCTCACTGAAAAGCAAAAAAAAACTTAGAATAATTTGAAAACTGAAGTGCTGCTGAAGGGGACTGAAGCTGTGCCAGGAGTGTCCTTCAGTAGCACCCTTAATAGCTGCTGATTTGCAGGAGGCAGTGTCCAGCCGTGCCGAAGGTGTTAGTCCTGATTTACCTCTCTTGTGTTTACAGAAAGGGGTGCTAATTTTTCATCCTCCTACCTGTTGTGGTCTTTTTTTCTTTTAAGAATGTCTGGACAGTGCTGCTGAGACAATTTCCTTCTAGGTGAAAAAGATAAAGTTTTATGTGGGAGTTTAAATTTAATATTACAGATGCACTGGAAACGGGCACTAATTGCATTCCATTAAGGAGATTTTAAGGAGATTTTGGAATTTGTTCTCTTTATATACTCGAAGACACAGAGAAAATGGTAAATTGTTTCTCTTGAACTTGTGAAGAATGAGGAACTCACCTGGTTTTTGGAATACTCAGGTTGAAATGCCATTTATGTCACCGTATAAGGAAGAATACCGGAACACCAGCTTTTCTAAAGTGCTATTTTTTGTGTTCTTGGTATAGATTGAAGCAAGGAGGACAAACACTCCTGTTACTGCTGATCTCCTTGTGGAAATCTGTAATTTTATAGTAAGTCCTGTGTGTTGGCGACGCTGTGGGTAACAATGTGCCATGGGGGGGAACTGCCACGTCTCGCTGGCACCGATTTTGGCAGGTGGCTCTGGCAGTAGCACCAAGCATCTCAGGAGAGAAGAAATAACTTTGCAAGAAAGGAGAAAAGAGGTGGTGAAAGCACCTGTTTTGTCACTCAATTTGCATTTCTAGACACCACGCTTAAGAAAAAGCAGCCAGATTTTGTTCATGTCCAGAACTCGTGTGGTTTGGTTTCTTACCCAGCTCAGGCTGGGGAGGGGGAAAGGCAAAGCCACTGGGACTATCAGATTGTTGGGCTGTTCCAAAATCCTCAAATGCCGGCCTTCAAGACCAGACTTAAATCCCAAATGGCTTTTTTTTGATCTTTAACTTGAATCAACTGAAGCTGTGAATGGTTTTGCTGTGTAAGAACTTTTCTATAGCTGTTAGCAATTAATAAATCCCATTTTTCTTGACCTTTTTTGGTTTGTTCCTCCTGCACCAGCCCAAGGTGCCACACTTTTGCTTTGGTGTTAGGTGTTAACTTTGAGGTTGAGAGCTTGGCCTTGGTCTGTCTGAGGGGTGGGGTGCCAGAGCTCTGATAGAGCTTAAAGTTCCAATTTTTTCCAAAAGTAGATCTTTTCAAAGCAGAGTCCTTCAGCTTTTGTCTCCTGCACTGCTTCTGTGTTGACTTCCATGGTGGTATTGTCCCTTAGCTGAGTTACTGTGTCACTTTGGAAGAAAGCCTGGGACTTGAGTGCATGTAGCTTGTGCTAAAAATGCACACAATGTACGCCTAAACAAAAGCAGAAAATATGGGATCTTGTAGTGTCCGTGTTTTGCTGGTGGCGGTTGAATACGAGCGTGTTGTTACTATGAAAATCCCAGTCGTAACCTCACGATTCATTTGTTAATCTCTACCAACAAGGAATGTCTTGATTTTGACAATAGTAATGTATCTTACTTTGGCGAAGTCTGTTTCTTTGCTTAAATGTAATATCCTATTACTGTTACACTAACTCACATGATTCCTGCTATTATTCTCCTTCCATTTTCCATTCTGGGATCTCAGACGGGTACTGAATACTCTTTGCTTCCTCTAATAGCCCTCTCTATTGTTTTCCGGAAAGATCTGTCAATTTTATTGAGCTCCCGTCATAGACTCCTGCTCTGTGGCTCCTGCAGCTGGAGGCGACTGTTCCGAATGGAGAATGCACACGAATGTTCGGCCATTGTAGATATGTACTTGTATAGAATCCATAGGCTGATAGAAAATTACTTATTCCCTGGCTTTGATGACGGGGACTTTTTTTGCAGTATTTCCTTTAAGATTTTTAAACTAGTATCTGGAAGCTTTTTAGGTGTTTAACTTACAGCTTGGTGTTCTTATCTGTTGAAGATAGTGAATGCTGTCGGTATAAATACGTAATTCAGGGGTCCTGAAGGGGGAGACAAGTTCTTGGCCTTTTTAGGAACTTGGAACTCTTAGTTAAGCACTCTTCCAACAACAAAAAAATCCAGAAAACCTGCCTTTTGCCCTCAGAGCTCGTAGATCTGTTGCAGTCCATAAACTCCGAGGCCATGAACTAATATTGTTCACTCTTCGTGGTGTTGTACATTTTACAGAAGGCGTTTTATCTCCCAGCGCTGCTCTCTAGACTTTTTAGAAGACATAGTGGAATATGCCAGTGTACGAAGGTACTTTCTTTTTCAAAAGCAGCATTAATCTCAGCTCGTTGCATGCAGTCCTCTCCTCCCTCCACCCTCTTCCACGCCAGTATCCGAGGTCCTGCATGCCAGTGCTGCCATCTGATCATACGACTGGCATGGCTCTTTCGGAGCATTTAACAGGTTTTGGTGGTTTCTTGTTTGTTTTTTTTTGTAATTGCAGAACCAAGCATATATCTGGGTCTCCAAGACACAAAAGTTTGAAGAAGATGCACTTCATCAAGAACATGAGGCAGTATGACACCAAGAACAGCAGGTGAGTTCTGGAGATGGAGGTGCCTCCTGTCCTCAGGTGGAATAGGACGTGCAGAGCCGTAGATTCGGGTTTGTAGGTGCTTGTATCTGCTTCATCTCCAGCAATATTCTGCCATCCTGCTTTGAGGAGGTTAAATCATTGTCCTCCAACACCCTTCTTATCTCCGGCACACAGAGGGGTTAGAGCTGAAGGGGGATTTACGGGGAATGGTTTGGTTTAGCCAAATTCTTGGCTCGTAGCTGCTGGGCAGAAGAAGAAAGGAGAGGGCACGTTCATATTTATTATTAATAGAGGCGTGAGACTTTATCTAATTGTAAAATATTATCAGCATCTTTTCACAAGGTTTATGTAAAAATTACATCAATATAGATATATATTTAAAGACTTGGACCTCCTTTGAGGAGCTCCCAAGGTGACAGCAGTTACTGAACGCTGGGTTTGATAAAGAGCTTGGCCCTAAGTACCTACAGGGACAGAATGAAACCTCTGCTTTTGTGCCTCTTTCGGAAAACATAAAATCCTTAGCAGTATCAGTGTAATTTACAGAGCAATTTAAGAGGAGTTCTGTGGTCATGTTCCATAAAAAGCTGCTATGTAACTTCTGAATCTTAATTCTTCTCCCGCTCTCTTCCCATCTGTTACAGGATAGTGTTAATCTGTGCTAAACGAACCCTGTGTGTGGCTTTTTCCATCCTACCTTACGGGGAGGGTTTACGGATCAGGTGAGTTGTCTCTAACTGCTTTGGGAAATGTCTGGTCTGTTGTTTGCAAAAGATCTTTCCGAATGAGTATGGTTGGTGTAGATCTCGTGTTTTGAAGGATGTTGACTTATTAACTTTATGTGTGAGGACAATAGCTTCCTGTCAAAATCTGACATTGCCACGATGTCAAAACATTCGTTCAAACTCCGAGAGGAAAAACAGTGGAAAAGGCAGACTTTTCTTCAGGTTTATTCATATTTTAAAGCACTCCAGTGCTTTAAAATCCCTGAAGCCAACTCTGAACAGATGATGTGATTTGTTGGTGTGTGGGATTTCCTACGCTCCCAAAGTGGTCAGAAATAAACTGTCTTCAGTGAAACAAACAATTGTGTCAGCAAAACGCACAGAGAGCATCAAGGAAGGATATAGAGGGACATAGGGAAGGATGCTGTCGCCTTCACTGGAAAACTTTCAAGGTTTTACAGTGAAGATACATCTAAATAAGTTTAAGATGCTTTTCTGGTTTTCAGCTCTAAGCCATGGATGTCTCTATTTGCAGCCTAAAAAAACCAGAAACAGTTTTGACTGATTGAAACTGCTTTTAGTGTTTATACTCTGTTTTTGTATAGAACTGTCAATCTGATCACTTAAGAGAAAGAAGAGCTGCCAACTGGATTTCCCTGCAGCTTTGCTCAGGGAAGTCTAAATTGATCCTGTGAAGGTCTGTGGTCTACGAATATACCCTCGAAAAATACTAATTTTATTCTAATCCACTTCTTGCAAAGCAATTGTGTTGTCACTTCTGTCCTGTGCATAACTTATGGGCAGAGGAAACGGATGTTTAGTGGTGGGAATTGTATTGTATGCAAATACTCTCTCCATAAAAATAGTTGATGGGAAAATATTCTCTCACTTCATAGAAAAGCAGCAAGGTCACCAGAGCTATTTTAGAGCAGTTCTGAGCACGGGTGTCGTTCGGCTTGGGTGTAAATTGGCAGTTTTTTAACTGAAAGCTGCTTTTTTTGCGTTGGAATATAGGTGACACATAGGTGACAGAGCTGCAGGCTGCCGTCGCTGACGCAGAGCTCTGCTGGCAGCATTAATTCTTAAGTTTGAGCTTGTGTGCACAGTGGTTGGAAAATTGCAATGGAAAGGCGAGTTTCTAATCCTGGAAAAGCAGTCATATAAATCTTATTTGCTGTTAAGTGTTTGAGCATTAGCGTGTTAATGAATGGTGCGATCTTACGCAGAGAGACCATATTAAAAAAGAAAGTTTACGTTTGCTAGGAATATTGTTACAGATTTGAGTTAAAATGATATGAGATCTGATTCTTAATGAACACCTCTACGTTTTGAAAAGAGTACTTAAAAATTAATGCTTTCCTGGAGACGGGATTGCGGGGTTGGCTCTGACCGGCCGGTGTTGGCTGTGGCCAGTGGACAGACCCGGTGTTTACCGTGGAGGAAGCTGAGCTTATGCTGTATTTTTCAATAGTGCTTTTTCTTCTCCGCATTTAAGTGATCTAAAAATGGAAGGACAGAAGCAACGACATCCTTCTGGGGGAGTTTCAGTCTCCACTGAGATGGTGCTCGGACTGGAAGGAGTAGAGCTGGGTGCTGATGGAAAGGTAAGGAATCTTTTTTCCTTTTGTCTCTTGATCTGTAACACCAGTGACCAAACCAGGGGGTGGGTAAACTGGCTGCTTTCACCCCAGGACCATTTCATGTTGGGGTAAATCACTTAATTTATGGAGCGCTTTGCCATCCATAAAATGAAAGTTGTAACTTTTCAGAGCGGCAGAAACTTCTTTTGAATCCTTAAAGTCTAAATTTTTGGCTTGTGATAAAGCTGCTTCTGAGGAGGCTGTTGAAGGCCACAATCACTTCTGCCTCCATTTGTGGAGAACTGATTTGACTCTGGTATCTCAGGGAACATGTAAGTGACGTTTTGGTAGAAATATGGTTGAAATTTATATCTCTTCAGTTAAATTTGTATACTGCCAGAATTTTACTGATGTGGTTTTCCACTTTTTTTTTTTGCCATCAAATCTTCTACTCCACTTCCATCCAGAAGTGGTGGAAGTAAGACATTCCCCATCCAACTTTTCCTTTTCCTCCTGTCCCACAATTTCAAGGTCCCCACTCCCAAATACAAAAACCAGGGGACTCTGAGTTGGAAAATCCTAGATGTCTGAAAATAAGCTTTCTCGAAAAATTTTCCCCTATAATTACTACAGCTTCCTCCTCTTTAAGGTTGTGTCCTATGCAAAATTCCTGTATCCGACCAATGCCCTGGTGGTTCGCAAAGCTGACAGCCACAGTGCTGTTCCCTCCTGTCGAGCCAGCGCTTCTCGGAGTCTTCCTGCATCGAGATATAAACCTGTGACAGCAAAAACGATACCAGCAGGACCAGACATGGGTAAGGGCAGTGCCAGCTCTGTCATCACTTGTGCAGACAGCAGGAAAGAATAAAAGGAATGTATTTGTCTGAAATAATTGCAAGGTAGTAAAGAAGGCTCGTTAATGAGGTGTAAATGATGAACCTTAGGACTAAGACTTGCACAGATTCCTTACATCCTCCAAATATCTGGCCTAGTTCAATTTATGCAAGTCAAGGAGTGCAAAACCTTTCCTTGGAAATGTGAAGTTTTGTATTGCTCAACAAGAAACACCTGGTACAGGTGGCCCTCCTTGCCTTCTGGCACCATAACAACACATAAGGCAAAGGGTTTGTGGCAAGAAATCCCTTCTCTCCTGTAAAAGAACAAACCTGGCAACTCTGCTGTCTGTTGAAGTACAGGCAAAAGAATTCAATGTTGTGCAGTTGTTTTCTGTGCATATTGTGGGTGACAAACTTAGTTTGCACCGAGTCTGAACTGGTGCGTCAGGCACATGCAGAAGAAAGAGCTTGTGTGGGTTTTTTAATAATTCCAATACCTGAATGATGCATTTATGAGCTGCAAACGCGTGACTGTAGCGACACTCTATATGTTTGCTGTTTTAAATTCCCTCTTTAAAAATGTTTTCAAGCTCTGTATCTCGTGACCCGATGTGCTTTCCTCATTCCCTCAGGAAGCGAAGCTGGGGAAGCCGCAGAGTATGATCCAAATCTTCTGGATGATCCTCAGTGGCCCTGTGGAAAACACAAACGTGTTCTCATCTTTGCCTCTTACATGGTGAGTGCTGGCATACCTGCACAGAGGAGGGAGTGACTGCTGGGAAGATCCTCCTATAAAGAGCTTCCTCAGGGAAGAAAACTTCCTCTAGGAAGAAAAAGTCGTGGCTTTTGGAGAATTGATTTAAGAAAAATACAATTAGTTGGGTTTGTACACTCAGCTTGTCGAGGACTGACCTGACACGTATCTCCATGTTGGCATTTACTTCTTGTAACCATTCGCTTACTGGTTTTTTAAGGCTTTGTCTGTAGTTGAGATTCAGCATGGTCTATTACTTAGGACATTACAGAATTGTTAAATTGTGATAACAAAACTGGGGTTTGCCTTTGCATTATTGTCTTTGGCAGACTTGTTTGGCTGCCAGTACTGTTCACATGAGAAATGGTAAATTTTGCCTCTTGTGTTTCAGACTACAGTCATAGAATACGTGAAACCCTCGGACCTTAAAAAGGATATGAATGAAACCTTTAGAGAGAAGTTTCCTCATATCAAGTTGACACTGAGCAAAATTAGGAGGTAAGAAACACGCATGGACTAATGAGAACATTTTGTTTTTAAGCTGTACACGGCTGCTTTTATCTTCCACTTGTATGGAGCAAATAGGAGATCTATTAATAGTATATATGATTAAACACTAATCTCTTGCTGGCAGTTGAGCTGACTGTAGGGTGACAGCCCTGTACAGGAATGTTTAGGATGCTGAGAAAGGGCAACAGTTGGTTTTCATAGTTCCGTCTGAAAGGGGTTTGTTTCACTAACTGCGGTGTGCTAACACTAATAGCCAATTAACAGTGAAGCTGAATTAGCCTTGAAACATGAGTATTGTAACCTGATTGTTTGGCTGTAGTGCAGTCCCATTCCGTCTGGATTGTCTTTCTAGACCCTCTGGCCATTTTCACCTTTTAATTACCAGACTCACTGGTGACCATGGACTCTAATGAGGTTCTAGGATAAAGAAGAGTGTTATTTCTGGGGATTCTTGGTAAAGAAAAGCATTTTGTGATGGCAGGACTATGCCATGCACAATTCCTCATCTTCCAGGAAACACATCTGGCCGCTCACCAGCAAGATGCACCGTTGAGCCTTCAAGAGCTGTAATCTTGCTGGTATTACCCAGCGGTTAATGCAATCAGGGACTTCTGAAATAGTCGGCTTAGGGCAGGATTCTGCTGAATCACCAGAGCTGTGTGTAACTCGGCTGCTTGCTCAGGCAGAGTCCGTGTTCCGCCAGGCTCCTGCACACTCCTCCTTGTAGCTGTTTCGAGTAGCGTGTTTGCACCAAGATCTTCTTGGATGGCGTCGTGGGAGGTAGCATCCACCAGAAAGTCTGCCTTAATGCTGAAGCGAAGGGCCAGCCGCTGTGGGAAGGGTGTAAACCAGTCTGCCTTCCCCCCGATTCTTCCGCGAGGTGTGTAGGAGACGGGTCTCTGCAGCAGCTGCTGCGATCTGCCCGGCTTTGATGTGGGATTCTGTAGGTCGGGGTGGTTCAGCCGTATGGTATGAATCACAAACCAGTTTGGAAGCCCAGAGGGAATGGTACAGCTATATAACCTGTGTGGCAGCGAGGCAGTGAAGCCCCCGGTGTTTATGGGCAGATGCAGAACTGTTCTTCCACAGCAGATGTTGTCAGCCAGGTTAAATCAGTTTGTGCATCAGCTCCAGCTTGCTGCCAGCTGGACTTCTCTGGTCTAGGATGATACTTGTCATGGTTTTCCAAACAGGAATCCTGTCTGTGTGCCCTTAGTTCCCACACTGCAGTATTTCCAGAGCATTCCATAAAAGCTGTCGTGTTTGAGAGGGTGTCTTTTTTTCCTCTTCCCAGTTTAAAGAGAGAGATGCGGAACCTGAGTGAAGAGTGCAATCTGGAGCCGGTTACCGTCTCCATGGCTTACGTTTACTTTGAGAAGCTCGTCCTCCAAGGCAAACTCAACAAACAGAACCGCAAACTGTGCGCTGGTGCTTGCGTCCTGCTCGCAGCCAAGATCAGCAGTGATCTCAGGAAACACGAAGTTAAACACCTTATAGACGTAAGTACTGTGAGACGTGGGTCGGGTGGTGTCAAACCCTTCTCTCTAGCTCCTGGAACAACAGAAATATTTAAGCCAAGATTTTCAGCAGCGTGTGCTTGCATTTAAGACCAGCTCTATCAGTCAGTTACATCTCATTAAGGCTCTTCCTCGATTATTTTTTTTTTCTTTTAATTCATTAAAACTACTTGACTGGTGCGGTCTAATGTCCTACTGATCCTACAGGGAGGTTATTTTTGCATCTTACTGTTTCAGGTGAAGATCCATAACTATTGTGTGGATGTCACAGCTGAGCTGATAAGCAGGTTTTCTTGTCTGATCCCTGGCGACACTTTTGATTCTGTGGGTGCAGCTCAGGCCACGCATCGCTGACTCCTGGCTTATGCTGACTTCATCTCCCCCTGCCTGGGTATCGTGTGGATTAACTGATTCTGTTTCTCCCCCTCTCCTCTTCTTTTGTTCTTACTCTTGTAGAAACTAGAAGAGAGATTCAGATTCAACAGAAGGGATCTCATCGGGTTCGAATTCACCGTCCTCGTAGCTTTGGAGCTGGCTCTCTATCTTCCTGAAAACCAAGTTTTACCTCATTACAGACGGCTCACGCAACAGTCGTAACCAAAGCTGCGTTCCGGGTGACAGCCGGTGGCGCTGGGGATGGTGTCGCTCGACGCTGCTGGCGAAGGTGCCGCCGGCCGCCCCGCGCCGCTGTGTGCGTCCCGCCACGGCCACAGCCGGTTTTGAAGCCTGCGGTGTGGTGTCAAACTGTCAGGGTGCGTTACGGACGCGCGCCCCACGTCTGGGGGATGGTACGAGAAGAGTTATCGAACTTTCCTTTTCTTTTGGACGTTTAAAGCACAAATATTCACCAGTCAGCTGTCACGGCTGCTTATTATTCCTTATTTATCTTTCTTTGGTTTTACTAAAACTGTTCTTCCCTATGAAGAATACTATGGTATTGTTTCTTTTTTGTTTTGTTTTTTAAGCCTTTATCGTATTCCTTGAAACTAAAGGAAGCATCACTTCCATTCCAGTGCACCATAAAGTTTCCGACGTTTCTAAGAATCTTCTCGCATTTTTACATTAATGAAATGCATACTTTATTTTTTTAAAGATGTGCCTAAAACTGGCTGGTCTGGTACCAGTGCTTTTTAAGTTAGTTCTGTTATTTAGTGAGGAATCCTGAATTTCTATAGCCATTTATTCTTTACCTGCATTGGCCTTGCATATGAGGAAAACAACTCCAGTATATCTGCACTAGTGATACACGGGGCATCTATTCCCTACTCTACTATAGATCTCTAAGTGGCAAGGTTGAAATTACTCCGTTCTAATTTAGTTAACGATTAATACCTTAGAAATATACGTTTTATTTAAAAAGGAAAGATTGTTTGAAAATCTGTCGTGAAATGCCACATGTGGAACAAGGTGGGCGCAGCAAAGCCATCGCCATCCCCATTCACTCTTCAGTGGGAGGCGAGCGCTTGACTAAGAGCAATTTGCTGTCAAATGTATCGTTTGTGGGTTTTATCCGTTTCTGTGTTCCCTAGTCTGAAATAAGCACCTTTTTAGTACGACTGTATTATATATGGTCTTACGTGCTCTGAGCAAATACTGAAGTCAGTAGAGCTGCTGCTGCTGATCTAAGCCAATGAGACAAAGCATGCTCGATAATTAAAATGCTACTGTTTTAACTCGGTTCTTCCAAGCATTGCATCACTGTGACGGTCCCCATGGAACTGCCATTTCTTGCACATCTGAACAGCCACCTCATGGCTGGTGCCCAGCAGCGCGCTGATGCTCACGCAGGGGTTAAATAACTTCGCTGACCGTTGGCTTATCCCTTCAGTTGTTTTTAAAGTGTCTAGGTTGGGAATGAACTCTGATTATACGTGGAACCTTCTGTGCTGTTGGCTCTAGGGTTTATTTTCTGAAGCAATATGATGATACGAGTAACTGTGGCCGCTTGCAAGGAGCAAAACTGATGCTTGGCTCTTACGACTGAGAAATGTGTCATTTAACTTTGACTCCTAAATGAAGTACTAGACCTCGTAGTGAGGTGAGGGACCTGCTGTCTAATATGTAAAGTAATGTAAATTCCTGTTCCTTGTATTAAATGTTGGTTGTAGGCAAAAACGAAGCCGAATCTTTGCTCTTCAGCTGTGTTTTGTCTGAAGCTGATTCGGCTTCATTAGAGCTACCACAAACTTTACTGGAGCCCCTTCCTCTTTCAGGAGGGCTCAAAATGTATTTTTCCTATATAATAATTACAGTGACTATCAAATATTTTGTAACTGTGTTCAACTGTATGTAGCGTCAAGTTATTTGTGTAAAATTTGAAATGCTTGTGACTTCTCTCTAACGCAGAAGGAGTTTCCAGTCTCCTGGAAAGCTCATAAGCTCCTGGTAGAAAATATATTAGACAATAAGCTTGCCGGTTGTATTCCAAAAGGTTTAAAAAAATACCTACTAGTTAAACTTCCTACTGAATATAACTGTCCTTGCATGCAAGAAATAGTGATGTACTAAACACCTAGTGTATAACAAGCCTTCAGGTTAATCAATGGTGGTGAAGAGAGATGAAAGGGTCCATCCACCACTTCCAGAGGTGAAAGAGGTAGAACCGAGCAGAGAAATTCCTCACACGGTCTCTCCAGAAACAGTAAAACACTTGGGTGAGTGGGAATGAAGGCAGAAAAGGTCCTTCTCTGGGAACATCTTTCTGTATAAAGAGTTTTCTGTAGCAAAATTAACTTTCTTTTCTGACCATCTAAGGGCAAAACCCCACTTTGGTTTGCAGCACTTCGCAGTCTCTATTCAGTGGAAGTTTGTCTAGTTGCAGTGGGCATCTGGGCTGGAGTTACGCTCCCAGAAGCTATGGTTTCATGTCATCAAAGAGCAAGCTTTTTTTTTTCTCTTTCAAAAGACCAAAGTTAGGATAAGGAGCATTAAATTACAGAATGCTGAGTGCTGTTAAAGGTTGCTCTAACTGTTGGCTGTGGCTCAGGCAGTGTTCTTGAGCTCCGGAGCCCTTGGGAGGACAGGCCGGAGGCACGGTGGTGGCGTGGGTGGCCTTGTGGCCGATGCCACCTGCGGCTCCACTGTGGTGTCTGCACAGCAGCTGTCCCTCTGTGTCTTCATTTTTCCATTTCCAGAGTGTAGCTGTCGGTCCTGCGTGGGGATGTTTTATCTTTTCGCCTAAAAGCTGCCACCATGTGGCAAAGGACTACAGTAAACTGAAGGTGGGACCCACAGCAAGTCCTGGCCCCGCGGCCGGCTCTGGCCCCGCCGCGGGACTGAGCTCTTGAGAAGCGGCTGTACATTTTTCTGTAAACAATGCTGTTACGGTTTTGTCTCGCTCCATTATTTAAAAGTCTGAGTTGTAGCCTGTTATGTTTTTTTTTCCCTCATGAACTTGTGACATTAAGACGCTGTGAAATAAACACTGTTTTGATACGTGTTTTGTACCCAAGCGCCTGTTTTCGGAGTTTTTTTTTCCCGTTCCGCGGGGACTGCTAAAGGCCGGGCCCAGTTCCCCTCAGCCCCGCGCCGCCATGACGGACAGCGCCCGTTTAACGCCCGCGCTGGCAACGTCACGGCGCCACGCCGGAAGTGATCGTCTCCCTTTGACGTATTTCCGCTTCCGGGGTCGATCCGCCTTTTCCGCCGCGGCGCACGCGAGGTAGGAGCGGGATGGCGGATCTCCGCCGGGGAGAGAGGCCGGGGCGGCGGGGCCCGGGGCCGGGAGGGGGGTAGTATTTCTATTAACTTATTTGGCTGATGGGATACAGTCTCCTTCTTAA
>JAOXJK010000005.1:2314501-2357659 GCA_025774025.1 Xenus cinereus | reverse complement strand
CCCAGGTTGCCCAGAGAAGCTGTGGCTGCCCCATCCCTGGAGGGGTTCAAGGTCAGGCTGGATGGGGCTTTGAGCAACTTGGTCTGGTGTGAGGTGTCCCTGCCCAGGGCAGGGGGGTTGGAACTAGATGATCTTTACGGTCCCTTCTAACTCTAACCATTCTGTGATTGTATGAAACTTCATTTTCAGAACTAGCCCTGTATTCTGTTTGCCTTCCAGGTGAAAGAGAGGAGATAGTGACATCAGGGCGGGCAATAAAAATAAATGAGGAAAGTAAAAATGTACAGTTGGAAGGCACCCATGGACAAACTATACTATGATCTGGGACCTGAAAATTGGACAAAATAACTAGAAATCACATGGCAAATGGAAATGCTGCAATCAAAACACATAGAACGACAAGAAAAACAAAACTGTGAGGAGGCTGACTTTGAAAGTTTTCTAAGTATTTGAATCGGGCAACCATGTGGTTTTTTTCTTTCTAGGTCAGTGAGGGACAGATAATTCATGCGCATTTCAGGTATGTTTGAATATAACACAGATTCTGAAAACAATTTTGGTTGTTTTCTTTCTAAGTGACCGGAGATTTTCTGCACCACATTGATTTGTACCTGGAACTCGTACCCGTTACCTCTGCAGCAAGGTGTGCTAGCACACACCTGATACCTCCTCGGGGAGGCAGAGGTAATTCTGCATTGCTTCAGCTTCCTGACACAGAAAAGTGCTAATTCTTTGCTCACAAAGAACTTCGAAGCATCACTTCACACATTTGAGTTTGGTAATAAAAGAGGCCATTCGATTTCCAGTTTTAGAATTAAATTTAGCAGGCGAAGGCTGGTTAAAATACATTTTACAGATACTTTACATTATATATATGTGCGCATTTGGATTGTGGCAGATTTACTGCTATGGACTTTTATTATAAAATGACGAAAGAAAGAGAATCTGTTAAAAATCTTTCCATGAGGAATGAAGCTAGCTCTTTTTCATTTATGTTTTCAGTAAGACTGGGGTTGTGCTCGTACAAATAAAGGTATCAGATTTATTTTTACAAGAGCCATGGCCCTTCTCGCATGAGTGGCAGACACACAAGTGATGTCAGTATGAATGACTAACAACTAAAAATAAAGCAGATATTTTTGTACAGGCTACGTAATATCCTATTAATACAAGACCATTTTGTTTAGTTTACATTTTCTTTGGACCTTGCCCATTCACAGCTTTCTCGCAGCAGTTTCCTTGTATCATGTACTGTGAACTATTGTCACTCATGCACTTCTAGTGGGTTTAGAAAAAAAAAAAAACTTGCCTTGTCTTCATCTGATGAAAGCACTTTTCATCAAGAATTTAGGAATTCACCCCTCTCCGTGACCCTTCTAATTCTACCACGTTAAAAAAGAAAATCCATAAAACCATTTCCCAACTAATCCCCTTCTCTAATATGTTGTTCTGGGTTTTTATCCCTGTAATAAATGCCTTGCTACATCTTCACTGTGATTAGTCTCATGGGATGTACATGTGATGAGCATCTCCCCAGGGTCAGACTGAACACGGGTCAGAATCCCACAGCAAATGCCAAGACACGTTTGAATCCCCCAAAATAATCCAAGAAGCCAGTACTTTAGCATCCGTGTTTTACACAGAATAGTGCAGCTAGCAAGTAGGCAGAGGAAAGAGGCTAGGACAAAGCTTTTTTATTTTTTTAAATGTGAGGCTAAGGTGTTTCCAAAGTGAGGAAACATTGAACTCCATGGGGAATTCATGTTGTTTTATTTCCTCCAAGCATCGCGCACAGCGAGTCACTACTAAATGCTAAAAAGGCATGTGTACCCCCAGAAAATCAAACCCTCAGTGCTGACTCTATCATGGTTTCACTAAGCAAGTCTCTAAAAGACAGAAAATATATCCAGTACCAAGTGGAATTCCTGCTCAGAAAAAGTCAGGATCTCCTTATAACCAGTGGTTCTGGCACTCACACAGCACACAAGAATTATGAGGATTATGAGAGCTCTACTGCCTGTGTGTTTGGGTGATGGAGAGGGAGCCTATCAAACTCTCACATTGGAGTAATTTTTTTTATCCTCTATAAATAATTACAATTTGACCGGAACGGGGACGTGAATCCCAATTTAATTGAACCTGGAATTTCATCACATATAAGTTTGAGTGGCTTCCTCAACACTGTTACACAACTGCGACCTTTTTAAAGCATCACTGTCTTTTTACCTGGACTCTTCGTTCTCTACATGACCTTGTTTTGTTCATTTTGACATATTTTTTGTGACAACTGAGGAACCATTGACATGGTAACACGAAATAGGATTTGATCTCGTTCTGGAAGTTTGTCCTTTGATTAGCAATGTTCCAGCCCTGCCGTGCAAACAGCCTTAAATTACGTTCCACAAGATTTCATCCTAAGTAGTAACACTGACAATCCCTATGAACGCTTTTTTTTTCAAACTTTCTCTGAAAACAGACTGACGTGTATAAAAATCTCACTCGACTTTACCTCAACAAAGTTCCATCAAATGCTCTAAAACAAGGGTGCTTGCAAATGCTAGACCTCTGCCAGATTTTAATTCAATGTGCAAATCATGTACTTGAAGCTGAAAAAATAATCCCTGCAGGGATGATTTGATGTCAAATGGGTATGTCCCCCTTTTCCTAACAGTAATAATTAATTTATAATCAGTTTCAGTAAACATAGATTTCCCTCATAAATAAAGATGCAAAACTCACAGACTAGACACAATCTCATTTTCTATTTCAGCATTTTGACAATCATTGGTTAATGTCCCCCACAAAAATCCTCAATCTCAAGTTAATATGATTCTGTTTTAAGATCTGAAAAGTGGACTAATTTCTTCTTGAATTGTTTTCCAGTTACTGTCATAACAACTTAGAACCAAGGGCTCCTCCACTAATTTTTTTTAAATATTAAACTCTTCATTGAAATGTAAATCTCATCTTTTTGGGGTATTTTTGCATATAATCCTTCAAATTCTAATGTGGCAGTCAAATAATCAATGTCCCTATAAAATTCAGCATCCCAAGTAACCTATTGCACTGTTTCCTCTTCCACCTGGGAACACACACATTTGCTGCCTGGTTCTTCTCCAGAACTGCCCAGAGTCTTTATTGTTTTATTCTGGTGAAAAGAATCTATGTTGATCTTACATCCTCTATATAAGCAAAAATATCACTACGTTTTTAAATCAAACAAGTCAATTGAACACAATTGCGTAGGGACACAAGGTTCCCCAAAGCACAGCTGACTCAACCATACTCATTATTTAGCTATTGGCACCTCCCAAATCTCCGTAAACACTCTCGGTGTAGAAAGTTATTTAGTACCACTCATGACCCCCAAAATTTCATCCTTTGTGGGTACCAGCAGTTCCTCCTGGTGGCGGTAAATTTTCTGAGAGTAATACATAAAGATTAATAGGCAGGCTTAAGTCTTGCTATTTTGGTCTTTTTTTTTTTTCCCCACTATAATCAACATTTTTTTCATTTTCTTGTAACTGACCAACAAGCATCTTTCTCAACTGTTTTGTTTCTCCACCCTTCCAGTGAGAACTCCATAATCCATACAGAAGACTCCAGGCTTTCACATTTTAACCCAAGAACCAGTATGCTTTTGTAAAGGTACGAAAACATCATGTTTGCTTTTTATTTGCTTTACATTTTTGCATCATAGTTACTCAAAATGTAGCTTTACCTCTCCCTAGATTGTACCCATTCTTTTGAGACTGGAAGGCTTTTATGAAGTGCCACTATGCATTATTTCTCTTGCGTTTATTCTCATATACTGGGTGCTTGCAAAGCTGGTTCCCAAACCATGCAAAGCTCTGTCAGTTTTGTTTGAATTTGAAGGCAACTTCTGCTTTTCATGACGTGAATTTTACTTGATATTTGGCATTCCAAAGAAATTCTACAACCTCAGAGCTTTGCTTGCCTTCTATTAATTTTACTCTACCCTAGATAACATCCATTAACTGCAATTTTTAAAACCATAGAATGTCTAGGTTGGAAGATCACCTAGTCCAACCATCAACCTAACTCTGATAAAAACCATCACTAAACCATGTCTCTAAGCACTATGTCAACCCCTCTTTTAAATCCCTCCAGGGATGGGGCCTCAAGCCCTTCCCTGGGCAGCCCATTCCAAGGCTTAAGAACCCTTTCCATGTAAAAATTCCTCATCTCCAATCTGAACCTCCACTGGTGCAACTGACAACCAAACTGGCTTTCTCTTATCCTGTTCTTTCCTTGTTCTTCTTAAAAAATGAGGAAGAGTAGGGTTTTTTCTTATTTTAGGTTTCAACTACAAGCTTGTTTTTTTCCCTCTTTCCAAACTGAAATGGGAAAAAAGTCACTTTTTTAGTTTAGTTGAGAATATGTGAGCTGTGAAAACTCAAGAAAATTAAGCAAGTAGTTCTTGAATCTCAGACCTTAGTATTATCAACTTTCTATTGCAGATTCTCTGATACTACTGTTTTTACTCATTCTACCATCAGACAAATTTCCTAACTTAGTGTTAGTCATGGACCAATGGCAATCAGATGATAGACCACAACATAATTTTAAATTCCCACCTCCTCCAAAGTGACGTGACTGTTCTCAGATATTCACAGATGGAAGTCAGCAGGCAAACAATGTAAGAGAAAATAAATGAAAAACCACTCAGACGACAATGTAATCTTTGCATGGTTGCAAACATGAACTGTCACAATTGATTGTGAAAGTTTTTCAAAAAGTTGAGGAGCCCATGGATGATTTTAAAAAGCTTAAGAGCTTTTTCAATTAAAAATGGTCCAGAAACACTTCCTCAGACTATTGCTTAATGAAAAAGCAAAGTTGAGCACTCATGACTGAGATGTATTCGTGATTTACTATTTGAGTATTATTTGGAGATGTCCCAGGGGTGGCTCCTTTTTCATTCACGTCTGTTGTGTAGCTCTGAGTCGGGCTGTTTCTGCTTCAAAAGTTTTATAACTGATGATATTTAGGAGAGAAATTTAAAGGGGACGTATTTTCACTTGTGAGTCCGTGGTATCGGGTGTTTAGAAGACAGTTCAAACAGCTGGAGTTGGCTCAAATCAGCAAATGTCCATATGGGACAGATAAGCAAGTTGACTGCTGCTGAAATAGATACCAACCACTGTGGGCGGGTTAGAAACAACCTTCTTATCTGCTGAAAGCTGCTGAGATTTTGAAAAAATTCCCAAATCAAACTGAGATGAAAAAATCTCAGATATTGAATTTGATCACTCAAAATGTTCCAAACAGCAGAATTTTACACTGAAAAAAAAGTGGTTTTCTTTAAAACGGTCAAAATACAATATTTTGATATCCTCAAAACTTTTTCCAAAATTTGTCAAAATGAGAAATGTTCAGAACTGATCTTTTTCCATAAAACATTGATTTTTTTGTGTTAATGAATGTGCCTTTGCTAACAAAAAGGTTCCTAAATTCCTACTAGCCAGTACTTTTTTAAGTTCACATTTTGAGGATGCTCAGGCTGCTAATTGATGTAAAGAGGCAGCTCATCCAGATGTAAGGTTTTTTTCTTGGCTGTCTCATTGACTCTCTCAGTAAAAGCAAAGGTTTGCAGGGTCTACATCTTTCTCTTGAATTTTATGTATACCTTCAGTTCTTTTCCCGTTTTCATACAGAACTCCACATTAAGACTTTTTTTCCCCTCTTTTGTAAGACAGCAAGCATTGTGCAAACTTCAACTGTGCTAACCCGCGTGTTTCAAGAGACAATGATCCTTTAACTCTGGGAAGCTTAATGAGGCCACAACGTCGCTCATATTGGTGCAATTTACACCTTCTCCAGTCCTCCCTTGGTTCTTTTTATTCTCCTTTTCAGTTCAGTCAAGTTGTGTGTGGAATCTCCCCATTACCCGGCTTCCCAGGCTTTGAAGTCTTACTGTCCTCCAGTTCTTCTTGGTTCTGCAGTCCTCATCCTCAAACCTTTGCCGATCGTACTCTCTCTCTGTGATACTTCCCCGGGGCTTCAGACTGCCTATTGATAGTTTCTCTTTCAGATCCTCTTCTCAGCTGTATTTCTCTCAAGCTTGAATTCATTCATGTCTCAGTTGCTCCAACTCAAAAGGTTTTAGAGATGTAAGGAACTAGAACCTCATCGTTTTTAGACTAGGGCACTCGTGTAGAACGTAATAGTTGAAGCATAAGGAAAGCAAATCATGGCAAAAATAATTACAGAATGACATTCCCTCCCACCTCCCCCCGACCAGAGGCATTCTAGCTTTGCAGCACTGGCTAGCTAAGGAGTGTACATGAGAACCAGGCTTCCAAATAATAGTAAGACTCAGGCCAGCAAATGCCATTAGACGTGGGAAATCCTGGGGAAGGTGAAGCATACGCTTCCGCAGCGTTAGCAACGCCAGCGTTTCTTTCATGGTGGTGCCAACAGGCGAGTGACCCCGGAGAAAGCGCGCGCCGTGAGCGTAATGCAAAGCTCATGTAGGACTCAGGCACTAAAATATTAGCTTCCTATCCCCAGAATCGCACGAGGCGAGCAGCACTGTGCTTATCTCCTCTGGATCTCCTAGAAGTTTGCCAGGTTGCCAGCGCAAACAGCAACAGGGGAAAAGCTAGGTGTAGGCAAGGAACTCTTGGTGTGCATCCAAACAAAAGAAGGAATCCAGGGCAAAGAAGCATGAATGTTAATAATCTTGCCAGAGATCCTTTCTTCAAGGCTAATAGTTCAGTAACCTCCTTTGATGTACGACTTGAATATATCACAGCATCTGTATGCCTCCAGCACCTCCCCTAACGCACGGCTGCAGCCAGAATTAATTAGTAAGCAGGAGCGGGAAGGAGCAAATGACCCTGTGTGATGCAGATCAGTTTGTTCTTACTGGTAATGCAGCGCTACCAATAATTTAAGCAGAATTTTAATAAAGCACACATACTGGCTGGTTCCCAGTAGCAAAGAGTCTGTGGTAGACTTCACGCCCCGTAGCCTTTAATTATTCATCTCTATGAACAACAAAAACCAGAGATGCCTAAGGTACTGGACAAATCCCTTGACCTGCTCAGACAAGAGATGAATGTCCACTGGATTCATTCTCCTATTTACCAGTCAGCTTCATTACTCCAAATCTAATTAATTTTGTTTGCACTGAGGGATAACACTAGTGATCACGTCAGCAATGCAGGGAATTCAGCTGGGTTTAATCTAAGTGGTTTCGAGGGAGAAGTTTGATTCCTCTTGTGCTGCTGGAATTAGTGAAAGCCTTTGCCCACCCTCAGCTGCCAGCTCCGTAGCCACGAGCTGGGATCTGAAATCAAGGCAAGTTCTGGGTGACTGTGGCGGTTGGGTTGGCTATGGGTGAGAGAAAAAAAATAGTCTGCTTCATGGTTTTGAAATTTTTCTGCTCTGGGGATCACAGAGATACACCCAACATAGGGAGAAGGTAGTCAGAAGGGAAAGGCAATCTTTCCGTGCATATGGTCTTGCCGTCAAGATGCTTTGCAACAGCCTCAATAGTCTTTTATGGGGGCATCAGGTATCCTCTTCACATCTCCGTACTTCCTTTTCCATTAAAAACTTTTGTTCTTTTCCCATGCTGCCTTGTTGTCCCTATTGAGAAAAAGTATGAAACTTCCTTCACTTTCTTCAGGCTTGGGTTTGTTGCCCTGGCCAACAGAGCATGCTGGGCCATAGAAAGACCAATTCCAGAAAGAAGTGGGGACTCTTCCCCTTTTTTCTCCTGTTCTGCACGTTCACCTTCATTGTAACCTTAATTAAAACCACAGAACACTCAACTCTGTGAAGCATGTAGCTAGCATAACCCATACCTATTTATCACAGCATATTGCTATCTACTGTTTCCCTGTATTTGTCTGAGGAGAAGGATTCCCTATTGTGATAAATACAAAGAAACCCTAGTCAAACTGCAGCCTTTGAATAATAGTATAAATAACAATTATATAAGTAATCACTTTTGTGCCTAAGAAAAAAATCCTAATCTTATATCCTGCCTATTTAATGCTTATGCGATCTGCAGGATTGCTGTGGACCACATTTGTATTTACAGAAGTGGAATCACCACCGTGTAGAGATGAACAGGAGAACAATTACATACCCTTAAACTCAGTTTTCCCAGTCAAAAGCAGACTAAGGAAAAACCATTTGAGGTCAAAACTATCATTGAAGCAATAAAACTAATTCCCCAGGCTAAACTCAGTGACTTAATTCAGTGGGGTTATACTGGGGTGAGTTTGGCCCATTATTTTTTAATTGTTTCCAAATGTGTCTCTGCCTAGTCAACTATCCTGATAAAAATAAAGGACTCTCATGAAGTCCTCAGGCAGCAGTGATATCCAAGGTACTGCTAAAATGTCTCTACTGGTGAAACCTCATCTCTCTGCAAAAACGTGTGGGCAAAAGGCTGACCCAGAGGGAATATCTGCAGCCAGGACAGTGGCCAGAGAGTGGTGTTGCAATCACATGGCTGATTGCTGTGGAGCAGCCACAATGCACAGCCAGGTTAGCCCTCTCCCCAGGTGGACCTCCTCTCCCACCTTGCTTGGCCCAACACCCTTCAGAGCTGGGGTCATCAGCTGGTCTTTTGTAGGATTATAGGTTTGAAAGGCATACTCATCTCTGTTGTCTCTGGAGCTCAAATCACCATTACCAACCTTCACTTCCTGTCTCCATTTCATTTTTTTGTTGTTGTTAAGTTCTGTGATGAAGTAGGTACTATCATGATGATGTAGGAAAACCAGCTGGCTACAGCTGAAAACTGTCCTTTAATTCTAATGAACTATTCAATGATCAGTCTCCACATTGCTCCTGAGCCAAGACGTGGCTGACCTTTCTGCTTTAGCATTTTGTTGCATTTTGCTTTTCATCTTGGCCATTTTGGCCTCATTCAAGTTCATGAGTTTTGTAAGTATATTGTGGTTAGAGCTACAGGAGCCAGTGAATGTTGCTGGCATCGGTTTCTTCTCCCAAGTCCCAGGTGATGGGACAAGAGGAAATGGCCTCCAGTTGCCCCAGGGGAGGTTCAGGTTGGAGATCAGGAACAATGTTTCCACAGAAAGGGTTCTTAAGCCTTGGAATGGGCTGCCCAGGGAAGGGGTTGAGGCACCACCCCTGGAGGGATTTAAAAGCCGGGTTGCCATAGTGCTTAGAGACATGGGTTAGTGATGGTTTTTATCAGAGTTAGGTTGAGGGCTGGACTCAATGCTTTAAAATATGGCAGTGTGATGTTATTAGTGAAAACTTCCATTGTCAGCTGCATTTTACCAATTTCTTAATATCTACATCTATACCCAGGCTGTCCTTCAGGTGGTGCGTTCCCCAGAATCACTGAGGGAGGTTATATCCCAATGATACACATTTGCTCCCCTGTGATCATCTCTTGGTTGATGTTTGCTGTTGTCCTCACTCAAATCTCTGCAGAGGCCTCTTCTGAAGTTTTTCTCAAGTGACAGAAGCTGTTTTGGTGATGCTTTCCAGTTTATGCTGTGTAGTGCTGATTTCTGACTTGTTTGCTGTGGATGCTCGGTGGGATGGGAAACTTAAGCCTCTGGCTTCTCTCCGGAGAGCCCGGAACAGGGATGCGGTCGCTTCTGAATTAAGGAGGATGGATGGACTACCCCAGTGTGGTATCTCTCTCCTTATCTGTATTTTTCTTTCTTCTCAGATATGTCAAAATGTAGCATATTTCTTTGGAAGATCCTGTCTTGGCACCATGGTTATCTGTTGAACCCAGGCAGAGCAAATCAAGACATTTTTAACATGCAGTTGCACTGTAGTATGGTTTTTTTTTATTTTAATCATTTTGTGGGTTTTTTTTAAAATCATAAAGTGAATTAAGATTCCAAGTGTAAGCCACTGTGTGTATAATGAAGTACATAACTAAAGCTTTATTTCAGCAGAGAAGACCGAAATCCACAGGCTGTTGGCTCTTTTCAGCATAGCTACAAACCAAAACATCTTTGGTTGCACATTCTGTCTTCCTACTGATAACGCCTGAATTTACCAGTCCTCCTCCGAGCTGATAGAGCCTTAAAAAGATAAACTCCTGTGTGTTTCAATAAGGGGGGAATTCAGCTAAAAAGACCAATAAAAGGCTTCATGTTGAATTAATGTTGAACAATAACACAGAAAGCAGCGAGAGACCTTTTAAATACCACAAGCAGGGGAAAAAAATTCACCCACATTTTATTTCTGAGCTATTTTTTTCAGACATCTAAGTCAACCATTAAAGATGCATTTAAAAAAATAAACAAGGTGCTGTGTGGGGGGGGAAGAACTGTTCATTGCGATTCTCCTGTAAATAATTCATTTTTTCCAGCAGATAAATCTCCGAAAACACTTTCTGGAAAGACAAATCCAGTGTGCAAACGAGAGATTTCTGCTTGGCTTTTGTCCAACCCTCATTACTTTCCTTTGTATGCAGCGAAAGGAGATAAGTTTTAATTGGACTTGATGTTTCTTTCTGACATATCTTAAATTAGCTGCTTCTGCCTTGGTGTTAGGCTAGAACTTTAAATAAAACCAGTAACTGTTTACTGCTGATAAATGCCTAGTTTACCAAAGAGTTTAAATATTGTTGACTTGTTTCTAATCCCCTGGGACTCTGCTCATCCATGTGGATTCCAGTGGAATTCCTCCGTAAGGCAAAGTCAACTGACAGCTTAAAAGCTCAAGATGAACTTGAGGTCTCTCGGGTGATATTTTAAGCAATAAAACTCCATTAGCATCCAGCTACACCGAATTTACACTCCGTATTAAGTATTTGAGAATTATGTTGTATTTTAAACCTTTCTTTGCTTTGTCATGGTGAGTGTTGCCCTTTGTTTTTCAGGATTTTAAAAAATTGAAACAAACTGCTTTTTCACTAATTTCTTGTCCAAATAAGCTTATGAAACGTTATAGTGTCATATCCTGAAACCCAGTTCAATTGGAAATGGATTAGCGCTGTGCCAAAGCCTTCCTGAAGTTCTCACCAGCTTCACCAGTGAGACTGTAGCACACGAGGTCTTACTAAAATTTAAAAATTAAAGCAGAATCCTAACAAGGGAGAACGTGTGTCCTTTTAAAAATCAATTTTGAGTAGCATTTTCTAGTATTGTGATGTAAAATGTTCTTTGTTTTCCCCGGCCAGGAATAGTTCAGATCTTGCAGAGCCATGAAAGGGAATGGACTGTACTTGTACTGTACAAGATGGACAGAGTTGCCCTTACATGGTTACATTGCACCAAGTCGTGAAATTCTTTGCTGTTACTTACGAGGACTTGGCAGTGGCACCCGAGAGACAGCTGATTCAACCGGGGCTATTTTAGTGGCTTTGGCCAAAATTTTTGCTGCTGAGGCGGAGCGTCTCTTCTTAAAACACCTTGTTTGTTGGTAGGAGCTTGTAGATGTCTTAATAGTGAGTTCGTTTCTTTTAAGCCTTGACATTCATTTAATGAACTCCATGATGTTGAAAAGCTGCTTTAATCAGTCCCAGCCGTAAGTGTGTTGTGATCAGAAGTCCGGGGTTAGGAGGCCACTGCATCTTCTCTTGCTGGGGGCATGGAATTAGCAGTGTTGATAACATCACCCTGGCTTGCACAGTGCCAAAGAGGCAAAACGCTGCCAGCGCTGGGAGAAGATGAGGCAACGCGCTTCCCTGGCATCACTTGTGCTTCACTGAGGAAAAAACTGTGACTCAGAAGGGGAATATAAAGGGCCAAGAGTGTCTTTTGCCTTCGTGTAGATCCATTCCTGCTGCTCTCTGCATCCTGGCTCCAGCTGCTGAGGAGTGTGTGGAGGAGAGGCTGTCCCACCAGTGCTCCCAGAGGCTCTCCTACCAGGGCAGAAGACGCTGGGACAGCTTGTGAGGGATATGCTCAATTTTCCTAAAGCATGTTGTGGTGCTGGAAGTTGCTGAAAGCCTACCTGGAGGACTGAGCTAAGCAGTTACGCTAGATTTGGCACTGATTTTGTTTTCCAGCTGGATGTCGGGGAGGGCTCTCTATTCCCACCTTCTGTTTCGTTCCGTTGCTGTCACTCCGTGACACACAGGGGTAAAACCCCCTCTGCTGTAAATATTACTGTGAACAGGCTCAAGGAACTTTTGATTTTGGTTAATTCATCGATGACCCTTTGTGTTGAGGCATTCCAGGGTAGATGGCTTCCCTATATATATTGGACTAATCAGCCATGGCAAAAAACATAGAAAACTAATTAGGCTTTTTTTTTTTTTCCCCGCTGGAAAATACACTATTGTTTAATATTAGGCAGGAGTTTTCCTTGGCTAAATCCTCTATGGGAACTGCAGGTACTGAGATTTTAAGAATTAAAAGGTAGTGGTAAGATCAATGTGGGATTTTTTTAATGTATTATAAAAAAAAAAAGGTATTAAGATTAAGATCTGTTCTCAGATAGCTGATAGGAAATAAAACAAACGTGGCCAGGCTGAACCAAGCGAATTGTTCTGCAGCATACGTACCTGAGCTTCAGTCTGTCAAGAAATCCTGTTCTTCATACTAGACTGGGTCTGGGATGAAAAGTAAATACCTGCCTCTTCTGCCGAGGGTTTGGGACGTTCGGTTTGGGAGCAGAGTGTTCCCATTAGCAAAGCCCTGCTGGTTTCCGCAGCCCTGTGGCGGGTTGGCCATGGCTGGCCATGGCGAGGAGCCCGCCTGGCCGCTTCCTCGTTGCCCCTTCTCCACAGGGCACAGCATGAGGTGGAACAGCTCCTGGGCAAAGCTGAGGACATCACTTATTAATTACCATCATGGGCAAAACAGGAAAATTAATTTATTGCCTATTTAAATGGAGTTGGATGGCGAGAAACAAAGATTTAAACACCTTCCCCCCCGCCACGCTCGTCCCCGCTCTGGTGCCCAGAGCTCCGTCCCTTCCCGGCCCCGCCGTCCCTCACGATTGTTTGGGTTTTTTACCTCACCCATTTTGCCCGTTCTTACCCCTGTTTTCCCAGCGTCGCTGAGGGGCTCAGCTCTGCCCTGTGGGGGTGGCTGGAACCCGCCAGAACCGGTTGGAACCGGCTGCGTCCAGCGTGAGGTGGCCCTGCCTCTCCTCACAGGGCTCCTCTGCCTGACGCCTGGGCACCCACACCCTGTGCAACCCTCAGCCTGATCAACAGGTAATTAAAATAAAACCCTTTGGTGCTACAAGTGGCGACGGGCCTCAGCAATGCCCGGTGCGTGTGGTGCTGCTCCTGAGGCAGATCTCCACCAGCCTCATAGGGACAGATGGATGTTTATCCCCCGTTTCGCACTGGGGAAAGCGATGACGCTCCGAAAGGGAGGTAAGGCCATCTGCCAGACATCTGATAGCGCCAGGATTAAAATGCAGATCTTGGGAGCCCCAGAGCTGCACGTATATTATCTGCTAACCCAGGGCAGGTGTTCTTCTGAGAGGATGGAGGACGATCCTTGTGCTTGCTGGGTGTCTGCTGGGGTTTACTGCAGGGATGGGAGGGAAAGTCACGCTTCACACTTTGGTGAGCCCACCATAAACTGTGCACTAGGACATGACACATACATCAAAATTGAGCTATTGCTTATCTGTCTCTAAATGCAATAATCTTTTCACTGCTTTCAGAGGGCACCAGAGTCCTGAGGAGCACCTTGATCCATTTATCGATGCATACCAAGAGGCTGGCGTCCTGATGTGAAGTTATTCCATCCCCCTCTCTCGTGAGCTGCAGTGCCTGCCAGGTGAGTGAAGTTGAGCAAAAACACGAAGATACCATGTGTTTTATTTCACAAGGCAGTGTTTTCATAAAGCGTTTAGCACCAGCTCTATATGGGTTGCTCATTGAGCTGGGAAATGCGATAGTTCATGCTCTAGGCAAAGTGTTTCAAATGTCTGAGGCTGAATAAAAATAGCAGTGCACTGGGGAGGTGGTGGCAGAGATCATTACTTGCAGCTTGCCCCTGGTTCATTCAGTTCTTTCCTCTACAAGGGCTAGAAAGGCTGGGGATTTAATTCTCCCTTTGACTAGTTTGAGGCTAAAAGAAAGGGATTTACACGCCTGATTTCTGTTCTGGCCAACGGAGCCATGCTCGCAGTGAACTCCCTCTGCATTCCTGGGAAAATGGGGTCATTTGTGCTGGATCACTCAGCCAAGCGCAGGATCTGGGACTCTGCAGCCCACAAGGCAGCTCTGCGGAGGAAACAACCACCTTAAAAAGTCGATACTGCCATTAAGTTCAGCGTCTGCTGATGGGTTGCTTTTGCTGCTGTCTTGTGTCTCTTCTCAAGTGCCTGGAACCATCGCCCCCGGAGTTCAGTACATTAACTGGTCATCTCAAACCTGGAGGAGTTCCCAGGCAGGCTGACCAAAATCTGAGGATCTAAGACTGCATGTACCCAAAAAAAAGTAAATAAAAGGAAGCTAATCCCAGATGGAGCTGATTAAAATGTGAACTACAAAAGGCAGATTAAGGAAGCGGCTTTCAGGCTGCAAAGTATATTACCTGAGAGGGAGCTTGATCATTGTAGCACAGAGTTCATATTTCTGGAAACCCAGCACATCTTGACACAGCACTGCCTTTGGGGGGCCTGCATCCTCCCGCAGGAGATAACGGCACCAAGCTCCGGGTCTTTTGATCACAGGGGAATTTATGCCTCAGCAGTTGCCTTCTTGCGTGTGGCACAAACCCTTCCAGGGCAAAGGGAGGCAATTTTACAAGATTTTTCTGACCACCTCCTAATCACTGCACTTCTCTAGGGAGCAGGAGGCTTTGCAGGTGTGGGTCAGGTGGCAGTGTCCTACCAGTGATGCTGTGGCCAGCATTCCCTTCTGATCTTGGCTACTGAAGGGTTGATATCAGAACTGGTTTGGTCCATAAAAAACCCAGATGCATGTTTTTTATTTTCCAAAATGTGTGTTTTCTTTTTCAAGCTGGTTTGAGACTACCCTGACAGCAGAGCTAATCCTCACCTCAGTTGGAACCGGTCCTGACTCACTGCCGTAAGTCTTAATTCCCTGAAAATTTAAAATATTCAGGAGTTTCATACACATATATGTGTAACAGCTTTCCATGCAGTTATGTGAAAATTTCAAACTATGTCACCTCATCAGGTATCTTGTGGCTCATTGTTCTGTTACTCAGCCCTCACTGACTTCAGTGCCTTTAAAAAAGAAAAAGAAAGAAAGGATAAAAAAGTACTGTTGGTTTCTGCTGAGCAGAGACCTGTTCCTGGCACATTTCCCATGCAGTGTGCATCACAGGCATTCAGAAAAATGAGAGCACTGGGGCCAAGGCTCAGGAGACCTAGTTTCTGCTTCTGACAGTGACGTTTGTTTGAGCAAGACGTGTCGACCGCTACGTCCTATAATAGAATTTACCCATCTCTAAAATGAACGTGATGAAAAAAGTAGGAAGCTTTGAAATGATTTGAGGAGTGCTCAGAAAATGCAGTATGAGGTGGCACAGTTCTTTAAATATCTGTTATACAAGGAATATCTACTTTAAAGAAGATCTGCAGTAAATTCAGTAGAGTTGAGCCAGAGGCAGGTGTCCTAATTTACTATTTTAACCCTTGGTTTTATCCTCTATTCAGCAGGGAAATCTTACACCACCAGTTTCTGGACATGCAAATAAAATAACCCAGGTATCTTTTTTCTCTTTTCGAATCCAGTACCATTTATGGGGGCAGGACCATTTGAGCACTTTTTCTTCCTTTAGGGGGTGGGTAATGAGAGGGAGGGTCATGTTAAAGTGGACTGCTGGAAAGAGTAACTCTGATTTACAATGCTCTGCAGTTTGAGATAATGCCTCTGGTATTTGGGGACTCCAAAATGCAAAAAGCAATGCTCATGGGGAGCCGGTTCTCAGTCACCCATTTCTCGTAGCTGGGACCCCAGAGTCACGAATGGCACAAAGGACTGCTCACTGTACAATCCACTGCTGCTCCAAGGCACACGGTGGTGGCTGCAATGTTTGCTTCTGCTGCTCTGCCCTGGTCTAAAGACTTCTTGGATCTCTGAGGTCAATAGAACCTTTAATGGAAATTCACAGGGTACCATCAGACTTAGGTTCCCATCTTCACGAATTTTCAAAAGGCAGAGCTCAGAGCTGGGAACAGAACAAACCAAGAGAAATTCCAGCAAAGGGGGCGGCAACTGATTCTTGCTCCAGATAAAACTTGTTATCAGAGAAGCTCATAAATCCACCCAATTTAAACAGAGTGTCAGGCAGCATCCCGTTCTGCATTGTGTGTCCCCTCGAGGGATCTGCAGCTGCTTGTTCTGATCAACAGCTTCCATTCTATCTTTCGGGTTCCCAAAAGTCACTACTTCCTGGAAAATGTTTGGGGGTGGGGGGGGATGCTGTTTCTGAGTGTGTGGCCTTAGGGAAAAAGAGCAGAACATGTTACAGTTCCAATAAACAGCCCCAAATTACTGTTTGGCTGTCACTCGGGTGCCTGGAAAATGCACTAATGAGTAAAACAACATCTATTGGCAAAAACAACACACCAGAAGTATGGAGGTTGTTTAAATGTTGACTTTGGGATCTGATTTTCTAATCCAAAGTATCTGTTGGAATACAAACGGTCTTCATTAAAACACAGTGCCAATGTCTCTCCTGGGACTTGGAATTAGGCCTGATGGCTCCGTGCTTCTTGAAGAACGAACACGCTGATAGCAACACCTTCGCTGTGTCACTGTCACCCTTGTGGTGTCGTCACTGCAGTTGTAGAGCTACCCTGCATCTTGGCAGGTGAGGATTACTTGAGGAGAAGGACATGAGACCACACCATGGTAATCTATGTATCTTAACTCTGGTTTTGCCTCAAGCATTTGTTTTGAGGTACTATGGCTTAACAAAAATGAGGTGTTTTTCTCCTTTGGGAGTAAATTTGCATTTACTGTTTGGAAAAAAAAACAAACAGCTTTGTTATGGAAACTCTGGATTTGCTGTTAAACAGTGATGTAGACGTGGGAAGATGAGCAGCCCTGGGGAGCAGTTGGTCCCAAGTACAGTGTTAGGCTGACTCTCATGTGCTCCAAGTGATTTCCCAACAATTTCCTGACACATGGAAAAAAAATTATATACTGTGGTCAGCAATCCCTTTTAGGGATGTGCTGCAACAATTACTAGAAGTGAGAAGGAGTCATGACCTTATTTTATTCTAGCAACTCTATTAGGGGGAATTCTGTGGATTTATTTCAGCTACGTTTTGTCTCTTCCGCAAATAGTTCTAAAGTTTCCAATAAGCCAAAAAGAGCATAAGGGGATTTTGCCTCTACTATCAGGACTTTCAAATGACCTCGCTGAACAAGGACTAGCTGATGAAGTGACCTCATAAAATACTCTTAGCATACTAAATACTCTTGGTGTTTTCCTAAACACCATGTCACACACTGGTGGGAGGAGTTGTCCAGAACAGGATGCTGGGAATAACCCTGATGTTTTGGATGAACATATAAAACAAGACTCTGGACTTACCTCACAAAGTGGAAAGGTGTGAACCTGGGGGACTTGGTGCAGATCAAGCAGATGCATCAAATCTCTACGGCAGCCTGCAGTGTAGGTGGGGGTACGGAGAGGGGAAGGTTGGTTCTTCTGCCACAGGAAAATGTTCAGCATCTTGGCTACCTTCACGAGTGTGTAATATCACCTCCCTGACTTCTGTGGTGAGGAAAATCAGGTCACAAAAGCTGTGGCCTTCTATCTATCAAGGTAACTTCTAAATAGGCTGTTTGTGCCTAAGCACCACGGTAGCTGTATGCTGAGACCCAGTGCTGTCACAGCTCTGGCACCAGGGGTGACACAGTGCAAAGAGATATTCACAAAGAACAGCTCTGGGGAGCAGCATGTAGGGGAAGAAATTGATAAAATGAGAAAATAGTGACGCAATCATATTGTTTTATTTATTTATTCTTTTTATGATTGTAAAAAGTCATTGAAAGAAAGGAGGAAATGGAAATGTTTTGTGTTTAGTGAAAGGTGAATGCAGGTTGGGAAGCTAGCTCTTCTTACTGTCCTGAAAGGAGCTGCTTACCTAAATGCTGAGCCTGTGATCTTGCTTTAAAAACCATCCCAATACAGTGTCACCCAGTATGGAAGGGACAGTACAGTGACACGCATTTCTTCCTGCACTGTTCTGAAATGCGCTGCACTAGGTGAATGAGATGGATACAACCCGCTCCCATGGCCAAGAAGGGAGGGCAAATGGGCCATAACAGAAAACAAGAGGTGAGATGCGAAGGGAGAGAGCGAGCCTTGGTGGTTGGATAAAGAGCAGGGAAGCCATGGAACTGGAGTTGATGCCATGGGAACAGGAGACCTTGCTGAGCATCTGGAGTGGGTCTGTTGGTTCCCTGTGCCTGGCCTGGCCTGCTCGTGGGGAGGGATAAAGCAGGATAAATGCAGGAGCCGTGGAGACGTTCAGGCAGGAGGAGTGGGTGAGGAAGGAGCGAGAAGGTGACAAGACTGAGAGGTGCTCAGTGGCCGTGACTTGGGGGAAATTTCAAGGGGAGCCGCACTGAGATCTGGAGGGAGGTACTGCTGCCTGCTGGAGGAGATTGGGAAGGGAGAGGTTTTGTGTATTTATATGTTGTGTGGGGCCCAGACATTCAGATCACTGTGCCAGCACTGCATTGCCATGTGTTCCTTGTAAATGCGTAGGCAATCACAGCTGAATGTGTACTTTCTAACCAGCAGCGCTGCATTCATCTGCGCTGCCTGGTAGTGGTTAATCTTGAAAAGGAGTAGTACTTCCCTGTCTGCTCGTTAGAAATGACCTGAGCAGCAACGGCGTAATCACTTGCACTAAACACATGGCTGGAATCCTTTTGATAAGGTCCAAGACACAGGACAGCTTCCTACACACGCCTTCCTAACAGCCCGACTGCCTCGAGGGCAGACCTGACCGTCTGATTCCCCTTGTAGTGAAATTTCAGAAGCAATTTTATTTGTTCCGGTTGGCTTTAATTGAACATCTGGGTTAATAACAGGGAGATTCCCAAGGTTGGCATCAGAGTCGGGAAGGAAAAGGAGTCATTTTGGAGTCGTTCCTTAATCCCAGCTTCTTTGTTAGAAATGTCGGTGTTATTTAATTGACTGTTAAATCCGAATCACATGAGCACCCTCCCTGGGTGTAATCTCCTCTGATAAATTGCCCAGTACTTCTGTCAGAGGTGCATTCTGCTCTCCAGCCTTTTCGAGACTGAGAGTGCCCTGTGATTACAGCTGATTTTTGGAGAGGGAATGAGGGAAGAGTGGAACTTATTTCAGTTTAAACTGACTTTAAAAGACAATCGAGTCCAGATTTGGATAAAGACACCATTCTCTAGTCTGCTTGAGGTCTTTGTAGATGTAGCTATTTTTTCCATGCTTTTCAGCAAATGCTTACAGGGTCCAGGTGTTATCAGACAAAGGCAAGGTGGTACGGCCAGCCCTTAGAGGGGAGCATCCATAAGGTTTCATCTCACAGGCAGGAGAGAAGGAAAGAAATGGGGCAGGTTAGGGTTAGGTAGGAGCTAGTTATCTGTTGGAAGCGGCCTGTACGCAGTCAGATCTCTAGGATCAGGAAAGAGAACTTGAAAGTGGAAATTGGAACTAGATATGAACAAGGAACTGAGCAGATAAGAGGAGGATGGGAAGGAAGACCTGTAAGTCTTCAAGAAAACCTTTTTTGTCCTACAATCCTCTAGTATTTCCCCGTTTGATTTTGGTTATTCTCTCCCCTCAGAGATTTCACCCTGTCTCGGGGTCTCTGAGAGCAAACAGAGTCAGAAAGGCCAGAATCAGAACATGGTGCTGCCATCCCTGAGGAGCACAGGAGCATGTGGTGAGTATGCAGGGGACAATAAGTGACTTCCAGGATGCTCATGACTCCACTGGCAGCTGTGTTCCTCAAACCTTGGGAATTAGGAAGGAGGCAGCACCTGTGAGCTGCGCCCCAGAAAGGTCTCTGATCTCAGACCTCCACACTTGGAAGAGGGGCAGAATTTGTTGGTTCTCAGATGCAAATTTCCATCCCACTGTGAAGCTGTTTAGATTTATACCCAGCTGAGAAGGCAGGTTTATCTTTGCTCAGACAGTCTCCATTTAGAATTTCCTCACCTGATGTTTTCTTAACTCTCAGGGCAGCAGCAAAACAGCAAAGGACTCCGTGCCTGCCCCTGGGAAGGTGGTGTGCAGCACCAGCCTAGAAGTTCACTGGGAGCAAAGCCAAGAAACCAACGTCCTGCAGCAGGAGAGGAGCAGCCCTGTGGGAAGCAGCGTGCGGCACGGCCACGTCGAGGTAGGATGAGAAGCCTGGCCCAGACTGGCTGCACACGTGTGCCAGATGCCACCACATCTGGCAGAGGCATGGCCTGGAGTGACTGTCCCTGCTGTCAGGCATCTGTCTCCCTTCTGGAATTCAGGTCTTGTGCAGAGAGCAGCTTGTGGGGTGCTATTTTCCCTGTGATTTTGAAGCTCTGGCAGCATGTGTTGTGGTGAGCTCAGGAAGCACAGCCCTGGCTGAGTCGCTGGACTGCGACACGCTCCCGTCTGGGATGCCTGTTCCCAGGCGTGCTGCCTGCGTCCAGCCCGGCAGCAGCTGTGACAGGGCCCGATGTCCCACCACACTCACAGCACGTCCTTTGGCACGGCCCTGCCGATAACAGCGTGTCCCCTCAGCCCATTACAGGCACATCACAGGCCATCTCATTTTATCCAAATACTATTTTCCTCCCCAGACCTGAATCATCACCCGGCTAATATCAGTGCCTGTGTCTCAGTACCAAAGGAATGCTTGATAATATCCCTTTTTCTCCTTAGCTTTCTCCCAGCTCCCTCTAAATCCAAAATAATTTTTACTTCTTTATGACCCCAAAGGCAGTACAGAACAAATGTAGCAACATGAAAGTAAGCACTTTAATCTGTAATTTTTTTTTTTTAAATAATAACAGGACCCTGAAGGGAGAGAGACTGAGAAAGGAAGAGCAAATAAAAAGAAATGCTATGTATGTTCTGGCTAGGAGCCAAAGGCCCTCTGGGCCACGTTTGGATAAAATAGGGCTTAATTTCTGGTGTGAGAAACCGCTAGAGTGAATCTGTAGCAAACAAAGGCCAATTCACAAAGGGACGTAGACCATGGATGGAGGAGGAGAGGGCAGCCTGCCAGTTCTGCCAGCTCCTGTGATTTTATCATGTCTTGCAATATCAGATGTTTTGCTTGCAGTTTCCTTTTCTGCTTGCATTTTTATAAAAACTGTGTTTCTACAGACCCTTGAAGTCTGTAGGGGGAAGACTTGAAGTAAACTCCAATGTTGGTCCAGAAACCAAAAGGCAGATTCAAAACACTAGAGTTCGTTACCAATGAAAATTAAATTGAGGTTCTTAAACAAGACTGAGAGAGAGGAGGATTTTTTTTAAATGTTTGGGCTGGGCACTGTGAAATGCTTTCTTGGACCATGAACAACTGTTTACATTTGAAAAGAAATGCTGTGTCAGCAGTCCTGGTGGGCTCATCGCTCAGTGACAGCATTATCTCCCTGGAGAGCTTCTAGGGCCAGAGGGAGTGTAAGATCTCCCAGAAAATGTAGGGCTCAGCACTGCCCTCTTCCAGACCACCAGAAAATCTCTGCAGATCATGGGTGGGGAGGGGTGGGGGACGACAGAGAGATGACATAAAGCCAACTATGGTAGCAGGGTAGTACGAACCTACCAAGGGAATTATCTCCATAATGGGAATCTTGCTGGATTCTTAAAAGGAGTTCATGCTTTCCCTTGGGAGCCTACCAAAGGGCACATACCCAGACCTGTGGCATTTCCATCGCAGCCCACAGTATGAGTTGTACCAACGGGAACAGATCACACTCACGTCCTGTTGTGTACTCTGATTCTGTCCAATAAACAGAACAGAGAGAATAGCTTGTTCTGGAGATCTAAAGCTTTTCTATCAGTTGCATGCTGTGCTTAATACCCTTGATAATTAAACAGTTGGCTGGTAGAATATACTTTTTTTTTTTCTTTTTAATTGCTCAGATCTAGGCAGTGTGTTTGGTAGTCAGTTCTCAAACAACTAGGCGTTTACTGCAGTTACAGAAACTCATGGCATTATGTACAGTGAAGACAGCTTTAGAGTCGCTCTCAGGAAGGCTGTTGGGGATACGAGGGGTCATCCCTGTGTTTTCCCATGATATTATCTGATTTTTGAGGCCAGTTGTGGACTCAGGAATTCTGCCCACGCACATTTCTTCTGGCTGTTGTAGATCCTGGGATGTTGTAGGTCGGCCCACACAGGGCAGCCTGTGGCCATTTACCAGCCCAAGCCAACATAAGCTCATTACTAATTTTTGATTTTAAACACACCACTATGGGAGCATAGAGAACAGAACTTTTGAGTCACCACATCCACTTTGGGCTTACATCAGGCCATCATGACTTGGGCTTTCCCCATCAGCTTTGTGGTTGAACACAAGTGGATGCATCTGTGGAGCAGTTTGGGCTGTTTTGAGGTTCAGTCCCAACAGAGGCACTTCTAGAAACTGCTGTTTGGGTTGTTGCCGCTCAAGCAGACCAAATCCATTAAGCTTTCAAGCAGAGACTGAGCTCAGGAGCTGAGATGTCATGATGTAGTTGGTTGTGGGGAAGTTGGCAGAGTTTACATCAAACCCCACTTTGTGTCACAGAAGCATTCAAGCCCCATCCCGAAGCAGGGAGGCCATGTATATATGGTAGGAAGGTGAGGGATGAAATACTGTACTGGGGTTTGCATGACAGCATGTGGTAGGAATCCAAATTGCTCCATCTCTTCTGTGCTGGAGGGAAGCTGCTGGATGCAGGCATATACAGACTTTTGTACGCCTGACACACGAGCTGCAGTGACAGCCAGTCTTGGCAGCATTGGTGAAGATGCATTAAGTTACCTTCCAAGGCAAAAGTACTGGAAGTGCCTGATGGGCCAGTAGCCTTCTCCTAGCCTCCTGGTGTCATGCACAGGTGTCCCTTGCTGGGGAAGAGAGCTGTAGCCATCGTGTGTTCATCTACATGCCACTGCTTCCACTGGAGACCAGCCCCGGCGTTGGTAGGGTCCCCTCTATGGGCACTGGGCAGCTCAATGCGAGGAGATGGGCAGACACAGGTTTTCTGCTGTGTTACACAGGCTCCATGTGACTAAATGGAAGGGAAACAAGGAGTGTTTGACCCTCATTAGTGTCATAATTTCAAGTGATGCCCACCCGTTGCCTGAACAGTCCTTTACGCTTGCAGGGCTCTGACAAAGAGGGCTGTGTTCTCGCTGTATATGATTAACTAAATCCTGTGTTAGATGTAGCAGCATGAATGGGGAGCTGAGGACGCTGTTTGCAAAGATAAAGGACGTGCAACTGGACTGGCACAGGCAGTGCCCCTGCAGTGGTGGGGTTTGAGTGGAGAGAGAGAGAGAGAGAGGCTGGGTCCTGGGTTTTTTATCGTGTTTGTAGCTGTAGTACTTACAGCACATGAGATTTGAAAAATCCCTTTGTTTGGCCTCCCCCGGGCTTCCCACGTGGAAAAAGGGTGTGTGGGGATGGGAGTGCGTAGGGCTGTGAACACAGTGTGCTCTCTGCTGCCTGCACCGCCCGGGCCCATCGGGGCGATGGTGCGGGAAGGACAAATCGCTCGCCTGCGTAATGGGAATGTTCAGCTTCCACCATCCTGGAGGAGAGGAGGCCCTGCATGTCACCCATCAGGGAAGTCTCCCCGGGATCAGGTTCTCCTGCACAGAAGCTGTTCTCTTCCCTGCCTCCACCCCGGTGTTTCCCACTGTTTTGATATAGACTTGCTCAGACACCACTTTTTTTTTCCTACTGTTTCCACTTGCCTCTGTTCTCCTGAACCAAAACCACGTCTGTCAAAATACTACAAGGATCAGCTTCTTGCGGGATGAGGAGATTCAGATAAGTCCCCAAGACTTTACACGCTAATTCATTTCAGCATCACCTGTCTACTCTGCTCATCATCTAACACTATTTTTATTACTCATAATTTTTCAAATGGAGTAAAGTAGTTTGGGCAGCTCAATTTGACTGCAAATGCTTTTGAAGATTGACAGGAACAACACTTAAATTGCCGCATTCCAGCATAAGCATACCTTTCCCTTCAGATACTGGGATAAAAATGATATATTGTGGTAGTGTTTCAGGTTTAATTTCATCTACAGCATCTGTATATTATACGGCACCAGCCATTAGAAATGAATGATGCCAAAACCAGACAGAGCCTGTGCTCTTAATTGTAGGGGCCATTTGCTGTGCTGATGACAGACAGTGACTGCCTGCGTCCGCTGACTTCGCCCTATTCATGTGTTTCTGGGCTTTTGCTGCAGTGTTTGCTGCGGAGGCGAGTGCGAATATCCCTTTTATACCATCTGTGGTGAGGATTTTTCCCTAAGTGTTCTGAAAGATTAACTTGTGCTCCGAGAAGTGTGATGGCTTTGAACTGAGTGGAGAGACGCCCACAGGAATTCATGCCGGCTTCAGGAACTGCTCTAGGGGACACTGTTCAGAAATATTAGAGTCCAAAAAAGCTTCTCCACCTCACCCGGCCATGGCTGTGTCTCCGCTGAGATTGCTGCCCATGGCACAGCCCAAAGCACGTTCACTCAAGGGAGGAGCAAATGTGGAGGCAAAAGTGATATAACCACCAGTGTGGCTTATTGCCCAATCCTTTGCATGCAGCAGTATCTCACCATGTCCGAGTGTGGTGTTCACTAACACACAGGGCATCATTTTTAATGGGTTGATGTTGGTGTAAATATTCAGGATGGGTTACAGCAGCCTAATCCCCTGTGGGATCGGGACAAGTGTGAGATCTGTGCTAGATGCTCTCTGAAAATGTCATTAGGACAGTATATTTCGTGTGTTTTGTTTTTTTTTTTCTGTTTCCAAATATTTGCGTGTCTGTGTACGCACACGGGGAGTCTCTTTTGTCACGAGTCTTTACCTGTTTGCTAATTGCTGTGATGCAAAGCACTGCTGCATTTGGCATCTGGTTTCCTACCAACACCTTCACTCTGGGTATTACTTTGGTAATCCTAACGAAAGCCATCCTGACAGCTCTGACTGATTGGGCCCATTTATAAAAATACATCTTAATAACTAATCCTCACCACGGCTGCCAGACTGGCAGTTCCATTGTTAAAAAGATTAAATTATTATAGCATGTAAATACCAACCTCTAGTTTTCACACATTAGGCTAGAGTCTTCCGATGATGGAAAGTGCCAGGATGCATAGGACATTATATTCTCTGGAGTTGTGTGGCCAAAGTGTTTAAAACTCTATGAAATATAACATACTGTCACATTCCTTATTTCTGTAGGTGAATTAGTGCCCCCTCCCCCAACCCAAACTCAGCTGGTTTGTAACTCAGAAATGAAAGCGAAGCATCTTCTGTTTTGCTTTTAAAATATTTTTTAAATTCTGCTTGAGTCACAGGCTAAAATTATAGTTGATTTTGGACTATTTACAGCACAAGGATTTTAATAGCAGGCGTTCACTGAAAACTCAAAGAGCAGTCCCCAGACATGGACAATTTAAACTCTTTGCTACTGTGTCTTGTACTAATACCAGCTTTTTCCCATGGATCAGTATCAGACCGAGACATGACCTAACCGAGGTGCTTTTTGAGTCAGATTCCTGCTCCCTCAGAAGAGCAGACTGCTTGGCTTACGGATTTAGGAGGCTTTCGTGAGAAGTCATATATACCACATTGGCTCTTCAAGCACCTTTGGGTTTTATCGAGTCTGCTTTGAAAGGTGTGATTACACCCCAACATATGTTTTAAATTAAGCCATTTTGGCTGACGGGAGTCTAATGTAGAACAGATTTAAGTAGCTTGAGTTACAGTCAGAGAGCCCCACGAGATCGAGTTTGGCCAGCTGAACACTTGCTAAAGGATGACTCATTTAATCTTTGTCAGCATGGTAGATGGTGCATGTAAAACCGCACAAGCGGACGTATCTAACAGTAAACCTTTGTCCGGGCCGGCCCTTGGTGTGGGGCACTGCTGTGAAACAGCCCTACCGAAGCTGGCAGGGAGGTTGCAGATGCCTGTTCTTCTGCGTGAGCTGCGGCCCGAGCTCGGGGGAGGGACGGGGGGGTACATCGGGCTGGCGCGGTTGTTCATGTCACTTGCTGGAACTGCTGAGCTATTGCACGCAAGATCTGGAAAGTCAGCACGGTCTAGGGAAAGTGATTAAACAAAGATACGGGGGCCTAAGGAAATGCCCTGGTTAGCTGAGATTTATGAGCCATGGTCGGATGTGTCACTTCAAACTGCCGAAACAGAGCAGGGGGGGCCTTGGCCCTTCCTGGATGTGGCAGAGCTGCAGGAGGAACTTTCCCACCCGTTTGGTGTCCATGCTACCATACACCCACCTGAGGGATGCCTGTAGGTTCAGGTGTCTGGGCTTGTCTGTGGTGTTTCTTGCCTTGTGTGCTTTCCTTTAGTAAAAAGAATTCTGTAGTCTTGCTTGTATTACATACAATGTAGTCTTGCTTGTTTTACATCTTCAGGGTTTGGATTTTGTTTAAAAAAAGGGTAATTTTCTACATGGGCTTGGCTTTTTCTGCAAATTTCTGCACGTTGCACAGCTGCGAAAGGGTTGAGAATACAGTGCCGCGTCCCCTGTGGCAGTTGTCCCCTTTGCCACAGCCGCCTTGTCGTGCCAGGAGGTGACTGGGAAAACCACCAGCCGCAAAGCCTGGAGATGCCTGGAGTGCCAACTGCCTTGATCTCAAGGAGAGGATCTTCTCCTGATACCTTTTATCTTTAAAGCAGTTTATTAGGGAAAAAATGCTCTTACAGGGGCTAGAAATGGCAGTCAGGCAGGGGAATGATTTCAGAGGAGAAAAATGCTCGTGAACCTCTCTGCTCCTCCCAGGCAAAGAAGCTGCCAGCCTTGATGTGGCATGTCATTCGTCAAGCTGTCACCCCGGGGCCTGGAGCTCATTCTGCCGAGGTTGGTTCACCCAGGAGGGAGCGCGGGGCACACCTGTAACCTTTGCCTCCCAGAGCTGTCTGCGGTTGTCCCCAAGGCTTGCTTTTGACTGCGGGGGAGGCGGGGAGGGGCTGGGGGTTTCAGTGGGTGCTCCTACCTGCAGGGGTGGGAGCGGCGAGCACATGGAGAGCGCCCAGGAAAGCCTGGGCTCCTCTGCTGTGGGGCTGTGCTGTAGCCGGAGGGGGGGCGCTTTGCCTTTAGAGCGGGCAGCAGCACAGCCCATCTCTGCCCCAGAGTCCTGGCGTTAGCTCAACCCGAACCCACGGAACATGCATTTTTGGGGAAGGATCCCTAGTGCCGGATTTGCTCACGCTGAGGGTGGTTGAGAGCTGCTTCAGAAGATCGTTGGTCACTCTTCTGGGATGCAGAGCACCTCCCAGACCTGACTTACTGCAAGTAGATGGCTCCTGTCTAAAGGCTGGGGCTGTTGGGTTTTGTTTTGAAGCAACTCTTCCTCTCCCCATTAACTAAAGGCCCTAGTGTGCATATTCAAATTTTCTTTTTAATGCTAGTTTCCAAATGTTAAAGCAGCTGAGTCTGGCTTATCTTGCAGCAAAGCACGAAAGAAGAGCCCTGTGCCCGTTCCCCAGCCCTTGGAGTGATGGTGGGCTGTCCAGGCTTTGTGTTTGAGGACAGGAGCTGCCATATGCTGGCAGAGACAATAGCGCAGCAGGAGATGAAGAACACACCTGGTAGGAAACATGAGCGGATGACAGCTTTTTTTGAAGTAAGATGCAATGTTATACACCTAGAGGGAGTGGTCTTTAAACCAGGGTAAAGGCCTATCAGGCCAGTAAGTCCCACTCTTCTTGGTTATTGTATAATTTATATAGTACTTGAAGGGTATCAGAGCACTCTGTAAGTAAATACTTGGGGAGAATCCCTTAGTAAGTTTGCAATATGACCTTACAAGCATTAAATCCTTGACTCTCCCTTTTTGCCATAACCTGGAACACCTTCCTGCTCCAAAAAGTCTCCTGAGCTCCCTTTTCCTTCCCTTCATCAGTTGGTTTGGTCTTATTACATACAAATTTCTGGATTAAAGCAGATACCGTTCTTCCTAATATTTAAGAAGATGCTGTCATCATCAAGGAATCAATTTCATTTCTTACCCACTGAATATTTACATGTATTTTATCGCTTTTTTTTTAAGGTCTTGCTCCTTTTATTTTGGTTTTTGGGTGGTTTTTTTATGTTGTTTTTTTTTTTTTCTTTTAACCTTCCCGCTCAAAGGGAAGTGGAAGCCGGGCGATACCACTTATTGCTTCAAAAGAAAAGCTACAGTATTTCTGATATCAGGGCTGCAATGTTTGCTGAGGATCAAAGGAACCCTTTCAAATGTCATAGTTTGTTACCGTTAAGAGGTAGCAGCCGCCTCTTAAATAACCAACCTTTTCATCCAAGGGAGTAGTCACTGCTGATTGAGATACACTAAATCCTGCAGCGGGGGCTGGACTTCACTTACTTTCTGGTCAATTTGGGCAGCCCAGTTCTTGTACTGAGCTTTGGCCCCCGCGAGCCCCCAGGGGATGATTTGACCTTTAGTACGGGTTTAGATCAGCGCTGTGACTTTTCTAAATGATGCCTGCCAGAGGTCTTCGGGTCACGGCGCTCTCTCGTCACAGCACTTCCAGCTCCCAGCGCGCTCCCGGCAGTGTGGGAGAAGGGATGTCATTATCGATATTAATTTAAAAAAAAAAGCTGGATGTAAATTGGGTGTAAAAATGACAATCTGCTTGGGGTGTGTGCTTCGTATTTGTGACCGCTCTGTATTTAGAGATGCTTCTGTTGATAGAAATGGCACCGCTTAAGTTAGTGGTGTAGAACAGCAAGTTGGCTTTGCACGTGTCCCAGACAGTAACGATTCTGCCACCACAGAAATGGTTAAAGTAGAAGAGCTGCTCTCTTTGCTTAGATAAACACGGTCCCTGTGTGAATAGCTTGCAGCCCCCGGTCATAATCCCTTTCTGATCTCTGGTTATAAAAATGATAGATGGAATGTAAACGCCATAAAGATTAGTAATCGCTAAGAGAATAGAAAAAAATATTGGGAAGAGTTGTGAGGTTTTTCTGCATTCCTGAGGAATTCTGCAGGGATTCCTTTTCTCTGGGGGAGCTTGTGCTATTCCCCAGCTCATCTCCTTTCAAACTTGCTGTCTGGAGAAAGTGGAGATGTTCATGGAGGACTTTCAACTATTTTTAAAGAAATCTGGCATAGACTCGCTGTGACCTACTGTAAATGACATGACTTGTTTGCCTTAATTTCTGCAGTTGTAAAGCAGGGTAACAGGATGCGTGTACTTGTCAAAGAATTTGGGGATTTACTGCTGGCTGGGAGGGTGCTGCGGCGCTCACAGGGAAGGAGTGTGACAGTGAAGCATCGATGTTATATGGCAGAACAGCAGCCCTCTGTCAGTCTATACATTGCAGCATACTCACGTGGGAGCTTTTTCTTCTAATTCTTTGCACGCACGGCAGCACTTCTGAGCACAGCTATTGATCTCGAGTGTCTGGTGTAGCATGTCTGATTTGCACAAGTTCATGGTTTACCTTAAAATGTAACCATTTTACAGTGTACAAATTTGGATTGCAAGTCACATCTCTCCCCCCCCAAAAAATAAATCTCAGTCCTTTAGTACACCTTGTGACCTAGTCTGGCGTTAAAACGTGTAAAGGTGGATCTTCTCACAAACTGAGTAGTTGGGAACTGGGTTATGGCAGCTGCAGCCTTTGAAAAATCCAGCCCATTGCACATATGGGGGATTTGTTATATTTGAAATAAGTTTCTGCTAACTGGCGATAGTAATGTAATTTGGAGGAGGGGGAAATGCATTCAAATTAGTCTTTACCCACACCTGTGAGTTAGGATATTGTTGGTCTTGAGATCCACCTGTAATAGTGTGTTTGGAGGTTCGTGACAGATTGGAGGAGGTTAATGATTGATTGCTAATGAACAGCAGAAGAGCTAAACCTCTGGCTGGCTCCTGCTTCCTGTTCCCTGGGTGTAAAACCCCCGAGCTCAATGGGGGTCCTGGGCGAATCACCAGCAGTGGCTCCCCAAGCCTGCTGTTTCACAGAGCTCCACTTTGGGGAAGCTTTGGGTGCAGCTCAACAAGAGAGATGTTCCCACCCTTTGGGATGGGATGGGGTGAGATGGTGAAGTCCCAGGTCCAGCTGGTGCAGGTGGTTCAATGGGGCAGGGAAGATGTGCTGGAAACCAACCCATCGAGCGACTGTGGTGTGGTGAAACCACTGATGCAGAAGCCACGCCTGGGCTATAAACTGAGGGATTTGGAGGAAAGGAGGAGGTTGTCTCACCTACACTTCTGCTGGGTTTTCCCATGTACCTCCCACTCTCTAGGGCCTTTGGCCTGTGTTCAGAGCAGCTGTGGCAGGTTGAACAGTACGCTCCAGGGACAAAGTTGGGCTTTCATTTAGTAGGAAGGTGTTTGTGGTATGTTGCCAAGATGGTGTTTTATTGCAAATTACCAGAGTGAGCCGCATCAGAGACCACCCAGATCTCTCTCTAAGAATATGGCTCTGCCTGGAAATTCCTGTCAGGAGATCCCATTGCCATCTTCTCCCTGCAGTGGGTACAAGCTCCCTGTCCTCTGCTGATGCCACGTGCTGTTACATGTCTCTTTTTTCTCCATTATCCTAGGAGAGTGTTTTACCTCAGTGTCTTGTGTCTCGTCTGCCGTGTTTGCAGTGCTGTTGTATCTATCTTGTAGCTGGGAAACTGGGGTGCAGGCAAGCAAGTCTTCCAAGACCATGTAGGAAACTCAAGGACTCAATCCAGCACCCAGATAAGCACTTAAAATATTTTTGGGTTTTCTCTTTTGCTGCTTATTACTGCAACTGATTTATCTTTCCTGACTAACTCTGCTGTCCCTTTTGCAAAACTGGATTTGGCTGGAGACTACTTCAGCAAAACACTTGGGATTTTGCCCTAACAAGATCTGTTAAGTCTAGCTGAAACAGCACAGCTTATGCGTGCTCCAAGAATTAAAAACTCCTCTGTAAGTGCATTGACCTGTCTTCCTCTCCCCTGAAATGGATGGATCGCTTTCAGTTCTGGCCTGGTGACACTCCACTTCGTGATGCATCATTGCTGTTAATATTAGGATTTGCTGTCTTAAATCAGCAAGAACTGGATGTCCCTTTCAACAACTTGTAGCGCTTACCTGCTTTAACAGCCTCGAACAGAAATAGTTGTGCTTCCAGATGTCCAACTTGTGCAGTCCCACAGGGAGGGCTGTTTCTTACATGGCTTAAGATAGCTTCAAAAAAATAAACTGTAAAAAAATTGTTTACACCCCTTTTTATAGCCGGGTCAGTTCCCTATTCTGGTTCACAGCCTGGTTCCACAAAGGGTTCTGTTGGCACAGCCAGGAGGGGAAGGAGGGCAGAAAGAGATTAGGTCGATGCTGCTGCCAAAGACAACATGTTGTGAGACCGCGGCCTGGGTCCCTCCTGAGCAGGGAGCGGGTCTGTGCCCTTCCCACCAGCCCCAAACACCAGCAACAAACAGCAAAAGAGAATCTGACGCTTCCTCTCCCAAAGCCAGCCAGTGCCTGTAATAATAAGGATTTGATAAACACCCCAAAGCACTTAATCTGCTGGGGTTTTTTTCGGTGAGCTGCAGGCCAGGGAACAGTCAGAGAGACATGAAACAGCAAAGGCAGAATAGATTGTAATTAACTTTAAAACCCCGTGAAACTCGCAGTGCTGTGTGTGGCAGGCTCGCGCTGGAACAAAGCTGGGTTTAGTGCAAGTTCTAATCTTGGTATCAAGTCAAGGCTTGTCTAGAGAAACTGTATGTGCCTTTATTAGCATGCAAATCACATACCCTCTTTATTGCACTGTCTCTGCATCCCTCCCTCTAGAGAGGTTTAATAGAAGCAGGCAAGAACTAATTAAATTCCTTTATTCATACCTCATGCTTGAAGCACAGAGCTGAAGGCAAGAATGCCAATGGGCACACGCCTGTACCCTCGCCGTTTCCAGAACGAGCGTGGCATGTCTGACCTTCACCTCATTAAGGAAGGAATAAATCCCCCAGCGTGAAGATGAGGGTGTCAGGCAGTATATGCGTAAATCACATAAGGAGTTTCCAAATGGCTTTCATCTTGGGAGCCCTTAAAAGTTCAGAGCTATGGATCAATCCAGAGTGGATACCTTTCAGCAGTAATTCCACATCTGAAGCTCTTTAATAATGTGGCTCCTTTAAATAACATTCTAAAAGCCCAAACCAGCTGAAACGGCACTATACAATCGAGTTAATGACTTTAATTACTATAAAATTACCAGATAGTGTATTTGTAATTCTAATCTCCTAATCCGCAAAGTACCTTTTTCCCTTTAGTGTTCCTAAAGAACGTAAAGTAGTTTTGTGTTTCCTTGCCAGTTTTTCAAGGATCTTCGAAAACTGAGGAGAAACCTCCCACAAATAGCCCAGCTGTGTTATAAGGTTTCTTTTTTCTTTATTTAAAATATTATCCTTGATATTAATGCAAAGTATTTAAAAGCAGTAACAGGATCTATCCTGGCAAACCAGCCATTCTGAGTTTAAGAAGATTTCTTTGGTTTGCTGGATGACTGTACAAAGGTTGTGCACTACAGAAACCTTTATAAAGTGCTGAGGAAATTGGAGGTTATTGCAAGGGAGGAAAATCTCATGCTGAAACCCAGCAAAGAAGGAACCCAGGACTGCTCTCTGTTACGTATCCAGCTATTTGAAGTGTTATGGCTGGAGAGGCTGTGCAGAACTTGTGGGGTTTTCACTGAAGTTTACTGGACCTACAAAATCAAGCAGGGCTCAGCTGTTAAATCCATTTTTTTACAAACTTAAAAATGCACCTACGCTTGGTGGTTGGGCATCTCACAGTTTTTATTCTCATCCTACCCCATGACTGCTACTTCTTTTCATTTTAAGTTGATGAAGAGAGGCAAAGAGAAAGTACAAGGTCATGCAGGAAACGAGTAGAGAAGGGATTTGAGCCTCAGCCATAGCCGAGGTTCTTGGCTGTGGCATCATCTTTCTCTGTGATGTTAGAAATAAGCTCGTAGCTCTTCTGTTTTGGAGAAAGCACCTATTTTCCCATTTGCTATCTCTTCCTACTGTGGGGAATTATTTTTAAGCGCAAAATAGCTGGCTGTTCCTATTAAGCTACTGTAGAAATAATCTGCATGGAAAAACTCCGATGCTTTCCCAAATAGGAAGTAATTTAGATTTCAGATTAATGGCTGTGACAATGGAAATATGTAAAATCTTTTCCTGATATGGAGCCCATACCACGGCTAGTTCTTATCTATGGCAGACACAGGTGTGAAAGCTCACTTGTCCTGCACGCAAGGGACAAACACTAATGAAAGGCATAAATATCCCCATTACCGCAGCACACCCCAACTGCGGTGTGCATTTAGAGGGTGCGTCAGGTACTGCCCAATAGGTTAAGAGTGGACAATAATATGTTTTCCTATGTCTGCTATAAATTTACTCTTAAAAGCTGGTTCATATGCAGTTTAGTGCAGCACAGAACTGCAAAAACCATGGTGCTTGCTGAGCTGTACTCAGTCTTTCAGCTCCAATGCTTGAACAGCTACGAGGACCCCCCCTCATTTAACTGGAGAGAAAACACCCCGGTGCACAGTGTCACCCTAACCTTCTCCGTCTGATAATGCAACTGCCCTCTCTCATGTTTAAAGCAGGAGGCTTGGGAGCTTGGTGTGCTGGTCAGAAATAGGGGGGTCTGAATGGTGAGACTACCTTGTCAAAAGAAATGATGTGCATTTCCCAAAAGTTTTTAATAGATGAGAACTCTTGATGTTGCGAGTCCTCCCCTTTTGCAGGAGCTCTGCCCCTGAGCCCACTCGGGGAAATGAATCGCCCAACACGTACTCCTGGAAATAAGAGCAAGAATGAGAAGTAGGGAGTATAAGAGCACTGAGTTGTTCTCTCTGGGACCTATAAATCCTCAGTCCTGGCAGTGAAAGGAGCTTTGCAAAAGGAAAATGAAGGGCTGGGTGGACAGCTGGGATGGAGGGAGCCAGCACAAGGAGTGAGCCCAAGTGTGGAGTAATGATAGCTCTCTGCTGCAGCCTACAAAGGAACCACTTAGGTTTCCCCTGCTGTCACAGTCCTGGGGCTGGGATGGTGCCAGCCTTCCCAGGGACAGCAGCACTGCAGTCTAGGGCTTTCTTTGCAGGCCCCTGCTCAAGCAGAGAAGAAAATCTCTCTTCTGGGCGAGTCTTAGGCTGAACGTGGTCAAGGGCATGTCCCTGAGCAATTCAGATTGCACCCAGCAGAAGGGGGAAGGGTGTGCGTGCTGTGCCAGGGGGGCTGCGGGGAGGGAAGTGATGGGGGGACAAGGCTTGTTCAGGTCAGGCAAGGATCTCTGCCAGTGCCTTTCCTTGTGTCCCGTGGTTCTGCTGGTTTTCTCTCACACCAACCGTTTTTAAATTGCTGAAAACCTTGACCTGGATTTTGCGGCAGAGGAGCTGGCAAGGCCTGTCCATGGAGTTGTTCTTGCTTTGCGTTGCGTGAAGGCCCTCCGCGTTCCCCCCGTGTTATGCTCACTGATAAGGTTAACAGGATAAAGAAAGTGTTACCAAATACATCTTAACAGATGACTGCAATGTGCACTCAGCTGTTAGGCTGCTGGTTTTTCTGTCTTAGGAAACACAGAATGGGAAATCCCAGCTTGAATTAGCGAGAGGGGCAAGATGAAAGTGAGGAGCTAATGATTGCAGAGTGGAGCTCCACAAATTTCTCTTGCACTCGGTCAAACTACAAATAATCAGATTAAGCCATAACTGTATAAATGGGGCTTGAGTATGTTTGCTCTGCTGACTTGGTCATGCATTCAGGACGTTCAGAGTGGTGTAACTATAGCCCAGGAGGTATTAGTCACGCTGGGAGAACTTCACTGAATATAAGAGGGCTTCATCTGGGCAGTTACCAAGGCAACTCTTGCTAATATTTCATTACAATGCTTTCGCCCTCTGCAAGTCCCATGGATTAGGGCTGAGAATCTCAGAAAGAAGAGTTTATTGTCAATATTGTGCTTGGATTGAGTGTATTCCAGGAAAAAAAAAAAAGAAAAGAAAAAAAATGTAAAGTGTTTCCCATAGGCAGAGCCCACAATGCACAGCTGGAGCTAAACTCTGCCATCCAGCGTGGCCTTGTGCCCTGGGGAGAGTCTGGGGTTGTAACTAATCTCCCTCTTTCCAGCTCTGGAACAAGTGGAAAATGCCAGTATGAACTCATCCTCCCCTGTGTTGAGATGGTGCTAAGACAGCCAGCAGCAGTGCCGTGCCAGGTTCTGTTCAGAGTGGCTGCAGCACGGCTCGCACCAGTACAAGCTGGTGCCCTCAAAGGGAGGTCCCAGTTTGCTCCAGATGAACCAGCATCACACCAGACTCCTGGAGCTGTGATTACTGGGTCCCCAGTGCCAGCATGTGGGGATATGGCAAGCAGGGGCTGTCTGACCTTCCCCAGCGGTGGGAGCTGAGGCATCACACACGAATGTCTGTTGACTGTTTTTCTTTGCATTGCAGCTTCTGCTCTGGTAAAGGATGGGGAGCACCGGGCAGAGTTACTGGTATCACATTTGTGTCTCCTAAATCAAATGATGCAAACACGAGGGTGTTTAATGTAGGATACCAGCTCCTTCTGTTTGGCCACATTGATCTTTCTTACTCCAGAGGAGTTATCCTCTCCCTCACCTTCTGTTGCCCTTGTCCTCTCTGAAGTGAGAACAAAACACAAAACCTGTGTCTTGAGACTGATTTTTGCCTTGGCAACGTGTACATAGAAGGTTCCAGTACTGGTCTTAGTCTGTAATTCTGGCAAGCATGGCACGAGGCAGGGGGCCAGATGGCTGGTCTCTGCTTCCCGTCTTGTAGCCGAAGCTCAGTGGCTGGTCGGTGACCCCAGCACAGCCTGTCTGTGTGGCAGGGGCCCCACGTACTCATTATACCAGTGCTGCTGGTATTGGCCATTCAACTTCACAGACATGGGGAATGAGGTTATTTCCCACGTTCAAAAACTGCTCTGAAAGGGATAAGGGAAGAAACCCTTCATTTTTAATATTTTTTTTTTTCCCAAACTTTGCGTCTAACCTCTTTACCAGCTAGCACTCTTCATAAGACCCACAGTTCTCTTTTCATCTGGGAAAACATGTGCAGAACAATTAGAGAAGCTGCTGGGGAGCCACAAAAACCGGAGCTTTACGGCTGGAATGTGTCTCTGCTGCTTCATTCAGTTTTGCGCATTTTAAAATAACGAGCTAAACTGCAGATTGGCGGTAACAGGGAAATTCCCAATTTAAATGTTTGTTCTGCTAAGTCCAACAAGTCCGTTGGGTTGTTGGGTCCATGCACCTTCCTCTGTCTGTGTTCCTTGTGACTGACACGAGAGCTGTCACTGATTCCTTTGGGCAGCCACCGGGGGCTGGACTGGGCATCCCCTTCCGCTGGCAAAACGCATGTGAAAACCAAAGGACATCTGCTGGTGTGGGATATTTGTTAAGATGATCCTTCCTCTGGGGCCAGGTTGGCATTTATAATGATTCTGGGCTCTGTTGCTTGCTCCTAATTATGCTTTTCATTAACTATGTATTATTTGTCATTAAAGAAATAGGACTTAATAGGAAAACGCCAATATTACTATCCTGTACAGTAGAGAAGATAGGCATTAAGTACTAGAAATTGATAGTGGAGGGGCTTTAAGGCATGATTTAGGACTCATCAGTCCTGGGGAAACTGGCTCTGTGTATGATAGTGTAATTAGCACTAATAGGAATCATTTATGTTAGTACTGGGTATTTGAATGCGTGCCCCACTGTATCATGACTCCAATTATATCTAGATTATAAGCAGAAAGATTTCCCATGTAAAACCAGGAGAGTAGATTTGGATCAATCTGATCATAGGAAAGGAGAAGTCTGACCCTGGAGTCCCTCAGTGTAAGCGATAAAAGTTACTGACAAAAGACCAGTTGGAAGGTAGAAGCTGTTTCCATAGCAGGAGCTCTGTGCTTGCCTGGGGGGGTCTATCTGTATCAGCGCTGTGTTTCCTGCAGACAGCCGTGTTACCTACCAAACACAGTGTGCAAGCTCTGTTCTGTGCTGGTTTAGTTGTGCTAATGAAATCAGAGCATTTCCCTGATCCCAGCGAACCTGCACCTTTCCGGCTGAACAAGGAATGAAACCGCAGTCACAGGGGCAGGGCAGGGGCAAACCCTGCAACGTTCAGCTGGTGTCCTGCCTGTCTGATCTGGGTGAGATCTTCCTTTTGCCACGTTGGCTACGAGCTTTCTCCAGGACCTATTGTTTTCAGAGTTATTTGTGACATCAGCACCAGCTCTCAAGAATGGCAAGGAGAAAAGAAATTCCTTGAATGGAAACACAGTGGATGATTTAATCCGAGCAATCCTTATTCGCATGAATCATTCCTTCCCCTCCTTCAAAAAATGCATGTATTTGCATTAGAAATGTTAGCTGTTTTCTTTTTTTTCTGAAATCCCTGAAGTTCCTTGCTACTGATAATTTCCACCTGGATTTTGAAAAATGGGATGTGATGTTGTGGAAGCCAGCAAGGGGCTGTCGTGACCCTGTAGAATATTTGTGCACATCGCCACAGGGTACAGAAACAAACCCGGGGGAAGTCATCTGTGGGAGAATGAACTTCCCGGTATTCAAAGAAGTTACAGTGACATAGTAGGAAAAATCCTCTTCTCTGAGTCAGGCTTGAGGCAGTCTCCCATTTGCAGGGCTGGATGTCTCCCACCTTTCAGGCAAGAAGTAAAAGCATGTTCTGTGTGTCTCTAGCTTGCCCTCACCGCTCTTCCACACTCCAGTGGGTGCGTTACCTCCCGTCATCTCACTGGTTTTCATCCCGAGCACATTCGCTCATCCTCTGTGGCTCCGACTTGCCACAGCAGCCGTGGTTCTCCTGCAGCGCTGAACAGCCACCACGTCTCACCCGAGGAGTAGCCACGCTTTTCTGGTGGGTGAACTGATCTCTGTTGACATGTCAGCTCGTTAAATTTGCAGGGCCCTTCTGGCTGAAGGGAGAGCTGTGTGGCAGAAATTTAAAGCCTGATTTACTTATTACCATAAAAGCAGCTGCGTTCCTGTTCGATTTGTGCAAAGAAAAACACGTAGCTAGTGATGACCAAGCCTGAAGCACGCCTAGAAGACAGCACAGATGTGCATTTTCAGTGCAACCCAGAATAATACTGAGTTTAGGCTTTGAAAGAAAGTATTTGGAGTCCTTGCCAGGTAGACAGACAGTATGAATGAAACACCTGTTCTGGCTTTGGGAGGGTTTTGGAACCAGTTGATTACAGGGAAGGTACAGGCTGACCTTAAAGTGAATTGAATTCTCTGGTGTAGAGTAACATGTCCTGCTCCATTATGAAACTTCTTGATCTCTTGGTGAAAATGTCTGCAGCAGACAAAACACAGATGCATGCCGCCTTTTGGTTTTAACTAAGAGGTGCTGCCTGGGCATGGCAAGTCAACCAGTTGTGTATCAAAACAGTCGTTTTCAAATTTGAATAAATATTAAAAGGGGAACACTATAAAGGAGACAAAAATAAGACACCTTAAAGTAATTTTACAGAGGGGGAAAACAACTGTTAATTCCAGATGTCTCCTAATTCAGATCTTGAAAGAAACAAAGATAAGACACGTTAAAGTAATTTTACAAAGAGGGGGGAAATGACTGTTAATTCCAGACGTCCCCCAAGTCAGGTCTTGCTACTGCTCATTTGGCGCTTGTCAGTTTTAGGGTTTTGCATTTTCATCTAATGTAATTCAATTCTGAACAGATATAAAGGATGTGCTGTTTCCTAGAGTTGCTTCCTGTTGCATCACCTTATCAGTCTGGTCTGGTTTGTCCAGTTTTTAACTATTTCTCTTAACATTGCCAAACAGCACAGGAATATTTTAATAAAAGGAGAGCTGTGCTGGTTCTAACACTGCAGGGCAGAAGTTTATGGCCTGTAGGAGACGGCAGCTGAGGTGGTGTGATGTGTCCGATCGTCCCTTCTGGGTTTTGGCTTTGTGTGTTCATAAGACACAGCCTGAGAAAGCGAGGCAGGTCCTGGTGACATTCCTCACGCCTTCAACAAAAGTCTGCAGTCATTTCTCACTGCAGATTCAAACCGTGCCCTCGCTCCCCGTATGCAGAAAGGCTTAAAAAGCTGTAATTGAGCTGTCAGTTTGAAGAACAAACAGGAGAAATGTACTTTGGGTCTCGGGCTGTTTGCGGAACTGTCTGTGTATCTGTGTGTGTGTGTGTGCAGGGTCTGTGTGAAGGGGGGGGAACTCCTTTCCGTGCCTCCCTCAACTCGGCAAACTCAATACGAGCCTCACTTGAAATCTGCTTATGTCTTTTTCATGTTGTTTTACAGTTTTCTCAGGTACAGCCTGTGAAGCTGGTAAAATTATAAAGCTGGAGATGTGCTTGAAGGATATTGATTGCTCTTCTGGCTCGTTAGTTCAGTCCCAGCTCATGTGGAATTAGTTCTTAGCTTCTAGTAGCTGTTCGTGACACACTTGTGTCAAGACGTGACATGCTTATGAAAACGGTGATCTTGGTGTAACGTTCTCAGGTCACCACAGAGCAAAGCTCAGGAAACACGTTCCTTCACACTGCTTGCAGAAGGGCAGCAGAAAAGTAATTAAATCTTGTGTAAGATAACTTGTTCCTGTCCCTATACAATACCCGGTACAAGAACCATATGCTCACTTATTTCTCTTGGCTCAGGCGCTGCTTTTACTGACAGCTCTGACTGTGGTGGTACCTTGCGAGGAAATACCGCACGTGAAGGCAACGGTTCTTTTTCCGTTGGCCGTATGTTGGTTTTCACAGAGTGAGGAGCACTTCTTTCATTGTGCTAGGTAATAGACAATGCAAAATCAGAGAATTTATTCACAGCCGGCAGAACATGTCTGCATTGGCACTGAATTACTCAGCAGGCCTTGCTTCTGTCCGTGGAAAACTTCCCTGCGCTTCTGCAGCAGGTTAAAAGTCTGTGCAGACAGAAAAACTCCTGCTTGTAATTTGCTGGATCTTTGTTCAGATTGAGGAACTGGATTCCCTCATCAAGGTAAATTCTTGGGAGCCCAAGCATTCAATTTGTTCTCGGATCTCTTTTAAGCTCTTCCTGTCCCTCTATACTCTCCAAAACATCTGGCCTGAAGAAGGAGCTTGCAGTTTTTGATGGCAGCTTCTGTCAAGCTCCTCGTGGTCCTGCAGTTTTTAGGGAGGCAGAAGTAAAAACTTCAGGGGCACTCGGATGCCTTTAACAGTTGCAGATGGATAGCAGTGTGGCCGAAGCCGTGTTGCTACATGTAGGTTCAGAGATTGGAGGAGGATTGCTACAGGCTGGATTATTTTTTCCCCAGTTCTTTCTGCATTCACTGGTAGTGCATTGGTTTTAAACAGAAAGGTCTCTTCTGCTTCAACACCTCCTATTTGAAAGTGTGTCACTATGACCAGTAACTTTGTGAAGCTGAGCCAAGAAGCACCATTTTTAGGCTCAAGAAACTAATAAAATTCAAAGAGGGATCAGAGCAGATAATAACAAATGGTAAATGCCCAGGGCTGTTGAAGTTACTGCTTAGAAAAGCCTCTTCAATAGAAGAAAGACGTCAGTACTCAAGCTAAATTCTAGTTGATAGAGATCAGGGGACATCTTTTGGGGGAGCAGGGTATTCCTTGCCCACCTGTGGGGGTTTTCACCTGAAATGTTTGCTGCTGGTGACTCTAGGATGAGATATGGGACACACGGGACTTGTGTCTGGTCCAGATTAGCAAATGTGTCTTGTTTTGCTGAGTGTGGCTGACCAGAGACGGCAGCAGGACAGGAGTTCAAACTGTTAACCTCAACTTTTTGGTTAACCTCTAAATTGGATGTTTAGCTATGTTATCAACCCTCTGCCCCTTTCGTTCCATGCTGGAAAAAAACCTCAGAATCCTGTTTCTTCGAACCATTTCCATTGCTTTTAGGAAAACTTCAGATCCCCTGGGTACAGGCATCCTAAATTTGTTTTCAGTCTTCAATCTGCCCTTGCGAGGTAGCTCTGCGGTTGAGGAGGCCAGTTCAGGCCGCAGAAGGGTCATTTTTTCAGCATGGTGCTCCTGAGCTGGTGCCATGAAACCCACGCGCTACCTGTGAGTTCACTGGGGATGGATTGTTCACTTCCGTTAATTGCATTTTGGAGGGGTGATTAATTACGTGCCACAGCGTTACCGCTAGAGGGATTACGGGTTATTAGACCGGCCCAAGTGTTTTGCCTTGTAACTCTCTTGTGGGGGTGGGAGAAAGTTCTTTTCCTAATCTGTGCCCTGCTTTCCTCGTTAACTCTTTTTACATGTTCACAGGTGCCATGGGGTGTAAGTAGCTAATTAAATATGGCATTTGATAAAGTTTAAGGAAGCTTTAATTCCTGTCCTGTGGAGTATTGGTCTCCCTTACATAAACATGTTAGTTAACCATTACTGCAGAGCGCAAGTATTTTCAAAGGTGGCTCTTCCACTTTCCTCAGAGCAAGCTACCCGTTTTCAAGCACAGTTTAAAGGGCAAAGACTGCCTGTTCTCTTTTAAGAATTTGTTTTAAAAGGTTATTTTAGCTTTTAAAGGAGGCATTCATCTGCTGAGTGATAAGATCTTGGATTAAGTGGGGAAACCAGGGGAAAGATGTCCAGAGATGGACGAGCAGGAAGGGGTTAAAAGATGTCTGAGAGCCCTTTAGGAAGTCTTTCTGAGTGAATGGGCTCGGTGCTGTGCTTCAGTGCTTCCCGGCCATGTGGAACCAGGCACCTCTCGCCACCCTGCCTTCACCAGCCCTGATGTCATGCCAACGCGCTCTCGCACTGCCTGCAAAGTGCCAGGAGAGAAACAGCTGGCACTGGATGGATGGATGGATGGATGGATGGATGGCTCCCCGGGACGTGATGGCACGTGGCTCTGCGGTCCTCTGCCTCCTGATGTTGGGACCCACCACCTTCCCCGAGCGGCACCTTGGAGGGCTGTGAGTGTCCAGCACCAGGCACCCCCACGGTAATCTCGTGATAAATCACTGATAGGCCACGTACAGCGCCTCAGACACAGTGAAAGGGATCTTCCAAAGGGCCTTGAAAGCGCTGAAATGAGAGCAGTTGCCTTGCCTGCCAGCTACCTGCCAGGTACGTATTAGAACTACACACATCACAATGCTTTTTTTTTTTTTTTAAAAAAAAAAATAGCTTTCCGTATTTAAGACAGTAACTTTTCCAAGAGGGCTGGTTCCTGCGCAGCTCCCCATGGAAGAGAAACAAAGAGGATGATGTGAAGCACCCAGCAAATGTCCAGCAGCAGCCGGTGAAGACCTGGACGTGCCTAGGAGCTTGTTTAGTTTCCCGTGGGGTTCAAATACCCATAGCAATCCAGGGGCAGGGAGTCCAGACCTCATCTCCCTGGCCTGCTCTCTGTCTTCTTAGTTTAAAGAAACAGTATTGACCCGTTCAGGCACAGCATTTTTCTCAAGTTCTTTCTTTGGTGTACCTTGGTGTGTATTGCTCAATTGTTGGATTTAAAAAAGTCTGTCTGGGCTAGAAAATCAAAGCAGTGCTCCGATGAGTTAATTGATGCATCGTTATATGTAACTTCTTATAACGTGTTCCGTTTCTTCGCCATAAAGTGCCTTCCCCCCGGCAGTACCTGGCAGCGTGTGTGTCCCTGTGAGTCCCACCACAGAGGGACCGTCGGTGGGTGGCAGAGGGATGGGGAGAAGGTCGGGTTATCCCTGAGCTGCCTCTTTCCCCCCGAGGTGAGGGGAGGCAAAGCCTTTCCCCGCAGCCAGCCTCGCTGGGGAGAGCGGAAGCGGATTATTTTTTCCCTTGTCCCAATTTAATGAGCCCCAACGGCGGGGGAGCAAAGTGGGTTTTGTGGAGCCTTTCGGTGTTTTGTTAATTAGTAATAGAGTTTTTTTTTTTTTCCGCGAGATAACCCGATCTATCGCTTAATGGAGTTTAACGAACTAAACCACCAGCGAGCGGCCAAGGCAGCGCGGCTACAATAGGGGCATTGTTCCCGCAGGATCCCGTCCCCCTTTTATTTGGGAAGAAGGGGCGGGGGGGGGGAATCGCTTCACCCCACTTGGCTTCACGTACC